>OY992531.1:113580374-114812198 GCA_963921185.1 Dasysyrphus tricinctus | reverse complement strand
CTTAAGCTGATAACACTGTGCTAGTTCAAAAAACCGACAGATGGCGCACATATCTACTAAAGATAATTCGGATATGCTGAACAAGATGGCGTCCTTAGTTTTTCGAGATTAGGTCAAATAAGAATGATTTTCGATTTTAAAAATTTGCTTACAAGCCTGAAATAAACGATACAAATCTTGATATATTTGATATGTTTTGATTATAAATCGATGTTAATTGATCAAATATGTATTTTCTTTGTTAAATTACAATTTGTAAAATTTATAAAGTCAACAAAACTTACAATTCGACATTTAAAAAAACGTTTTTGAATGAAAAAAACATCATTTTTTGTTCAATTTTACCTACAATTTTAAATTAAATAAAGTTTGTTCATTTCATTTGAATTATATTCCTTTTATTTCACATAATTGTTTAAATATACTACATGGTGTCCGGTAAATAACACAGCTCAACAAAATAAAAAATTATTTTTGTGCCTGGGTTTATTTCATTATTTTTGTATTCGTCATGCTCCAAAATGATGGAAAAATACCTACACCCCCCCTTAAGTTTGCATTTGTAGAGTTGGTGGTCAAAACACAGTTACCACAGTTTTCATAGAAATAATTAATGTTTGCTGTAATATATTCCTTAAAAGAGGAGTGGGGAGTGGAATTGTTGCGCCCATTTGGTAGGTATATCTAGAGTATATTTGTGTCACAAACTACACACATTTTTATTTTAATATTTAAGGACGTTCAAATGTTATTAAGAATGTGTTAAAGTGATGCTAATGCATTTTGATATATATGTGGTTATTTATCAAAATTCACATTATTATCATTTTTGAAGAAGCTCAAAAGACATGCAAGATGTCTCTAAGCAGTGATGAAAATTGACTTTTGTCGATTGTACTGAAAACTGAAAAAAAATTGTACTGAAAAAGACCAAATAGTACTGAACTTTTTAAAATTATAAAACAACGCAAACAAATAAAAGAAATATTTTATCATAGCAAAAATACATACATTAAATATACCTATAAATTTCATTGGTATGATTTTATTCTAAAATAAGTCATATGGACGGATAGCAACTTTGGCACAAGTCTTTTCTTTGTATTTACATTCATATGTACATACATTACATTCATATGTTTTTCTTTTTTTTTCTTCACACGAGGAAGCTAAGTTGCCAGCAATAAGAAGATAAGAAGAGCAGAAGGAAAGAGGGGCGAACAGAATCTCCCAGGTCAAGGATTTCAGGAGATTTTTTGACATTTCCTTTCACATCTAGGTTTAGGTGTGTTCAACCAATAGACTTTCAAAGGAAATTCCAAAAATTGCCTGGAGATTTGTTTCCTCGTGTGAAAGGTACAAGAGATTTTTAAGAAGATTGTAAGAAAACGTCAAACAAATCTCCAGCAACTTGTTTCTTCGTGTGAAAGGGGACTTACTCTAAAATTTCTTCATCGGCAAGTGGTTTACTCGGTAAATATATAAAAAAAGCTGTGACAGCATTAATTTTTAATTAGGTTTTTAGCTTTATTAGTGCGTATGTTTGAATTTCAACTGTTTATTATGTGAACGTCAACGCATTCATTGGGCTACCAGAATCCTTTGCATCCGGCAATATCAATAGGGGGCAGTGTTGCCGCTGAGGAATTTGAAAAGGTCGCATAAAAAAGGGTCACGAGGAAAAAAAGTCGCACTAAGAAATTTTTTGATAAATAACAAAATCAAAAATCTAATAACTGACCATAAAAAACAGTTTTTATTTTCAATCAAATTCTTTTCACCTTCACAAACACATTTAAATCTGTAGTTTTCCTACAAATATTGAATCTAAAAATTAATTTGCTTCTTCACATCCACGGTTCACTTTACATAGAGTTAGAGCCGTAAGCCGTTAACCAATTTTCTTCAAACCTTATGCATATTTTTTTAAGAGCATGCTCATAAATAATAATTTTAATTTTGAAGAAAATCTGTTAGCTCGTTCTAAACATGCAATATTATTAACATCTTTAAAATTCTGATTAAAATTGATGGAGCCGTTATTGAGAAAATCAAAGACATTTGTGTCCCCTCCCACATTTTCAGTTTTGGGGCCTAAATAGTTTTTGAGATACAAAATTGGGACAGTCGCTCCAAAAGGGAGACGTATGTTAACCCTACGTTAGATCCGTTTTTTACATAAAAAAGTTTTTCCTTAACGGTTGTATGGCAAGTACCGTTATTTTGAACAGAAATCTCTAGGGAATCATAAAAAAATCTTAACTTCAAAATTTGAAGAAATTGTTTCAGTGGTTTTGGCCCAGGTTGAGGTAGAAATAGACAGACAGAATTGTACCATACACTTTTTTGGGGTTCTCTATCATCGTAATGACATATTTTATTATTAGATACCTCAATTTTTTGTCTGAACATTCGTGCCATATAGGCAAATATGAAAAAATGTGCGGATTATTTCAAAACTTAATTACTGGACAGTAACTGTACGTTTATATGCAGAACATAGACAAATAGAATTGGATTTTCAAAATATAGAGGTAGCAAGATTTGACTCAATTCCACTGACCATCTGCGATACCAAGCCGATTTGAAATCATATCATATACCTATATGTGTTTTCTTCATATATTTAAATGGTAATCGGAAAGTTTTTTCCTAAGAATAAACAAAGAACTTAACCTTGTCCATACAATTTTCTAGAGGGTCAGAAAAGTCGCAAGATTTCTAAAAAAGGGTATAAAGGGCTAGTTTTTTAAAAAGTCGTCTCATGGTCGCCTGAGGCAATAAAAAGGGTCAAAGTGCGACTAACCTCACCAATACTTTGACATTCGAGTAACAAAAACAAAGTGACAGCTGAATGTGGTCGGACGACTCAAACAGTGTGTGAGGAGGAATTGCAAGAAGGAAAAAGTGATATGTCAGTATGTTAAGTACAATTAATATTCCTCTGACGGTTGAACCAGCCACGTTTTCGAGCTCGGTGTGCCTTTGATCTAAAATCAAAAGTTTAGAAGTGCAAAATTTTGAAAAATTAAAAAGTAAGAGCAAGCGAGTGTGATTTTCATATAAAGATATATCCATCGTTATATGTTTACGGTGTAAAATTATACGCGATAGTTTACCTATTTCTTTTGTTAGATTAACCTTTTCCCATTTCTAGTTTTTTTTTTAAATTCACCTTTTGAGCGTCCAGAGGAAGATTTAATAAATTGGTTCAAAACCAGAAAATTAAAATATAAAATAAGAATACCAAGGGTGAGTTTTATGAACAAGTTTTATTGAAGGATTAGTGTTTAATGTGATAAATGTACATAGGTTAATTTCTACGTAAGCTGAAGTTCAGGCGGTCCCAGGTTGTCAGTGGAGCACTGGGCCGCCACACGTTTTTTTGACTGGATGGTAAATCCATATCCAACAACCACTATTTTGCTGCCGCCATCGTTTATGGTAGACAGGTTAACGTTGGAAAAGCTTTTCTAAACCTGCTGATCGGAAATCCAAATTTTTGGCAAGCTGTTGATTTGTAAGAAGGACCTACTTTGAAGGCGATTTGTTTGGGAGTTCTGTCAAGTCCCCACAAACGTCTCCACAAACAATAAGAGGCCTTGACTACCTCCAGATTTCGACACCATTCTGGAAGCTCCACTTGATGCCAGATCTAAAAAAAAATCCAGAACGCAGAGCAGGGACAGAGAAGTCTGAAAATAAAGAAATTTAACCCAGGTATTTTAAATATAAGCATATAAGAGATATAAGAGAAATCAAGAGAGAAAAGAAGAGACCTACTTTTGCCGAAACTTTCTTAACAAAAATCGAAGGGCAAAGTAGCCAGCACGAACGTGTAAACGTATAAACCTTTATATACGTCCAGAACGAGGATCCTCAAGCTGATTTTTTTGAAAACATTCATGTTTAAAGCTGCCATATTAGATATATGGTAAAATTATATTGGCGTTGAAGTTTTTTTATAAAAGTTCTTATTAAATTTTCTTAGTTATAGTATTATTAAATTTTCATTTTCCCTTATTTTTCTTTATAAATTAATTTTCAATTTATTGTAAGTGAAAAGGTTGTGTTTCCCCATCTCTCATTTTTTTTTTGGTTTTTGTTGAACGTGTTCTTCGATCTGCCTTGATTCTGAATCCCCCCTCACAGAGCTCTCTGAAGGTAGGAAATTATTAACAGTGAGATATAGTCCTAAATTCCTAAAAGAGCGATTTGAAAGCTCGGTGAAAGACCTGTTGGGAAACAGATCAAAACACATTTTTTTGATTTAGTAATTGGTTTTATGTTTTTTTTAGATTATTTAAAGTTAAAAAGTTGTCCTGCTACTTTATATAAAAAAATTAGTTTTCTACTTTCTTATTTTTCAATGAAATTCAAAATCATTTGTTTTTGTTTAATTTTCATTTTTCATTTTGTTTTAATGTTTTGTTATTAATAAAACTTCAGTTCACGCCATGTTTGTAAGAAATCTTTCCGTGTTTCACTGTTTCGAATAATCGAAACATGATATTTTGAAGTAAATTTTCAGGGGTGCGGATGGAAACCTGAGCTGACCGGTGAAATGGAGTGACCGGAATAGTATGTGACTATTCCTTTTTGGGGAAGTTCAAATAAGGCCAGTGAACTTCCAGGTTGGGTGGGTTATGGCCACGCTGCAACGACACCAGCAGCGCCCTAGTGTGGTGAATGTCCGTCCGTTATTTTTCCTTTTTTTTTCCAGGCCTGATTTATGTTTTTTGTTGTAGGTGAGGTCTAGTTTCGGGGACAAGATCCCCCCCCATTCCGGCGGGCTAAGCCGTGCTTCGCAAGCAGGCCGCGTTCCCCGAACTAGGCATTCCATTCCCTTTCCCATTCCGTTTAGCTTTCCGAACCTTTTCCAAACTCTACCTTTCCTATTTTCCTACCTACTCCTTTTCTGATCCTACCCCATTTCCGACCATCCTCACATCCTCTTGCCTCGCAACAAAATGGCGCCCAACGTATAGGTTTGTGTAGTCTTTGTTTCTGTTATTTACCGTTGTGTTGTACCCAACCAAACTCGCTTTGAACTTTCAAGGATCGTAAGTCTGCATCAAGAAGGTCTCAGACGCACTTAGGTGTATTGCGACGATTCCTTGGAAGTTCATAGCGACTGCGGTTAATGCGTGTTTTCTGATCTTGCTGCAGGTTTTCAATATCCGTAAGTCTTCGTCAAGAAGGTCACAGACGAACTTGATTGAATTGCGACGGATTATTGCAAATTTACAGCAAGAACAGTACTCTTCCCAGTTTTGTTTTTCCTTAATCCTTTCCTTAACTTTTTTTTACTTTTCTATCAAATTTTCTTTTCTTATCCTTTTTGTCCAGTTAAAGTTAGGTTCCTACTTGGAATGGTGACCGTGTTTGGCAATGTGTCGAACATCGCTGCACTATTTTCCAAACTTAAGTCGAGTTTTTGAAACTCACTTCTTCTCTTCAATGTATGTTTCTTCTTCAATACCATGTCTTCAACGAAAGTCCTTGAGACAGACTTGGATTGCGGGTTTGAAGAAGATAACATTGTAATGTTTTTGTCTAATGTGTTTAGTTCCCATTTCTATTTCACCACACCAAGGGATATTCATTCTAATGTCCGTCTGAAGTCTTGTTTTCAAAAACTAAATACTATGTTAGTAGTCACTCCACATCGTCAAAACTATTATTCACCGATCAGCTGTTTCCTGAAGCACCCCGTATGCTCATGAAAACCCGAATTTAAAAAAATATTCAATTATCATTTCAAAATACTTTTTCGATTTTCTCGTTTCTTAAACAATTTGTTTTAGAAATAAAATTTTCGTCCAATACAGTTTGCTTAATTTTTTTGTTCAATTTTGTTTTTATATTTATATATATATTGGTTCTTTAGAGAAAGAAAAAAGACATTTTCTTTTTGGGAAACCAATAAATTTAGTAGTCATTAGTACTTAAAACTTCACTAAATTCTTTGTTAAGAATTTTCTGATTTTGTTTGTTCTGCGTTACTCGTTTTTTCAAACAAATCTTTTGTTTACAATAATTTCGTTTTGTTAGTTCATTACTATACGTTTCAAAACTAGTTTTCTTATATAATTTAGTTTTCTTTTGATAAAAAAATACTAGAACTGTATAAGAAATCATATTTTAAGACTTTCACAAAGTTTTCTAAAAAGGTTTTTTTAGAAAAGTCTTTGGTTATAAGTTAATCTTTTCCTTTTTGTTATAAGTTTTTTGTAAGAAAAAATTATTCATTTCTTCTTAAATAGTTTCTCATTAATTCGTTTTTGTTCCTATATATATTTCGTTACATTTTTTTTTAATATATTCTTGTTGTTGTTTTGAAAATTACGTCGAGTTTTCGAACAGTACTTAAACAAAACAAGATATATTAACGGGTTAAATTTTTGTTATATTAGTTTTTCTAATATTGTTTTGTTAAGGTTAGTTTTTTTCATAATTTGGCAAAACTCACCTTGGTATTGTTTTTTTTGTTTTTTGAACCCTACGTCGTTTGTAAATATTTAAAGATGTCGTTCAATAATAGAGAAGAAGAAGATCGCATCCGTCGGATGATAAGAGATGCTGAAATAGACGAACAAGTTAGATTAACAAGATCAGTTAGTCAAGGTTTAGATAGTACCACTAGGCAGCAAGTGATGCATTCTCCTCTCACATCTGAGAGACGAATCCGATCCACATCCAATTTGCCTGTCAACTCGGATATTCAAATTGATGACATTGATAACCAAGTCAATCCCACTATTGAGTCAGTTTCTACTCCTTCCTTCAGCAATCTTAGTGGGATGGGAGCAGGAATGATACCTCCTAGGGAAAGTATAGATTCCCTTAATGAAACGGTTAGGCTAGAGGCAGGTAAGGTTCCTGATAATAGATCAGCTTCGGCCACCCAAGCAAATTTTAGTATTTCTAGAAATATCCTTGAAAGTTTAACACGAAGACCTCCTGTAATGAAAACGAAAAATAAAAACACAATTTCAGAAGACTTGAAGGCCTATATCAACTTGGCCATGGTAGAAGGTTTTACTGCTACTAAACAGGCAATACAAAAGGAAGTAACGAATACCTTAAAAGAAGAAATCCAAACTCAACTTGGAGGATTTCTTAAGAATTTGAATCTGGGAAATTCAAATCAAGCTTCGACTAATCCAGTGCTTAGACCGACAGGAAGTTTGTGTGACCCTGCACCTGCAGTACAGCCACCAATGCATCAAAACTCTCAAGCCGATCCAAGTAGAAGTGCTTTTGTGCAGGTAGGGCAACAGCGTAGGAGACAACCGGAGTCGATGAGAAGAAATCAGGAGAGATCGTATCAACCTGATGGATTTCAGGAACTTCCTCATAACTTTATGACTCCTATAAATACTCCCAATCCGTACGGTTATCCACCTACTTATTTTGGTCCGTATCCACATTCAGGGTTCAAAGCTCCGATTAAGATTGATAAGTGGGGCCTGAAGTTCGATGGTCAACCAGCGACCATGACGGTCGAAGACTTTGTCTTTCGACTGGAAACTTTACAAAGTCAATATGCCTGTCCATGGACAGAAATTCTACGAGACTTTCACCTACTTCTCTCAGGAAATGCTCACGAATGGTTCTGGCAATTTCAACGAAATAATTACCGTCCGGATTGGTCAGCATTGAAGGACGCTCTCATGCGCCAGTTTAGAAATACTCGATCGGACTTCGAGATAATTCGTGATATTATGGACCGTAAGCAGAATTCCTGGGAGAGTAGTGAAGATTTCTTCACGGCAATAAATAAGATGAAGTTTCAGTTGAGAATTCCTATTCCAGAGGTGGAAATGGTGAGAATCCTGAAACGAAATCTGAATGAGAAAATCGGGAAATTAGTATATCCTCAACCTATTTTCTCCTTGGATCAGCTGAGAGTCGCCTGCAAGGACGCGGAAGCAGCATTTCCGAGGAGAGATCGAGACCAACCTAAAGCGTTTGGAAAAATCCCTGGAAAATTTGTGGCCAACGAACTAGATTTTTAAGAGATGTATCAGCCAACTGACGAACAGCTTGCTGCCTATCAGTTTGGCGGTGCTCAGCCGAAAATCCCTCCTCGGAAGTTTGCGGATGCTACAAGCCTAGTGTGCTGGAACTGCAAGGTGCAGGGCCACACCTACTTTGACTGCGAAGCAGAAGTGCGAAACGTGTTTTGCTACAAATGCGGTCAGGAGGGAGTGATAACACCACGTTGCACACGTTGTAATCAGGGAAACCGATTGCGGGACGCGAAAGCTCCGGGGGAATCGCGTGCCAATCCGAATCAGAACCCCCAATAACCTTTAAGCATATAGGAGAATCTGAAAGAGAGGGTTGTAAAAGTCCTCTTACAAAAGAGGGCGAAATCAAAATTAAAATTTTAAAACGCGAAGATAAAAAAGAGTTTAATGAGAAAGAAACAAAAATAAAACCAAGTCCAGTCCAAATCAAGCCATTACATGTGAGGATCAAAGAGTATAATGAAGCGCGAAAGAGGATATTCAACAGCGAGATTTTCATACCTTCAAATAATATACGCAAAGCGAGGGCCCGATTTAAAGCTAGGAGAGAAACTAGAAATCAAATTTCCTCCACAATTTTGAATTTAACTTCTGATCCTCGACCCTACGCGAAGATCAAATTAGGCCAAAAAGAAGTTTTAGGTTTGCTAGACAGCGGAGCTAGCGTAAGCATCTTCGGAAAGAATTGTATGCAGCTAGCGAAGGAACTCCATTGTTGCATTACTCCGTTCCAATCTGGAGTTAAGACCGCTGACGGTAAAAGTCAATCGATTGTAGGCAAAGTCAATGTTAAAGTGCAATATAAGGACAAGGTAGAGGGGCTTACTTTCTTCCTCGTTCCAAATTTGGACCAGGAGATCTACCTTGGGGTAGACTTCTGGAGAGCATTCCAGTTGGCCCCAAGCATTATAAGTAGTATCTCGGTTGACGAAGAATTAGATTCTTCGAACGCTCATCAGTTAAACTCTGATCAGCAGGCCAGACTGAATGCAGTCAGGCAGAGATTTTTATGTTTTGACCGGGATGGTCTAGGAAAGACGGCACTGATGGAGCACGTCATTGATACAGGAGATGCACTCCCTGTGAAACAGCGTCACTATCCTGTCTCTCCAGCGATACAAGCCATTTTGTATGAAGAGTTAGATCGGATGCTGAGCCTCGGCGTTATCGAGGAGAGCGAGAGTCCGTGGTGTTCACCAGTGGTTCTCTTGCGAAAACCAGGCAAAAATCGACTTTGCCTGGATTCTCGTAAGGTGAACTCACTGACGAAGAAAAACGCAAATCCTCTCCCCCATATCGAGGGGCTCATCAGCCGACTACCGGATACATACTACATTAGTAGTATAGATCTAAAAGAAGCATTCTGGCAAATACCGCTGGAGAAACAGAGTAGGGAAAAGACTGCCTTTGCGGTACCGGGAAGACCCTTGTACCAGTTTACTGTTATGCCCTTTGGGTTGTGTAATGCAGCTCAAAGGTTATGCCAGTTAATGGACAAGGTAATTCCTGCACGACTTAGGGATCGTGTATTTGTGTATCTTGACGATCTGCTTATCATGGCGCCGGATTTTGAGACGCATATTACCTTGTTAAGTGAAGTAGCCGACTGCTTGCGCAGGGCTAACCTAACCATCAACATGAAGAAATCAAAGTTTTGCTTCAAAGAGCTGAAGTATTTGGGCTTCATAGTTGGTGGCGGTCAGCTTAAAACCGATCCTGCTAAGGTGGAGGCAATAGTGGATTTCCCTATTCCCAAAACCCCACGGCAGGTGCGGCGGTTACTTGGCTTAGCAGGGTGGTATCGGAAATTCATAAAGGATTTCTCTAGTCTGACTGCTCCTCTAACTGACCTGCTGAAAAAGAGGAGCGAAAAGTTTAAAATGACTGACGCGGCGCTGAAAGCGTTCGAAGATCTAAAGAAGGCGTTAACCACGGCGCCGGTTCTTTCGCATCCGGACTTCACAAAAAGATTTTATATCCAATGTGATGCGTCGGATGCGGGAATCGGTGCCGTACTGTTCCAAAGGAACGAGGAAGACGAGGAAGTCCCAATAGCTTACTTCTCGCAGAAGTTTAATAAGAGCCAGAAAAACTTCAGTGTGACCGAGAAGGAGTGTATGGCAGCGGTGATGGCTGTGCAAAAATTCAGGCCGTATGTCGAAGGCATGGATTTTACAGTAATCACCGACCACTCCAGTCTTCAATGGCTTATGAGCATGAAGGACCTCAGTGGAAAGCTCGCCAGGTGGAGTCTGTTGCTGCAATCGTATGCCTTCGACATACAGCACCGAAAAGGCACGCTGAACGTAGTTCCAGACACTCTTTCTCGGGTACATGTTGATTCTCTGGCTATTGAAGAAGTTGCACCATTGATTGACCTAAACTCCGAGGAATTTAAATCTGAGGAATATACGAGCCTCATTGAAACAATAAACACGCACCCCGATGAACTGCCCGACCTGAAAGTTGAAGATGGCTTTGTATACAAGCGCGCATTTAGATGTGAAGGTGAAGAAGCTATGCTTGAACATACTTGGCTTCTTTGGGTTCCGTCCGGTTTGACCGAGGAAATAATAAGTAATGCACACAACCCACCACAAGTAGCGCACGGTGGCATCGCTAAAACCCTAAAAAGAATTCGTCAATACTTTCATTGGCCTAACATGACAGTTCAAATTCGTCATTATGTCTCTAATTGTTCTGTGTGCAAAGAATGTAAAGCTTCGAATCAAGTTTCTCGTCCCCCTATTGTAACGTCGTATTGTTCTAATCGTCCTTTTGAGAAATTGTATGTTGACTTCTTAGGCCCCTATCCCAGGACTAAATCAGGAAATGCCTATGTTTTTATCGTCCTTGACCATTTGTCCAAATTTGTTTTCCTGAAAGCTCTAAGACATGCTAATTCGTCAAGCATCATACGATTTCTCCGACAAGAAATTTTTAATGTATTCGGTGTTCCTAATATTGTTCATTCCGACAACGGAAAGCAGTTTTTGTCAAAAGATTTTAAAAGATTTCTGTCTAAATATGGCATAAGGCATTTCAAAACCGCCAATTATGCACCGCAGTCGAATGCGTCGGAGAGGGTTAACCGCACGTTATTAGCAGCTATCCGTTCATACCTTAAAACCGATCAACGCGAATGGGATCTTTACCTCAGCGATATCGCTTGTGCCATAAGGAGTTCAGTTCATAGTTCTACTGGGGTGTCACCATATTACGCTCTGTTCGGAACTAATATGATGACGCACGGTAGTAGCTATGAACTGGCACAAAAACTTAACGCGGTAGACGATAACGAGCTGCTAACCATTCCCCGACACAGTCGACTGCAGTGTATTAGAAATGAAATTCGCGAAAATATTTCGAAAGCGAACGAAAGGTCAGCAAAAACCTATAACACACGCACGAAAAATATTAAATATCTGCCTGGACAAGAAGTGTACAGGAGAAACTTTATCCTTAGTGATTCGTCAAAATACTTGTCGGCGAAATTGTCCCCGAAATTCATCAAATGTCGAATAGTGAAACAAATAGGAAGTCACTTGTACGAAGTGGAGAACCTTAACGGCAAAAAGATAGGTATATTTCACGCTAAGGATCTTAAGCAGTAGTAAATTCACTCCACAAAACTATGCCACCGAAAACGCTTTAAAAATGATTTAAAAGATTCCGCAAATCCGATAAAGTGGAAAAAACTAGTTTGCATGTAATCTCCTTGTGTCTATCCGTTAAATGTTTTTTTTTATTTTTCACTTAGTACCTGATCACCTTTAGCTGTAGTCCATAACATTCGATTTGTTATTTTTTTTTTGACACCGCACGAAGTACCTGATATTCATTAAAACGATTCCTGTTTACACTTTATTTTTGTCACAAAATATCTAAAATTCCTCAAAACAATTCCTGTGAACACTATATTCTTGTCCAAAAAGTACCTGAAATTCCCTCATCTAGTCAAACAAATTTGTTATTTTTTTTAGTATTTATTAATTGCATGTTATATTTATTCATATTTATATCTATTACTAATTATTAAATAATTTAGGCTCTAGCCAATAACATCTGTGATATTACTATTAGGTATCCGCAATGATTTAAAACTATTAACCTGTGATATTTACAAATTTAGTTTCTAAGTAGGTAGTATATTAGTTAAATAATTCCAACTGTGATAATTTTTTTTATTAGATATCTTAATTAATCCAACTGTGATATATATTTTATTAGAATATAGTACGTGTTAACTTATTTTTTTGTGATGTCTATTTATTTATTTATTTATTTATTAACTGTTAAAAAAAAAAAAAAACAACTAAAAAAACTAATCCTAGTCAACGCAACACTCACCAGTAGGTTGATTATGGTTTGGATAATTCTCGACAGTGTAGTTTGTTGTAGTCACAGTTGTCTTCAAAGAATCGGTTTGGATCAAATTGCTACTTTCTTTAAGTAGTACGAAGTACCACAATCAAATCTACTACCATGGCGACTCGCATCGGATATTTAGTCCACCCCTAGTTTGTTAAGTTGTATCTATATCTGAGAAATGAGAATGGAAGAAACGAAAATTCAATTAAAAAGTAAACAAAAAATAGTTGTTAAATAACTACATACCTGTATATTCACTAAGAAACCCAAAGCTTCAAAGTTACACTGGTAACGGGATGCTATCCCGTTACAGGATTTTTGCCCGGCTTGTGATGGCGTGGGTTAACTCCCCACTTTGATGGTCGGAGCGAAATCCTCATAAACGAAGTGTGTATGTTCGTTTTTTTGTGTTGTGCGTCCTCGAATACAATACTGTGTATCCAAACAAGGTGGTTACATATCTCCAACGCCTATAGTAAAGGTTCGTCAAACCCCAGCAGACAAAATCTTGAAGTAGAAAAATTACATTCACTTGCATACCTAAAATACCTTTTTCTTACTTACCAATATACAAATAATTTGTCCTGGATAGAGACGAGGTCTGCTTTTTTCAAGATATCTGAAAAGAATAAATGAAAAAATTAAAGCTAGATAAGATTTTTTTTCTGAGTATGTATAAATGAAAATAAACTACCCCATGTCCCACGCCGACATTTTATTTTTCTTCTCCGATTGGTTGTGATCTGTGTCCGTGTTCGCGTCCGTGGTGATTCTGAAATTAATAGAGAGACACCAAAGATAATTTCAACGACGACCACAGAGTATAGATAGGATAAGATAGAATAGCGAATAGTAGGAAGATTCGGATTATGTTTGGTAAAATAGAGGTGTTCGGCCAACTGTCAGTTGGGCCCAAGGTGGTGAATAGAGTTTTTTTTATACCAGAGCACATATTCACCTCGATTAAGCAAAAATTGGAATATCCGCAAAAATCAATACGTTTTATATTGAAATTAAGGTATGTACCTACGGGCGATATTTTTTCATCCTTTACTGGGAGTTTATCCCAGGAAAGGACGAATTTTGTAATGGACGCCCTGAGGCTATAGAATATATGAACGCACATATGAATGCGATTTCGTGGTTATCCTGGTGTAAAGGGGGGTATTAAATGCATAAGTAGCGCCATCTACCCATAACGATAAGAATTGCTGAAAAGTAGTAGATTAGGTTGACCAAATGTCAAAATTAGATGGGATGGCTGAAATGTCATAAGAAAGAAAAGGAAGAGGATGAGTTGGCAAAATTACCTCACCAATACTTTGACATTCGAGTAACAAAAACAAAGTGACAGCTGAATGTGGTCGGACGACTCAAACAGTGTGTGAGGAGGAATTGCAAGAAGGAAAAAGTGATATGTCAGTATGTTAAGTACAATTAATATTCCTCTGACGGTTGAACCAGCCACGTTTTCGAGCTCGGTGTGCCCATAGAGTAAGTATATTATCTAGAGAACCGACTCAGGGGCTTTGCTCTCTTTCGCCCTACAAGCTGAACGGAGTAAATTGTAGCAACAAGACTGAGCATGTGTTAGTAGGCCAATGCATTTTAAATGGCACCGCACCAACACATAGAATCCTTATGGAAATTTCATTTCATTTCATTTGAGCAATTGCTCAGTTGGTAGGATACGTCGTTAGATATTCAAAAAAGGAATCCGTTGAATTCAAAAACTGAAAACTAAACACATTTTTTTATGAAATTGTATTTTTAAACCCTTTAACCACAAAAACTGTATTGAATATAGATTTTTACTTCGTGTGGCATTAGAATAAAGAAATATTTATGATGATTTATCTTAAAAGTAAAGAAAATTTATTCAAAAAGTATAAACTCACCCTAAGAAGTCAATGCATACGAGCCCAACCTCTGCCGCGAACTATAGCCCAATTAGCTCAAATATTTTGACAGATATGAAAGAAATAAAAAAAAAAGATCATTCCTTGTGAAATCTGAAACAGAATTTGTGAAACTATTTGTGCTAAAATTTTGTGAATTTGCTTGTAAATTATTTGTTAATTTATATCTTGATAACTTATGTGAGTTTATTAATAAATTATTTGTGGTTTAAATAAATACCTAATATATCATCGAAAGTGATACAAAAATACAATTACAAATTGAAGAACGGCACTGTTCATGTAAGTCTTTAAAATTACATTAAATTCTAATTAAGGATATTGTCTAGGCGTTTTCCCTAAGTGCCCCACTCGTTTGTATAGTCCTCGCCATAAAACATAATATTTTGGTGAAGAATAATATGTTCATATGCACATATTTTAAGTTATTTTCGCTTTAGGCAAACGGGTGGGAGCATAACACCTGGCACAAAAAAAAAATATGAAGCTAAATTAACCTAAAGAAAACGGCGGGAACATTTCACCCGCCAGTTTATTTGTGCATTTGGCTTAGTTGGATTTCAGATTGGCTGAAGATCCAAATGGATCCACCCCACATACGTACTTGGGCCTGAAACCCGTGTTTTATTTAAGTACATATTTAAAGAAAAATGATGAAGACCAAGTACCAAAAACATGTGAAATTCCTAACTCGAAGATGTAAAACGCTCTCATTTGAGAACCACTAGCTATAATTCATTAATTTAAATGTCTTTCGGTCTTAATTTAGACGCCCTACGTGATTCCCAAACCAGTTTTTAAATTAAAAAAATATTTCAAAAAAAATTCTTGGAGAACAACTATCAAAACCTTCATAGGGAAGTTCATATGAAATTCATATAACTCGAAGATGTAAAACGGTCTTATTTGAGAACCACTACCTATAGTAAAATAATTTAAACGCCTTTCAGTTTTAATTTAGACATCCTACGTGGTTCCCAAACCAGTTTTTAAATTAAACAAATATTTCAAAATAAAAACTTCAAGAACAACTACCAAAACCTTCATAGGGAAGTTCATATGAAATTCATATAACTCGAAGATGTAAAACGGTCTCATTTGAGAACCACTAGCTATAGTTCAATAATTTAAACGCCTTTCAGTCTTAATTTAGACACCCTACGTGGTTCTCAAACCAGTTTTTAAATTAAACAAATATTTCAAAAAAAGTCTTGAAGAACAACTATCAAAACCTTCATAAGGAGGTTCATATGAAATTCATATAACTTAAACATGTAAAACGCTGGCATTTGAAAAACACTTGCTATAATTCAATAATTTAAATGCCTTTTGATCTTAATGTAGACGCCTTACGTGATTCCCAAACCAGTTTTTAAATTAAACAAATATTTAAAAAAAAAGTCTTGAAGAACAACTATCAAAACCTTCATAAGGAGGTTCTTATGAAATTCATATAACTTCAACATGTAAAACGCTGGCATTTGAAAAACACTTGCTATAATTCAATAATTTAAATGCCTTTTGATCTTAATGTAGACGCCTTACGTGATTCCCAAACCAGTTTTTAAATTAAACAAATATTTAAAAAAAAAGTCTTGAAGAACAACTATCAAAACCTTCACAGGGAAGTTATATGAAATTCATATAACTTGAAAACGAGAAATGCTGGCATTTGAAAACCACTAACTATTTTCCAATAATTTAAATGCTAATAAGTCTTAATTTAGACACCCTACGTGGTTCTCAAACCAGTTTTTAATTTAATCAATTATTTAAAAAAAAAGTCTCGAAGAACACCTATCAAAACCTTCACAGGGAAGTTATATGAAATTGTTATATGAAATATGAAATTGAAAACGAACCACTAACTATTTTTCAATAATTTAAATGCTAATAAGTCTTAATTTAGACACCCTACGTGGTTCTCAAACCAGTTTTAAATTTAACCAATTATTTAAAAAAAAAAGTCTCGAAGAACACCTATCAAAACCTTCACAGGGAAGTTATATGAAATTCATATAACTTGAAAACGAGAAATGCTGGCATTTGAAAACCACTAACTATTTTTCAATAATTTAAATGCTAATAAGTCTTAATTTAGACACCCTACGTGGTTCTCAAACCAGTTTTTAGTTTAATTAATTATTTAAAAAAAAAGTCTCGAAGAACACCTATCAAAACCTTTACAGGGAAGTTATATGAAATTCATATAACTCGAAGATGTAAAACGCTCTCATTTGAAAACCACTAGCTATAATTCAATAATTTAAATGCCTTTCGGTCTTAATTCAAATTGTATTATTATGAAATAAAATAGCTAGCAAAAGTAAATATTCTTTTTAATTTATATCTGATTTGTTTTTATTTATATTTGTGTTTAGAATATTCCACGATGAATATGGAAATTGATGAGAGTGGGATTTGTAAGTACTTTTAAATTTGTTCAAAACCTCTAAGTAAACTCTTTAACGTATTGAACTCCTTTGGAGCGAGGGAAATCGAAAGGGTACTTAAAGTTAACGCATTAGTTTAGCCCAGTGGGGTTATAAATTTAAAAAATAAATTTTTTATTTTATTCGGAGATCATAACTTTATTTTTTTGAACTTGTGAAAATTACTTTTCGGCCGTCGCACAGTGGGTATTTTATATCAACTTTAAAAAAACATACTATTATTATAATAAGTCCTGTGATTAAAAAAAGGTAAACATTGATTTTAAAGTAAAAGCTAGCATTTTTATTTTTAATCTGCCCGTATATAAAAAGTAGTGAATAATGTCTTAGATGTATTTTGACGACAGTGTCTAACTGGTCAACCAAGAATTGAAAAGCTATCAGTGGCAAACATCTCGAAGGCCAATAAGGTTGTAGCTTATATAAGTTTCACAAGTGTGAAAAATCAGGGTTATGATCTCTGATCTACTCTTCTATGTATGAATGACAAAAATTGGGGTCAGTTTATAAATGCACTGGAGCCTGTTTAGATTGGGGAGATTGAGACTGGTCTCACGGCAGTTTTTGGACAAGAGAAGTGAGGGGTCAGAGATCCCCCCACTTCTCTTGTCCAGAAACTGCCGTGAGACCCGTCTCAATCTTCCCAATCTAAACACCGTCCAGCATATTTTCTTAGTTATGCGTTTCTGAGTTTACACTCAAGGCCTTATTATTCCGTGTTTTAATCCACATTTAAACTTAAATCCAGATTTAAAGAAATTTTTATCCGAAAACTCAATCCAAATCCACTTGTTCAATCCGCACTAAAATTCAACTTAAAAGTTTATTGTAATCAATAATTTAGCATAGATACCTTTTAATGTTTGTATTTAATAAATCCGAATTAATGGTTGGACTTAAAATTCGCTTTAATCCGATTTAAATCCATTGTGAATAATACGGCCTTTATTATATTCTATAGTTTGCAAGCTTAATCTTATATGATTTCTTTAATTCTGCCCTTAGTTTCCAAAAAATGGAACATATGTTATGTACCTCAGCCAATACATAACGTGACAACACATACACATACGACGCCAACACATACACATATACATGCCACGCCAACACATACACATGCCACGCCAACACATACACATACCTTGCCAACACATACACATACTACGCCAGCACCTAGCACACCAACTCAATCCTCACCAACATATTATAACATGCCAACATTTGCACACACCGCGTCGACACCAGCACCATCCATACCAGGAAATATCATTAAAACTCAAACACTTAACACACCAATACAATTCCAGGCAACACAACCCACGCCAACACAATCCACGATAACACAATCCACGATAACACAATCCACGATAACTCAATCTACGCCTACACAACCCATGACAGCAGATAGTACACCAAGAAGAAGAATGAAATGTGTTCTTAAATGCACCGATTTTGATGTACTGCATAGATGCCCGCAGGACGATGCAAGGTATTGATATGTTCACATAATACATTGGGTTTTCCTTTGCAAAATACGGGTGCTAGAATTTTGTTTGCAATAGTTTTCATTGACTCGTAGCTATTAAGTGGACAATGATTCTTTATTCGAATATTTTGGGCATAATTCACATAATAACTCGAGAAACGTTGATTTAACAAATTTCAAACAAAATTTGGAACGCCGTAATCAAGCTGCTAAAATGATCTGTCAGCCTAAATATATTTCGGAAAAAATATATTATAATTACTTTTAATGAAATAAAAAATCGAACTTACAAGTCTTGTTTGCATACATAGCTTCGTGATTCCCTGCGCATTCCCTTCCTCTTGGAAGAAGGTAAAGATATTAATATAAGTCCTAGTTATAGTATAGAATAAGTTCTTCGTTTAATAAGCGTTCATTATAATTTCATTCAACTGTGTTTAAATTAGCTCTAATTCTAATACATAAATAACTTTAAGAAATGAATAAAAAAAATTAGCTCGTAGTTTCAATAAAATCTTAGATAAGTAACTTAAAAATGACTTAGACGTAATTAAAGTAATAAGGTACATATGAAGAAGTATGAAGACGCATTAATTTTGATAGCACTTTTAAGAAATGATAACAATAGACTAAGTTCTTTTTTCTCAATAAATTCGGTTTTTGAAATGACATGTGTTGTTTTGAAATAAAATTGATAAATGAATTTGTTCTCATTTTGTCCATTTCATTTTGTAACAAATTTTTTTCTTGAAAAACCTAGCAGAGAAATATGGAGGATGAACTTGAATCTGGCACAGTTGAAAAAAACTCATAGGGTGTGCAATAAACATTTTTCCAACGAAAACGGACGCAAGAAACGTCTTCCTGCCTGGGCTGTGCCAGATTCTGTTGCCCAAGATCCTCCAGCTACAAATGCCAACGTTTCGGCAAATATGAGTCTCGAAGATATTGGTTACAGTACAATATCCTTCGAGACTCAAGAATGCACAACCCAAACGTGTTCTGCATTGACAAACAACACTCCGAGGAAGGTAAGTTTGAAGAAACAAAATTTAGAACTCAAAGAAAAAATTAGACAAATACAAAAAGATTATGAGGAAGCTATTCATCTTAAGGATTGTGAGCTTTTGTGCCTGAAAAAGGAGATTGAAAAATTGAAGTATCAGATTGAATCCGTGCGTTTAGATTCAGAGAAATTGCCAACCGATATTAAGAATTTAGTGGCTAGTAGTTTAAAGAATTTTGACAGGCCTCCTCAGGGACGTAGGTACTCTATTGAGATTAAGATGTTGGCACTTTCAATTCTCTTTATCTCTCCTGTTGCGCATAGGTTCTTAAAGCCGTTATTGGATCTTCCATCCGAAACAACTCTTAGGGACTTTATTTCAACTTGGCCTAAAACACCAGGTAATATAGAATTTAACGTCAAAAGCTTAGTGCTAAAAATGAGTGAGAGTCAGCTACCAGATATATATAAATATTGTTCGATTTCAGCTGACGAAATGTCCATAAAAACTCATTTTGACTATAATAGAAAGACTGATTTAGTTGTAGGTTTAGAAGATTTTGGCGATGATGAATCTCGCTCAGCTTTCCCTGCAGGTAGTGTGCTAGTTTTAATGGCACAAGGCATTGCCAAGAGATGGAAACATCCTCTGGCCTATTTTTTTGTTAGGAATAGTTGTCCGCCCTCCATTTTACAAAAACTTTTATTCAAGGCTATAAATACCTTGCAACAAAATAATCTGTGCCCGGTACAGTTTGTTTGTGATCAGGGCTCGAACTTTAGGGGCTTGGCAAGGGTGCTAGACATCAGTCCCGAAAAACCCTATTTCGAAGTGAACAGCTCAAAAATATTCTTTTTTTACGATGTTCCACATCTCCTTAAGAGTGCTCGAAATTGCTTGCTGCAAAATGACATCATTTATTCCCAGCAAGCGAGGGCAACCTGGAAGGACCTTCTCCATTTGTATGATGTCGATTGTGCAAATGGATATCAATTGTGTCCTAGGTTGACTGAAGCCCATTTGAAGCCAAACAACCTTCAGAAAATGAAAGTGCGTCTTGCTTCGCAGATTTTTAGTAATACTGTAGATAGCGCATTTAAAACGCTTAATAATTTTAATTGCAGAACAGATACGATGCTTAGTACATCAGAATTTCTTTTATTTTTTGGAGATCTTTTTGATCTTTTTAATTCCTCTAGTAAAACAGCGCAGCAGGAGAAAAAGGTAGGTTTTACTAACAATGATCGTCAAAAACAGTTTCTTGTATATGCCGATTCATTTCTCAGATCCATTCGCGTTATAAGCACTGATTCAGAGGGCAAGGATGTTACCAAAAAGTTTTCCTTCATCAATGGCTGGCTATTAAATATACAGTCATTGCGTTTACTTTGGGAACATCTACATACAGCCGGTTTTGAGTTTTTGCTCACTCGGCACATAAATCAGGATTGTTTGGAAAATTTTTTCGGGAAGATTAGATGCGCTGGTGGAAATAACAGCCGCCCTACCTGTTTACAGTTCCAGAGCGCTTTTCAGAAGATTTGGGGTATTCAATACCTTAAAATTGTTAGAGGGTTTAACTGTAGCATAGACGAAGAAGAGAATAGGTTAGTTGACGTGTTTTCGTCAAATAGAAATTTGAGAGGAGATTTAGATTGGTTGCGATGTGAGCAAGAAGTTGATCCCGATAGCATTTCTCAGATTGTACTATCTAACGACATAAGTGGAGATGAATTCATTAAAGAAAACAGCTTTGTTTATGTTTGTGGTTGGTTATATCGGAAATGTTATCAAAATCATTCTTGTGAATATCAATTGCCAAAACTGTCAGAGTCCGTCCAGTCCGATGGCTTGTTTTTTTCGCTTCAGAAACAGTACAACAATTGCAACCTTGTTGCTCCGCCCCCCGATTTCGTGCAATACATAAGGCATCTCGACAATGTCTTTGTAGAAAATTTTTCCAGGTTGTGCTATGTGGAAGGAATTGCAGAACACTTCTTCCAAACTCTGCAGGTTGAATCCGCGTATTCTTGCTGCCAAAACGTAGATCCGCATTTTATTTTAAGATTTTTTATTAGGGTTAGAATTCATTTTGTTCTGAAAACAATAAATAGGAGAATTCAAGAACCCAATTTCAGAAACAAAATGCTCACAATTATGCATTTATAAATTTTTGCTTTGATCCACGCTTATATTTTGGTGTACATAGACTATATTAGATAAATATATTATCATAGTAGTATTATCATAGTAGTTTTGTATTTATCTATTTTTTGTTATTAAATAGTTGTATATACTATATTTATTTTATTGTTAGATATAAATTTTTGAAACTATGCACATATAAAAAATCTTATATATATACTGGATACTAAATGCATTTTCTTCTAGCGTGGTGCAATAGGCCTCCTGGGGAAACCGAACACCTTATCAAAAAATCGGTTAACGCGCCGAAAAGCATACCTCATGGGTGGTGCGGAAATGCTTTAAAAAAAAAGAAAACTAAACAATTTAAAAATTTAAAATCTAATTTCAGCGATTAAATCGACATAAGGAGTTATTGAAAAAAGATATATTAAAAAAGAGGGCTATTCTAGAAAGAGTATTACACATTGAAATTCAGCGAGAAATTGCATCTGTGATGCCAGAACTTCAAGAAAATGAAGCCAGAAGCTTAAATAATTTCAAATCAGCATCAGAAGAGTATGTGATTAACTTTATTAATTTATTATAACGATATTTAACTTTAATTTCTTTTTTGTTTGTTCTGTAGACAATTGCCACGTGATAACAATCAAGAGATTCAAACATCGAATAAACAGAAGAAAGGCTCAAAATTCCCCGGACTGTCGAAAAAACGTGAAAAATTGTATTGTGTTTGCAAAACACCTTTTGATGATACTAAGTAAGTACATTTCGTATATTCTACTAACCATATATTTACATACTCATCACAATTTTACAAAGATTTCAATCTCTCTGAAATATCTGTTGAGTTAGTCCCTGAGTTTACCGTAAACTTAGGTGATTTAGCTCGTAGTTAATTTGGGATTTCAATTGGATGAACCCCGAAACTATGATGTACTCCCACCGAAAAACTGGCCCATAGGCTGCCCCTATTAAATATCCGAACACACCACTAAGTATGGGACAAATATTTCGAACGTTGACCTGTTTGACGACTATCAAATCCCTGGTAGAACCGTTTGGCAACACGACAAAAGTCAACTAAAACGGTCCAGCCATTTCTGCAAGCTCTTTAACTGGGCGGTCACTATAATTGATCGAAAGTGACGTAGACTCCGGTACAGATATGATAAAAAATTACGGACTATTATAACGAAAGAATGATTTGAGCTGTAGAGGCAATCTGGGTCAAATGTGACTTGCGAAAAATACTACTATGGAATTCTCATACAAAAAGAGAGAGCTTTATAATCCAATTTGTTTCGCATCGTTTTGTTGAAAAGCTTTTGCGCAACTGTTTATAGTTTTAAACAAAACACGGCTATAGTTTGCTGTTAAATTGCCAGTCAGCGTAAAGACTCCTTCTGTACTTTAGAATGAAAGCTTCTTAATGGCTGGCACTACGGTGGCGATCGATACAATAGTCTACTGGCGATCTGATGGTAAATCTTACCGAACAAATTACACATCACATTATTTAAGAGAAAGTGTGATCTAAATTGTGAAACATATGAGCTTCGTTCCATTTTTCTAAGTTTCTAGAGGAACTTCTATCGTTGCAAACCCGAACAGCTTTCAGTTCTGGGTATGCTCTTAACAGACCAAATTTTGTGGAAAAAAGCTGCCAAGGGCCTTCCCTAACAAATAAATTCATGACCCCGCCTGATCTGGCTGTAATCTATAAAATCTTTATTCGTCCGGAACTCGAGTACAATGCTTTACCCGATCAACCGAAAATTACGAGGAGCCAACTCTTAATATCAATATAAAAAGCTCAAACTTTTAAATGAATAGCCTAATGAACATATAACATTAAAGAGATTTGTATGTTCAAAATAAAATTTTAATTTTCTTTTCAGATTTTACGTTGGTTGTGATCTATGTAGCAATTGGTTTCACGGTGAATGTGTTGATATTACCGAAGAAGCTTCGAAAAAATTATCTGAATTTATTTATGAAGAGTGTCGTCGTGCTAGAGACACACAAGAATTATATTGTTCATGTAAACAGCCATATGACGAATCACAGTTTTATAAATGCTGTGATAAATGCCAGGACTGGTTCCATGGCCGCTGCGTTGGTATTGTTCAAAGCGAAGCTGAATTTATCGATGAGTATATATGTCCTGATTGTCAACGCAATAATGACATCAATATGGCAAACATGAAAAGCCTTACCAGTAATGAATTTGAAGAATTAAAAAAACTTATGAAGCAAATGCAGGTATGTATTCGAATATAAATCTTCAGATTATCATGTTACTAAAACTACAAAATTCATTTACAGAATCACAAAAATGCGTGGCCTTTTATGGAACCGGTTGACCCGAGAGAAGCACCGGATTATTATAAAGTTATAAAAGAGCCAATGGGTAATGAAGAAAAAAAATTGTCATTTTTTATTATTGCTGTTTATCTATTTTTTATAACTTTATTCAGTTAAAGTTTAAGTGTTTACTATTATTACACAAAATTGTTGTTAAATAATGTTTAATATATTCTTTTTCTTTTCTTAAACCGTAATCACGTTCAACAGAATCTCATTTTCAGTCATCCAGAAAAAATAATATTATAACCTATAAAGTAACAATAGGGTTATCAGAATCCCTGCTAGTCCAATGCTACTTGCATCGGTATGTACCTCGTGAATGCGTTTTGGATCATAAATTTCAAGCACCACATCAGAGCTAAGAATAGTTTTTAGTTGCTCGAATGCTCTGTGTTGTTCTTGTTCCCATTTAAATTCAGCGGTCTTACAAAGAAGCTGCGTCATAGGGTGAGAGATGGTGGCATAGTCCTGCACAAACTTCCTAAAATACCCAGTTAGACCAAGGAACCTTCGTACTTCATGCACATTTTCAGGTTTCCGAAAGTCAACGATCGATGTCAGTTTTTCTTTTCCAGGGCGAATGCAATTTTCCGTCACTCGATGCCCCTAGAAAACGATTTCAGTTGACAAAAATTTGCATTTATCTATTCGAATGGTAAGTCCACTGTCACGAATAATTTCCAGCAAGTTGGTCAGCCTATGAAGTCCCTCTTCGATTGTCGCGCTAGGAACAATTATGTCATCAATGTATCCCATAGCTTCATTTGGTTTCATCTTTGAAAGAATTTTATTTACCATGCTTTGAAAAACGGACGGTCCATCTACAACACCGTATGGCATGCAATTATATTCATAAATTGCGTCAAATGTGCTAAATGCCGTATATTTCTTGCATTCCTCTTCGATTTCTATCTGATGATATCCTGGACCCATGTTCTGTAACTCAAGCGATAAGTTTTCGAATCGTTAAATAATGAAACAACTCATTCCTATCTTATCGCCTCTGGAAAAAATTGGGTTTCTGTAACTGAACGCGATAAGTGAAATTTCCGAACAGTTCTGCCTGGAATTTCCAATGGAAGGCTATAAGTAAAACTGTCACCTTGACAATATTGACATTGCAAAACCAAAACAATTATTTTTTCAATTGGCGACCACCAAAGCTTTGCTTAAGATTGTTACGCTTAAAAAGAAAAATATTCTGATTGCAAAAAGAAAGTAAGTATATAATTTGCAACATTTTACATTGAAAAGCATCTAAACCTACATATTTTATTTAGCTCATGCTCTGAAATGTTGTATCTACCCCATCGTGCTCGAATCTTCAAGGTACTAAGTATACTCCATCGAAAACTCTAGAGACATTTTACTGGCGGTATAGTGACTAGTGAGTGCAATGTGCAACAACCCAGCAATGCAATTCTTGGCAATAATCACAACGATCTGATGATTGAAGATCTTTAAAGACGAGAATAGAGATATAGCAGAAGAAGATTGTAGCCATGGAAATAGGAAGGAAAAGCAGCAATACTTACTTCTGCGATTGAAAAATACATAACAATTGAAGCTCAGAATATTCGACTCGAAGTTAGAAATCATCGACTGCAGCTTGACAACGATCTGCTGCGGCAAGGTGATTCTGGAGCGAGGATGCAGAAACGGTTAAAGCATCTGGAAGTGTAAGATTTATTTTCCGTAGTTTGGCAAAATAATTAGATGCGAATTTTTCTTCACTTTAGTTAAATAATTGCTGTGAAAGAGGAACTAACTCAGGCCGAAGCTAGAAGTGAATCAAATTTCGAATCAAATTATGAAAAAAAGTACGCACATAAAATGCAGTGCAAAAAAGCTCTGAAAGAACTAAATAGACTTCAAATTATCAAGGCATCGTAATCTTCCATCATTGCTTAATATGATGCATATGAAAAATACTGATGCTACCATGTGACACCAACTAATTCGATATCGGTTGTGTCCGCAACTGTGATTTAAAATTATAGTAATGCTGATGGAGGTGGAATTGGTGGTAATGGAAGCGGCTTACCCTGGGAAATTATGAGTGGCGTTCAAGGCTTCGACGAAAATGATAGCCCTGAACTTCACTACATTGACTATTTGGCCAATGCCAAGGATGTCAAGTATAGTGGACAAGAATATGGTGGTTTGTTTTGTGCCAGTATCTTCGATCGGTACCACCACGCAAATATAACCCAAGAGGAGGCATATGATGTCCTGAAGAAATGTGTCCTTGAGATCCAGAAATGTTTGATTGCTAATCTGCCCGTATTTATTATTGCGGTAGGCGATAAAAATGGCATTCGAAACCTTGATCAAATTACTGCCACAAGTTTAATTGGCTACGCAGCATAATTTGAATTGTATTTAGACCTTTTTTTTAAATTGAGATTATTCAAGTTGGTTTTTGGTAAAAATAAAACAATTAAAAATCAAAATATATTTTTTATTTAAAGATTGTTCTTCTCACTATCCAAATTTTTGCTTTTGTGCTATATACAGTTCTTAGTCTAGAATGCAATGGTCTGCGATGTAACACTCTAATCGGTGTTATCTGATGGTTGGATATCGAATCCATTGGGTAACATTTTTCTTTTCTCTTCGCCAGTCTTAATATGTACCAAAAGTCATCACGTGTATTCATTTACAATTTCTTCACATATATTTGCAATTATTTTTCTATAGGTACTTCTAAGATGAAGGGACGTCCTCAGCCCAAGCAGCGTACATCGACATGCTCTCGGCCACTGGACGAGAATATAATTTTGTCCTCGTCGACTCGAGTTGTAGTCCGAATGCTGATTTCTTGTATGCAGCACCCACGGGGAGTGTGATAGTTTTCGTGAAAAATTTCGATATCGTCTCGCCACAAAAACACTTTTCGTAGTTTGGCTACGTCGTCGTTCTCGTTGGGATGATCTAAAAATACATTAATCAGTATACCTTCACTGTTATTGTATATCTTATTGACCTTTTCACTTATAACCGGATTCAGAATAAGTTTGGCGGCTTCTTTTGAGGGAACATCTGGTGATCTTTCTTCGTCGATTTCCCGTCCAAACTTTTTTATCAATGCAAACCACATTGAAAGTTGACGAATTTGCAATAGCATTGGCAATGAGAGAGCAAATTGATCAATATTGCAGCTAGTGATTTTCTCAATAATTTCCTGTTGGAATTCATCGGAGAAGAGGCCAAGGCATGTTGAACACGGATTTGGACGTTACTTCTTTGGCAAAAATTCGCTTTTGGCGATTGCAAGTTTAACGTTTAGCTTAAAAAAAATAGGCTAATTGTTTTACGTATTGAAAGTACCACATACCTTTTCAAAGAATTCCTTGATGTCCTTATATTCAGATCCTCTAGCTTTTAGGTAACGAAGCTGACAAATTTGACAAACGCAGCATTCTTTGAGATAGTTAATTATTTCTTGATTGTTCATCTGGTTACAACAAACATAATTAAATAAGGAGAACAAAAAAAAGCTAATGAAAATAATTTCAATACACAGTTTTGTTAAATAAAGTTAGCTAGTGTACTTCTCTGCTTTCCTCGTTTTTTTTTGAAAACCAATTTATATACTTAATAATTTAAAATGAATACATTTTATTATGTTGTATTTCGATTGCATAATACAAATTATGTTTCTACAAATAATTCAAATTAAAAATATTAAAATTGCAAAAATAACAAAGAAAACACAGGAAAAATGTTCAAAGATTAAACAGTTCCAAGTCTTTTAACAATGTAAAATGAAATAAACTCGAATAATAGTTTATCTGTTGTTTTGCAAGAGATAGCAGCTCGTAATTACATCTTTTTTATTTTAGTTTGTGTTTATCTACTAAATTGTGTATATATTTTGTTTTATGATTGATTTCAGTGCGTGAATTGATTAGTTATGTTTATTAAAATATTTCAATGTATGTGGAAATTTGTCTTCTTTAAAATCAGTATCGGTTTTGAGGCGCTCTTTAACTTGGCTTGGCTGACATTCCGGAAATGTATGCATTTGAAAACGGTGGCTGTGGTACCTTTTGCAAAGAGAAAAACAAAAACGTTCAATACATATGTAGTTATAAACTAGATAGAGGATATAATGCAATTTGCAAAATTTTGAGGAGGGGATGCTTTGCTTTAATTTGACAAGCGGAATTATTTTCAACAGTTGGAACCATAATTCAATACCTAAGTTTCTTATTGTATTGTGGTACAGCTTACTGAACTACTAAACATACATTATCTCGTGGGTGTAGGGCAATATCTCTTGTTATAACTGGAAGCCAAGATGCTGGGAAGCTTCTATGCCAAGTGTGGTTGCCAACAATTGCTGGTCGCACTTCATCTTCGGACTGAGGTGGTGGAGTAGCCATCTCAAAATGACTACTTGATGAAGAAGATCCGGAAGCAGAGTCTGTATCCATTGGCTTATAAAGAAAGAAGATATGTTTAAAATTTAACATAAAGCAAGAAATGTTTCTATTTACCGTAACTTCATTATTTGATGTTGTCTTTTTGTTTGAGTCTCTCGAAACTAAAAACCGTTTAACATCTTCCAGCAATGGTGCGGTAACAGTTTCAGAGTTTCGGTCTTTTATCTGAATACTCAAAAAGGTCAATTCCTCACCTTTAAAGCCTGCAATAGTTCAAACCAACGATTAAAACCCCAATTTCAATTAATTAATAAATAAATATTTAAATATTCTCAATCTTACATTTACGAATTGCAAGCAATACATTTCTTATTTGTGCCCAATACAGCTCTGCATTTATTTGTCCCACACAAACGAATAAAATAACAAACAAACGATCGAATAACAATCTGAATTCTGAACGCAAGCGGGACTCGAAGTTATTTACGTCCGAGGAATCGTTAATTAGGTTTATAATCAGGGGAACACTCACACGAACTAATTTCTCAACCGAAGCCCTCGAATTATATTCTTCCATATCGTACTGAGGCAGAAAGATCAGAATTTCGTTAAGATATTCAATAGCTCTTTCAATAGCTGCCGACATGCCATCTTCAGATACTGGTGAACCCTCGAACATTGTAGAAGCGATAAACGAGCTTAGTTGGCTTCGCAGACAATTGCGTGAGTAGTTTGTTTGGCCAGCAGTAGCTGCAGCGGCTGAGGCTGCTCTGCTACTACTACTGCTACGCATCGATGGTGATGGAGAACGTGCTGATGTGGTAGAAGATGCAATGCCATCCAAGTTTCCTGGCGAAGAAGTCGAACTTGGACGTCGAACACGACGTAAAATACGAGTTTGCACACGTGTTGTTGTTGTTGTTATTGTTGTTGTTATTGTTGTTGTTGCCGTTGTCACGAGCCTCAGTATCACGAATGTGATGGCTGTTGCAGGGTAAAAATCTATTTGAAAGAAGAAATTAATATAAGTCTCAACTATGGTAAATAATCCTCCTGTAATATTTACCTATCAAATGAAGACAACATATTCGCTGGTATTACGCGGCTTTCCAGGCGAATGGGACATTTGCAACTTGGACTTGTGGACGAGCTGTTGAGCGTGTTTGAGTCGATGTGGTTGGATGTGTGGTTGTATCGACACGTGCCTGCGATTTAAGCCTGTTGAATTTGTATTCGACTCTGATGCAGCAGCAGTACTTGAAGCAGTCGCAGATGTAGTTGGTGTTGCAGATGCTTCTGTTGATTGCGAAGTTGTTGATGTTTGAGTATTACTTTGAGCTGTTGAAGCAGCTGGTGTTGCTTGGGCGCGCATATTTGCATTCAATGGTACACCAATTGAAAGAATGCTGGGCGCATTGATTTGAACATGAAAGTCTGCATCAATGGGAGCCGAATTGACTACAGCTTGAATAAGTCGTGCCACTTGTAGTTGGTGATTAGCTGGAGAAAGAAACCAAATTGTTTATTAAAATTTTCATTTTATTTTTTTCTTTGGAAACTAGATAAACAAACAAAACCTTTTAATTATATCAATATTTATTATTAATATTTAATTAGTTAAATCAAGCACATTTCTAAATTTTTGAGTTCTTATACAAAATGTTTAATTTTACAATTGTACTTAAACCCAATAGAATGAATTCGTCAAATATTAACACAAATGACAACCGAGAACTGTCATTTTGACTTTTAATAATTAAAAAAAAAACAAAACGTCAGTTTGAGCTAAAGACGCCATTTTGAATTTGTATCCACAATTCACACGTATTCACGGACAGGAAATTTAAGAGAGTTTTCTCTTAAATGTGCTCAGATAAAATTTGCGGGTGTTTTAGGCAAGGGGGGTACCGGTCGGTTCTCTAGATAATATACCTACTCTATGGGTGTGCCTTTGATCTAAAATCAAAAGTTTAGAAGTGCAAAATTTTGAAAAATTAAAAAGTAAGAGCAAGCGAGTGTGATTTTCATATAAAGATATATCCATCGTTATATGTTTACGGTGTAAAATTATACGCGATAGTTTACCTATTTCTTTTGTTAGAGTAACCTTTTTCCCATTTCTAGTTTTTTTTAAATTCACCTTTTGAGCGTCCAGAGGAAGATTTAATAAATTGGTTCAAAACCAGAAAATTAAAATATAAAATAAGAATACCAAGGGTGAGTTTTATGAACAAGTTTTATTGAAGGATTAGTGTTTAATGTGATAAATGTACATAGGTTAATTTCTACGTAAACTGAAGTTCAGGCGGTCCCAGGTTGTCAGTGGAGCACTGGGCCGCCACACGTTTTTTTGACTGGATGGTAAATCCATATCCAACAACCACTATTTTGCTGCCGCCATCGTTTATGGTAGACAGGTTAACGTTGGACAAGCTTTTCTAAACCTGCTGATCGGAAATCCAAATTTTTGGCAAGCTGTTGATTTGTAAGAAGGACCTACTTTGAAGGCGATTTGTTTGGGAGTTCTGTCAAGTCCCCACAAACGTCTCCACAAACAATAAGAGGCCTTCTGACTTGAGTCCTTGAGACAGACTTGGATTGCGGATTTGAAGAAGATAACATTGTAATGTTTTTGTCTAATGTGTTTAGTTCCCATTTCTATTTCACCACACCAAGGGATATTCATTCTAATGTCCGTCTGAAGTCTTGTTTTCAAAAACTAAATACTATGTTAGTAGTCACTCCACATCGTCAAAACTATTATTCACCGATCAGCTGTTTCCTGAAGCACCCCGTATGCTCATGAAAACCCGAATTTAAAAAAATATTCAATTATCATTTCAAAATACTTTTTCGATTTTCTCGTTTCTTAAACAATTTGTTTTAGAAATAAAATTTTCGTCCAATACAGTTTGCTTAATTTTTTTGTTCAATTTTGTTTTTATATTTATATATATATTGGTTCTTTAGAGAAAGAAAAAAGACATTTTCTTTTTGGGAAACCAATAAATTTAGTAGTCATTAGTACTTAAAACTTCACTAAATTCTTTGTTAAGAATTTTCTGATTTTGTTTGTTCTGCGTTACTCGTTTTTTCAAACAAATCTTTTGTTTACAATAATTTCGTTTTGTTAGTTCATTACTATACGTTTCAAAACTAGTTTTCTTATATAATTTAGTTTTCTTTTGATAAAAAAATACTAGAACTGTATAAGAAATCATATTTTAAGACTTTCACAAAGTTTTCTAAAAAGGTTTTTTTAGAAAAGTCTTTGGTTATAAGTTAATCTTTTCCTTTTTGTTATAAGTTTTTTGTAAGAAAAAATTATTCATTTCTTCTTAAATAGTTTCTCATTAATTCGTTTTTGTTCCTATATATATTTCGTTACATTTTTTTTTAATATATTCTTGTTGTTGTTTTGAAAATTACGTCGAGTTTTCGAACAGTACTTAAACAAAACAAGATATATTAACGGGTTAAATTTTTGTTATATTAGTTTTTCTAATATTGTTTTGTTAAGGTTAGTTTTTTTCATAATTTGGCAAAACTCACCTTGGTATTGTTTTTTTTGTTTTTTGAACCCTACGTCGTTTGTAAATATTTAAAGATGTCGTTCAATAATAGAGAAGAAGAAGATCGCATCCGTCGGATGATAAGAGATGCTGAAATAGACGAACAAGTTAGATTAACAAGATCAGTTAGTCAAGGTTTAGATAGTACCACTAGGCAGCGAGTGATGCATTCTCCTCTCTCATCTGAGAGACGAATCCGATCCACATCCAATTTGCCTGTCAACTCGGATATTCAAATTGATGACATTGATAACCAAGTCAATCCCACTATTGAGTCAGTTTCTACTCCTTCCTTCAGCAATCTTAGTGGGATGGGAGCAGGAATGATACCTCCTAGGGAAAGTATAGATTCCCTTAATGAAACGGTTAGGCTAGCGGCAGGTAAGGTTCCTGATAATAGATCAGCTTCGGCCACCCAAGCAAATTTTAGTATTTCTAGAAATATCCTTGAAAGTTTAACACGAAGACCTCCTGTAATGAAAACGAAAAATAAAAACACAATTTCAGAAGACTTGAAGGCCTATATCAACTTGGCCATGGTAGAAGGTTTTACTGCTACTAAACAGGCAATACAAAAGGAAGTAACGAATACCTTAAAAGAAGAAATCCAAACTCAGCTTGGAGGATTTCTTAAGAATTTGAATCTGGGAAATTCAAATCAAGCTTCGACTAATCCAGTGCTTAGACCGACAGGAAGTTTGTGTGACCCTGCACCTGCAGTACAGCCACCAATGCATCAAAACTCTCAAGCCGATCCAAGTAGAAGTGCTTTTGTGCAGGTAGGGCAACAGCGTAGGAGACAACCGGAGTCGATGAGAAGAAATCAGGAGAGATCGTATCAACCTGATGGATTTCAGGAACTTCCTCATAACTTTATGACTCCTATAAATACTCCCAATCCGTACGGTTATCCACCTACTTATTTTGGTCCGTATCCACATTCAGGGTTCAAAGCTCCGATTAAGATTGATAAGTGGGGCCTGAAGTTCGATGGTCAACCAGCGACCATGACGGTCGAAGACTTTGTCTTTCGACTGGAAACTTTACAAAGTCAATATGCCTGTCCATGGACAGAAATTCTACGAGACTTTCACCTACTTCTCTCAGGAAATGCTCACGAATGGTTCTGGCAATTTCAACGAAATAATTACCGTCCGGATTGGTCAGCATTGAAGGACGCTCTCATGCGCCAGTTTAGAAATACTCGATCGGACTTCGAGATAATTCGTGATATTATGGACCGTAAGCAGAATTCCTGGGAGAGTAGTGAAGATTTCTTCACGGCAATAAATAAGATGAAGTTTCAGTTGAGAATTCCTATTCCAGAGGTGGAAATGGTGAGAATCCTGAAACGAAATCTGAATGAGAAAATCGGGAAATTAGTATATCCTCAACCTATTTTCTCCTTGGATCAGCTGAGAGTCGCCTGCAAGGACGCGGAAGCAGCATTTCCGAGGAGAGATCGAGACCAACCTAAAGCGTTTGGAAAAATCCCTGGAAAATTTGTGGCCAACGAACTAGATTTTTAAGAGATGTATCAGCCAACTGACGAACAGCTTGCTGCCTATCAGTTTGGCGGTGCTCGGCCGAAAATCCCTCCTCGGAAGTTTGCGGATGCTACAAGCCTAGTGTGCTGGAACTGCAAGGTGCAGGGCCACACCTACTTTGACTGCGAAGCAGAAGTGCGAAACGTGTTTTGCTACAAATGCGGTCAGGAGGGAGTGATAACACCACGTTGCACACGTTGTAATCAGGGAAACCGATTGCGGGACGCGAAAGCTCCGGGGGAATCGCGTGCCAATCCGAATCAGAACCCCCAATAACCTTTAAGCATATAGGAGAATCTGAAAGAGAGGGTTGTAAAAGTCCTCTTACAAAAGAGGGCGAAATCAAAATTAAAATTTTAAAACGCGAAGATAAAAAAGAGTTTAATGAGAAAGAAACAAAAATAAAACCAAGTCCAGTCCAAATCAAGCCATTACATGTGAGGATCAAAGAGTATAATGAAGCGCGAAAGAGGATATTCAACAGCGAGATTTTCATACCTTCAAATAATATACGCAAAGCGAGGGCCCGATTTAAAGCTAGGAGAGAAACTAGAAATCAAATTTCCTCCACAATTTTGAATTTAAGTTCTGATCCTCGACCCTACGCGAAGATCAAATTAGGCCAAAAAGAAGTTTTAGGTTTGCTAGACAGCGGAGCTAGCGTAAGCATCTTCGGAAAGAATTGTATGCAGCTAGCGAAGGAACTCCATTGTTGCATTACTCCGTTCCAATCTGGAGTTAAGACCGCTGACGGTAAAAGTCAATCGATTGTAGGCAAAGTCAATGTTAAAGTGCAATATAAGGACAAGGTAGACGGGCTTACTTTCTTCCTCGTTCCAAATTTGGACCAGGAGATCTACCTTGGGGTAGACTTCTGGAGAGCATTCCAGTTGGCCCCAAGCATTATAAGTAGTATCTCGGTTGACGAAGAATTAGATTCTTCGAACGCTCATCAGTTAAACTCTGATCAGCAGGCCAGACTGAATGCAGTCAGGCAGAGATTTTTATGTTTTGACCGGGATGGTCTAGGAAAGACGGCACTGATGGAGCACGTCATTGATACAGGAGATGCACTCCCTGTGAAACAGCGTCACTATCCTGTCTCTCCAGCGATACAAGCCATTTTGTATGAAGAGTTAGATCGGATGCTGAGCCTCGGCGTTATCGAGGAGAGCGAGAGTCCGTGGTGTTCACCAGTGGTTCTCTTGCGAAAACCAGGCAAAAATCGACTTTGCCTGGATTCTCGTAAGGTGAACTCACTGACGAAGAAAAACGCAAATCCTCTCCCCCATATCGAGGGGCTCATCAGCCGACTACCGGATACATACTACATTAGTAGTATAGATCTAAAAGAAGCATTCTGGCAAATACCGCTGGAGAAACAGAGTAGGGAAAAGACTGCCTTTGCGGTACCGGGAAGACCCTTGTACCAGTTTACTGTTATGCCCTTTGGGTTGTGTAATGCAGCTCAAAGGTTATGCCAGTTAATGGACAAGGTAATTCCTGCACGACTTAGGGATCGTGTATTTGTGTATCTTGACGATCTGCTTATCATGGCGCCGGATTTTGAGACGCATATTACCTTGTTAAGTGAAGTAGCCGACTGCTTGCGCAGGGCTAACCTAACCATCAACATGAAGAAATCAAAGTTTTGCTTCAAAGAGCTGAAGTATTTGGGCTTCATAGTTGGTGGCGGTCAGCTTAAAACCGATCCTGCTAAGGTGGAGGCAATAGTGGATTTCCCTATTCCCAAAACCCCACGGCAGGTGCGGCGGTTACTTGGCTTAGCAGGGTGGTATCGGAAATTCATAAAGGATTTCTCTAGTCTGACTGCTCCTCTAACTGACCTGCTGAAAAAGAGGAGCGAAAAGTTTAAAATGACTGACGCGGCGCTGAAAGCGTTCGAAGATCTAAAGAAGGCGTTAACCACGGCGCCGGTTCTTTCGCATCCGGACTTCACAAAAAGATTTTATATCCAATGTGATGCGTCGGATGCGGGAATCGGTGCCGTACTGTTCCAAAGGAACGAGGAAGACGAGGAAGTCCCAATAGCTTACTTCTCGCAGAAGTTTAATAAGAGCCAGAAAAACTTCAGTGTGACCGAGAAGGAGTGTATGGCAGCGGTGATGGCTGTGCAAAAATTCAGGCCGTATGTCGAAGGCATGGATTTTACAGTAATCACCGACCACTCCAGTCTTCAATGGCTTATGAGCATGAAGGACCTCAGTGGAAAGCTCGCCAGGTGGAGTCTGTTGCTGCAATCGTATGCCTTCGACATACAGCACCGAAAAGGCACGCTGAACGTAGTTCCAGACACTCTTTCTCGGGTACATGTTGATTCTCTGGCTATTGAAGAAGTTGCACCATTGATTGACCTAAACTCCGAGGAATTTAAATCTGAGGAATATACGAGCCTCATTGAAACAATAAACACGCACCCCGATGAACTGCCCGACCTGAAAGTTGAAGATGGCTTTGTATACAAGCGCGCATTTAGATGTGAAGGCGAAGAAGCTATGCTTGAACATACTTGGCTTCTTTGGGTTCCGTCCGGTTTGACCGAGGAAATAATAAGTAATGCACACAACCCACCACAAGTAGCGCACGGTGGCATCGCTAAAACCCTAAAAAGAATTCGTCAATACTTTCATTGGCCTAACATGACAGTTCAAATTCGTCATTATGTCTCTAATTGTTCTGTGTGCAAAGAATGTAAAGCTTCGAATCAAGTTTCTCGTCCCCCTATTGTAACGTCGTATTGTTCTAATCGTCCTTTTGAGAAATTGTATGTTAACTTCTTAGGCCCCTATCCCAGGACTAAATCAGGAAATGCCTATGTTTTTATCGTCCTTGACCATTTGTCCAAATTTGTTTTCCTGAAAGCTCTAAGACATGCTAATTCGTCAAGCATCATACGATTTCTCCGACAAGAAATTTTTAATGTATTCGGTGTTCCTAATATTGTTCATTCCGACAACGGAAAGCAGTTTTTGTCAAAAGATTTTAAAAGATTTCTGTCTAAATATGGCATAAGGCATTTCAAAACCGCCAATTATGCACCGCAGTCGAATGCGTCGGAGAGGGTTAACCGCACGTTATTAGCAGCTATCCGTTCATACCTTAAAACCGATCGACGCGAATGGGATCTTTACCTCAGCGATATCGCTTGTGCCATAAGGAGTTCAGTTCATAGTTCTACTGGGGTGTCACCATATTACGCTCTGTTCGGAACTAATATGATGACGCACGGTAGTAGCTATGAACTGGCACAAAAACTTAACGCGGTAGACGATAACGAGCTGCTAACCATTCCCCGACACAGTCGACTGCAGTGTATTAGAAATGAAATTCGCGAAAATATTTCGAAAGCGAACGAAAGGTCAGCAAAAACCTATAACACACGCACGAAAAATATTAAATATCTGCCTGGACAAGAAGTGTACAGGAGAAACTTTATCCTTAGTGATTCGTCAAAATACTTGTCGGCGAAATTGTCCCCGAAATTCATCAAATGTCGAATAGTGAAACAAATAGGAAGTCACTTGTACGAAGTGGAGAACCTTAACGGCAAAAAGATAGGTATATTTCACGCTAAGGATCTTAAGCAGTAGTAAATTCACTCCACAAAACTATGCCACCGAAAACGCTTTAAAAATGATTTAAAAGATTCCGCAAATCCGATAAAGTGGAAAAAACTAGTTTGCATGTAATCTCCTTGTGTCTATCCGTTAAATGTTTTTTTTTATTTTTCACTTAGTACCTGATCACCTTTAGCTGTAGTCCATAACATTCGATTTGTTATTTTTTTTTTTGACACCGCACGAAGTACCTGATATTCATTAAAACGATTCCTGTTTACACTTTATTTTTGTCACAAAATATCTAAAATTCCTCAAAACAATTCCTGTGAACACTATATTCTTGTCCAAAAAGTACCTGAAATTCCCTCATCTAGTCAAACAAATTTGTTATTTTTTTTAGTATTTATTAATTGCATGTTATATTTATTCATATTTATATCTATTACTAATTATTAAATAATTTAGGCTCTAGCCAATAACATCTGTGATATTACTATTAGGTATCCGCAATGATTTAAAACTATTAACCTGTGATATTTACAAATTTAGTTTCTAAGTAGGTAGTATATTAGTTAAATAATTCCAACTGTGATAATTTTTTTTATTAGATATCTTAATTAATCCAACTGTGATATATATTTTATTAGAATATAGTACGTGTTAACTTATTTTTTTGTGATGTCTATTTATTTATTTATTTATTTATTAACTGTTAAAAAAAAAAAAAAAACAACTAAAAAAACTAATCCTAGTCAACGCAACACTCACCAGTAGGTTGATTATGGTTTGGATAATTCTCGACAGTGTAGTTTGTTGTAGTCACAGTTGTCTTCAAAGAATCGGTTTGGATCAAATTGCTACTTTCTTTAAGTAGTACGAAGTACCACAATCAAATCTACTACCATGGCGACTCGCATCGGATATTTAGTCCACCCCTAGTTTGTTTGTTTCTGTCTTGAAGTTGTATCTATATCTGAGAAATGAGAATGGAAGAAACGAAAATTCAATTAAAAAGTAAACAAAAAATAGTTGTTAAATAACTACATACCTGTATATTCACTAAGAAACCCAAAGCTTCAAAGTTACACTGGTAACGGGATGCTATCCCGTTACAGGATTTTTGCCCGGCTTGTGATGGCGTGGGTTAACTCCCCACTTTGATGGTCGGAGCGAAATCCTCATAAACGAAGTGTGTATGTTCGTTTTTTTGTGTTGTGCGTCCTCGAATACAATACTGTGTATCCAAACAAGGTGGTTACATATCTCCAACGCCTATAGTAAAGGTTCGTCAAACCCCAGCAGACAAAATCTTGAAGTAGAAAAATTACATTCACTTGCATACCTAAAATACCTTTTTCTTACTTACCAATATACAAATAATTTGTCCTGGATAGAGACGAGGTCTGCTTTTTTCAAGATATCTGAAAAGAATAAATGAAAAAATTAAAGCTAGATAAGATTTTTTTTCTGAGTATGTATAAATGAAAATAAACTACCCCATGTCCCACGCCGACATTTTATTTTTCTTCTCCGATTGGTTGTGATGTGTGTCCGTGTTCGCGTCCGTGGTGATTCTGAAATTAATAGAGAGACACCAAAGATAATTTCAACGACGACCACAGAGTATAGATAGGATAAGATAGAATAGCGAATAGTAGGAAGATTCGGATTATGTTTGGTAAAATAGAGGTGTTCGGCCAACTGTCAGTTGGGCCCAAGGTGGTGAATAGAGTTTTTTTTATACCAGAGCACATATTCACCTCGATTAAGCAAAAATTGGAATATCCGCAAAAATCAATACGTTTTATATTGAAATTAAGGTATGTACCTACGGGCGATATTTTTTCATCCTTTACTGGGAGTTTATCCCAGGAAAGGACGAATTTTGTAATGGACGCCCTGAGGCTATAGAATATATGAACGCACATATGAATGCGATTTCGTGGTTATCCTGGTGTAAAGGGGGGTATTAAATGCATAAGTAGCGCCATCTACCCATAACGATAAGAATTGCTGAAAAGTAGTAGATTAGGTTGACCAAATGTCAAAATTAGATGGGATGGCTGAAATGTCATAAGAAAGAAAAGGAAGAGGATGAGTTGGCAAAATTACCTCACCAATACTTTGACATTCGAGTAACAAAAACAAAGTGACAGCTGAATGTGGTCGGACGACTCAAACAGTGTGTGAGGAGGAATTGCAAGAAGGAAAAAGTGATATGTCAGTATGTTAAGTACAATTAATATTCCTCTGACGGTTGAACCAGCCACGTTTTCGAGCTCGGTGTGCCCATAGAGTAAGTATATTATCTAGAGAACCGACTCAGGGGCTTTGCTCTCTTTCGCCCTACAAGCTGAACGGAGTAAATTGTAGCAACAAGACTGAGCATGTGTTAGTAGGCCAATGCATTTTAAATGGCACCGCACCAACACATAGAATCCTTATGGAAATTTCATTTCATTTCATTTGAGCAATTGCTCAGTTGGTAGGATACGTCGTTAGATATTCAAAAAAGGAATCCGTTGAATTCAAAAACTGAAAACTAAACACATTTTTTTATGAAATTGTATTTTTAAACCCTTTAACCACAAAAACTGTATTGAATATAGATTTTTACTTCGTGTGGCATTAGAATAAAGAAATATTTATGATGATTTATCTTAAAAGTAAAGAAAATTTATTCAAAAAGTATAAACTCGCCCTAAGAAGTCAATGCATACGAGCCCAACCTCTGCCGCGAACTATAGCCCAATTAGCTCAAATATTTTGACAGATATGAAAGAAATAAAAAAAAAAGATCATTCCTTGTGAAATCTGAAACAGAATTTGTGAAACTATTTGTGCTAAAATTTTGTGAATTTGCTTGTAAATTATTTGTTAATTTATATCTTGATAACTTATGTGAGTTTATTAATAAATTATTTGTGGTTTAAATAAATACCTAATATATCATCGAAAGTGATACAAAAATACAATTACAAATTGAAGAACGGCACTGTTCATGTAAGTCTTTAAAATTACATTAAATTCTAATTAAGGATATTGTCTAGGCGTTTTCCCTAAGTGCCCCACTCGTTTGTATAGTCCTCGCCATAAAACATAATATTTTGGTGAAGAATAATATGTTCATATGCACATATTTTAAGTTATTTTCGCTTTAGGCAAACGGGTGGGAGCATAACACCTGGCACAAAAAAAAAATATGAAGCTAAATTAACCTAAAGAAAACGGCGGGAACATTTCATCCGCCAGTTTATTTGTGCATTTGGCTTAGTTGGATTTCAGATTGGCTGAAGATCCAAATGGATCCACCCCACATACGTACTTGGGCCTGAAACCCGTGTTTTATTTAAGTACATATTTAAAGAAAAATGATGAAGACCAAGTACCAAAAACATGTGAAATTCCTAACTCGAAGATGTAAAACGCTCTCATTTGAGAACCACTAGCTATAATTCATTAATTTAAATGTCTTTCGGTCTTAATTTAGACGCCCTACGTGATTCCCAAACCAGTTTTTAAATTAAAAAAATATTTCAAAAAAAATTCTTGAAGAACAACTATCAAAACCTTCATAGGGAAGTTCATATGAAATTCATATAACTCGAAGATGTAAAACGGTCTTATTTGAGAACCACTACCTATAGTAAAATAATTTAAACTCCTTTCAGTTTTAATTTAGACATCCTACGTGGTTCCCAAACCAGTTTTTAAATTAAACAAATATTTCAAAATAAAAACTTCAAGAACAACTACCAAAACCTTCATAGGGAAGTTCATATGAAATTCATATAACTCGAAGATGTAAAACGGTCTCATTTGAGAACCACTAGCTATAGTTCAATAATTTAAACGCCTTTCAGTCTTAATTTAGACACCCTACGTGGTTCTCAAACCAGTTTTTAAATTAAACAAATATTTCAAAAAAAAGTCTTGAAGAACAACTATCAAAACCTTCATAAGGAGGTTCATATGAAATTCATATAACTTAAACATGTAAAACGCTGGCATTTGAAAAACACTTGCTATAATTCAATAATTTAAATGCCTTTTGATCTTAATGTAGACGCCTTACGTGATTCCCAAACCAGTTTTTAAATTAAACAAATATTTAAAAAAAAAGTCTTGAAGAACAACTATCAAAACCTTCATAAGGAGGTTCTTATGAAATTCATATAACTTCAACATGTAAAACGCTGGCATTTGAAAAACACTTGCTATAATTCAATAATTTAAATGCCTTTTGATCTTAATGTAGACGCCTTACGTGATTCCCAAACCAGTTTTTAAATTAAACAAATATTTAAAAAAAAAGTCTTGAAGAACAACTATCAAAACCTTCACAGGGAAGTTATATGAAATTCATATAACTTGAAAACGAGAAATGCTGGCATTTGAAAACCACTAACTATTTTCCAATAATTTAAATGCTAATAAGTCTTAATTTAGACACCCTACGTGGTTCTCAAACCAGTTTTTAATTTAATCAATTATTTAAAAAAAAAGTCTCGAAGAACACCTATCAAAACCTTCACAGGGAAGTTATATGAAATTCATATAACTTGAAAACGAGAAATGCTGGCATTTGAAAACCACTAACTATTTTTCAATAATTTAAATGCTAATAAGTCTTAATTTAGACACCCTACGTGGTTCTCAAACCAGTTTTAAATTTAACCAATTATTTAAAAAAAAAGTCTCGAAGAACACCTATCAAAACCTTCACAGGGAAGTTATATGAAATTCATATAACTTGAAAACGAGAAATGCTGGCATTTGAAAACCACTAACTATTTTTCAATAATTTAAATGCTAATAAGTCTTAATTTAGACACCCTACGTGGTTCTCAAACCAGTTTTTAATTCAATCAATTATTTAAAAAAAAAAGTCTCGAAGAACACCTATCAAAACCTTCACAGGGAAGTTATATGAAATTCATATAACTTGAAAACGAGAAATGCTGGCATTTGAAAACCACTAACTATTTTTCAATAATTTAAATGCTAATAAGTCTTAATTTAGACACCCTACGTGGTTCTCAAACCAGTTTTTAATTTAACCAATTATTTAAAAAAAAAGTCTCGAAGAACACCTATCAAAACCTTCACAGGGAAGTTATATGAAATTCATATAACTTGAAAACGAGAAATGCTGGCATTTGAAAACCACTAACTATTTTTCAATAATTTAAATGCTAATAAGTCTTAATTTAGACACCCTACGTGGTTCTCAAACCAGTTTTTAGTTTAATCAATTATTTAAAAAAAAAGTCTCGAAGAACACCTATCAAAACCTTTACAGGGAAGTTATATGAAATTCATATAACTCGAAGATGTAAAACGCTCTCATTTGAAAACCACTAGCTATAATTCAATAATTTAAATGCCTTTCGGTCTTAATTCAAATTGTATTATTATGAAATAAAATAGCTAGCAAAAGTAAATATTCTTTTTAATTTATATCTGATTTGTTTTTATTTATATTTGTGTTTAGAATATTCCACGATGAATATGGAAATTGATGAGAGTGGGATTTATAAGTACTTTTAAATTTGTTCAAAACCTCTAAGTAAACTCTTTAACGTATTGAACTCCTTTGGAGCGAGGGAAATCGAAAGGGTACTTAAAGTTAACGCATTAGTTTAGCCCAGTGGGGTTATAAATTTAAAAAATAAATTTTTTATTTTATTCGGAGATCATAACTTTATTTTTTTGAACTTGTGAAAATTACTTTTCGGCCGTCGCACAGTGGGTATTTTATATCAACTTTAAAAAAACATACTATTATTATAATAAGTCCTGTGATTAAAAAAAGGTAAACATTGATTTTAAAGTAAAAGCTAGCATTTTTATTTTTAATCTGCCCGTATATAAAAAGTAGTGAATAATGTCTTAGATGTATTTTGACGACAGTGTCTAACTGGTCAACCAAGAATTGAAAAGCTATCAGTGGCAAACATCTCGAAGGCCAATAAGGTTGTAGCTTATATAAGTTTCACAAGTGTGAAAAATCAGGGTTATGATCTCTGATCTACTCTTCTATGTATGAATGACAAAAATTGGGGTCAGTTTATAAATGCACTGGAGCCTGTTTAGATTGGGGAGATTGAGACTGGTCTCACGGCAGTTTTTGGACAAGAGAAGTGAGGGGTCAGAGATCCCCCCACTTCTCTTGTCCAGAAACTGCCGTGAGACCCGTCTCAATCTTCCCAATCTAAACACCGTCCAGCATATTTTCTTAGTTATGCGTTTCTGAGTTTACACTCAAGGCCTTATTATTCCGTGTTTTAATCCACATTTAAACTTAAATCCAGATTTAAAGAAATTTTTATCCGAAAACTCAATCCAAATCCACTTGTTCAATCCGCACTAAAATTCAACTTAAAAGTTTATTGTAATCAATAATTTAGCATAGATACCTTTTAATGTTTGTATTTAATAAATCCGAATTAATGGTTGGACTTAAAATTCGCTTTAATCCGATTTAAATCCATTGTGAATAATACGGCCTTTATTATATTCTATAGTTTGCAAGCTTAATCTTATATGATTTCTTTAATTCTGCCCTTAGTTTCCAAAAAATGGAACATATGTTATGTACCTCAGCCAATACATAACGTGACAACACATACACATACGACGCCAACACATACACATATACATGCCACGCCAACACATACACATGCCACGCCAACACATACACATACCTTGCCAACACATACACATACTACGCCAGCACCTAGCACACCAACTCAATCCTCACCAACATATTATAACATGCCAACATTTGCACACACCGCGTCGACACCAGCACCATCCATACCAGGAAATATCATTAAAACTCAAACACTTAACACACCAATACAATTCCAGGCAACACAACCCACGCCAACACAATCCACGATAACACAATCCACGATAACACAATCCACGATAACTCAATCTACGCCTACACAACCCATGACAGCAGATAGTACACCAAGAAGAAGAATGAAATGTGTTCTTAAATGCACCGATTTTGATGTACTGCATAGATGCCCGCAGGACGATGCAAGGTATTGATATGTTCACATAATACATTGGGTTTTCCTTTGCAAAATACGGGTGCTAGAATTTTGTTTGCAATAGTTTTCATTGACTCGTAGCTATTAAGTGGACAATGATTCTTTATTCGAATATTTTGGGCATAATTCACATAATAACTCGAGAAACGTTGATTTAACAAATTTCAAACAAAATTTGGAACGCCGTAATCAAGCTGCTAAAATGATCTGTCAGCCTAAATATATTTCGGAAAAAATATATTATAATTACTTTTAATGAAATAAAAAATCGAACTTACAAGTCTTGTTTGCATACATAGCTTCGTGATTCCCTGCGCATTCCCTTCCTCTTGGAAGAAGGTAAAGATATTAATATAAGTCCTAGTTATAGTATAGAATAAGTTCTTCGTTTAATAAGCGTTCATTATAATTTCATTCAACTGTGTTTAAATTAGCTCTAATTCTAATACATAAATAACTTTAAATGAATAAAAAAAATTAGCTCGTAGTTTCAATAAAATCTTAGATAAGTAACTTAAAAATGACTTAGACGTAATTAAAGTAATAAGGTACATATGAAGAAGTATGAAGACGCATTAATTTTGATAGCACTTTTAAGAAATGATAACAATAGACTAAGTTCTTTTTTCTCAATAAATTCGGTTTTTGAAATGACATGTGTTGTTTTGAAATAAAATTGATAAATGAATTTGTTCTCATTTTGTCCATTTCATTTTGTAACAAATTTTTTTCTTGAAAAACCTAGCAGAGAAATATGGAGGATGAACTTGAATCTGGCACAGTTGAAAAAAACTCATAGGGTGTGCAATAAACATTTTTCCAACGAAAACGGACGCAAGAAACGTCTTCCTGCCTGGGCTGTGCCAGATTCTGTTGCCCAAGATCCTCCAGCTACAAATGCCAACGTTTCGGCAAATATGAGTCTCGAAGATATTGGTTACAGTACAATATCCTTCGAGACTCAAGAATGCACAACCCAAACGTGTTCTGCATTGACAAACAACACTCCGAGGAAGGTAAGTTTGAAGAAACAAAATTTAGAACTCAAAGAAAAAATTAGACAAATACAAAAAGATTATGAGGAAGCTATTCATCTTAAGGATTGTGAGCTTTTGTGCCTGAAAAAGGAGATTGAAAAATTGAAGTATCAGATTGAATCCGTGCGTTTAGATTCAGAGAAATTGCCAACCGATATTAAGAATTTAGTGGCTAGTAGTTTAAAGAATTTTGACAGGCCTCCTCAGGGACGTAGGTACTCTATTGAGATTAAGATGTTGGCACTTTCAATTCTCTTTATCTCTCCTGTTGCGCATAGGTTCTTAAAGCCGTTATTGGATCTTCCATCCGAAACAACTCTTAGGGACTTTATTTCAACTTGGCCTAAAACACCAGGTAATATAGAATTTAACGTCAAAAGCTTAGTGCTAAAAATGAGTGAGAGTCAGCTACCAGATATATATAAATATTGTTCGATTTCAGCTGACGAAATGTCCATAAAAACTCATTTTGACTATAATAGAAAGACTGATTTAGTTGTAGGTTTAGAAGATTTTGGCGATGATGAATCTCGCTCAGCTTTCCCTGCAGGTAGTGTGCTAGTTTTAATGGCACAAGGCATTGCCAAGAGATGGAAACATCCTCTGGCCTATTTTTTTGTTAGGAATAGTTGTCCGCCCTCCATTTTACAAAAACTTTTATTCAAGGCTATAAATACCTTGCAACAAAATAATCTGTGCCCGGTACAGTTTGTTTGTGATCAGGGCTCGAACTTTAGGGGCTTGGCAAGGGTGCTAGACATCAGTCCCGAAAAACCCTATTTCGAAGTGAACAGCTCAAAAATATTCTTTTTTTACGATGTTCCACATCTCCTTAAGAGTGCTCGAAATTGCTTGCTGCAAAATGACATCATTTATTCCCAGCAAGCGAGGGCAACCTGGAAGGACCTTCTCCATTTGTATGATGTCGATTGTGCAAATGGATATCAATTGTGTCCTAGGTTGACTGAAGCCCATTTGAAGCCAAACAACCTTCAGAAAATGAAAGTGCGTCTTGCTTCGCAGATTTTTAGTAATACTGTAGATAGCGCATTTAAAACGCTTAATAATTTTAATTGCAGAACAGATACGATGCTTAGTACATCAGAATTTCTTTTATTTTTTGGAGATCTTTTTGATCTTTTTAATTCCTCTAGTAAAACAGCGCAGCAGGAGAAAAAGGTAGGTTTTACTAACAATGATCGTCAAAAACAGTTTCTTGTATATGCCGATTCATTTCTCAGATCCATTCGCGTTATAAGCACTGATTCAGAGGGCAAGGATGTTACCAAAAAGTTTTCCTTCATCAATGGCTGGCTATTAAATATACAGTCATTGCGTTTACTTTGGGAACATCTACATACAGCCGGTTTTGAGTTTTTGCTCACTCGGCACATAAATCAGGATTGTTTGGAAAAATTTTTCGGGAAGATTAGATGCGCTGGTGGAAATAACAGCCGCCCTACCTGTTTACAGTTCCAGAGCGCTTTTCAGAAGATTTGGGGTATTCAATACCTTAAAATTGTTAGAGGGTTTAACTGTAGCATAGACGAAGAAGAGAATAGGTTAGTTGACGTGTTTTCGTCAAATAGAAATTTGAGAGGAGATTTAGATTGGTTGCGATGTGAGCAAGAAGTTGATCCCGATAGCATTTCTCAGATTGTACTATCTAACGACATAAGTGGAGATGAATTCATTAAAGAAAACAGCTTTGTTTATGTTTGTGGTTGGTTATATCGGAAATGTTATCAAAATCATTCTTGTGAATATCAATTGCCAAAACTGTCAGAGTCCGTCCAGTCCGATGGCTTGTTTTTTTCGCTTCAGAAACAGTACAACAATTGCAACCTTGTTGCTCCGCCCCCCGATTTCGTGCAATACATAAGGCATCTCGACAATGTCTTTGTAGAAAATTTTTCCAGGTTGTGCTATGTGGAAGGAATTGCAGAACACTTCTTCCAAACTCTGCAGGTTGAATCCGCGTATTCTTGCTGCCAAAACGTAGATCCGCATTTTATTTTAAGATTTTTTATTAGGGTTAGAATTCATTTTGTTCTGAAAACAATAAATAGGAGAATTCAAGAACCCAATTTCAGAAACAAAATGCTCACAATTATGCATTTATAAATTTTTGCTTTGATCCACGCTTATATTTTGGTGTACATAGACTATATTAGATAAATATATTATCATAGTAGTATTATCATAGTAGTTTTGTATTTATCTATTTTTTGTTATTAAATAGTTGTATATACTATATTTATTTTATTGTTAGATATAAATTTTTGAAACTATGCACATATAAAAAATCTTATATATATACTGGATACTAAATGCATTTTCTTCTAGCGTGGTGCAATAGGCCTCCTGGGGAAACCGAACACCTTATCAAAAAATCGGTTAACGCGCCGAAAAGCATACCTCATGGGTGGTGCGGAAATGCTTTAAAAAAAAAGAAAACTAAACAATTTAAAAATTTAAAATCTAATTTCAGCGATTAAATCGACATAAGGAGTTATTCAAAAAAGATATATTAAAAAAGAGGGCTATTCTAGAAAGAGTATTACACATTGAAATTCAGCGAGAAATTGCATCTGTGATGCCAGAACTTCAAGAAAATGAAGCCAGAAGCTTAAATAATTTCAAATCAGCATCAGAAGAGTATGTGATTAACTTTATTAATTTATTATAACGATATTTAACTTTAATTTCTTTTTTGTTTGTTCTGTAGACAATTGCCACGTGATAACAATCAAGAGATTCAAACATCGAATAAACAGAAGAAAGGCTCAAAATTCCCCGGACTGTCGAAAAAACGTGAAAAATTGTATTGTGTTTGCAAAACACCTTTTGATGATACTAAGTAAGTACATTTCGTATATTCTACTAACCATATATTTACATACTCATCACAATTTTACAAAGATTTCAATCTCTCTGAAATATCTGTTGAGTTAGTCCCTGAGTTTACCGTAAACTTAGGTGATTTAGCTCGTAGTTAATTTGGGATTTCAATTGGATGAACCCCGAAACTATGATGTACTCCCACCGAAAAACTGGCCCATAGGCTGCCCCTATTAAATATCCGAACACACCACTAAGTATGGGACAAATATTTCGAACGTTGACCTGTTTGACGACTATCAAATCCCTGGTAGAACCGTTTGGCAACACGACAAAAGTCAACTAAAACGGTCCAGCCATTTCTGCAAGCTCTTTAACTGGGCGGTCACTATAATTGATCGAAAGTGACGTAGACTCCGGTACAGATATGATAAAAAATTACGGACTATTATAACGAAAGAATGATTTGAGCTGTAGAGGCAATCTGGGTCAAATGTGACTTGCGAAAAATACTACTATGGAATTCTCATACAAAAAGAGAGAGCTTTATAATCCAATTTGTTTCGCATCGTTTTGTTGAAAAGCTTTTGCGCAACTGTTTATAGTTTTAAACAAAACACGGCTATAGTTTGCTGTTAAATTGCCAGTCAGCGTAAAGACTCCTTCTGTACTTTAGAATGAAAGCTTCTTAATGGCTGGCACTACGGTGGCGATCGATACAATAGTCTACTGGCGATCTGATGGTAAATCTTACCGAACAAATTACACATCACATTATTTAAGAGAAAGTGTGATCTAAATTGTGAAACATATGAGCTTCGTTCCATTTTTCTAAGTTTCTAGAGGAACTTCTATCGTTGCAAACCCGAACAGCTTTCAGTTCTGGGTATGCTCTTAACAGACCAAATTTTGTGGAAAAAAGCTGCCAAGGGCCTTCCCTAACAAATAAATTCATGACCCCGCCTGATCTGGCTGTAATCTATAAAATCTTTATTCGTCCGGAACTCGAGTACAATGCTTTACCCGATCAACCGAAAATTACGAGGAGCCAACTCTTAATATCAATATAAAAAGCTCAAACTTTTAAATGAATAGCCTAATGAACATATAACATTAAAGAGATTTGTATGTTCAAAATAAAATTTTAATTTTCTTTTCAGATTTTACGTTGGTTGTGATCTATGTAGCAATTGGTTTCACGGTGAATGTGTTGATATTACCGAAGAAGCTTCGAAAAAATTATCTGAATTTATTTATGAAGAGTGTCGTCGTGCTAGAGACACACAAGAATTATATTGTTCATGTAAACAGCCATATGACGAATCACAGTTTTATAAATGCTGTGATAAATGCCAGGACTGGTTCCATGGCCGCTGCGTTGGTATTGTTCAAAGCGAAGCTGAATTTATCGATGAGTATATATGTCCTGATTGTCAACGCAATAATGACATCAATATGGCAAACATGAAAAGCCTTACCAGTAATGAATTTGAAGAATTAAAAAAACTTATGAAGCAAATGCAGGTATGTATTCGAATATAAATCTTCAGATTATCATGTTACTAAAACTACAAAATTCATTTACAGAATCACAAAAATGCGTGGCCTTTTATGGAACCGGTTGACCCGAGAGAAGCACCGGACTATTATAAAGTTATAAAAGAGCCAATGGGTAATGAAGAAAAAAAATTGTCATTTTTTATTATTGCTGTTTATCTATTTTTTATAACTTTATTCAGTTAAAGTTTAAGTGTTTACTATTATTACACAAAATTGTTGTTAAATAATGTTTAATATATTCTTTTTATTTTCTTAAACCGTAATCACGTTCAACAGAATCTCATTTTCAGTCATCCAGAAAAAATAATATTATAACCTATAAAGTAACAATATAATTAATATTTAAAAAATCTTGTTAATGGAGCTAAGGTTACAACAAACATAATTAAATAAGGAGAACAAAAAAAAGCTAATGAAAATAATTTCAATACACAGTTTTGTTAAATAAAGTTAGCTAGTGTACTTCTCTGCTTTCCTCGTTTTTTTTTGAAAACCAATTTATATACTTAATAATTTAAAATGAATACATTTTATTATGTTGTATTTCGATTGCATAATACAAATTATGTTTCTACAAATAATTCAAATTAAAAATATTAAAATTGCAAAAATAACAAAGAAAACACAGGAAAAATGTTCAAAGATTAAACAGTTCCAAGTCTTTTAACAATGTAAAATGAAATAAACTCGAATAATAGTTTATCTGTTGTTTTGCAAGAGATAGCAGCTCGTAATTACATCTTTTTTATTTTAGTTTGTGTTTATCTACTAAATTGTGTATATATTTTGTTTTATGATTGATTTCAGTGCGTGAATTGATTAGTTATGTTTATTAAAATATTTCAATGTATGTGGAAATTTGTCTTCTTTAAAATCAGTATCGGTTTTGAGGCGCTCTTTAACTTGGCTTGGCTGACATTCCGGAAATGTATGCATTTGAAAACGGTGGCTGTGGTACCTTTTGCAAAGAGAAAAACAAAAACGTTCAATACATATGTAGTTATAAACTAGATAGAGGATATAATGCAATTTGCAAAATTTTGAGGAGGGGATGCTTTGCTTTAATTTGACAAGCGGAATTATTTTCAACAGTTGGAACCATAATTCAATACCTAAGTTTCTTATTGTATTGTGGTACAGCTTACTGAACTACTAAACATACATTATCTCGTGGGTGTAGGGCAATATCTCTTGTTATAACTGGAAGCCAAGATGCTGGGAAGCTTCTATGCCAAGTGTGGTTGCCAACAATTGCTGGTCGCACTTCATCTTCGGACTGAGGTGGTGGAGTAGCCATCTCAAAATGACTACTTGATGAAGAAGATCCGGAAGCAGAGTCTGTATCCATTGGCTTATAAAGAAAGAAGATATGTTTAAAATTTAACATAAAGCAAGAAATGTTTCTATTTACCGTAACTTCATTATTTGATGTTGTCTTTTTGTTTGAGTCTCTCGAAACTAAAAACCGTTTAACATCTTCCAGCAATGGTGCGGTAACAGTTTCAGAGTTTCGGTCTTTTATCTGAATACTCAAAAAGGTCAATTCCTCACCTTTAAAGCCTGCAATAGTTCAAACCAACGATTAAAACCCCAATTTCAATTAATTAATAAATAAATATTTAAATATTCTCAATCTTACATTTACGAATTGCAAGCAATACATTTCTTATTTGTGCCCAATACAGCTCTGCATTTATTTGTCCCACACAAACGAATAAAATAACAAACAAACGATCGAATAACAATCTGAATTCTGAACGCAAGCGGGACTCGAAGTTATTTACGTCCGAGGAATCGTTAATTAGGTTTATAATCAGGGGAACACTCACACGAACTAATTTCTCAACCGAAGCCCTCGAATTATATTCTTCCATATCGTACTGAGGCAGAAAGATCAGAATTTCGTTAAGATATTCAATAGCTCTTTCAATAGCTGCCGACATGCCATCTTCAGATACTGGTGAACCCTCGAACATTGTAGAAGCGATAAACGAGCTTAGTTGGCTTCGCAGACAATTGCGTGAGTAGTTTGTTTGGCCAGCAGTAGCTGCAGCGGCTGAGGCTGCTCTGCTACTACTACTGCTACGCACCGATGGTGATGGAGAACGTGCTGATGTGGTAGAAGATGCAATGCCATCCAAGTTTCCTGGCGAAGAAGTCGAACTTGGACGTCGAACACGACGTAAAATACGAGTTTGCACACGTGTTGTTGTTGTTGTTATTGTTGTTGTTATTGTTGTTGTTGCCGTTGTCACGAGCCTCAGTATCACGAATGTGATGGCTGTTGCAGGGTAAAAATCTATTTGAAAGAAGAAATTAATATAAGTCTCAACTATGGTAAATAATCCTCCTGTAATATTTACCTATCAAATGAAGACAACATATTCGCTGGTATTACGCGGCTTTCCAGGCGAATGGGACATTTGCAACTTGGACTTGTGGACGAGCTGTTGAGCGTGTTTGAGTCGATGTGGTTGGATGTGTGGTTGTATCGACACGTGCCTGCGATTTAAGCCTGTTGAATTTGTATTCGACTCTGATGCAGCAGCAGTACTTGAAGCAGTCGCAGATGTAGTTGGTGTTGCAGATGCTTCTGTTGATTGCGAAGTTGTTGATGTTTGAGTATTACTTTGAGCTGTTGAAGCAGCTGGTGTTGCTTGGGCGCGCATATTTGCATTCAATGGTACACCAATTGAAAGAATGCTGGGCGCATTGATTTGAACATGAAAGTCTGCATCAATGGGAGCCGAATTGACTACAGCTTGAATAAGTCGTGCCACTTGTAGTTGGTGATTAGCTGGAGAAAGAAACCAAATTGTTTATTAAAATTTTCATTTTATTTTTTTCTTTGGAAACTAGATAAACAAACAAAACCTTTTAATTATATCAATATTTATTATTAATATTTAATTAGTTAAATCAAGCACATTTCTAAATTTTTGAGTTCTTATACAAAATGTTTAATTTTACAATTGTACTTAAACCCAATAGAATGAATTCGTCAAATATTAACACAAATGACAACCGAGAACTGTCATTTTGACTTTTAATAATTAAAAAAAAAACAAAACGTCAGTTTGAGCTAAAGACGCCATTTTGAATTTGTATCCACAATTCACACGTATTCACGGACAGGAAATTTAAGAGAGTTTTCTCTTAAATGTGCTCAGATAAAATTTGCGGGTGTTTTAGGCAAGGGGGGTACCGGTCGGTTCTCTAGATAATATACCTACTCTATGGGTGTGCCTTTGATCTAAAATCAAAAGTTTAGAAGTGCAAAATTTTGAAAAATTAAAAAGTAAGAGCAAGCGAGTGTGATTTTCATATAAAGATATATCCATCGTTATATGTTTACGGTGTAAAATTATACGCGATAGTTTACCTATTTCTTTTGTTAGAGTAACCTTTTTCCCATTTCTAGTTTTTTTTAAATTCACCTTTTGAGCGTCCAGAGGAAGATTTAATAAATTGGTTCAAAACCAGAAAATTAAAATATAAAATAAGAATACCAAGGGTTAGTTTTATGAACAAGTTTTATTGAAGGATTAGTGTTTAATGTGATAAATGTACATAGGTTAATTTCTACGTAAACTGAAGTTCAGGCGGTCCCAGGTTGTCAGTGGAGCACTGGGCCGCCACACGTTTTTTTGACTGGATGGTAAATCCATATCCAACAACCACTATTTTGCTGCCGCCATCGTTTATGGTAGACAGGTTAACGTTGGACAAGCTTTTCTAAACCTGCTGATCGGAAATCCAAATTTTTGGCAAGCTGTTGATTTGTAAGAAGGACCTACTTTGAAGGCGATTTGTTTGGGAGTTCTGTCAAGTCCCCACAAACGTCTCCACAAACAATAAGAGGCCTTCTGACTACCTCCAGATTTCGACACCATTCTGGAAGCTCCACTTGATGCCAGATCTAAAAAAAAAACCAGAACGCAGAGCAGGGACAGAGAAGTCTGAAAATAAAGAAATTTAACCCAGGTATTTTAAATATAAGCATATAAGAGATATAAGAGAAATCAAGAGAGAAAAGAAGAGACCTACTTTTGCCGAAACTTTCTTAACAAAAATCGAAGGGCAAAGTAGCCAGCACGAACGTGTAAACGTATAAACCTTTATATACGTCCAGAACGAGGATCCTCAAGCTGATTTTTTTGAAAACATTCATGTTTAAAGCTGCCATATTAGATATATGGTAAAATTATATTGGCGTTGAAGTTTTTTTATAAAAGTTCTTATTAAATTTTCTTAGTTATAGTATTATTAAATTTTCATTTTCCCTTATTTTTCTTTATAAATTAATTTTCAATTTATTGTAAGTGAAAAGGTTGTGTTTCCCCATCTCTCATTTTTTTTTTGGTTTTTGTTGAACGTGTTCTTCGATCTGCCTTGATTCTGAATCCCCCCTCACAGAGCTCTCTGAAGGTAGGAAATTATTAACAGTGAGATATAGTCCTAAATTCCTAAAAGAGCGATTTGAAAGCTCGGTGAAAGACCTGTTGGGAAACAGATCAAAACACATTTTTTTGATTTAGTAATTGGTTTTATGTTTTTTTTAGATTATTTAAAGTTAAAAAGTTGTCCTGCTACTTTATATAAAAAAATTAGTTTTCTACTTTCTTATTTTGCAATGAAATTCAAAATCATTTGTTTTTGTTTAATTTTCATTTTTCATTTTGTTTTAATGTTTTGTTATTAATAAAACTTCAGTTCACGCCATGTTTGTAAGAAATCTTTCCGTGTTTCACTGTTTCGAATAATCGAAACATGATATTTTGAAGTAAATTTTCAGGGGTGCGGATGGAAACCTGAGCTGACCGGTGAAATGGAGTGACCGGAATAGTATGTGACTATTCCTTTTTGGGGAAGTTCAAATAAGGCCAGTGAACTTCCAGGTTGGGTGGGTTATGGCCACGCTGCAACGACACCAGCAGCGCCCTAGTGTGGTGAATGTCCGTCCGTTATTTTTCCTTTTTTTTTCTAGGCCTGATTTATGTTTTTTGTTGTAGGTGAGGTCTAGTTTCGGGGACAAGATCCCCCCCCATTCCGGCGGGCTAAGCCGTGCTTCGCAAGCAGGCCGCGTTCCCCGAACTAGGCATTCCATTCCCTTTCCCATTCCGTTTAGCTTTCCGAACCTTTTCCAAACTCTACCTTTCCTATTTTCCTACCTACTCCTTTTCTGATCCTACCCCATTTCCGACCATCCTCACATCCTCTTGCCTCGCAACAACAGATGCTCGACAGCATCGGTATTTATTTTTGCATTATTTAGCCACGGTGACGGGAAAAATGGCAACAGTAACAAATAATGAGTTCTGGAGACAGTTTTAAGATTTTAGGAGACCATACCAGAGGTTTGGGAAATAAAAAGTGAAGCCATACTGCGTGCGTTTATTTCCCAAACCCCTCTAAAGTCTCTTAAAATCCGAAAAACTGTCTCCAGAACTCATTATTTGTTACTGTTTTCATTTTTTCCCGTCACCGTGGTAAAAATAATGCAAAACAAATACCGATGTTGTCGAGCATCTATTTACACAAGTTGGCTGGTTGGACGAGCCAGCAAGTTTTTAAAAAATTTTGAAATCCGTCGAGCATGTTAGTCCAGCAGTTGTTTTCGCGTTTAAATGATCGAGCATGGCTCGACAGCTTCCATGTTGTCGAGCATGTTGGTCCATGTAAACCCCCCTAATGGCTCCGTCGCCGCAAATTTCCTCGACGGGAAGGCGGTTTAGTTCACAAATATTTTTCTTGTTGTGAAGATGTGGTGAAGTCTGACTGAACATATTTGTTTGATTTTAGAGATTTATGAAAGTTGACATTTTCAAAAATTAAAAATAGTACAAATAGTACTGAAAATTGAAAAGTGGTACTTGCGTACTTGGGAAAGTCCAATAGTACTAAATTCAGTACAATAGTAAGCCTTTTTGCAACTGTGTCTCTAAGATTGAATATTCTGCACGGTCATCAAGAAAAAATTTAAAAAACTTCATTGGGAGCATACTCAGAAGAAAAAGGAAAACATTTCAACTAGGATTTTATGGACTTCGAGAGTAAACGTCATTACCAAGGTCAATAAAATGAAACAATAATGGGAAATTATTCTAAAGGTTTAGTTTCAGAATAGCACATTCCAAAATCAGTGTTTTTGTTGATAAAAATTACCGTTTTAATGTTGATACCAACAATTAAACAAAAAAAATGAAAAAAAGGGATTTTTGTTATTTTCAATTTTATCAAAAATTAAAATACATACAACCATCTGGTTTTTAAACTTTCACTTAAGATTAGTGAAAGCATTGAATACTGAAAAAAAAAAATAACTTTTTTACGTAAAATTAAAAAAAAATTTAATGTAAACAAAAAATAATATTATTGATGTTTTTTTTTCAAAATTCTGAGTTTGGAAATTAATTTAAAAAAAAAAACTATCCATGGAAATGACTTAATTTAAAAACTTAATTAAGGAATGGAGTGTTAGCTTTAAAAAAATATATACCATGGTATTTTTGGTGTTGCCGTTGTTTTTTAATATTTTTTTTTCTAGTTTAAGTAACTTTTTAAAGAAAATTGCCCCTCCTGCCTAAACAGGGGAACATAGGCACCCATTCTCATATGTTTTTTTTTTTTTTGTTAAGAACAAGCCTACACGCTGTAGCATTTTGGTGTATCTTAGTCTTTTATCTTAGAATATATATATTAATTGATTCTAACATAGCACATTTTCATGAATTTTCAAATAATGTGCTCCTGACTACAAAAGCATACTTTTTCAAACAAGACAATTTTTTATTTAATAAGTAATATGTAAGGAATAAGAAAATCATATGCAGAACCCAGGCACAAAATTTGTGTTGACCAGTGTAATGGATAAGCTTGCAACGGTTAAAGGAGGCATTAAGACCTTTCCAGAAAAAAATATTAAAAAAATATTTTCCCAGTGTTTACTTAGTTGTGATGTTTTTTTTCCAAAAGTTGTTAACAAGTAATACTTCCCTCAAATACGTGAATTCTACGAACATGGATGAACAATTTTTACTGTTTTTTTTATTTTTGTAATATTCTAGAATAACTGTTGTAATAGATGGGTGGTAAAATTTAATAGTAATTATTATATTTTTTTTTTAATTATAATTTGTTTTAAATATTTTTTCAGTACAGACATTTATTTTCCAAAAAGTTGGACCACCTCTAATAAACTAAAATTGTATAAGAGCATGAATGGCTAGTTACTTAAAAAAGTTGTCTACTTAATGCACTTTCCAAAATTTTATAACACATGCTTATGTATATATAAGCAAAATAACCAAGAAAATTTGTCAATTATCTAATAAAGCAGCTTTTAACATTTTCGCAAAAAAAACTATTAAAATATAACAATAACCTCCCAATCTAGGTACGACAAAGATTTTCTGTTTTGATGTGTAAGGGGGTTCAGTGCAAGTATAAAACTCGATTTTAGGTGTTGAAAGAATGAAAGCCCCACCATTTGGCCACCATATAGAAACACGAGCTCTAAAAATTTTTCCGTGGCAACTTAAATTTTATTAGTCTTAGAAAAAAAGCTTTTCTACAAATTTGTACCAAATTCAATTCTCTTCAATTTATGTTAACACACTTTTTCTTTTATAATCAAAATTTAAACATTGAAAAATTTCATATGTTTTTGATTATAACTTTTTATTTACAGCTTTAGGGTAAAAAGTGTTTTACATAAATTGAAGAGAATTGAATTTGCTATAAATTGAACGTAAACGCTACACGTATTTGAGGAAAGTAGTACTTGTTAACAACTTTTGGAAAAAACATCATAGCATAGTAACCACTGGGAAAATATTTTTTCTGGAAAGGTAATAATGCCTTCTATAACCAGTTGCAAGGTTATCCATTATTTACAGGACACCCTGTATATTTAAACAATCATGCAGATATAAAAGATATTTAGGCCAAATAAAATGAACAAACTTCATTTAATTTAAAATTGTAGGTAAAATTGAACAAAAAATGATGTTTTTTCAGTCAAAAACGTTTTTCAAAATGTCGAATTGTTAGTTTTGTTGACTTTATAAATTTTACAAACTGTAATTTAACAAAAAAAATACATATTTAAACAATTAACATCGATTTATAATCAAAACATATCAAATATATCAAGATTTGTGTCGTTTATTTCAGGCTTGTAAGCAAATTTTAAAAATCGAAAATCTTTCTTATTTGACCTAATCTCGAAAAACTAAGTACGCCATCTTGTTTAGCATATCCGAATTATCTTTAGTAGATATGTGCGCCATCTGTCGGAAAAAATAAGTTCCATTTTCAAGCACAGTGTAATTAATCAGCGTTTCCATGACCTTGGAAAGAAGGGACGTAAGTGCAATTGGACGATAATTATAGGGAGAAGAAGATACGCCTTTGTTAGGGACAGGCTGGACAAATGCTGTTTTCCATCCACTCGGAAAGAGACCTGTGGAGTAGGACAGATGGAAAAGCTTACGCAGTGTTTTTGCCGGCGTTGAAGAACACCTCTTCAAAACAATGGGAGGGATACTATCCGGGCCAACGGATTTGTGTACATCGAGATCTTTTAAAACTCTTGCTACTGCACGAGTGCGAAAGAAGATTTGTCGCATAAAATCATTGGCGCTATCAAGTACAGGCGGAGTCATTACACTCTCTCTGGTAGCGTCGAATTAACAGCAAACTGTGCTGCAAGCATATTGGCTTTTTCTTGTGAGCTTACATAGGGAGTGTCATTAAGGAGGAGCGTTGGAACCGCGGACGAAGTAGTATTTCGAATGTTTTTTACAAATGACCAAAAGTTTTTACTACCTTTGGGACATTGTAGTATTTTCGCCGTAATTTTTGGTCATGCAAAAATTTGGTTCTTTGAATATGTCCCTTAAAGGTCTTTCTAGCTTGTTTGAACTTCTTCCAGTTTTCCTCAGTAGAGTTGGCTTTATAACATCGGAAACTTACTTCTCTGACCCTAATAACCTCTTTACAGCTCGAATCAAACCAATAATTTTCTTTCGGTTTGATAGATTTTATCCTATTCGATATAAAATTTCTCAACCCGTAAAGAATTAAGTTTGTTGTCATATCTGCGCTGGAGTCTACGTCACTACCGAGGAAGCATAGTGACCAGTTAAAGTTCCTGAAGAAATCATTGAGACCATCCCAGTTGGCTTTCTCGTATTGCTAAACGGTTCTCTTGGGGGTTTTCTCTTTAACTGAGGTTTTTTGGCACGAGAAATTTGCAGATATGACACAATGGTCTGATGTACCTAGAGGTGATAATACACTTACAGTGTATTTATCAGGGTCAGAGGTAAGAAACAAGTCTAGAGTGTTCCCGGATTGACCTGCAACGTCAGGGATTCGAGTTGGCTCGTTAACAAGCTGAGTCAGTTGGTTTAACTCAGCGAAGACCTCAACATACCTTCCTTCCCTTCGGGTGTTATCTGGCCCGAAAAGCGAAGCCACGAAAAATTGTGTACATTGAAATTGCCCGCAATGAAGATTTCAGTGTGAGGATAATGGGCAACAATTCTTTGAATGGAGTCGGACAGAGCATCAAACTCGTTAGAAGTTAAGTTTCTGTCCAAGTTTGGGCTTCTATAAATAAAACAAGTGTGAATGATGTGCTTATTGACCGAAAATTTAAGCCACATGAAGTTAAAGTTTGTGTTTGAGCACAAACCATATTGAGGCTGAAGTTGGTACGCGACATGGTTTCTTATATAGACGGCGAGACCATGATGGGTAAAGAATAATGGCACTAAGTTATACCATGGAGATTGAATTCCGTGTAATCGGTATTGTCACCCACTTGGGTTTCACTTAATGCCAAAACAGCTGGCCTGTTTAATGCAGTGTAGACATACGCAGAATAGAAATTTTTTCTTAGCCCACGAATGTTGCTAAAATCGACCCTAAAATTACTTACCATTCTTAAATATTCAAAAACTTACAAAACCAACCCAGAGGAGTATCTAAGATGACTGTCTACTCTATGCTCCAATTTGACTTCACAAAGCAATTTATTACTAGTGTTATGCCTTAGTAATAAAAATTTCTGATCCGCCCCTGAATACATATTACACAAACAGCTATCCGCCCGAGAATCAAATTGGCTTAGTCACTGCATGTACTGTGTGAGATACCTCATGCAACACACACACACATGCGAATTATCGTTTGACAGTCGGCAGAATATATCTTGTTTGTCACTTATAAATAAAAATGCCAAATTTTGCACTTTAAACTAATTTAAGGCAGCGTTTTTTTTAGCATAGCACAGGATAGGATCATTTTGTCGAAAAAGTAAAACAAAACAACCATGCACTTACAAACGACCCTGTTTAGACTGTAATTGCTCACTACGCCACCATGACGTAAATTTATGGGTGAAATGTTCTCTTCACCGATTTCTTCTACAAAAACATGGTCTTGACGAAGTGAAAAGTTACAGTCTAAACAGGGCCATTCATTCAACATAATTCTACTCTACGAACATAGCCATCGAGAATTCGAGACACATAAAAGTACCAGTCGTACCAATGGGCACGTTCCGCTGGTTATTCTCAGTTATCCGGATAGCTTTGTGTTGTTGTAATCCCTTGTTAAAAAACAGCTGATAACAACTGACGCAACAACAACTTAAGTTATCTCAAAATTTTTGGGATAACTAGATAGCATAGCGAATAAACATTGGAACGCGAGGAATGACGATACACAAAAATCCTATTCAATTGAGTTCGATACTCGAACAAACGTCAAAAGTTTATCGGCAGCGGGATTCTACTTTAACTTTTATCGGCAGCGATTTTGCTGCCGATGCTGTTTTTGTAATTCATATAAAATTTCACTGTGCTGCGGATAGCTTTTCCAATAAAACACACCTAATAACTAAACCAAATCGACTGTGAAAGATGAAAGGAAAAAGAGAAGGATTACCGCTCGTTGTGTGATGATGAATTTTGTTGATTAGATTTTTTTTGCACATTATGTTAGCGACACTGTATATATTTGTTGTTGTTGATGCACTTGCACTGAGACAATTTAGGTTTGCGGCGCGAGTAGGTTTTTTTTTTATTGGTGTTTGGGGACTATTGCTTTAATTTTATTTTTGATATGCAATTTTTGCAAAGATGGTTATTTGTATTTTTTTTTTTTTTTTGTAATTAAATTCAATTTGGGGATGTGAAACACATTGATAATACGACAACAGGTACGGCACAAACAAACGAACTTTTCTTTCGACGAGACAGACTTTCACATGACGTGTGCACTCGATGGAATACAAATCGGCACTCCACTGTCTGATCTGTATTCAGCTCTTCCTCTCCACTTAGTTTCGCTTATGCCCAGGATACTGATCTTTAGGCGAAGCATTTCATGCTCAACCTGCTCGTATCTACCATCGCTGTACAAGGATCGAACGTTCCATGCTCCGATTTTCGCACGTATGCGGTAGCCAAATAACATTTGCGCTTCTTGAAAGATTTCTTCTATTTGTCAACGATTTATTTATTATTATGGCGTCTTGATTGACGCTCGTACATGAAAGATGCCGCAACCCCAAATCCGATGTGCGGTTTACTGCAACCGAAGCTGCAGAAGGATTTTCCATAAAAAGATTACCTCTTGGGGACTCATTTCCATTTGTTGTCATAGTTCATGTATTTGCATATATCCTTCCACCATGGTGTTTTCCGAGATATGATTAATAACATACATAAGCTCAGATTTGACAGGCACACCCGCCTTTTGTATGATCAAACACATAACTGCTCGAGGCCGCCCACTATGGGAAAACAGACGCCTTTTGTAGCCGCCCAATATGGGTTACAGACGCTACCTGCTGCTGCCGTTAGCCTTTTAGCAAAAAAAGCTCCTCCGCCACCAGACTATAATGCCGTTGACCGCCACCTGCAGTTCATCCGCCTTAAGGGGGCTTTTAATCATCCCGAGGACAAGTTTGTGCCCTGACCAGCATCGCTGGGTTGTCTACTTATCCCGGCATCCATTTGGTCCCCCTGCACGTAAGCGTTACCCACCCTCTACCACGTGGAGGTGTGCATAGGGATTTTCCTATCATTGAGCCTAGGGCCATATATGGCATCCTAGCACTCTCAAGTACTTTTAGAGGGCTTGTTGTATAAATAAAAAAGTTATAATCAAAATTTAAACATTGAAAAAATTCATGTTTTTGATTATAACTTTAGGGTAAAAAGTGCATTAACATAAATTGAAGAGAATTGAATTTGCTACAAATTTGTACCAAAGCTTTTTTTCTAAGACTTACTAAATTTAAGTTGCCACGGAAAACTTTTCAGAACTCGTTTTTCAATATGGTGGCCAAATGGTGAGGCTTTCAACACCTGAAACCGAGTTTTATACTTGCACTGAACCCCCTTACACATCAAAAGAGAAAATCTGTGTCCAACCCAAAAAGAAGAAAAAAAATATTTTATTTAATAATAATGGAATCTATTGGTAAGAAATTAGTTAAAATGTTTTAACATTGGTATTTATACTTTAACTTACCTGATTTGAACTGGTTACCATCAGAAGATGAATCTTGTTTTGTTCCCTGTAATCCCTCTTCGGAAAAAGAAATTATTTTCACAGATGGTCTACTTGAATCAGGCCTATTCCAAGTAAGTGGCATTTACAACAACTTAAGAAGACAACTTGACCTCGTTTTCTCCTCGAACCCATTTAACTGCTCTGTCTCTAACAGCTTCCATCTTCTTTCTACCCTCGATCAATATCATCCTCCCTTATCTATTATCTTCTGTCTTTTTGAAAGCATTCCAGCTATAGAATCTGAAAACTCCGCCTATTTCAACTTTCGCAAAGCCAACTTTAATCAACTTCTTAATAATATTAATTTCAACCTTTTTATTAACCTCAATACCCCTATTAATATTGCTCTTTCCTTTTTCTACACCTCCATTTTTGCATGTCTTACACAGTGTGTTCCTTATACGGTACAAAAAACTGTGTAGCATCTCCTCCCTGGTACACTTAAGAGTTGAGAACTCTCCGTAATACTAGAAATAAGTTATGGAAAATTTACTTGAAATTCCAGACACCATTAAATTTTTCTCATTACCAACAAGTTTCCTCTGACTTCTCCACCCTATCCCAATTTCTCTACCAGTCATACCTTAATCAAATGCAGACCTGTCTCATCTCTGAGCCAAAACGTTTTTACCAATTTATAAACGTGAAAAGAAAATCCGATGGTCTTCCTCCAACGTTCGATTTCCTAGGCACTTCTTCCTCCGACGCGAAAGTAATTTCCAACCTCTTCGCTACCTTTTTTAGTCAGTCATATATCAATGTTCCAAATGAACCTGATCTTGAATACCACAGGTTTCTGTCAAATAGCCCACACACGTCCCTCGTTTCTCTAAACATTAATTCCCTTACTGTTTGTGAGAAGTTAAACTCACTGAAAGATTACTTTTCGCCTGGCCCTGATGGCATCCCAGCAATTTTTCTTAAAAAATATGCTAATGCACTCTGTGAACCCCTGACTAATCTTTTTCAACTTTCGGTTTCCCAAGCAATTTTTCCCTCTCAGTGGAAAAAATCTTTTATTTTTCCAATATTCAAAAAAGGTTGCAAGCGCCAAATCTCTAACTATCGACCAATTGCTAAGCTTTCCGCTATCCCCAAGCTCTTTGAAAGCATAGTACTTCTTATTTTCACTGTAAGTCAATTGTTTCTCCACTACAGCACGGTTTCTTAAAGGGTAGATCCACCACCACTAATCTAACCCAATTTGTCGCCATGACTCTTTCGGCACTGGAAAAAGGCTGCGATGTCGATGTTATTACTACTGACTTCAGTAAGGCATTTGACAAGATCAATCACGAAATTATCTATTTGAAACTTAATGCCTTTGGTTTCCCACCACTGTTTATTCAAGGGGTGAAATCTTACCTAGAAAACCGCATATATAGAGTTGTTTTTAGAAGCGCGGTATCCAACCCAATCTTTGCCACTTCAGGTGTTCCTCAGGGTAGCCATCTTGGCCGCTCTTATTTGTGCTTGCCATTAATGACGTGAGTAGAATAATTTCCTTCTCAAATCTCTCAGTTTATGCGGATGACATAAAAATAGTAAAATTTATCTCGTCCTCTCAAGATTCTTCCCTTCTCCAACTTGACCTTACCACTTTTCTGACATGGTGTAATAAAAACTTCCTGGAACTGAATGTAGATAATTGTCAATCCATGACTTTCTCCCGGAAACGGTCACCTTCACATACTCGAATTTACCATTCTAGTAATGTATCTGTCCCTATCGTTTCCTCTATTCGTGATCACGGGATAGTATGCGATAAAGAGTTAAATTTCCGTTTACATATTAATACTATTATTTCAAAAGCAAACTCTTCTCTCGGGTTTATCAAACGGTGGTCAAAAGAATTTTCCAATCCCTACGTCACAAAATCTCTATACACCACTTACGTAAGACCAATCCTTGAATATGCTAGTCAGGTTTGGTCCCCCTTCTATAATGGCCTTTTCGATTGGCAATCCGGAACAGCGATTCGATACGTGTGAACGCTTCTCATTTCGATTCTGAAATCAAATTCAGAACAATTTTCTGTTCTTTTCAGAACAGGAACTGTCATTCTGTCCCCAATCGAAAAGGCCATAACTCTCACTCAGCTCGAATTGAAGCAGTACAACGAAGATTCCTCCGCTTTGCCTTGCGCAGCTTGCCTTTGGTCTGATCCCTTTATTTTACCCCCTTATGAAGACCGTCTACAGTTGATTGACCTGCAAACCCTTGCCCATCGTCGTACAGTTGCTGACATTTTATTCATCCACCATCTTATCACTGGTACCATTGATTCTCCAGCCTTGCTCGAGTTAATAAACATAAATACTAATTCCCGTAACTTAAGATCTATCCCCTTCTTCCACACCCCTACGCACCGCACCAACTATGGTCACTTTAACCCAATGTCTAGAATGTTACGTTTGGCAAATACAGCACAACATATCCTTGACTTCTCCCTTAGTTCCCCCTCCCTTAGACGTACTCTATACAGCTTCTCACCCTAAATCCTCAACCTTCTTTAATTTATTTATTGTATAATGTTATAATAGCCGCGTTTTATTATCGCTCATAACCCATATGGTTCAACTCGAGAAAATAAAACGATGTGGGTTAGTGCAAAAGCAGTGCTGTATATCAGTCTCTTTTTTTCTTATGTTTATTTGTTTTTCATGTAAGCACTAGTCTCTTTTCCTCTTTATTCCTAATACTGCTGACAAATCGCTGACATCCATTCACAATGGTAAATAGCCCTCTGCCGGTCAGAGTTAAAACCTCTATCTGGGCTATTGAAATTAACCTCGATAGAAACCTAGATTGCATGTTGTTTTTGTAATGCATGTTAAAAGATAACATCGACCCAGACCCAGAGATAATAAAACGCAGCTATTAGCTATTAGAGGTTTTCACTCTGACCGGCAGAGGGCTATTTACCATTGTGAATGGATGTCAGCGATTTGTCAGCAGTATTAGGAATAGAGAGGAAAAGAGACAAGTGCTTACATGAAAAACAAATAAACATAAGAAAAAAAGAGACTGATATACAGCACTGCTTTTGTACTAACCCACATCGTTTTATTTTCACGAGGTGAACCATATGGGTTATGAGCGATAATAAAACGCGGCTAATGTATAATGTATCCGCTAAGGCAAATAAATAAACAAATAAATACACAGCCAGTTAAGAATGCACCTGCACATCCCCGAACTTAGCCCCGACCTCCCTTAGTTAATTCTATTCTCCAGTTTCCCACATCCCCCAAATTTCTTAATAAAAAAGTCATATTATATATTACAATTTATTTCTTTATCTATGTATCTATTATTATAATACAATTTATTTAATTTGTATCTAATTATTGTTATTGTTATTGTTATTATTATTGTTACTCTTATTGATCTCTAACCAGCTTGAAGTAAGTGAAATAAATAAATTTATATCTTATAATTATTATTTTGTATTCAAGATAAACAAATAAATAAACGAGCGTCGCGGGAGCAGCTGGAGTCCTGGCAAATAAAAATGACCCAACAAACCTTCAGCGGGTGAGAAGCTTATGGAATGACCTCTCGGAAAGCTTGAATGCGATGGGTGGTCCCATAAGACCTACAATAAAATGGAAAGAGGTAAGTCATAGCTGACGGTGTGTTATATTAGAGTGCCCCAACCAACCGTAGTCGAGAGAAACATTTTATATAATTCAAAGTTAAAAAAAAAAAAGAAGAATTTCTTTTCAAATTTTCTTCATATTCAATTATTATGAAACATTTTATAGTTTTGCTGAAGGAACTTGTAGGAAAGAGCGCTTGAGTAGCTCCCGAGTTAATGGTGGAGTAGTGGTGCTTATATCCGTTCCATTGACGCCTTTTTAAATCAGCGAAATGATTTTTTACTGCGTTGTAGATTAACTAATACAAAACGTTTTATATCTAATGCTATGTTCCCACCAAAATGAAATCCGAGATTTCGGTTGAAATCTTTTGATATTTTGAGCCACTGGAACAAGGTTTCATAGAAATTTCAACGAAATCTCAATAATAACTCTGGATTTCAACGAAATCTCAATGAAATTCTGCTTCACCATTTTGAAATCTCGAAATTTTTTAGCTGAAATCTCGGATTTCGTTTTGGTGGGAACATAGCATAACAGTTACAAGAAATTCATGGAAAATCATGGGAATTTCTTGTAAGTGTTACATACAAAACGTTGTGATATCAAAACTACTTGCTTGATTTTGATGATTGAAAATTTGAAAAATTTGACAAAAGTTTTGTCTTGAAGGGCAAACGGATCATTCATATCCCTTAACTGTCTTAGCATTCTCCTGCGCTGCAATCTTAAAGAGTTATTTATTAAAAAACATAGGTATAGTTATTTACTTTTATAAAAATGTGTGTTAATTCTTACCTTTCATTTCTAGATGAGTCTTCTTCCAAAAGATGCACCAAAATCATATTCAATTCCATTTCCTTTACCCGGAGGCCACACGAGCGAGTACTCTCTAGCGAGTTAGGTATATACATTAACTGTCAAATCACTCGCCGCTCTACTCGCTTCACAACTGGCTTTGAAAAAGGCAAGCCAGTTGACTATCGAGTATGGAGTATGAAAAGTTTCGATGTATTTGTAACTCGCTTGCGATTACTCGCTCGTGTGGCCTCAGGGTTACTTCTTTTTATAGTTTTGAGTGATAGAATATCAATTTAGTGAATTATGATCTGCCAAAGAGCATATCACAATTTTGAAGTTGTTATGAGGGTCACAAGTTGTGAGGTTTTTGCTAGAATACGAAAAAAGTCACAAAATCAACTTCACCTCGAGTTATGACGTTATGAGGTTATTGTGACTTGTGAGGTATAAGTGAGGTTGCCAGAATAGGGCTGTAAATCTTACCATCTATCTATTACAACAGTCATTCTAGAATATTACAAAAATAAAAAAATAGCAAAAATTGTTCATCCATGGTTGTAGCGTTCACGTATTTGAGAAATGTAGTACTTGTTAACAACTTTTGGAAAAAACATCATACCTAACATAGTAAGGGTATTCATACAACAGCGTTGCCAATTTTTTCCAATTTGACGTTCAATGTATTTCCCATATTTCCCATAAGAGAAAAGCAAAAGAGAGTCATATTCATGTTACTTTTTCTAATAACTTTTATATAAATACATAAACGGATACAGCTTTTATGATTGCAATAGAATGACAAAACATGTGAGTTTACAAATCTAGCAAAAAATAAATCAAAACTGACGCCTCAAATGATTTAAATTTAAGATGAAAAATGTAAACAAACTACCTCTACATCGAGAAATAACAACACCAATACCCGTTTGAGAAAAAAGCAACACCAGGGACGTAGCCAAGATTTATTTAAAACGTGAACAGTTTTTTTTTTTCTTTGTTAAATATGTTTGTATTGAAAATGAAGTTTTTCAAATACATGTCAAAATTTTTGTTTGGATAGATCAGTGGTGGGCAAACTTTCTTAATGGGGGGCCAGAAAGTTTAAGAAATTTCAGAGGAGGGCCAGAATTATAGGAAAAATGCATTTTGTGTTGAAACTTTTAATCATATAAAAACATTGCAGCATTACACACTTGCACAAATGTTAAAAATTGCAATTTAACTTTTATTCGAAGGCCCTGCCATTGTAGGCGTGTGAGACATATGAAATTGCTTTTGATTTGCCATAATATTTTCGAATGAAGGTTAGAGCCTTGAAAAAGTAACTTTCAGCAGCGCGTAAAGGTGTTCATCAGTATGTCGGTTTCTGATAGTTTTTCCGCAGTTTCATGGTCGAAAAAATCTGTTCCACACATACGATGACACAAAGATCTCCATCATTTTCTGATCAAATTTTATGGAATTTAACAACAGTTGTTTCAAATGGGTGCTGCACTGCTTTTCAATAATTTCTAACTGCAACTCGGCAAAGACATTTTCCGGATCAACATTAAACGGCGGCATCGAGAAAATATCTATAGAAATTACTGAATATTCTTAAAATCTTGAAATCTTTGCGACGCCTGTTTGGATTCTTTCAGTTTGTTCTCACTCACTAGTTCCATGGAATTTTAAACGCGGAAAGTGAGCTAAATCGTTGTTAGCCATGCATATAAAACAGACAAAGCTGAGTTTGAAATGATTTTAGACAACCCCAAGTCTCATCTTTTAATTGGTTCTTTCCCTGCAATTTTGTATTTAATTAGTATCGGTAAAAATGCAAAACCGGTGCGCCAATCTTTGTCTTCGAAAATTTGAAATTCAGATCATTTGTCTGTTTTATTCCTTATGAAATCTTGTAGGACCTCTTTCAATACCCATATCCCATAACTTAACCATCTTATTTTCGTGTGGTAAAGAAGAATCAGAATAATCTGCGTCAACTTCAATCAGAAATTCTTGGAATTGCCGGTGAATCATGCAATCATGGGTAATATTTATTGCAGCTTAACAAAGAACTTCTTGGTAAATTATACAATGTAAAAATACAACATCTTAATTAGGATTTTGATTCCGAAAATACCTGATATCCCGCGTTTTGGAGCTTAATCTGTAGTTATATTGCATAATTTTGAAAAAGGAGCTTCTAAATTTTGAAGACCTCCGAAAAATTCGTTATACATTATCTGTCCCGTCGTTTTTCTTTTTAGTGATTGCAAGCAAGCTATGTCTTCAGTAATATTAAATTCGTCGTCAACGCCTCCAATGTCCATCAATAATTGAGCAGTGTCACTTCTATCCGTACTTTCATCCATCGCCACGGAAAAAAATTTTAAGTTAATTATACGTTGCTTAAATTGAGTCGACAAGTTTGAAAAAAAAAAAATTTAATTGAAATTGGTATAATTATCGCGGGCCATATACTATTCATTTCGGGCCGGAGTTGGCCCGCGGGCCATACTTTGCCCATCACTGGGATAGATATTTACCAATTCAATTAGAAAAAAAAAACTTTTTCAAGTATTTTTACTTACGTACAGAATTTTTTGGTTTGGAAGTATGTAAATATATTAAATGCTTCTTCATTATACCGAATTTACACGACTGGTGAAAAGCTGCCAGTATAATGACAAAAATAATGAATTTGTCCATTCTTCTGTTATTGATTTGGTCATTATATTGCCAGTTCTCCAATCGTGTAAATGCGGCATTAACAAAAGAACGGTCGGATTAGCTTTTTATATATGAAGAGTTTCGTCCTGCTTACAACATGTTTAGAATTAAGTAGAGTTTTTAGCATCGCAGCAGCGGCTCTGCTGTTGTTTATGCGGGTTCATTTTGAGTCTCTCATGTAAATTGATCCCAAGGTACTTAATAAATTTTCTTAAATGTATCTGGTTGCCCATGCTGGAAAGTTTTAGGTATCGACTCTCACGTTCTGCGAGGTGATGACCTCTGCCTGAGGCATTGCGGAAGCAAATTAACTCACATTTATTAAGATTTAAGGCAATTCCCCATTTTTCGTAATAGGGGACTACCACGTTTAGATGCGATATGATTGAGTTAAGGGCTTCATGAGGTCTCTCATTGGGACAGAATAGCGCGGTGTCATCCGCATACAGAATGGCTTCAGAGCTAAGATGGTGAATTGGGAAGTCGAACAGATAGAGGTTGAAGAGGAGGGGGCCAAGGATAGATCCTTGGGGAACGCCTGCATTAATAGAGATGGAGGGAGAGGTTTTATTTTCAAAGTGAACTGAAAGGCTGCGGTCGGAAAGGAAATTTCGGATTAGATTAATGAGAAATGGAGGAAGATTTAGCTGATAAAGTTTGAAGATTAATTCCATATGCCAGACCGAGTTGAATGCTTTCCTTAAATCTAAGGCAAAGACTGTATTTAAAAAAAGTTGAGCATTTTAGAGAATTATTTTTTCAAGAATTTTGCCTAGGTTGGATAGGAGAGAGATGGGTCGAAAATTGTCTATTGTGTTGGGAGTGTCTCTTTTCTTTATTGGAATTAATGTTGCTTTTTTCAATTTCACTGGGAAGTAGCAATTATTGAGGCAATTATTAGCCCTGTTTTTTAGTGCACTTTTATCTTCGCTTAGAAAAAAGTAGCATGTTAAATACAACAACAATACGGAATTATACCAGTTTGTTGTTGTAATTAACATGGAAGTTTTTTCTAAGCGAATATAAAAATGCACTAAAAAACAGGGCTATTGAGTATTGGAGTTACAACTTGGCTATTGGAACTTTTGCTTTACGCAAGATGAAATTCGGAATTTTGTCTGGACCAGCGGATTTTTATTGTTAAGTGAAGATATAAGCCCTGTTTTTTAGTGCATTTTTATCTTCGCTAAGAAAAAAGTAGCATGTTAATTACAACAACAAACTGGTATAATTCCGTATTGTTGTTGTATTTAACATGCTACTTTTTTCTAAGCGAAGATAAAAGTGCACTAAAAAACAGGGCTATAATTATGTGTTTTTTTCCTTGCCCGAATAGGCTTGGACGAAAAGAACGACATCGGGGCTAAGCAATTTAAATGCTAAAAGCAACAACAACTTCGGACTTAGCTAAGCCCAGAGAATTTTCGGGGCTTAACTTTAGCCCAGATAAAAACTGTGTAACCGACATGAATTTCATACATGTTATCGATAGTTTGTATGGAAACTCCATTTTTTTCTGTCATGACGTCGCTAAGCCCCGATGTAGTTTTTTTCGTCCGATTCCCCCGGCCTTGCAAAAAAAACACACATATTTACTCTACAAAGCTGGAGGAGGCGAAATATTCATCAGTTGAGTCATCAGATCTGTTTGAGGATGAGAAGTTAGAGATTTTAAGATTTTCATTCCATACTGAGAAGAAGCTACAGAAAGTTGAAACTTCAAGAGAGGATTCGGAGAAAGCGACAGGAATTTTGAGTGAGTACAGATCAGCGTAGAAGGATCCGAACGCTTCAACTTTCTCAGAAGGGGAGATGAAGTTTCTGTCGCCGTGTGCTAGGACATCATTTGTTAATCTAGAGTTCCTTTTCCGTCCAGTGATTTGGTCAATCACTTTGAAGACGTTTGAGGAGGGTTTTAGACTGCTTAACTTCTTTCTGAACTCTTCATTCATGTTCCAATCGAATCCTGTCTTTAATGATTTTGCTGAGACAAGTTATACGAGCCAATAACTCAGTATAGGGCTGGGTAATGCGGTCCCCAAAGTGATGGAAAATTCTTTTTAGTTTTTGTTTCTAAGTTTTACCAGTTTTTAACAAATTTAAGGTTGTTTCTGTTATGTTAAACCAATTTTTCCGTAAGGGAGTTTTTTTTACTGTGGTTATCCATACAAGTGGTTAAAGCTGCAGTAACCGCCTCAATAAAGCTATCTATTTCTAGGTTGGACAGATTTCTGGTCGTAGGAATGTCTATGTTAGAAAGATTAGAGCAAAGTGAACGATTGAGAGTAGACCCGTTGGTGTTTTGGTAACTTGTGGAAAGCTGAGGAAAATCAGGGAGTAAAATTTTGTTTAATTTGGATATTCATAAAGACCGACAAATTAAATTAAATCTAGTGTTAAGCATGAAATGTTGCTGTCGCATCTGAGGTTAGAGGATATGATATACAAATCGATATGTGAGCCTAAGCTAGGGCGAGTTGGGCCCTGGGGCCCTACTATGTAACTTTATTCTACTTTCGAAAGTTGTTTTCAATGCTTATTAAATGTTGTAATTTGTATAAAAGTGGGATTAAATGTTAGTGCTTCCGACTTTGTGCCAGAGAATCTTGAATTAGCGCTGTTCTATTTCCGTTTATAAGCGCTGGCTTAAGAATTATCGAGCTGAGATTTTTCGAATTCGAACGTTTTTATTGTAGAATCGAGTTACATAGTTGGGCCCCTGCGCAGCAGCAGCTACTATGTCAAAGTCAAGAAAATGCTTGTCTTGGAACCAGGAGGTTAATCTAGAGCCGTTTTGATTTGTAACTGAATCACCCCAAAGAGAATGTCTTGAGTTAAAATCTCCACCAATTACGATGTAGTCAAAAGATTGTAACGAAAGGAGTAGGCTGTCCAGTGCAGAAGGCAACATCATAGCACCAACATTACAGGGAACATAGATTGATACAAGTGCTAAGGATCTGGCAGTTTGTTGTGAAATTAGGGAGACTAGATTATTAGGAAAATGTTTTTGGTCAAACCGAATGGAATTCTGCAGTAAAATTCCTGTTCCGCAACAATATTTCTGATTAAAACGGCTTTTACTAAGGTTTTCAAAGGCAGGTTTCTTGCAATAAAATCTATTTGTTTTTCTTTGGAAAAGGAGTTGACGTTGGAGCTGATGAAGTTGAGATTCATGGTGAAGAGGGGGAGTGCTGCAATAAAGCACAGGTAAGCACTTGGTTTTTGGGATTCATCTATTTTTTATAATTACTCCAGAAGCCTCTGATTTTGGAGATAAGGCTGGTTATTGGCAAGCCAAACAGTCTGTTGGATTCATTCATAAAATTTGACATGTCGTTTTTAGGGAGCTCGGGAAGGAAAGAAGGTGTTTCTTGACAATTTAGATTTTTTTTGTGGCATCTCACCGTGTCCGCAAAGGACATGACCTTTTCTTGATAGCTATTAGCCAAGTTTACAAGTTTTTAGCGTAAGCTGAGATTTCTTTCTTTTTTTTAAAGAAATGTGACTCTATTCGGGCAGCCTCTGAAACTCGCCGATTGACAATTGACACAAGATGCAACTGACGTTTCTGTTTTTTTGGATAAGTTCGCATGCTCCAATGTCGTGATCGTTAAGACACTTTACGCAAAACTGCAATATGCAGCCACGGGGCCGAATCTTTGGCACCGATAGCATTGTTTTGTGTCAGAGTTTTTAATAGAATCCCAAGTGATTCTATGCCTTTAAGAGAGATTTAAATTGTTTGAGTTTCACGAAACTTTCCCCATCCTCTGCAACGCAAAGAAATAGGTCTAGTGGAATGTCATTTCACTTAGACCATTTGGTCTCAAAATTTTTAACAACTACCTTCAACGAGGGGTCCATAGTTAAAATATCTCTTTGTATTTCGGGCGGCGAAAAATCGCTGGAAATGCCTTTAAGGATAGTGTTATATTTTTTTAGCTGTTTTGCCAAAACCATTAGCAATTAATTTTACATTATTAAGATTATTGTTTGACTTACTCATAAAATCCATTATAGTTTTAGCTGAAACACCTTTTGTAAATATGGGGGGACACCAAGGCTTCGTTTTGACGGATGGTTGCTCGCTGGAATTGATAAGGCTGCCGTTGCCGCTACTTCTGTTGATGTTGTTGGAGCTTCCAGGGTAATTGCCACTTGAAACACCCATGGAGTTTATGCCACTTGAACTTGCTTGATTGATTTTCAATGAAATGATTTCGTCATCCTTCTCAGCTAGAGGATGAAAGCGGTTATTCCCTGGCCATTCTTTTTGTCACCACAATGGGAACGTGCTGACGTCTTTTTGGGGCCATTACTGTCGAAAACTTGTTCTTGTCGTTGGAAAGTTGGTTACCAAGAACACTTTCAGTACCAAGCTGGGAGTTAATTTCTCAAGCAACAGTTGAAATATTTTTCGTGTGCCCAGTTATAACACAGTTACTCAGAGGCACAGTACACATATTAAAGGTAATATATTGCGCATGTTTTCAAAAATCGGTTGTCAGATACTGAACAAAAAAAACAAATTAATTCTCAGAGACCTTGTCAAATTGACAATGGGTACATTCAATGCTTCAATTTCAGTACTGAATCTTCAGATTTCTGAATTCTGGCCAATCAGAGGCTTGGAAAATTGAGAAAACTGAAAATCTAAATGTAAAATTTGGAAAGTGTTGAACATGTCACAGTACACACTTAATGAACTGACAGGGGTCTCTGAGATTTTGACATATGCGCGAACTTGAACGAAAATGAAAACTTGGAATATATTACCTTTAATATGTGTACTGTGACTCAGAGGCATATTCTGCTTGCCATCACTGTTGTTTGTTGCGCTCACTCCAGCAGATGATGAGATTTGACCTATCTCCATCTCATTCTCACTGCTAGAGTTAGGTAGGTCTGCGTAGTCTGAGTTCCAGGCCTTGGTAGCGTTTTTGATAATTTCTTTTTTATCCACTTCACTCATTAAATGAGACGGAAGTTTAATTTTATCGTAGAAAGATTGCTTATCAGGGGTACCTTGGCACCGGTAGAGGTGAGCTATTGCTAGCCTCCATCACTAATCAATTAAACACACAGAAATATTTATTGTTAAGGAAAAGGCACGGAGCTTATAAACACGTCTGTACTTCAAGAAGGTTTGATCGCCAATCCATACTGCGCAGGTTGTCAAAATTGACAGAAATAAAAAAGTGGTTATTTAGCCCAATATGAAAAGACAAACAAAATGTCAAAGAAAGGAAACAAAATTGTAACAGGCTGATTTTTTGTATACGCGGTGGTATTGAGGTTAATTGAGGTGGTGAGAACCAGAACTCGCCATATCCATGCCAGAAAAACTCGTCAAAGCCAAATGTAACTGTTAAATAAAAAAAAGTTCTTGAAATAACCGTTAAGAAGCTATAGCACTACGAAACTTGAGATTTTTTGAGATAACCCACTTTGTTATTGAGGGGACCATTTAAATATATTCAGAATATAAAAATGGAAGGATAAAATATGGTCAGACAGAGCATTCCACATTCGTATTGTGCGGCTATGGAATATGTTTATAGGTAGTACATTATGTATATAGTTTTGAAGAGAAATAAAACAACTTTTTTATACATATACATATTTATATCACTTTAATAAAGTTCCATTTCTCCGAAATATCTTACTATATAAAATTAAATTAAAGTGCAAATAAAAAAACAAAATAGTTTTATTATGTATATGGGTTGACTTGAAGTTGGTGATCATTAGGGTGTGCCAAAAAATAAAAATTTGTTCATGATTGGTCTCAACATTTAAGCAGAGTGTCAAAACATGAAACCTAGAATTCTTTTGTAGCGTGATCTGAACTCACCGATTGACATTTGATATATACTTCTTTTCAACTATGTGCACAGTATTCTTTGTTTAGGTATCACACTTAAGACTTAAGCACTTTTTGTCAAGTCCAGTGTCTGCCATTGCAGTGTTTTTAATCTTTTTGTGTTATAGTGCTCAGTAGTTTTCTTGCGTGCTCTTAGGCTAGTCGCGCACATGCAACTTTCAGTTTCGCAACTGTTTGGTTGCAAAAATGAATCCTATTGAAACATATGGGACAGCGCGCACATGCAGAAACTATCCAGTCGTCGATTCGAGCAACTTTTCAGTTTGTGTTTTGCCACAAACTAGACGATTGCCTGAAATCGGTTTTTCAATTTGTGTCATATAGAATAATATGTAACTGCGCGCACATGCAACCAAATAGTTGCAGATATTTTACCACATCGTTGAATTTTGTTCTTTGCAAAGTGACTTATGTTCTCTGTGCGAGAGAGCATAATTTTATCTTTTCTTTTATTTGCTGAGCAAAAGAAAAGGACAAAGGCGATAATATTTTGCTTTGTATGTATGGGGTAGAAAATTTGAATAAACATTGTCGGTGTGTTGGTTAGGTTCATTGCGATTGCATGTGGAGTTGCTCATGTGCGCGCTCATCGGTCAACTTGTGACTAAACTGTTTTGTTGCAGTAGCAGTTGCATGTGCGCGACTAGCCTTAGTGTGCGGTAGGTGATCGTTCATGAATCTCGAATTCCAATAATGTCAAAATCCCGAATGACGAATCTCGAAGCCAGAATTCCCAATAACGGATTATGAACTCTTCCCAAAAAAAGACAATTTGAAACTCGAGCGCTTTGAGCTTTTAAAAAAAACTTTCGTTTGAGAGCTCGGGCCTTATAGTTTGATTAAGTCACTTTTGTTTATTTTAAATTAATTTGTTTCAATAAATAGTTCTTGAACACATTTGCCGCGTTTTATTGTTCAAATAATTGAGTGTGGATCAGATTAAAGATCTTACACAATCGCAAAATAAATATCTCGATCTGTTTGGCTCACTCTAGTGATCATTCTTTTAAATTGATTAACCGGTTTGTTGCTTTTTTCAAAAAATGTTAACTTATGCTGAGTCCGAAAATAAATTGAAATTTCATTGAAAGCTGTTAGAAAATGTTAATGTAACACTTCAATTTTGTTGTTCATAGTTTATTTAAAAACAGTCAAAAATGAATAAGTTAAAAACAAAACAATTTAAAAAGTCCGAAAAAGGAAATAATCACAAATGTGAAATGAAAAATCGGAAAATCATCAGAAATGTTTTATTCTAATGACGTCATGATGTTACGAAAAATTTTAATGCCAGTAGTTAATCTTATCAAAACAAAACAAAAAAAAAACTACTATGCAGGAATCAAAACAAATAGTTTATGTTTTAAATTATGGGGAATGTACTTAAAACATTTTTTAATTTATAAGTCATGGAAACGACCAAACAGTTAAATTTTCAAGTTGAGAATTTTTAATAAAAAAATATTCTGGTTTTGTTATCCAGACAACCGTTGCCTTTTATTTCTAATTGCATTAGTATTTATAATTAAAAAGCAAAATAAAAATTAAAGATTACAGAAAGTCGAGTATTCTGTTTGAACGTTTTAATGCGTAAAGTTGTTTGTATAAGAACATATTTAAATTAAAAAAATAATATTATGTACTACTATAATATAAAGAATTAAAAACAGAAATATAAATCGCACATTGATGTTGAAGGCACTACCGCGGCATTTGGAATCCACTCGTCCCATCTGGTCCTCTAGGCATGCGCAACACATTTTCATTATACCGCATGTTTATACCACCGACCATCATCGAAGAGGTTGGGGCAAAGTAGCTGGATTCGACCCGTACACTACCACTATCGGCTTGCATAGTGAAACTGGTGGAGGTATTAGAAGTATGGCCTGAATTTGGTAGCGATATGGTGGTGTCCAACAACTCAACGGCGCTCTGGGAAGATGTTCTGCAGAAGAATACAATTTATATCAAACAAAAACAAGTTTATACACACTAAAATCTTACTCGACATCATCTTCTGGATTTTTGGCAGAACCTAATATCCTCAGTCTTGCTTCTGCATATTCCTGTTCGCGTTGTTGAAGAGTTTTAATAGGTTGTTTTGGTCTTACTCCATTGCTTCTGTTTGAGACAGAGCTGTGTTGCACGGGTCTTCTAAGAATTTTTACCGTCGGCATCACTTCGGTCGTATAGTTAGATGATTTGTATTCATTCTCTGTCTGTTGCATAACCATCATCATTGGAATACTATTATGGAAAGACATTGCCAAATCGCTCATATTCTGTTTCTTTTCTTGATTTTGATTACTAGGTTCCTTACGAATTTTGTTGATTTGGTTTAATTTGCTGTCAAGCTGAATGGTATTAATATTATTTTAGTGTTTGTGTAATGGTTCATATTTTAAGAAAATCTAAAAAGAGTTACGATTGAATTTGAAAATAAATCAACTTTTATCATTTGTTGTTTGTACATTCATTTACATATATACCTAAATGTAAATAATACAATTAAAAGTTCCAATGTGCTCAGTTCTAAAATACGTTTTACCCAGGTACGATACATAGTTGGGTTTATCAGTTAGATGACTATCGTACTCTTCTAAGACACAAACTTGTATCGATGTTTACCGACTAATATACATAAATTGGAGATACTGTGAATTTTATTATTCTTCTGCGAATATGTTTAAATTCAGATACTTAAGGCGGTATCATACCATCATAGCAAGGCCTTTGACAAAATCTCACACAAAATTATCTCGTTCAAATTAAAGGCTCTTGGTTTTCCTCCTGGTTTTGTTCAATGGATAGAATCATACTTGTTAGATCGTAAATATCGAGTCTTGTTTAGATCTTCAGTATCAGATCCTTTCATTGCAAGATCAGGAGTCCCTCAAGGAAGTCATCTGGGTCCGATTATTTTTATTCTAACGATCAATGACGTGGAATCTGTGATTGAGCAATCAGAACTTTCTATCTACGCGGATGACATGAAGATCTTTAGAGCAATTTCTTCGCCTAATGATTCTTTACCTCTTCAGAACGACCTGAATAATTTTTACTTGCGATATAGGTACTATAGGGCAAGTTTTGGATTCGTGCAAAAAAAAAATTTCGAGATAACAATCAAACATGACATTACGATGATAGAGAACACGAAAAAAGTGGGTGGCACAATTCTGTCTGTCTGTCTGTCTGTATGTACCTGAACCTACAGCCTAAACCACTGAAGCGATTTTCTTCAAATTTTGAACTTAAGGTTTTTTTGTAACTCTCCAGAGGGGAAATTGAAATTTTTTTTTTAGCTCAAAAAATAACGGTACTTGCCATACAACCGTTAAGGAAAAGCTTATTTATCTCAAGAACGGCTCCAAAGATTTTGATAAAAAAAATTAGTGTATTACTGTAGACATGATGTAAATTTCAATAAGAAAAAAAATCACCAAAAACATTTATTAACGGTACCTGCCATATAACGGTTTTTTTTATTTTTGATTTCCTCATTAACCGCTCATCCGATTTCAATGAAATTTTTTGCACAAAAGCTTTGTTAGAAAATAAATAATACTGCATACCAAAATTTTTGAAAAAATCAATTTTGGATTTTTAAAAAAAGATTCAAAATTTTTTTTTCAAAATTCAATATTTCAAAAACGGGATGATGAATTATTTTGAAATTTCAGTTTTAAATGTATATTAATATATACTCAAAATTGGCATACCAAATTTTTTTTTGAAAAATGTTACAAAAATTTTATATATAAAAAATTAATTTTTAAGAAAACGGCTCCAACGATTTTTAATTTTTTGTTTGCATTTATTCATATTTTTCAAGTAATCAAATGGCATACTTTTTTTTTGAGCTCTAAGTTTTTTATCAGGCTGTTTATACAATTAAAAGAACGATTTAAATGCTTTTTATACTTTTTCTATAATTACTTGAATATTTTTTAAAGTTCTTAAGCCCCACACAACTTGAACATAAGAGCAAGTACGTGCGATCCAGTCGTGCATTTTATTTTGTTTGGTGTCAAAAAAATAATTTAGAACTTAATGTCGGAAAATGCCAAGCAATCACATACTCTCGCAAACGCTCCCGTCCACCACCACGGGACTACTATATCAATCTTGACCTTGTCTTAAGAGTAACAACTATTCGGGACTTAGGTATTATTTGTGATACTGAGCTCAATTTCAGATCCTATTATGACAACATAGTAGCTAGGGCTAACTCTGCTCTTGGTTTTGTCAAGCGTTGGTCTAAGGAGTTTTCGGATCCTTACGTTACAAAATCTCTCTATACAACCTTTGTACGACCTTTACTTGAATATGCAAGCCAAGTATGGTCCCCCTACCACCATGTTCATGTCAAACGAATCGAAGCAATACAACGTAGATTCCTCCGTTTTGCTCTTAGGGGACTCCCATGGGTTGACAACTACAACTTGCCCCCATATCAAGATCGGTTGCGGCTCATTAACCTACAATCTCTGGAAAAACGTCGTGAAGTGGCTGACATAATTTTTGTGCATCAAATTTTATCTGGTGCTACTGATTCTTCTGCCCTTCTTGAGGTAATGAGTATTAACGTCAACTTACATTCTCTAAGATCAGTACCCCAATTCCATCAAGCCCCTCACAGAACTGATTATGGTAGAAATGAACCAGTAACTAGAATGTTGAGGGAAGTGAATTCAAATTCTACTATTTTCGACAATAATCATAGCAAGATCACACAAAAAAAACTTCTTTATGGTTCCTCATTTAACTAGTTTGAATAATACAGTAAAGTAATGTTTGCCTTCATTATAACCTAAACTGAGAGAAACTGAAACTACTAACTCTACTAACCTGACAAATGCCTTTAGCATGCTTTTCAATTTTAATTTACAATTTTAAATTTTAAATTTTAGATTTTACTTTTACGTATAATTTAACTTTTTTGACTTTTCAACTAGCGATCTGCTTTTGGTAGATCCTTTTTTTTAATATTATTTTTTTTTAATTTTTTCTATTTTTTACTTTTAAAATTTTTGTAACTGCTTGTATTAAGCAGACCCAACCTCTTATCTCTCAGTAATAATATCCTTCGCATCGCTTTAAAAGGAAGTTGTTGTGCTATGCTGGCAACAACATAGCATAATAACTATCTTTATTTTAACATAATTTAATTTTTAATACATAAATAAGTGCCGATACGACTTGCAATCGAATTTGCGTCGTACTCGGTGTAAATGGACCCCAGCGCGTGCGGTATCTGGGGGGGATAGAGGCGTGGGATTATTTATTTATTTATTTATATCGTCGGTTCAAAGGTAAAACTCACTAAGTGCAGAAAAAAATGTTCAAGAAAATGAGAATGAAATGCATTTTGTTAATCCAAAAAGTCTCATTTTGCACGGTTATTATAGAGACATTTAAAGGTATGCCCGGGAACTTTATTTAAAAATTTTCAAAACGTGACTTTTCAGCTTTAAAAAGTATGTTTCAATTAAATTTCCTCCAAAAGTGTAATATGTTAGTTAGTGAGTTTTACCTTTGAACCGACGATATACAGGTATGTATAGATCGTCGTTTCAAAGGTAAAACTCACTAACTAGGTTAGGTTAGGTTGAAGTGGCTGTCAGTCATGACAACTGACACACTTAGACCATAAGTTGGCCCATTGTGATACCACAAGAATCTGGGAAGCCTTTTTCCCTACTCGATGAACCATTTGGAGCTTCTTATGAAGCGTAACAGACTACCTATGTCAACATTTACTAAATCACTAGGATCATTGAAGTAAAAATCTCCAAGATGGAGTCTTCGCCTATGAGATAGAGCAGGACAAGTCCGGTTATGACACCGATCATGGAGCTAATGTGCAATCTGCTTAGAGATATCAAACATTTAGATCGCTTAAGATCCATTACTGGCCAGATTTGTTTTGTTGCCAAGCAAGTGGTGATATTGTTCCACCTAAGGTTTGTTCTCTCTAAAGCATCTTGCTTCAGCATAAGTTTACATGTAGCGATGGGAATACCAATATCTGCCTTACTAGGTAGAAGAGGTAGAGTTGTTCCATATTTAGCGAGTTCGTCGGCCTTACAATTACCTGGAATGTCTCTATGCCCCGGCACCCAACACAGGTGAATGTTAAACTGCTGCGCCATCTCCAGCAGAGATGAACGACAATTTAGGGCTGTTAAAGAGTTAGTAGAGACCGATTCCAGAGATTTGATAGCTGCTTGACTATCCGAGAAGATGCGGATATCTGTAGTTGATAACACGTTTTCTTTCAGCCAAGATAAGGCTTCTTTGATCGCCATAAGTTCCGCCTGGAACACGCTACAATGATTAGGAAGACGGAAGGAGAGACTTAATTTTAGTCTTTCTGAGTACACACCACCACCCACCCCATCATCAGTTTTCGATCCGTCGGTGTAAATATGGATTGATTCATCTTCCAAGAGAGCCGTATCTTCCCAGAGAACTCTAGAAGGAATGCTGACTTGAAAGTTTTTGCCAAACTGAAGTTTTGGGATGGTGTAATCAGTGGTGTAATCAGTGCGATGTTCAAAGGGTAGACATGTGCATTCAAGAGGACACAAGCGTCCACAAGCTTTGTTTCAAAGCGAACCTCTGTCTATCAACTCCTACTCTCACCTCCCCGCGGTGAACATCGGGTGCCTAGTACCTTTAACTGAAGATGGGGTTCCAATCCCTGTGGACGGTTTTAGGGGGCAGCAAACGAGAGAGGGGGGAGGAGTGTTCCCACTAAGGCACTTCTCCTTCATCCAGGCGGCAGCGGAAGAATTCTCAAGATGGAATCAACGGTGGCGTCTACAGTTCCAGTTAGGCTGAACTACTTAGTGAACACCTTATACGGGCTACTACGACATATTCGGAGCTCAGGCCTATAAGGAGCGGTTAATCCGGCTCCCCGCCCTTGGAGTTATATATATAGGGTCTGGTCCTCCAGGTTGGGGGTCGTGCCGTCGGGGTGACTTCCCGGCCACGTAAAGCTATTTTTAGTTGCGAAGCATCAACAAGCCTCGGATACGGACGGATTTACTGTTGACGAACCTAGCAAACGAGAGGTGGACAGCGTAAAAGGTGGCGCACGCAAGTGGAAGAGGACTGGACAAAAACCCAGTATAAAACAGCAAAAGTACAAAACCATGCGATATACAAAACAACGGTTTGATCTTTGTCTAAACACAGAAAGGTTTTCGGACATATACTTCGAAGAAGACTTAAATAGTTTATCAAACGCATTTTGTGAAAAATTAAATGCATGTTGTGAAGCATTAACGATAGAAAAAGTGGTGAAACAAAGTGAAGATAATGCATGGTTCAATTCCCATTTACATAGGCTAAAAATGGAGAAAGTAAGGGCTTATAACAACGCCGTTTTTATAAGTACAACAGAAAATTGGGCAGTATACAAAACTGTTCGTAATAGTTATAAAAGTGAAATTAAGATTGCTAAAAGTAATTATATAACCTCTCAAATAACTGCAAAGTCTGGAAATTCGATTGAAATGTGGAAGGTGCTTAAAAAGATTGTGTTAAAAAATTCAAAAACGAATGTTATTGAAAAGGTAAAATTCGCGGGTGAAATGTCAACGACATCAATTGAAATTGCGAACAAATTTAATGCATACTTTGTAGTCAGTATTCGGGAAATAAATGCGTCAATCGAAAACGTTAATTTTGTGTCGCCGGAAATAAGTTGCAGTTCTATGTTTACTTTTGGTTTTTGCAGTGAGAGGTCATTATATTCGCTAATAAAAAAGTTGAATAATAAAAATGATGTATTTAGGCTTAATAGAGAAATCGTCCTTCAGTCGATCGAGATTATCGGTCCGGTTCTTTTGAGATTGATCAACAAATCTTTGTCATCTGGAATATTTCCTGAAATATGGAAAGAATCAGTAGTGGTTCCAGTTGAAAAAGTGATCAATACCAATAAATGTGAGGAATTCAGACCAGTGAATATGTTACCTACTTGTGAAAAAATACTAGAAAAGTTTGTTGCTGAACAGTTTCAAAACTACTTAGAAGACAATAATTTATTAATCGAAGAGCAATCTGGATTTAGAAGGGGCCATTCTTGTGAATCTGCCATTAACTGTGTTGTGTGGAAGTGGAAAAGAGAAATTGACTGTGGAAATTCGGTGATAGCTGTTTTCTTGGATTTGAAGCGTGCTTTTGAAACTATTGATAGACATATCTTGCTTGAAAAGTTGTGGTTGTATGGTGTACGTGGTCGTGAATTGAATTGGTTTACATCCTATTTGACAAATAGAAGTCAAAGAACTAAAGTGAATGAAGACATTTCTAGTGCAATAAATAATGATCTAGGGGTTCCTCAGGGTTCTGTTCTGGGTGTATTTCTCTTTCTTTTATACATAAATGACTTTAAAAAATGCTTGAAATATTGTAGTGTAAAGCTTTTTGCGGATGATAGTCTGATATACATTTGTGGGGACAACAGTGAATTAATGTGTCAAAGATTGAATGAGGACTTGAGGAGAGTTGATAATTGGCTGAAAATGAATAAACTAAAAGTGAATGTGAGTAAGACTAAATGTATGAAGTTTAGAATGAATGATAATATCAATGTGTGTATGGATGGTGTGTCAATAAGCTGTGTTGAAAGTATCAAATACTTAGGTGTTATTATTGATGAAAGGCTCAATTTCAAGGAGCATGCAGTACATGTTTGCGGAAAGATTTCAAAGAAGATTTATTTTTTGAGTAGAATACGGAAGCAACTAACATTTGAAGCTGCTATTCTTCTGTATAATGCCCTAGTGATGCCGCACTTTAATTATTGCTCAACGTTACTCTTCGGCTCGAATGCAGATGTAAAGATGAGACTTCAGAGACTTCAGAACAGGGGGATGAGGGTTATCTTGAAGCTGAGTATATACACTCCGACACGAATTATGCTCGAATGCTTAAATTGGATGAATGTCAAACAGAGGCTGATCTATGATGGAATGATTTTTATTTTCAAAATACGTAATGGTATGCTCCCGGAATATTTAACTGATGGAATTTTGGAAGTGTCGGAGATTCAACCATTCAATTTGCGAAATTGCTCCAACCTACGACCGGAAAGATGTCGGCTTAGCAGTACCCAGCGGACAATCTTACATGATGGTATTATTTATTTCAATAACCTACCTAACGATGTGAAGAGTGAAACAAGAATCAATCGATTTAAGGAAAAACTAAGTGCTTTCATTAAAAATAATGTCGTTTAGTCAAAATACAATACTTAAAATTCAAAATGCTATGTGATAAAAATATGTTGCCGTCTATTTAAAAGTTTTATTAACTAATTACAATGTTTCTTAAATTATTCTTTAGCTAGGGACTATTATAGAGCCCAATCTTGACGTTAAGATGGGTACTCTTGGCCTTAGCCGAGATGGTATGCAGAAACTCTATATATATATATACCTCAACCAACTTGGCGTGCGAAACTGGAGACAGCTAGCTAGAAACCGAGCCGGCTGGAAGAAGCTTGTTGGTTGAGGCCCTGGTCCACCCCGGACTGTAGCGCCACCTTAAGTAAGTAAGTAAGTAAGTAATCAGTGCGACTTGGGATTGATCCGAATGAATTCAGAATGATGGAATGGCCAAAGTTGTTGTTGGTCCATTGTGAGGAAGCTTTAAGGCGAATGGCTGTATTTGCAGCCACTTGTTTGCTGAAAATATTGAGGAGTGTCAGATGGAGCAGAACGTCTAGAGCAGCGGAAGGTGTCGTACGAAGTGCTCCACTTATGCACAAACAAGCAGAGCGTTGGACTTTGCTCAATTTGTCGCAATTTACCGCTTTATCCAGAGCAGTCCAACATACTGTCACTCCGTAAGTGAGGATCGGTCTAATCACAGAAGTATATAGCGAGTGAGTGATTCGAGGTTGAAGACCCCATTTGTTCCCAACGGCTTTTTTGCATGAGAAAAGTGCCACTGTGGCTTTTTTGACTCTTTCTTGTATATAAGGTTTCCAGCTTAACTTTTTGTCCAAAATAAGACCCAAATATTTTGCTTGATCAGTGAATGTTAGTGGAGTACCTTTGATAGAAGGAGGATCAATATGAGGGATTTTATATTTCCTTGAGAATAGAACAAGTTCTGTTTTATGAGGGTTGACACCCAGACCACACCGGTCAGCCCAGTTGGTAAGCTTATTTAAAGCATTTTGTAAGAGTTCTTTTAAGACAGTAGGATGCTTTCCTGATACGGCAATAGCAACATCGTCCGCATATGCAATCACTCTGTAACTCTCCGCTTCCAGGCATGTCAGCAGCTCATTTACTACCAAGTTCCAGAGAAGGGGAGATAGGACACCACCTTGCGGCGTACCTCTACTGACAGACCTTCTAGCGGAAAAGCTGCCCAGTTTTGAATTGATAACCCTGCTAGTCAGCATTTGATTAATCAATTCACTAAGCGTACCATCTACCTTCAGGGATGTCAGACCAGATGCGATCGCATATGTGTCGACATTGTTAAAAGCGCCCTCTATATCCAAGAAAGCGACCATGGTGTACTCTTTATGATGGAGGGAATATTCTATAGTTCGAACTAGAGTATGTAACGCAGTTTCAACCGATTTCCCTTTGCAATAAGCGTGTTGAGCAGTAGACAAAAGTCGCGTGTCTATGCTTGTTCGCAGGTGGATATCGATCAATCTTTCAAAGATTTTAAGAAGGAATGATGATAGACTAATAGGTCTGAGATCTTTCGGGTTTACTTGGGAGCATTTGCCAGCTTTGGGTATAAACACAACCTTAACTTCTCTCCATAACAGGGGAATGTGTACCAGGTTTAAACAACTAGTAAGAATGATCTCCAGAATTGGCAGAATTAAATCAGAATTCATTTGGAGTTCAGCTGGTACTATGCCGTCGGGTCCTGCAGACTTGTATGGTTTGAAGCTGTTGAGCGCCCATTGCAGCTTGTCCCTAGTAACCAGACCTTGTGGATATCTTGGCTCATTATCTGACCTATTATGGTCGAAGCTATTAATATTTTTGGAGCTTCCAGGGAAATGAGTATCTAGTAGCAGGTTTAGCGATTCTTCGCAAGAGTTGGTCCATGAGCCATCAGCATTTTTCAAACAGCTAGGCATCACTGGATTTGAAGAGAGGATTTTTCTAAGCCTGGATGCCTCTGAAGTTTTTTCTATTTTTCCACAGAAAATTCTCCAGGAGGATCTTTTAGACTTCCTCAAAGCTTTCTTATATAATTTAAGGGTTTCCTTATAGGATTCCCAATCCGACACTACTCGGGTACTTTTAGCTCGATTAAAACATTTACGACAATCTTTCCTGAGCGGTTCAAGCCCTGAATCCCACCAATACGGCTTCTTTTTTCCCCTTACTTGAGTAAGTGGACAGGAAATAGCCATTGATTTGTTAAGGGCTAACGTGAGATCACTGACCTTGCAGTCAAGTTCAATTATATTTGAAGGAGGATTTAAAAGATCAGGTTTTAATAGACCTTTGAGTGTTATCCTATATTTAAGCCAATCGGTTTTTCGAGGGTTTCGAAATTCCAAGCGGCTAGGAGGTTCATCATTTAGACTGAATTGGATGTACCTGTGATCAGAAAACGAGTGTTCATCAGATACTTTCCAATTCAAGGTCTTGTGATGAATTGTATCTGAGACAAGAGTAATATCCAATACTTCTTGTCGGTTTTTAGTAATGAAGGTAGGTTCGTTTTCCCACATTACTTACTATAAGGTTAGTACTTAAAATATAATCAAAAAAAGATTCACCTCTATCATTGATATCAGTACTTCCCCATACTGTATGATGGGAGCTAGCATCACTCCCAATAATGAGACATATCTTCTGTCGTTCTGCCTGTGCGATGATTCTCTCCAGTGTATAACCAGGGAGAGGGCCGAGGTTGTCATGGCCCAGATAAGCCGACACTAGCCAGTACGTACCATTGGCCGTTTCCAGTCTAGCAGTGGTGATATCTCTATCGCTGAGATCAGGGAGTAAATAAACGTTAGTGGTACTTTTAACTAGTATGCAAGATCTAGGTTCACCCTTACCAGATGCATACAGTAAGTAGTATCCAGGAGTTCTGAGTCCTTTAACCATGGATTTAACAATACAGGGTTCCTGGATCAGAACAATATCCTCACCGTTTCTGGATAGACGGAGAAGAAGGGAGGCCGAAGCCTTAATAGAGTGTTGAACTCACTAACTAACATATGGGGCATTTCACGTGAAGCGGACAACGAAAAAAGTGGTGGGTCTTGAAATTTGTTCATCTTTAGGGTATTTATACTTGATTATATACTGAACATACATATTGAAGGATTTTAAATTTTGAGGCCTGGTGCTGAAGTTATGGGCTTGTAAAGTTTTGGTAAGCTATGGCTTAAGGTTTTTTAGAAAAATGTTTATTAATTAAATGAAGGAACAGAAAAAATATTTTTATATTGAGATATATAGTAATTAAGATGTTCTTTTCGGTAGTGAAATCTTAACCGGAAATCGATTCTTTTTTAGGATATAAAACCGGAAGTTAACAGTTCAAATCAAATTTTAAGAAAATTAGTCACTTTTTATATTTTTTCAAACGGGGGGCTGCGAGCGTCCACCGCCATCTTGGAAAACGCATTTTATCAAATATCTCGTGAACCGTGTATGGTATGTCCACAATAGTAATTTAATATAAAAGTTAGTATTTCATTCTTTTGTTTGTTTTTTAAACAAGTTGTTTTAACGAAAACTTTTTGAGAAATTAAATTTTAAAGTCAATATTTTTGAAAAAAATTGATAATTTTTTTTCGAAGCTGATTTTTTAAAAATGTTGCCTTACTAAGCATCACTGTTCATATTACTATTCAATGCTCTTATCAATTTTAAGTCAAATACTGAAAACCAAATGCAATTGCCTTTCTTAGTTTTCGAGAAATTCAAATAAAACGAAAGGTGCTTTCTCCGAAAAAAATCTGAAGAAAGATATGGTACTTTATTTGCCTCATACATAACAACACATACAAGAAATAAAAAAAAGTACCTTTCGCTATTTTTTAATTTCTCAAAAACTAAGAAAGATTTTTACATCTGATTTTCAATATTTGACTTAAAATTGATGAGAGCATTGAATAGTAATATGAACAGTGGTACTTAGTAAGGCAAAATTTTAAAAAATCAGCTTTGAAAAAAAATTATCAATTTTTTTCAAAAATATTGACTTTAAAATTTAATTTCTCAAAAAGTTTTCGATAAAAAACTTGATTTAAAAAACAAACAAAAGAATGAAATACTAACTTTTCAATTAAATTACTATTGTGGACATACCATACACGGTTCACGAGATATTTGATAAAATGCGTTTTCCAAGATGGCGGTGGACGCTCGCAGCCCCCCGTTTTGTTAACTTGGATTAACATCCTGGGGACACCCCTGAACATATTGCACCAAGAAAATTAGTTCAGAAGCAAATTGCAGAAAAAATTACCCGCATCTTTGCCTATATTTCCGGTTTTCTATACAAAAATATCTGTTTTTTGAATGAGAGCCACACACTTAAAATTACGTATCTTCTAAACGAATGGAGATCCCACTCTACAACTTGGCATGTAATTTTTGTGATGTATACGCCACCTTTTGAAACTTAAAAAAAAATATAAAAAGTGACTAAGTTTCTTAAAATTTGATTTGAACTGTTAACTTCCGGTTTTATATCCTAAAAAAGAATCGATTTCCGGTTAAAATTTCAAAAGAACATCTTATTTACTATATATCTCAATATAAAAATATTTTTTCTGTTCCTTCATTTAATTAATAAAAATTTTTCTAAAAAACCTTAAGCCATAGCTTACCAAAACTTTACAAGCCCATAACTTCAGCACCAGGCCTCAAAATTTAAAATCCTTCAATACGTATGTTCAGTATATAATCAAGTATAAATACCCAAAAGATGAACTAATTTCAAGACCTACCACTTTTTTCGTTGTCCGCTTCACGTGAAATGCCCAATATTCACTTTTGGAGGAAATTTAATTGAAACATACTTTTTAAAGCTGAAAAGTCACGTTTTGAAAATTTTTAAATAAAGTTCCCGGGCATACCTTTAAATGTCCCTATAATAACCGTGGAAAATGAGACTTTTTGGATTAAAAAATACATTTCATTCTCATTTTCTTGAACATTTTGTTCTGCACTTAGTGAGTTTTACCTTTGAACCGACGATATATGGCTGATGTTATATGGCTCAAAATCATTGTAATACACAGGGTTGTCTCTAAATAATGGATAACTTTGCAACAGAGTAAAGCAGGCTTTAAGGCCTTACAGAAAAAATAAAAACATAAATATTTCCCATGCGGCCTCTATGATTCAGATTTTTTTTTTATTTTAAAATATTCAAGAATAACGAACTTTGTTTTATTCACCCCTGTTCTGAATTCCGATTACTTAAAAAATCTTTTCGTTTTCAAACTCTCGGTGTTTTGAAATTCCTTTCGTTTTCAATACTTTCGGAATGAGTGTGTTTTGATTTTCAGGTGAATTGAAAACTAGCTTGACATTTTGAATTAATTTGAAGCTTATTTTTTTCTTGAATTTAAATAATTTAAAAAACTTAATTTTTGTTGCAAATACGGGCAGACACACCACTAAAAAGCCACGGACCACAATATTAAATGCATTTTTGATATTATTTTTAAATTTAATTTATTTATACAGATTTTTTGACGTTTAGAATTTTCTTTTTACGAATTCCGAAAAAAAAAATGTTGTACTAAATTCAGAACATGATTTTTGAATCCTTACGGAAATCAATTTCGTAAACGGATTTGATTCCGATCGGAAATCAGAACAGGGGTGATTATATTGTTTTTTAATTAATCTTTCAATACAAAAGTTGATAAAATGTTTACTCTGAAGTTTGAGTTTGAGAACATTATTTTCCAAAATGGTACAGCACATGCTCTTGTCTGTTAATGCAATCCTCTGGACTGCACCAACTACAGAAGCAACGCACAGTGGGCTCAAAAGCAGATCTAGCGGGTCAAAAATCCAAATCTTTGTAAACGAGTGGGGCCTGTGTCATAATCTTATATAAACACCTAAACAAAAAAAAAAAAAAAAAAATAATAATAATGATGAAATGATATCTCAATGTCAGTTTTTGGACTAAATTATGGTTTGAACATAAGTTTAAATATATCAGCTAATATTATGTTGACCTCTGAGATGTTTGCCCCTGATAATTTTTTACTTTTTAGCCGGACCTGTAAGATTTTATGTTTAGCTTTTCCCAAACGGGCAGATGAAAAATAAAAATATGTTATTACATATATTAATCCTGGAACTCAATTTTAGTTCGATCTTTTTGTACAGATTTGTACAAAAAAAGTTCCAGCCTACAGAGTAATTGTTTTATCAATGTTTTCTTATAAAGAAAGTGCCACGGTTCGTAAAGCTAAAACACCGTAAATCATAAATAAATTAAATTACTAACCTTCTTAAGTATAGCCCATTTGGGAATAATAACAAAAAAGTTCATAACTTTTCAAACAAATAAGAGGTAAACAAAATCTTACCATCATAAATATTGAACGAACAATGGCTGCATGATGTGTCTGCAATTAACGGTATTGTTGCTTAAAAACTAAGTCTCTATTTATTGTCTCTGACATGTTTACAACCTACTTATGTACTACCTGCCCTGATTTAAAATGTATATTTTTTAGACTTTTGACCAGCTAGATTAGCTTTTGAGACCATTGTGCACCGTTCTCCTTAACATCGCATACAAGATCTTCTCTGCCATTTTGTGAACTCCTGAAGCCATTCGTCAACAACCTGATAGGTGCACATCAGTGTGGCTTTCGACCAAAATTCGCACTAGTGCAGCTCTAGGAAAAAATCCAAGAATTTCAAATCGATAGAGGAAGTGCACCAATTATGGAATACGCTCTAAATATGAAACAGTGCTATGTTTTGAAAACTACGTAATGTACAGTTGCGATCAACATAATAGCAGTGTAAGCCTCCGCTTGACGTATTCTATTACAATCTTAAATGTAAGCAATTAATTAGACCCTTCAACTACTTTTTGGTACAAGAATATTTCGTCTTCCGTTTCCCGGAGAAAATAATTCATGACATAACGGTTTTTTCCAAATGTCACTTGAATGCTCTAAAAGTGTATTTTTAAGCGGTCAAAATAATAGCAGTGTTCGCTATTTTGTCCCCGATAACTGTCAAGAGGATTGTGAGTTGCTCGGAGGCCTTATCCTACTTGCCTACTACCGAGATTAAAAAAAACCGTTAAATTTAGGCGTACGTGTGGAAACTTTCAGGAAAATATTAGAAATAAATAATCTCAACGCAACAAGCTCAAGAAAAGTTCAACTTTTTGATAAAAAATACTTTGCCAAAAGAATTCAGTTTACCAATGCGAAAAATACGTACAAAATGGTGGTGATCTAACATAATAGTTTGGGTTACTTTTCATACTATGGTTAAGGATCCGTATACCGAATAAATGGTGTGATGGATTCAAATTTTTATATTAACATTCTTCACGGAACCATGCTGCCTTAGGGGCCAGTTATAGCGATCAGTAAAACACATCAGTAAAAAGTTGAAACGAAAGGGATTCGGAATTTTTTTCCTGATGGGTGTTTATAGCGAACAGTAAAATTGTGCCAGTAAAACTAATGTCTTCTTCTTCTTTCTATTTTTACTGGATGTCAATGCATCAGTAATTTTTTTTCGTATGTACTGAAACAGTAAAAAATTGGAACACACACAGGCGGAACGAATTGTTTCATTTTGAGTGACATGACAATCAGCAGATACGTAAAATGAGTTTTCGTCAGTAAAATCAAATAAATGGTTTTTCTCAAAAAAATACAATTCCGAATCAAGTTTTTCTTTAAAAAAATTATTTTATTACATTCGTCATCGATTTGCATATAGTTTTTGTTTCAAAAAGCATTTGAACATATTAAATATTGCAAAAGAAAATTTTTACTGATGCATTTTACTGATCGCTATAACTGGCCCCTTATTCAGAGGAAGAAATGAGAATCAAATGGGTCTTTTAACAAGGCAATTACCCGAAGAACGCCAGCAAAAATGCTAAGGAGTGGTTTCCGGTCATTAATATTTCAGTAAAAGATTGGCTTCCCCAATCAACTAACCTCAACCCAAAACAAGACCTTTGGGCAGATTTAAAGTAAGTGGTTGCAGCTTCTTCATCATCATCGTGTCCTTTAACGTCTTTCACTGGGATTCTGTTTTCGCAAAGACAGTTGATTTCCATGTTGTTCTTGGTCTTCCAACCCGTGGTGCACCCTGAGGATTCCATTCAAAGGACTGCTTTGCAATTTCATCGTTTGGTTTCCTCAGTGTGTGACCAATCCAACTCCATTTACGCTTTCTTATGTCGATGTCCGGCCGTTCTTGTCTTGTCCTGCGCCACAATTCCTCATTTGATATTATTTGTGTCCAGCAAATCTTAAGGATTTGGCGAAGACAGCGATTGACAAAAGCCTGCAGTTTCTTCGAAATGGTAGACGTGACTTTCCAGGTTTCACAAGCATATAACAGCATGGATTTAATGTTATGAGGAGTGATTTTAATAAATGTTATAACTTAATTGATTTCAATAAATCTGCTTCTAGTGTTAAACATATTTTATATTCAAGATTGCAGTAGAATTTTGTATTCATGTAAAACTTACACACATAATGTACCTAATTTGTAAAATAAGTTTGTAAAACTTTAGAAACAACTTTAACATTTATGTCTGTAGTTGATAAATAAATAAATAAATTTGACATTGGATTCGACTGGATTTCCAAATTGGGGACAGAGTACCGAAGAGAGATTTTAGGCTTTTTTTGATTCCATGAAGTGACTCTGTGAAGCAGTAATAGGCAATAAGGGGTCGAAAACCCAATATCAACCACTTTTCTTATAATTTTTATCAAAATTCTAGTTATTTTCCCAATTTGTATGAATACTATTTTTTGAGTGCTATTTTGTTTACCTTCAAGACAAACCAATTCTTGTCATTACATGCATTTATAATATTAATAATGTGGCTAAATAAATTGTAATAGTTTAAAACGATTAATGAGTAATGTACTTATTTCATTAAATAATTTAGGTATGACTTTCTTACTGCTATTATTTTGACCGCAGCTGTATATAGGTATGCATCTACTAATTTCAGACGGTGATCGCGATTATTAAATGTAGTATTTCAATTCAGTTTAATTTTCTTCATTTTAAAAATATTTTGTTTGTGTCATTGATAAAAAGCTAAACCTCTGGGATTAATTAATACTTACTTAACACAATACTTTTCTTTCAATTAGTTCATAGCAATGTCTAGTTTTGGCATCACTCCAAAACTCGTCTACGTCAATGGAGGATGTACGCTGCACCACAAGGTCGGCGAAGACCTCACCTATACTTTTAATGTCAAACAAGGTTTTAGGCAAAGCGACGCGCTGTTATGCGACTTCTTGAATATCGTTCTTGAAAGAATGGTGCAAAACTCTGTATGCTGCAGAGACATGGAAACTATTAACGGTGGATGAGAACGCCGCCGTAGGCTTTTTTGGAGGAAAATTCTCCGGGTGATTTTTGGTCCCGTCTGCATAGATAAAGAATGGAGAAGATACAACAACGAACTGAACGGGCTGTACAGCCAACGACTGAGGTGGCTGGGTCACCTAGACCGAATGGACATTAATGGTCCGGCCCCTGAAGTCTTTGAATCCAACCCCGTTGGACGGCGCATTAGATAAGGAAAGCATAACAAGTGACACACGCAAGTGGGGGACGACCTCAACCAACTTGACACGCGAAAATGGAGACTGCTAGCTGGAGAGTCGGCTGAAGGAGCTTGTTTGTTGAGGCCATTTTCACCTTTTTTGACGGTTTGAAAGTCTTATTTCTAGACAATGGAGATCCTTCTTCAGGGGAACTTTATTAAGACAAAAAATACATTTGTTACTAAATTGTGTAATAACAATTAAAACAATAAGACCCGTTTGTTGATACGAAACTTTAGCATCAATGTTCTACTTAAAAAGCTTATGTTCTACTTTTTCCTCTGCGTAAACTGTCACATAGGCGCTTATGTTCTACTTAAATATTTAAGTTTCGTATCAGCAAATGGGCCTAAGAAATACACTCACTATTTAGAAGTTGATAAGTTTAAAAATTAATATTATCAATGATTATTATTAAATTATTAAAAGAAAAGAAGCACTTTAATTGAAGTTGAATCTGTTAAAAACAAAGAAACTTTTGAAATGGCATAATGGTGATTCCATACAAAGCGAGCCTTTACGAAAAATTACAAAATATGATTTGCAATTGAGAAAAGTACCGTTAGACGATTTTAAAAGATGGTATGTATGATTCATTTTAAAAGTGACGCTATCAATAATTTTTGTTTTATCGTCGCTTATTTCCCAATTCGAACCACTTAGCAGAATAGGTGTCCAAAAGTCACTTTTTGTTATAAGAAGCTCAAAACCATATTTTCAATAATTAACTGTTTCTGAATATGAGAACTTGTGTATATTTTATCTTATCAGAACTGTAAGTACGTTTTCGTGTCATTTAATTATTCAATAGTAAATGCAAACTGAGTTTTTGGGCAGTTGATTCATAAAGTGGTTAGTGTCACACCGTAACAAAAATAATTACATATATTTTATAACTAGAAGAAAAAAAAAATTGTATCAAACAGATAGTCTGGGAAAAAAGGAAAATACTATGATCTACATTCTGACGAAATTTTAAGAACTTGATATTAATACTGAGCACGTATTAAATATTTTACGTCTATGTCACACCCGTAACAAGTTGGCGTTCCAAAACATATTCTCGCTGTTTTTCAGCTCATTTTTAGTTTTGTTGCTTCTAGATATGAAATTGATGACGTAGGAATATGATTCTAAGATAATATTCTTTAAATATGAAGTTAATAGGCTTTATGTGAAAGCTTTCCATACTTTAAAAGAAAATGGAAAAAAGCTCATTGAAGTGATAAATTAATTCACTTTTCAGTGAGAAAAATTTTATTTCTCTTATTATTCCCGTAACGATGACCTGTCACACCCGAAACGTTTCAAATTAAAATTTTGTATTGTTTTTCATAGTTTTACTTCTCATTTCTTAACTGAAACTGAAGAACAACCATCGAAGTTAATATTTGCAAAAGAATGATACATACTTTTCATGCAATATTTTAAAGCACATGAAAACTAGATATCTTGATCACAAATCACAGTTTTCTAAGGTCATACCCAAAACGCAACTAAATTGGTTGCTTTAACTAAACTAATTTATTCAATTTTTATGGACTTCAGGTGTCCTGTAGTTTAGTAAAGTTTTAATTTATAAATTGGGATTAGTATGTAAATAATTAATAAAATATGGAGTCTCACTGTCATATACGTAACGATGGAAGCACCCATATACGAAGATAAGACGAGAGAGCAATAGACAGCGGAAATTTTTTGTGTCTTGTTTTCTGTTTATGTTATAGTATTATTTGGAGGGCTCACAGCTGAACCGAACTAAGTCAACAAAAGAAAATTCGATGATAAAAAGAGGATTAGAAAATAAACTGCCATTAATTAATGAATTTTACTCGTGAAAAGGACAAGTCTAAATTAAATTATTGTTATTATTCTCTTATTTAAAAATGAAAAACTTACGTTGAAAAAAATTCACAAAAATTTGAAAAAAATATGACTTGGTTCGGGACATCTGTGAGTCTTCCATTTATATGTAATGCTTCAAGAGTGTGAATCGCTGTCTTCGCCACATCCTAAAGACTCGCTGGCCACAAATAATATCAAATGAGGAATTGTGGCGCATGACAAGTAAAGAGCGGCTGGACGTCGATATAAGAAAGCGTAAATGGCGTTGGATTGGTCACACACTGAGGAAACCAAACGATGAAATTGCAAAGCAGTCCTTCGAATGGAATCCTCAGGGTGCACGGCGGGTTGGAAGACCAAGAACAACATGGAAATCAACTGTCTTAGCGGAAGCAGAATCCCAGAGAAAGACGTGGCCATAGCTAAAGTACATTGCAGCAGACCGTGAAGGATGAAGACGTTTTGTTGACACCCTATGCCCCAGCCGGGGTTACAGGACACGATGATGATGATTCAAGAGTGTAACATTTTTTAACATATTTCTTCGTCAGTAAGATTTTGACACCTTCAAAATCTGACTGTGGTGAGTACCAAAGTGCACTCTTTAAACTTTTATAACGCGGTTAGTCCGATAGTAATAAATATCTATTACAGTCCAGTAACCTTTTAGTTTGAGAGGAGTGAGGCTTTAATTATTTATAAGCCCAACGTCATAACCAACTCAGCAAAAAATCAGAACAATCGGATCTGGCGCAAGGTCTGATGTATATACATAGTTACTGGACTATTATGTTCTCTTAGCTTATTTATCTCATTTAGAAAATTTTAGGTTTTTTACGATGCATTTCACCCGAAATGAGTACTCACATTAACTGTAATTTTTTGGAACAAACATTTTTCAGGTGAAACTCATAGTAGGCGAAAACTGAAATGTCAATTTTTCCGGGTGAAATCTGAAATGTTATTCGCGTGAAATTCACAGACTGAATTTTCAAAACAAAAAAACACTAGGTACTGTTAACTGTCATACTACACGATACCTTTTGACTTGAGGAGCTGGCGAATAGAAGCGAATTTTGAAGCTCTTGATCAAGAGATAAACCTTTACTTTGCCGATTGCAAAGTAGTTTTGTTTTTAACACATTTATTGCTTTATTTTAACTATCTATGTAGGTAAAAGGATAGGACCGGTATTGACTGAAAATCGTTCAAAAATAAGGACCCAAGCAATATGAATTGAATATTAAGAACTCAAAACACTCGCAAAAACGAAATGACCCGATGTCTGCTTTTGCTCGCAACCAAGTTAAATATCAGACATTCGACTTTTTTTATTTCCTGTTAACATATTTTTATGAAATTGTTTAACTAAAGCACAAAAACAAAAACTTTAAGCCATTAAAGCAGTTGCGCACGAAAGGTTTTAGCCAAGGATTCGGTACTTCGGGTGGCACGTGGGTGGGTAAATGTTTTTTTATCACAGAAACTGGCCTAGCAATTAATTTAGAACTCTCTAAATATGGAAATAAACTTAACATTTTCTATTGTTGGCGGTGAAGTTTTAATAAAACCATTCCTATCAGTTGAATGATTAATTTTAATATTGCACAATAGTCAAATTACAATAAACTATCGAGTTTGCAACGAAGCACAATAGACTTACCCCAGCCTCGTCGATTTCTTCCCAGTTGTCTAGTACATCATCACCATTGGACATTATTTTTGCAAAAGCCCGCACACAGCTTACGGTAGCACCAAAAACTCATAAATATTCCATGTGGATAATTAAACTCGGTACCAGATAAAGAATTACAAATCTTTTAACAAATTGAACAAATTCATGAACATAATTTCCCGTTTTTGTGCTTTTTGACTCAGTATTTTCTGCTCGAATTTTGACAGGCCAGCGTCAGCGCAGAAGACATAAGACAAAGAATTTATATAAATATAGATACTCAACATGATTGCCAAATCTTAAGAAAAAACGTATTAAAATTTTAAGCCAAGACGGTGTTCATACCAGCTTCACGTGAGGCGACTCATTTTGACGTCTTTTTTTTTATCTCATTCCTATTTATTCGAAGAAAAGAGATGGCGATGTGAGGCAGAAAAAAATTAAAAACTTCGGCCTCACTTGGCCCTCTCTTTCTTTCTAAGAGATGAGAGTGAGATACAAATAAGAGACGTCAAAATGAGTCGCCTCCCGTGTATGAAACCGTCTTAGGCCTGATTCACAATGCGACGGGAAAACGAGACGAGAGCGTGACGTAATTCGCTGTCATCTTTTTCTAGTTATAAAATCGTTTCCCAATTCACAATGCGGCGAGATTCTTTACAACGAAGACTCTTTGGTTAAAAATAAAAAATAATAAACATTATCCAAAAAAGCTTAAAAGACAATAGATTAGGAATTACTTGATCTTTTAATTTCAAGTTATCGTATTTTTTCTTAAAAAATACTTCCATTATGTAAATAACTTGTCAAGAAATAAAATCGTCGTCTCGTCGCGTCTTTTTTTCAATTTTTCGAATTCTTGGCGTGACGTGACGATGAGAAACGCTTCATTGTGTATATCCTCATATACTTTCATTGTTTGAAATTCGTTTGAAAACAACGACGACGGGATCTCGTCACGCTCACGTCTCCTTTAAGACCTCTACGAAACTGTCATGGCCTTTTCGGTTGGCAATCCAGAAGCGTTCGGAATGCGTATAAGGCCGTGTGCCAATTGCGTTAAAATCCTGGTTAAATTTGATCCCATGGCTTAATTTTGACATTACCGAGGTGAATATAGACTTAAAAATTTAACCTGCTCAGGAGCTCGTTAAAATTTTAGTCTTTGGTTAATTTTTGACATGTCTATGGGCGCGTTCGGCTGCGTATCTTAAGCGATCCGGATTTGTTTGTGTTGTTGTAAACCCTTATAAAAAACTGCTGAGGGAGATGAATGTAGATAAATATTTTATTTTGCTATCAAGAAGTCATGAATCCTATCGGGAAAGATGAAAAATGGAAAAAAAAACTAAAATTAAATGAAAGGATTAAGAAATATAGACAAAGACCTTATAATAAATTTAAGTATGCACTCAAGAAGAAGTTTGAATAACTTGAGATAAATCCTTTAAGTGAAATTTTAGCTCGATCTGGGTACTACGCTTAATGTAAAAGAATCAATAAAATTTATTGAAAATACTTTTTCAGATGATTCATTCATTTTGCAAACTGATATGTTTGCGAACTATCATTACTGAGAAAAATGCAACAACAAAACTAATGGGAAGTGAATATAAAAAAAAATCCCATTTTATCCAGTTGACACAGCAAAAACCTTAAATTTTACTCACCCCTATAAAAAGGGATAACATTTAACTGGGATCAAATTTAACCAGAATTTTAACGCAATTGGCACACGGCCTAAAAGTTCAGTGATTCAAACACATACAGCAGTATTAATAAAAACCTGCTATCCGCTCCGTAACATACGTGTTAAATGCCACACGGATAGACAACTTGTCCGTTTGATAACTTTTCTTATTAAAAAAGATATGATATCTTTCCAGTATTTATCACTTCACCAAATTCACCACTTCATCAAATTATGGTGATTTTCTAATACATGTTTCACATGCATGAACTAACTTACGAAGTGTAACTGGTAGTAGTAAACGGTCTTATCACACTTGTGCGTGTATGTGTAAGAGCCTGTTTAGATTGGGAAAATTGAGTCCGGACTCGTGAGTCTCATCGTGTCTACATTAGAAAATTTGAGGCGCCTCAAAACACATAGAAACAACTACAACGTTTTGCGCATTGAAACAACAACAAAATGAGACTCATGAGTCGGATGTTTATGTTTTCTTCATGCCTCACGACATCCCTGACCCCCCACTTCTCTTGTCCAGAAACCACCGTGAGACCGGTCTCAGCCTTCCCAATCTAAACAGCGTCTAAAGAAGTTATCCCTTCACTATACGCAGAATTTGGCGAGTTAAAGTTTTCCGTACGTTAACACACGTCACAGACTATTACATATTTGTTAATAAGAATTACAAGTTAACAGATGTATAAATGCTAGCACGTTGTTATCCGCCGTTTATTAATATGGGGTCAAGTATTGCAAAAAGTAAATTTTTTGCTAAAAAAAGTAAGTTTCACATACTTTACTGTTCCTAACCCTGAGGTCACACGAGCAAGTACTTGCAAGCAAGTTGGCTACATACACTGCCTGTCAAATTCGTAATTTGCATTCCACTTGCCTCCCACTTGGTTTCCACTTGCATTCCACTTGCTTGTCACCCAACTTGGTTCTCAACTTGCTTCACTACTGGCTTCAAAACTTGCATGCCTGTTGATAAGAAAGTTGCTTGGGTTTGTTTGTGTAAGGCCGTGTGCCAATTGCGTTAAAATTCTGGTTAAATTTGATCCCAGTTAAAAGTTATCCCTTTTTATAGGGGTGAGTAAAATTTAAGGTTTTTGCTGTGTCAATTGGATTAAAAGGGATTTTTTTTTTATATTCACTTCCCATTAGTTTTGTTGTTGCATTTTTCTGAGTAATGATAGTTCGCAAATATATCAGTTTGCAAAATGAATGAATCATCTGAAAAAGTATTTTCAATCAATTTTATTGATTCTTTTACATTATCAAGGATTTATATCAAGTTATTCAAACTTCTTCTTGAGTGCATACTTAAATTTCTTATAAGGTCTTTGTCTATATTCCTTAATCCTTTCATTTAATTTTAGTTTTTTTTTTCCATTTTTCATCTTTCCCGATAGGATTCATGACTTCTTGATAGCAAAATAAAATATTTATCTACATTCATCTCCCTCAGCAGTTTTTTTATAAGGGTTTACAACAACACAAACAAATCCGGATCGCTTAAGATACGCAGCCGAACGCGCCCATAGACATGTCAAAAATTAACCACCGACTAAAATTTTAACGAGCTCCTGAGCAGGTTAAATTTTGAAGTCTATATTCACCTCGGTAATGTCAAAATTTAGCCATGGGATCAAATTTAACCAGGATTTTAACGCAATTGGCACACGGCCTTAGTAAACAAATGTGTATGTATTGCAACTTGCTTGCAAGTACTTGCTCGTGTGGCGTCGTGGTAAGAACAATTATTTTCCGTTTAGAATATTATTTTCCCATTTGTTCAGTTTATATTTCATGAGCACTCACTGAGCTGACGAAGCAAGAATTTTGTTTACTTACAGCAGTATTAATAAAAACCTGCTATCCGCTCCCTAACACACGTGTTAACTGGCATACGGATAGACAACTTGTCCGTTTGATAACTTTTCTTATTAAAAAAGATATGATATCTTTGCAGTATTTATCACTTCACCAAATTCACCATTTCTTCAAATTATGGTGATTTTCTAATATATGTGTCACATGCATGTACTGCCTTACGAAGTGTATACTGGTAGTAGTAAACGGTGTTATCATACGTGTGCGTGTATATGTAAAGAAGTTATCCGTTCACTATACGCGGAATTTGGCGAGTTAAAGTTATCCGTACGTAAACACACATCACAGACTATTACACACTTGTTAATCGGAATTACAAGTTAACAGATGTATAAACGCTAGCACGTTGTTATCTTCCGTTTATTAATATGGGGGTTAGTATTTGACAGCAAAACTGGGGAAATTCTCTGAGCCCTCAGAAATATAAGCTGGACAATTTTCTTTATTGAAAATTATCATACTCGTCCATATTTGTGTCCGCCAAGTTTCCTAATGTTTGTGAAGATTTCGGCATCCGCATGTGAAGTTGCACATATACAGGGATACGAAAACTTCAGAATCAAACTGCATGTGCCTGTTTGTTTCATTGGTGTTCCGGATCAGAAAGTTCTTCCGAATCGCCAATCGAAAAGGCCATCAGTAAAAATAACACGTATCATTTTGTGGGAACTGTCAGATTCATTTGAAATGAAAATAAAATGGGGTCTCTAATTATGGTATAATAATAGGCCTGTTTTATTGGAAAATATTATAGCTAGCACAGTAAATTTCCCTCAGCAAACAACAACAAATCCTTGAAAGTATCGATAAATAAGTCAGTAAAAATGTCTTTCACTATGCTAGCTATGCATTTCCCAATTAAACACGACTTAATATATAATAATGCCATGGTCTCTAATGGCATTTTCGATTGGAGGCAGAATGACAGTTCTTGTTCTGAAAAGAAGAAAAATTGTTCTGAATTTGATTTCAAAAAAACTTGATTGAAAATATTTGTTCAGATGATTGATTCATTTTGCAAACTGAACTATTTGTTTGGCGAACTGTCATTACGGAAAAAATGCAAAAACAAAACTAATAAGAAATGTATGTTTCAAGAAATTAAATTTAATTCAATTAACACAGCAAAAACCTTGAATTTTATTCACCCATACAATAACGGATCAAATTTAACTGGGATCAAATTTAACCAGAATTTTAACGCAATTGACACACGGCCTTAATAGCCTTTTCACACCGTGAATCCAGCTCGCCGGTCCGGATCGGATCGAGTAGTCCGGATTCAGTTCGATTCAGGTTTACATGGACCTAAATCCCGATTCGATTTCTATTCAATTCTCCATATAAACGTCGTAAGAAAGATGGAAAAGCCTCTTTCTAGTCGAAAAATGTTCATTCCAGAAAAATGACGTAGTTGAAGGACGAATATCAAAAAACAATTTTTTTTATAGTCTTTGGTAAAAGAAAAGTAATTAAAATTATTAATAGAAAAATTACCATATGAAATCAAATATCGTACTATGTTAGTGCTAGTTCTCGGTTCGGCTAAGGACTAAAAAAACGATTTTGTGTTTGTTATAATCTGCAAAAAAATCATTAATATTGTTGTTATTAAAATATAGCATTTGTACTGGTCGCCCACGATAACGTTCAAGTGTTTTGGCCAGAGAATATGCCGTTGTTTGTAAATGACGTGGAGATAAGCTCTGAACCAAAGGATCTGTTCTATGACAAACATGTAGAATATATTGCTAATCATGGAAATGACCAAAATGATTTTGAGTATTGCATAACGGAATTCCTGCGGATGTCGGGAATCTATTGGGGAGTAACGGCACTTGATACAATGAACCAGCTATCGCGGCTGGACAAAAAATCTATAGTTGACTTTATTAAGAAGTGCCAATGTCCTACTACAGGAGGAATATCGGCGTGCGAGGGTCATGATCCACACATTCTGTATTCTTTATCTGCTGTACAAATTCTTTGTATATATGATTGTGTAAATGAAATCGACTGCGATGCTTTGGCACGGTATGTGACGAGTCTTCAGCAGCCAGATGGGAGTTTTTTCGGTGACAAATGGGGAGAAGCAGATACCAGATTCTCATTTTGCGCAGTTGCTATCCTTACACTCATTAATCGTATGAACGCTATCAAGTTGTCAAAAGCAATAGACTTTGTTCTTTCCTGTTGTAATGCCGATGGAGGATTTGGGTCGAAACCATTTGCTGAGTCGCATGCTGGCCTTATATATTGCTGTGTTGGTTTCTTATCAATTACTAAGCAACTACATCGACTAGACTGTGATAAGTTGTCATGGTGGTTGTGTGAAAGACAACTTCCAAGTGGAGGACTAAATGGCAGGCCCGAAAAACTTCCGGATGTTTGCTACTCGTGGTGGGTGTTGGCGTCATTGAACATTATGGGACGATTGCATTGGATTAGTTCCGAAAAATTGAAGTGTTTCATATTGTCATGTCAGGATTCGGAAACAGGTGGATTTAGTGATAGAACAGGAAACTTACCTGATATATTCCATACGCTCTTTGGTCTAGGAGCCTTGTCCCTGCTTGGCTACCCGAATTTACAGAAAATAAATCCAACCTTCTGTATGCCACAGCATGTTTTAGATCGCCTTGATGTTCGAGGGCAAATTTGGTGTCCTTAGACGTTCCATAAAATTGGTTGTGATTATAAATGTTTTGGAGCATTGTAATTCAAAGTGCGAGTTAATTTAAAAATAGCGGTAAACTTAATATTTAATTGAAAGCAAGTTACTTTTTTGATTTTATTTTATGCATTAATAAATATTATGTTTAACCAAGTATTTTTGTTTTAATTAAACCCGGTTCCAATCAAGCTATTTTATACATATCGATTTCAGCCAAGCGATATCGTTCCAATGAATAATTTATTCCATCGTAAAGTGTGATTTGAGGCAGTGAGAGCCATAGTGGCCTTACTGCAATTTTATCGAAATTGAGTTTTTTACAAAAATTGAAACTGTATTAAACAATATTTCTGCATTTAAATTTTTTGAATTGATAGCTCCATGCCATACTTATAGGACTTTTTGCATTTAGAGGCCACCCACAAGAAAATTCATAGCTTGAGTGCTAGAGTGGCCTATCTGATCAGTTATAACTTATTTTTGCTCTACTGAAAATAATGAAAAATGCAGTTAGGCCACTATGGCTCTCACTGCCTCATTTTTTAAGTTATTAAATATAACTTATAAGATAATATATAGGTATATTATATGAGCCTTCTATATATATGAATAAATAATGTGACCAATTATTTGAATATAATTTTTTTCTATTACTTAGGTAGGCTTTTTTGGTCAATTTATATTGAAATGCAAATAAAACAAGTTTATCTCATCTTTTTCCCAACGTTTCGTCGCTATCCACGACTTCTTCAGGTAGATCTATTTTGAAAATGGTCTAAGTCCACTTATTTCTAATTCGAGATGTCTAAAGGTTTGCGTTTGACTTGATTCAAAATTATGGGAAAGATTTAAAATAAAAGTAAGATATTTTTTTTCATCTTAATATATTTAACTAGTTGGTTGTAAAGCCCCTGAGGGCAATTGGCAATACTGAAATTTTACCCAAAGGTGTGTATATTCAGCACCTATTTTCTAAAACATCAACCCTTATTTTCCCAACACATTTTATCCGAATGTGTGTATACTCAAAACTTTTCTTTTTAGACATCAACTGTTATTTTTCCAGCATGCGTTTGGCATGTAGAAGCTACCAAAAAGTGGAGGTCCGACCCTTTGACATAAAAAAGCATAGATTTTAATATATACCTAGATGGCCAACATAGGATCTTTTGTACAGAGAAAAAATGAAGCTTTGCGACCATTTTGTTGGAGGCAAAAAATGCAAACAATCGAATTAAATGCCTTAGTCTAGTGGTTTCTCTAAATAAATGTTTATATCTTAGAATTTAGAACAGGTAACAAAAGGATTTTGGTATCAAATGAAAGGTATTTTTGCCATCTCTTAAACTGTAATAAAATTATATAGCTACGTTTAATAAATTTTGAGATATTTACATTTAACTTCTTGTGAGAAATTTTTTCTTAGTCTTGCACTTGTACACTCATATCTTTTAAAACTCTGTGATGACGTGTACATTTTTTGGCATTAAAAGAAAGCTTAAATTGTTGGCTTTAATTGCAGATATAATTTATTGTCATTACTCAGATAAATATGGCAAAAATACCATTTTTTCTTGTTACTTTATTTGCACGCATAGACACTACCAGCACTAGGTACCTATTTTTATATTTTTGCAATCTTGCACACTTTAAAATCACGTTTCATAAATAAAAAAACCAATTAAACAAATACAAATACTTTATTTTAGAAAAAATCTCCACTGCAAAAAGTAAACAAAACACAAAACACAATAGAATTGTTGTTGTAAATGCCTCCAATAAAATGGTGGCCGAGCTTCACTTTTGAAGGCGAAGTTGGTTATCTAGGTATATAACGGGTGATTTTTTAAGAGGTTTAGAACTTTAAAAAAAAAAAACACAAAAAATTCGAAAAAATGAATGAAATATTTATTTGAATCGATAGTTTGAACCTTGCAATTTAATGTTTAAAGATAATTTCATGCAAATGTTGACCGCGGCTGCGTCTCAGGTAGCCCATCCGCTGAGTCCAATTTTGGCATACTCTTTCACACATATCGGCCGGTATCTCACGAATGAATGCATGGATGTTGGCTTCCAGTGCGTCAGTCGAAGCGGGCTTGTCCCTATAGACATTAGCCTTGACATACCCCCACAAAAAATAATCTAATGGTGTCAAATCGCACGATCTAGGCGGCCAATTGACCGGCCCGAAACGTGAAATTAACTGTTTACCAAACTCGCCTCGCAATTGCGCCATTGTTTCGCGTGCTGTGTGGCATGTGGCACCGTCTTGTTGAAACCACATATCATGCAAGTCAAGAACTTCCATTTCGGGCAAAAAAAAGTTTGTTATCATCGCTCGGTAGCGTTCACCATTGACAGTAACGCTGCGATTCGCATCATCTTTGAAGAAATATGGCCCAATAATACCGCCGGCCCATAAACCGCACCAAACAGTGGCTTTTTCGGGATGCATTGGTAGCTGTTGCAATGCTTCTGGCTGATCTTCACTCCAAATGCGGCAATTATGCTTATTTACGTACCCATTCAACCAAAAATGAGCCTCATCACTGAACACAATTTTTCGATAAAAATGCGGATTGAACCGAGAACGAATTTTGATAGTAAAATTCAATAATTTGCAAGCGTTGTTCATTTGTAAGACGATCCATGGTTAAATTGCAAACCAAACTGAAGCTGTTTGACAGTGACACAAGGTACTAAACACACGTCAGCTGTCAAAACCAGTGTTGCCAAAACCAAACCAGCTAAAAAATCACCCTTTATTAAAATCTATGTAAAAAAGTATGGTCCCAAAAAGTGGCAACCCTGACATTTTACACTTGGTTGCATCTACTCAACACCTATCTCTTGTGACATCCAAGACGCATTTGGCATGAGGATGTCCCACCATTTGCCATCAAAAAAAGTATGTTTGCGAAAAGTGGCAACACTGGTATTTTGCGCAACTTTTTGCATGTTCAAAATATTAAAAACTACCAAAAAAATTTGGAGGTCTCACCCTTTGACATACAAAAAATGATTTTCCCAAAAAACGGCAACGCTGAGATTTTATCCGAAAGTGCGTCTACTGAACACCTATCATTTAAGACTTCGACCGTTATATTCCCAACACGCGTTTGGCATTTGGAAACGTTTCCCCAACTTTTTTATATTCAAAATATTTTCCAGCATTACAGAGTCAGTCAGTGAATCAGTGATCATCGTAAATTTATAATTTATATTTAATTTAATAACCCAATAAGAAAAAAAAAAAGACTTGAGCAAAAACCATTTTTTTACAGTTGTTGTAAATGAACTTAAACCATTTTCAAAATAAATGAAATCGTCTTTTGATTTATTCAGATTTTCCTATCAAGTCCTCTGTTAAATAAAATAGGCAAAAAAATCAATTTTTTTTTGATCGAGAATCAATTTTGCAGATCTGGATTTTTCGGCAGATTTACCCCTCTTTTACTAACATCATTACACACCAGAACAATTCAAAGCCATCAGTTTGACATGACTGGATCGCTATAGCTTCATAGATAAAAATTATTAACCAATACAATGAAAATGAAAAATCAATCTGAAATCGTATACCATTCGCCACGAAAAAAATCAATTTTTAGATCAAAATCTGAATTTACCAAAAGAAAACCCCATACAAAAAACGATAGAGTTGACAGTAGAGTGTTAGATAATAAGCAGAAATTGTGATTCTGAAAATAGTTGTGAACGTGATAAGTCGCCATTGCCCAAAACGAAAATTAAATTAAATTTTGAGTCTTAAAGTATAGATTTTTTTAAAAAATATAATAGCAATCAACTAGTGCTAATTGCAAAGTTTTCAATTTGCCTTTTTATTAGTGTGGATGACCAAGATAAGAGGCAACTAAACTTGGATTTTCCTGACCGAAGGTTAACCTCAACCGCACGTCTGTATTACACGTGCAACCTTTTTGTTTCTCCTCATTTGCTTCTGGGTTTGGGGCAAATTAGGAGGAGCCATGAAACCCAAACAGGACTCATCTGCCTCTAATATGGGGAAAAACTCTCCGAGTTTACACGAGTTACAAGATCCACCATCTTTCCACAAGGGGAAAAAAGCGCCTGGGGTTCCTAAATCCCTCCCAAACTCCAACAATCAGTTGCTCAAAATGGACGCTGCGCAACAACTGCTCTGTTTGAGCCAGTCTAGTGCTCAGGAAAACCTGGATAATTCATCACCACCAAATAACTGTTCTGCAAGTCACGCCTCCGCCATCACCTCGCCACAAAACGTGATGCCACCAAACTATGCCACTCATACTCAACCTGTCTTACCATTGAACGCCACCAAGTCACCAAACCATGATGCCCTGCTACCACAAGGCTCCATACCGCCACCTACTTGGAGCCAGCAAGTCAGCGATGATAGTCGCGATGCAAACGAGATGGATTTCTGCACACTTGACGAGGACCTTGCCTTCGATAAAGCATTGCCTATACAAAATCCTTGCGAAGATGGTTCGGCTCTACCTTCTACTTCTTCGAAAGCACCGTCTGGGTGGATTATTCCCAGGAAAAGACAACTTGCACACTCCAAAAACCCTCAGACTTCGGAGATACAACGAACTGAAGCGAACGAAAATCAATTCTCGCTACTCAAAGACCTCAAGGTAAACGTTAAAACCAGATCTGCAAAAAATCCTAGGCTGGATATAATTCCAATGCAAGACACCTTCAACGACATACCATCAAATGTTTCCAAACAACGAAATCCTGTTCCTGCTGCTACCGCTGCTGCCAACTCTGTAGATGAAGAGACGCTGGATTCATCATCAACTAACAACATAACCACTAACGCAGTTAGGACTGAGGAAAAACTGCTCAGGGGTAAGTTCTGCCCACCAATAATAATGGTAGACGTTGACGTTCGTCAACTTATTAGTGATATGAAAAAAAAATCTCTTTCCTTCAATTATAAGCTAGTGTATCGTGGTCCCACCTGTAGGTTCTATGTAGATAACCCTAACATCCACAAAGAATTATTGTCGATTTTAAGATCCAACGAGGAAGTACAAGCCTACTCCTTTACTCCTAAGGAGGAAAAAACCACCAACTTGGTTCTCAGGGGACTTACGGCTGATTACTCGGAGAATGAAATTCTTGAGGAACTCAAAATTAGAGCTCCGTGTGTGGATAGTGTTTCTAAATTTGAAACCATCCGCTCGAGGCAACTCAAACTTAATTATAACTTGTTTTTAGTTCGGCTGCTCCCAGGCTCGGGTGCCAGTGCAGTTAACTTCATTAAATTTTTATTTAATACAAAAATCAAATGGGAAAAACCCAGAGGAAATGGCGGCCCCCTGCAGTGCAGGCGTTGCCAACAATTTGGCCATTTAGCCAAAAATTGCGCAAATAAGTATAATTGTGTTAAGTGTACTGGCACCCACGAGCCGGGAGCATGCCCAACGATAAGATCAGAGGTCAGTAATACCAAATGCGTGAATTGTGGCGATGACCACCCCGCCAACTTCAGGGGTTGTAAATCCTATAAAGAATTTAAATCTAAGAGGGACAAAATTGAACTCGACGCTAAAAACAAAAGGAAAAATAATTCATTAGCTACAATGGCTGTTGCAAATAGCGAAATACGGCCTGGTATTTCATATGCCAGTCACTTTGCCGGTACACCTACCATACCTAAAGCGTCCAACCCTAAGATTACCTTCTCGCAATCGAACTCCCAAAATAAAAATGTCATCCATCAATTCATGGATCTTTCCAATGATCTATTTGGGATTGACATGGGAACACTGATTAAAAAAATCGAGGACTTTATGTCCAATCTAAATAGATTTACTTCCACAATCAATAAGAAACTTGCTTACCTCGATTTGGTTAATCAACTTCTTGTTTCCTCGTCGCCATGAATTTAAAAATATTGACTTTCAACATTACGTCCTTGATAGCACATGCCAGAAGAATAGAACTCCTTAAAATTCTTCTGGCAAATAATATTTCAATTGCGTTTATCCAAGAAACGCACTTGAACTATAGGCATAAACTGTTGCTGGATTCCTATAATATCATCAGGGATGATAAATCTCAAGGCGTTGCTGTAATCATTAAAAACAATATTCAATACGAATTTATTAATTCCTACTCTTATCAATTTCTTTATCCGTGCCTATTTCTTTGCATTAACATACGTAAAAATGATATTACTGAGCGAATTCTCATCGGTACTATGTATTTTCCCTCGAACTGTCAGTCCTCATCTCTCTTAAATGAGTTAATCAAAATCGACTCCCTTGCTAGCACCTTTGACGGGGCTATCTTGGGGGGAGACTTAAATGCTAGGAGCCCAAATTGGGGTGATTCCACTACAAATAATAATGGTAAGTCAATTGCTGACTGGCTACAATCCTCTAATCCTTCGCTAGGACTGATTTCTTCTCCTACACCTACCTTTCACAGAAGTTCTTCATTTTTGGATCACTTCCTGGTCTCTAATCATCTAATAAACCATCTTAACAAAAATTTTAATACGTGCACGCTGCATTCTTTCACAGAACACTTTCCTCTCCTTCTGGATTTAACCCTGGCGGATGTGAACATCCCTATTCTTTTTCCCCTTAATGGGAAATCTTTTAAAAACCAACTGGGAGTCCTTCAGGGAACTACTGGACAATCACCTGCTGGAGAATTTTCCCCCTGTTTATCATTGCCTGTCTAATCCGGACATTGAAACTTTTATCTCAATCTTTAATCAAGCTCTCCTTAGCTGTCTGGATGCTCATTCGACTAACATTTCCTTCTCTTCAAAAAAATATAACAACCTACCCTACGATATTGAAAAACTTTTTAAAATTAAACATTCTTGGCAGAGGCGCCTTAAACATATTTACCACAATAACTTCAACAGAGTATGCTCACAATATAAAGATCTATCGAATAGAATCTCTCTCCTCAATAAAATTTTGCAGGAGAAAATTTCCTTATGGCTCAATAAGCAACTAAGCGATTCTTTAGGTAAAATTAAACCTGGTCCACAAGCCTTTAAAGAATTTTTTAGACTTGCTGGAAAAAAAAAATCTTTCTCCTGCGGTAAATTAGTTGTTAACAACATTGAGCTTAATAATGAAAAGGATATTGCTGAGGCTTTTGAAGAGCACTTTAAATTCATTTACTCGAATATTACCCCCTCATACAATTTACGTGTCGTTGAGGAGGCCACAGCTGCTGCCAATAATTTAAACCTTTCAAGGCCTGAGAGAATTTTCATCTTTGGTGAGGACAATCCAGCCAATAACCCCTCTGCTCCGCATATTTTCACGGATGTGGATGAAATATCGTGGATTATAAGTCAGATGAAATCTAAAAAATCATATGGGCCCGATGGGATTTCCAACTTTGCCCTGAAAAAATTATCGTCACACGCTATTGAGTTCCTTACCATTTTAATAAATAATTGTATTAACAACGGTTTTTTTCCGTCGTCGTGGAAGATTGCCAAGATTTTGCCTATCCAAAAGAAAAATAATGATTTTGAAATCAATAACTTTAGACCTATCTCTCTCTTATCTAATGTTGGGAAGATATTGGAAAGAATTATCCTTAATAACCTAAACTCCCCTACTGAGAATCCTATTGAACCTCTATCCGACTACCAGTTTGGCTTTCGCCGTGGTCACTCCACTGTTCAAGCCCTTTTAAAGTTGCATAATGATATTACGCTCAATCTTAGAGAGAAGCACTGTACGGTTGCTTGTTCACTGGACATGGAAAAAGCATTCGATTGCGTCTGGAGAGTTGGCTTACTCGCCAAAATTACCAACCTCAACTTCCCGCCTCATATTGTCCACCTACTTGAAAGCTTTCTTCAAGATAGGAAATTCTTCATCCAAATACAAGCCACTAAGTCCAATATATGTGCGAGTGATAGGGGTGTACCCCAGGGTTCCATCTTGGGACCACATCTCTATAACCTATTTCTCCACCATTTCCCCCACACCCATTTTGAGCGGAATTCCCAGTCTATCAGCCTTCTCTATGCAGATGACACCATCGTGTATTCCAGTAGTAACTCTCCCTTCGCAGCTGCCCACTTTCTTCAAAAACATATCAACATTATTAATGATTACTATAAAACATGGGGTATTTCAATAAATATTCCCAAATCGGAATTGATTTGTTTTCGTAATGCGAGCGGGAAAGGACCGGTTGGCACCGTCCTGGAAAGCAAAAATCTCCTACTTAGAATAAATGGCCATGCCATCAATACTAGCAACACCTTGGAGTCAATTTTAACAAATTATTAAAATTTAATACCCATGCTAGAACTGCTCTCTGCAAAGCTCGTAAAATCTCCAACGCTTTAACACCTTTCCTTATGCTATGTTTCCACCAAAGGATTATCTCAGCTCAGATTTAATAAATCTATTTGGTGTTTCCACCGCACAAAAAGATTTAAAAAAGATTTACTTTGACATCCCCTTTTAAAATGAAAACGGTGTTTCATTTTTTCTCATAAAGAGGAAGTGAGATAGAATGTTTCCTCTGTGAAGAACTGAATTCAGCCATAAATGAATCCTTCAGCGCCATACAGGAATAGGTTGGTTCGATTTGTAAAAGTATTTGTCCTAGGAAGATTTAACAAGATTAATTTCTAATCTTCAAGATTAACGAAATAAATTTGTATGGTAAATCTTCAAGATTTAAAGGAGATTTGCGGTAAATCTTATTAAATCTCAGATTAGCGTTAGGTGGAAATGTAGCATTAGACACAAGGCATTAAGTAAAAATTCTAAATTGCTGTTTTATAAAACTCTCATCCGACCTACAGTAACCTATGCTTTCCCCGTTTGGTTTGGCATCTCCCCTTCAGTCGCCCTGGAAATCGAAAGATTTGAAAGGAAAATACTCCGCTTCTGTTCTGGGAAAAACTTTCAGACCCATTCTAAACGATACTCCAATGCTTATATATATAAGGATACTAATACCATTCCGATAATGAGATATATGTTATATTTACTGAAAAACACTATCTCTAAGTTTAGTTGCTCTGATAATGACCTCGTTCGAGAGATCGTCTCCACTCAGTTGGGGTCCCCTGAGGGCTCTGAGAGGTACCCTACGGTGCTTGATATCTCCTCGTTGGATATAAACTCAAATCATGTTGAGGCACCTATACCCTTTTACCTTAAGGCCCTTCCTGGCCAAAATCGCGGCTGAATATTTTTCTTATCTATTCCCGCCTTATATCTGCAGGTAATCCACGATACACTTTCTTTTAATCTTTATTTCCTGCACATTACGCACAGTTATTTTTTTTTGTATGATCAATTGGGCAGAACTAACCCCTTTTTTCAGCTAATGCTATGTTTCCACCAAAGGTTTATCTCAGATTAGATTTAATAAATCGTTTTGGTGTTTGCACCGCCCAAAAAGATTTAAAAAAGATTAAATTTGACAGCACCTTCAAAAATGCAAATGGCGTTCCAATTTTTCTTATGAAGTGCGAATGAGACAGAATGTTTGATTCGTGTGAAACAATGAAGAACTGAATGCGAGTCTCGAATGAATCGTTCAGCACCATGTAAAAATAGGTTAGTTCGATTTGTAAAACTATTTGTCCTAGGAAGATTTAACAAGATTAATTTCAAATCTTCAAGATTTACGAAATAAATTTGTATGGTAAATCTACGAGATTTAAAGGAGATTTAAGGTTAATCTCATTAAATCTCAGATTAGCGCTAGGTGGAAATGTAGCATAAATTAACTTATCTAACCTTACTTACTCTATTTTCCATTTTTTTTTCAGTTAATTTTACATTTGATCTAATACCAAAACTTACAAGACTTCAGATCTTTTTTAGAATCATAATAATTTGACTTAAAATTAACTAATTTCTTTTATTTATCGTAAGTACATTCATAAATAGCCTCTTAAGAAAATTGTATAATCTACAATTCAAATAAGAAGAAAGATAACAAAAAAAAAAAAAAAAAAAAAATTAAAAATATGAAAAACATAAAACTGTATTCGATACCATTAACTTATTCTAACACAATACCTATTTATTGTAATACTTACACCTTTCGATGTATAAATTACTCTTATCATTAATATTACTCAAAATGTATTTTCAAATCTCAAACAAATAATTAAACATTACACCCTGGTGTACTCGTACCTGAGAATGCGTAGTCGTAAGATCTCACTCATTCCTTTAGTTTTAAGTTATATTAATATATTGTATCTATATAGTGACCAAACGTCACATTCGAATGTATTATTGCTCCTGAGCACGAGCAGATTCAGTACCTACCGATAGCCACGAGGCATTCTATGTAACGCGATAAAGCAGGCAATACTTAATAGCCGCAGTATCATAACACTTTGTTAAGAAATAATCTTGAATTGTACTCATTTTTGTAATACCTTTAAAGTCTCAATAAAATTCAATTCAATTCAATAAGCAGAAATTGTATACATTTAAGAATATATATGTACACTGCCGGACAAACAAAATTAGAATAACGCAGGCAAAAATTATAAAAGTTAGTTTATTTTCATTTTATTAAAGGGCACGGTAGTGACCAGCCAAGTTTGCGGCACTACACCCTTTTTACAGGAACAAACTCAGGCGATTTTCAACCCCCTCTAACTTCAGTACCAATAAAGTTAGAAACTTCAAATTCGCAGTATTTGCTGAGCTGATAAAAAAGTTGGCTCACCAAATTTCAACTCTTAGCATTAGTAATTCCCGAGATATAGGACTTGAAAAATTGCAAAAACCGTAACTGACTCACTGACATCATGAAAATTATGGAGCACTTCCCGACATCGCACAGTGGGACGATCCATGGTAAAAATTAAAAAAAAACTATTTAAGCGGTACTTTAAGTTAATGCTCAAATGCAATAAAATTTTTTGCATTTATTAATTGGTCCATAAATTATAGACACGTGAACTTAGCCTCTCTTCCGTTTTTTTTATAAAGAGTTATAAGGTGATTTTTTGTGTTACATTTAATTGCTGTGCAAATATATTTCATGAGTGTCAAGTTAGAAAAGCAACTTTGACGAATCGAAAAATGGTTAGTTGGATAATTTGCCGTTAATAAGTCGTTAATTAGTTGTGACAATTCCGAATTTGTCGTTCAATGTTTTCTATGTTTTTTTGGGTGCTTTGCTAACTTGGTATCAAGTTAGCAAAGCACCCTGTCGAAAATTAGTAAAAACTTCTTATACCTGATGGTTTATGGCTTAATAATTTGCCGTTAATTAGTCGTTAATTAGTTGTGACAAATTCAATTTGATCGTGCAATGTTTTCTATGTTTTTTTGGATGCTTTGCTAATGCTATGTTTCCACCTAAGGTTTATCTCAGTTTAGATTAAATAAATCTTTTTGGTGTTTCCACCGCACAAAAAGATTTAAAAAAGATTAAATCTGACAACACTTTCAAAAATGCAAATGGCGCTTCAATTTTTCTTATGAAGTGCGAAAGAGACAGAATGTTTTATTCGTGTCAAACAATGAAAAACTGAATCGAGTCTCGAATGAATCGTTCAGCACCATGATAAAATAGGTTAGTTCGATTTGTAAAACTATTTGTCCTAGGAAGATTTAATAAGATTAATTTCTAATCTCCAAGATTAACAAAATATATTTGTATGGTAAATCTTCAAGATTTAAAGAAGATTTGAGGTTAAATCTTATTAAATCTCAGATTAGCGTTAGGTGAAAATGTAGCATAACTTGATATCAAGTTAGCAAAGCAACTCTCACGGATCGAAAAATGGATAGGTGCATAATTTGTCGTTAATTAGTCGTTAATTAGTTGTGACAATTTTGAATTTGTCGTTCTATGTTTTCTATGTTTTTTTTGTTTTGAAAAGTGGTAAAAACTTCTAAAATTCAATATTTTAGTGCTTAATAATTTGCCGTTAATTAGTCGGTAATTAGTTGTGAAAAAATCAATTTTGTCTTGCGATGTTTTCTATGTGTTTTTGGGTTATTTGTTTTCTATGAGTGTCAAGTTAGCAAAGCAACTTTGACGAATCGGGAAATGGGTAGGTGGATAATTTGCCGTTAGTTAGTCGTTAATTAGTTGTGACAATTTCGAATTTGTCGTTCAGTGTTTTCTATGTTTTTTTGGGTGCTTTGCTAACTTGACACTACTCAAAAGTGTGAAAAACTTCTTATACTTAGGGCGGTATTCACCGACGGCTCATAACTTATGAGGCTCATAAGCCTATTCACCAAGCAATAATAGTGAATATTTATGAGCGCTCATAAGACTTATGAGTGGTCCTGACCACTCATAAAGTTATGAGCGCTCTCTCCGAAACTAATTCGAAAACCTTCGAAGTAACCCTTCAAGAAAATTCACTGACTCATTTTGTCGGTACTTCTTGGATCCTTGCAAAAATGAGTCTCGCACGCACACATATTGTAATTCCTTTTGTCTTCAGGAATTTTATTTATTGTTTCAATTTTGTAAGTTCTTTTTTGTAATTCACGCGGTGGAGATAATTCTTTTGTCCATTTGCTGTGAAAATTTGAAAAAATAGGATAATAAAAGGTATATATAATGAATCTGCTCCGAATAGAAAATTACAGCAAAGTACAGGATTGTGTGTTCCATGAGTAAAAACCTTACCCAAACTGTTCTTCATTCTACCACTATGTGTTCCATGATGTTTTTCAGAACAGTTAAGAACAATTATTCCTGCACCTACTTTTATGGTGGAGAAAATGAGTGAGAAATGTCGAAGTACCAGTACCAGTTGATTTGTTTGTCTGGGATAATAATAAGCTAAAATTTATCTCAGAAAAACTTTTTGCTTAAATCTGACAGTTTTGACAGTTTTCACACATTTATACTGTTCTGAGTGACTGATTTTCTGTGTACACATTCTATTCACACCCAAAACAAATGTAAATAAATTTGATTGATTGTGCATGCATTATCTGTCAAAAACTTTAAACTCACACTTGCCGAATCGCAAAAATCGATGTGTACACAAAATTCTGTGTACACAGAAAAAACTCACTCTTGTGGAATTGGGCCCCTGATGAAGTTTTTTTTCATTTAACACAGCTAATGTAAACCAACATTTGACGTCTATCTCCCCTTCAAGTGAACGAGTCCATTTTGGATCCGCAAACGTAGTAGACAATGTACGAACGAAATAATTAGCGAAACTAAAAAGTAAAGTAAGAACATTTCCCTATATAAAACAAACTAAAACGTGCAATGATCTTCACCCCTAGACAAAACTAAGAAAATAAGTGGAAAAAAATTAAAATCACTGTAGTCACAAAGAATTTATTTATGTGCATGCAACACTCATTTTTTCAAGGATCCAAGAAGTACCGACAAAGTGCGGTCATTTTTGAAAACAGTTTGATTTCACAGTTTGGGGGTACCTGGGGAAGAGAGAGTTGTTCTCATTTTCGAACTTCGAAAAAGAGCTATGAGTGGTTGGTGAATAGCACAAATATTTTTTGAGTTAGGAGCCTCATAAAGTTAAGAGCCGTTTATGAGTGCTCAGTGAATACCGCCCTTAATGTTTTATGGCTTAATAATTTGCCATTAATTATTCATTAATTAGTTGTGAAAAATTGAATTCAATCGTGCAATGTGTTCTATGTTTATTTTTAAATTCTTCTTTAGCTTCATACCAAGTTAGCAAAGCACCACCTTTAAAAGGGATTAAAACTGGTAATACCGAGCTGCTTATGGCGTAATAGTTTACCATTCACTAGTTTAAGTTTAAGTTTATTTCGTATAAAAGCTAACAATGTAAGATAAATCTTATAAGCTAGTGATAGTTTATGAGTTTATATACATGTTCAAGATTAAATTAATAAAAGTGAGAAAAGAATTATAATAATTAATTATATACAATTGATTACAATTTTATAAGAATCAAAAGAAAGAAAAACAATATTTAAATTGAAAAAAGGTTGAAATTAAAAGGTTAAAGTTATAGTAAAAGAAGATTTGTATAAGGAAAAAGGAGAAGTTAGTGGTTGCTTTATTCGAAGAAGAAATGCTTTAATCTACTCTGAAAATGTTGCATGTTGCTTAGCTCTCGCAGATAGGATGGGAGTGAATTCCAGAGGCGAACTGCAGCAATAAAAAACTGTCTCTCAGATGTGAGACAAGAGAACCGAGGGAGTATTAATGAAGTTAATCTGGTTGATGCTGGAAACCGAAGTTTTTCGAAAAGATATGTTGGTTGACGTGTTCTTAAAACATTAAAAAGTAATATCAGAGTACGATACTGAATAAAGTTTTCAGATGACATTTTAAGGAGGTTGTTAGATAGATGCGAGACATGATCATATTTACGAAGTCCGTATATGTATCGAATAGTGCAGTTAAATGCTACTTTTAGTTTTGCCTTACTAGCAAAATCACAGTTGTAAAATATTTCTCATCCATATGTAAGAACCGGGATGACCAAAGTCTTGGCAAGAACGATTCTTAAATTTATTGGGGTAAATTGCTGGACGGCCCATAAAGCTCTAAGAACTCCATATGCTCTCCCCACTATGGAATTGATGTGGTTATTCCATGTCAGAGTTCTATTAAACACCACGCCTAAATTTTTGGAAGTATTTACAAATTCTAAGGGGAAACTGTTTAGCATTATCGATGGAAAATATGATATATCCAATAATTTTTTGGATATAACTACCTACACATTTACACTTATTTGGGTTCAGAGTCAGACTATTGCTAGAGGCCCAATCGAATATTCGCTCAAGATCATCATTAATTGAAGAGACACAATTTTCTATAAGTCCCAGGGGGCAGCTTTTGTAAATCTGTATATCATCAGCGTAGAAATGCTTAGATGCCTCAAGGATTATTGAGGATATTTCGTTAATATACAGTGAAAACAAAAGTGGAGCTAAAATTGATCCCTGAGGAACACCTCTTGATATAGTGAGAAATTCAGAGAAACGGTTTTGCAGGCATACGGCTTGCTTTCTATCGCTTAGGTAGGAGGAAATCAATTTTACCGCTTCTGGCGAAACGTTGAAATTACGACGCAGCTTATTTAAGAGCAATGAATGGTTAACCATATCGAATGCTTTTGAAAAATCTAAAAGGACGAGAAATGAAACGCAATCGTCATCAAGTTCAGTCCTTATTTCTTCAATGACACTCAAAAGAGCAGTTGTACAACTGTGTTTTGGTCGAAAGCCGGATTGAATGTTAACTAACACAGTACACATATTGAAGGTAATATCATTAGCGTGTTCATTTTTGTTCAGTTCTGCGCATCCATCAAAATCTGTGGAAAATGGCGAATCCCGTGACCCCTACTAGTTTAACATCAAAATTTGTTGTGTGTTATGTGTTAATTTGTTACTTATTTATTAGCAAATACAATTATTTCAAGCTTTTTAGTGTTTATTAACATTATATTGTCATGCAAACAACATTCCTTCCTAGTTTTTAGTGTTATTTAAATTACCCTTTTGTGTTTATTTTCTTCGTTGTTGTTGTAATACAGCGGACGGGGTCACGTAAGGCCGCCATCTTTTCTTTCTTTGACAGTTCTCATTTCGGACAACATGCGCAAGATAATACCTTAGATATGTGTACTGTGGTTAACTAAAATTGTTATTTGTTATATATTCATTGAGTTGTTTTTGTAAAATGCGCTCACATACTTTTGAAAGAAAAGGCAAAATTGAAATTGGTCGGAAGTCATCACACAGTGAATTTTTTGGTATTGGTATGATTTTCGCCAGTTTCCATTGCTGTTGAAAAATTCCAGTCGTTAGTATAGTGTTAAAAATGTGGGTTAACAAAGGAAGCAAAAATGGCAATATGGCTTTAAGAAAAACAGGATTTATTTCATCTACGCCTACTGCATTCGACTTAACAGAAAGTATGCATTCTAGAACGTCTAGATCGTTTACTCTTGAGAAACTAAATGAAGTCACCGAGGACGCCATGGGTACCTTAGTCATTTATTATATCAAATACTCCCGAAGATCCAGTACTTAGTGGAGACAAGAATCTCTGGTTCAGTTCGTTTCCGTCAATATTTTTCTGTAGAAAAAGTCGTTGCTTCCCAATTCCTAGCTCCCGAAAACTTTTCCACATCTTACGACCATCAGAGTTAACATTAAGGTGGTTAGCATAAAACTGTATTTTCGCAGCTCTTACTTTTTCGACGACTTTGTTTCGCAATGTTTTATACAGTATGTGAAATTCTACCACTCGAGTACGTCTCCAGCGTCGATAGGCTAGATCACGATTGTTCATGAGTTCTTTGATCTCATTTGTGAACCATGGTTTGGTTACACTTCTCATCTTCTTTGTCTTGATTTTAACATGGGCATTAAAAAGATTGGTTATGTTTTCATTCAAAAACGAAACTTGATCGTCGGGTGAAGACATATAATAGATGTTTGCCCAAGGTAAAGTGCGAATATGTTGTTCAAGCAATAGCCAGTTGATATTTTTGAAATCCCTAAATTGAATTGTTTGGCTTTCCTGATGGCTTTCGGTATTAAAATCAAATATTAGAAAGATAATGTCATGATGCGAAAAAACAGGAGCAGCAAGTTTGTCATAAAACAAGACCCCATCATTATTACTAACAAAAAATAGATCCAAAAAGCGTACTAGATGTTAGAGTAAAATGAGAGGGCACTGATAGATTTACTGAATTTAAATCAAAAGAGCTCATGTTCTCGATAAAGCTTTTATCAATTAAAATATTACAATTAAAGTCACCACAAATGATAACATTTGATGAGCTCACTGCAATTTGTTCCATTAGATTATACAAAGGTTCTAATTCAACATATTGTAATAACTTTCCATATTTGAACTATAACGACTCCGAAATGCAAACAAACGGACACAATAAAGCTTACGGTCCCAGTGCAAACATACCTTTATTAGCTATAATTATAGCAACTCTCAAACGAAGGAAGCGCCATCTGCCGGATTATAGCAGATTTACCAGCTGTCAAATAAAAGCTTTTGGAAGGGAAATTATTGGGAAATTTCTCCTACGGAAAGCTCTGGAAGCAGAGACCAGAACGTTCTCCTTATTTCCAGAGTTTGGAAAACAAGTATAAAAGGCACATGTTTGAACGGCAGCGGCACAGTTTGTTTTTAATCGTGAATGAATAAAGTTGGTTGTAATAAAAGTAAAAAGTAAAGTTTGTGAATTAATTCAGTGGTGAATAATAAATCGTTTTGTTTGTAGTAAGAAAAGTAAAGTGTTTTATTTTGTGAAATAAATAAGTGGACGTTTTGAATAAAGTAAATAAGTTTTATTAACGAACCTGAGAAAATATTACAATATCTATTCGGCCTGTATATAGTTCCTAATAAAAGATTGCTTTCACTTCCTACTACTTCCAAGAATAAGTATTCGTAAGGAGACCCTGCTGACGAGGAAAATCTTGCTTTGCATGCCAAACACTCTCTTAAATAAATCGCAACACCACCACCACGACCACATCTATCTGAGCGGAAAAGTTTGTAACCATTTAAGGAATATGAAGCATCATTAATGTCTGGAGAAAGCCAGGTTTCCGAGACACAAATCGCATCTAACTCAGAACACTCAAACAAATATCGAAACTCATCGATTTTAGGCATCAAACTTTGAGCATTAATATGCAGTATTTTTAAACCTTCCCTGCGGTGACAAAAAACTCTAATCATCGATTTTAATATAACATCACTGCCTTCGGCTCTGAAATTCACGTTCGAATCACTCAACTCTGTACCGATCAATTATATGACGAGAGATTAGCAACAGCAAAGCAGTCAACAAATTAGGGTATTTAACTTCAAAGCAACCAACAACTTTTACAATATTAAATTTAAAAGTAATGAATGATGATAAGTTGAAATTCTTAATAAAGAGATAAAAGTAAATGGGATAGACAGAAAAGAGAATGAAAGATAGAAAAAAGAGAATAAAAATAATTACGCTATTGATATTGTTGAAATTGTTGATTTCGGCGAGCATTTGGAGTTCCATCGCCATGGTGAAGGGTTCTTTTTCTTTCGTTTTCTTCTTGTGTTTCTTCTTCGTTATTCATCGTAGCGGCAATTGCATTCAGAATTGCATCATTTTGTATATTTATGCTCTCTGAATCTGCACTCTCTTTAACGAAAACTGAGCCAGAGTGCGTGTAAACATAGCATAGCTTTTCGGAGAAAAGAGCGATTTTTTGACGTCAAGCTCCCGTGCAGGTTAATGTTTTGTTTCCCTTTTCCCTGCACTGTCATTCCTATATCGTCAAACTGAGACCAAAAGAGCAACACATTTTAAAACCGTATTTCTCTTTCTTTCGGAGAGTCGAATTTAAGTATGATGGGGGAGTTGTGAAGATTATTTTTGTTACGTTGTTTAGTGCGAAAAGCAGCTTTCAATGAAACAGGAACGCATTGAACGGTGTGACATATTTGTTGGAAGATTGATTTGAGGTCTTCATTTGGCAGTTGAGGGATACCAAGAAGTACGGCGTCGGCAGCAACTTCCTTTCTTTCAAATGTATCGCATCTATGTTCCAGGTCAGCTATAACCCCCTTAAATACATTTATTGGTTCTAAGTGAGTCTCCAGTTTTGTTACTCGCTCTTTAAGTGACTCGATTGATTTGTTGGTATGTTCGATGTAGGCAGATAGATTATTTTCAATGGTTGTGGATCGTTGCATAACTTCGCTTCGTAGGTCCTTAATTTCCTTGGTGATTTTGAAAACAATGTCATCGGTGATATTTATGACAAGTCTGTGGATTTCGTTAGGATGGATCGTTGAAGTTGATGCTGTAGACTTGTTCTCTAGGTTGACTTCATCGGCTGGTATGATTGGAGATCCAAGTACCTTTGGTGAGGCAAGTTGAGTTGAAGGGCCAGGTTGGATTGGATCGGCTGGTGTATGGGTTCCAGATTTTTGTGTGGTTGGCTTTAATTTGTTTGATCTTCCAGATTTGTTTGTAGCTGATGGAGTGGCTACCTTCGGATGCTCTTTACCATCCTTTCCAGTCCGTGTTTGACGCTCCATGTTCGAGAGAGAAACAAATAGCGAATTATAGAGAAATCCACTGCCAGAATAAGACAAAGAAAGATCACAAACCAGAAAAAAAAAGTGAATTTGATCTTTTTAATTTTATGGTTTTAAGCTTGAATCTTTGAAATTGAGAATAAAAATTAAAGTTATGCACACTGCAAGTAACACTTTCCCTTATGGATATTTTAAATGATACGAATATAAATGTTTTGCCAGACGAAACTATAGGCACGTCTATTCGCTCTTGAACATCGCTGAGTCTTCAATTAGTTGTGACAATTTTGAATTTGTTGTGCAATGTTTTCTATGTTTTTTGAGTTCTTTTGTAGCTTGACGTCAAGTTGGCAAAGTACTATCTGAAAATGGACTTAAATCAGTTTAAATCTGATGGTTTATGGCTAAATGATTTAGCATTAACTAGCCGTTAATTATTTGTGATAATTTTGAATCGGTCATTCTATGTTTGCTATGTTTTTTCGAAAAGTTGTAAAAGCTTCCAAAACTTCATATGTTATTCCTTGATAGTTTGCCATTTATTAGTCATTAATTAGTTGTGAAAAATTAAATTTTGTCATGCGGTGTTTTCTATGCAAGTATTTGTTGTCTATGAGCGTCAGGTGTGGTTACCAAATTAGTTTTCACTAATCAAAAAATGGGTAGGTGGATGATTTGCCGTTAATAATTATTTTCCGTCGTTAATGCTTATATTAAACAAATTTACATAGAAAACATCGCATGACAAAATTTAATTTTTCACAACTAATTAACTACTTTTAAATGGGAAATTATCAAGGAATAACATTTTAACTTTTGGAAGTTTTTACAACTTTTCGAAAAAAACATAGAAAACATAGAATGGCCAGTTCAAAATTATCACAAATAATTAACGGCTAGTTAATGCTAAATTATTTAGCCATAAACCATCTGGTATAAACAGATTTTAGCCCATTTTCAGATAGTACTTTGCCAACTTGACGTCAAGCTACAAAAGAACTCAAAAAACATAGAAAACAAACAACAAATTCAAAATTGTCACAACTAATTGGAGACTAGTTAATGGTAAACTATTAAGCCATAAACAGCTCGGTATTACCAGTTTTAATCCCTTTTAAAGGTGGTGCTTTGCTAACTTGGTATGAAGCTAAAGAAGAATTTAAAAAAAACATAGAAAACTTTGCACGATTGACGGGACTGCACGACTAATTAACGGCAAATTATTAAGCACTAAAATATTGAATTTTAGAAGTTTTTACCACTTTTCAAAACAAAAAACATAGAAAACATAGAATGACAAATTCGAAATTGTCACAGCTAATTAACGACTAATCAACGACAAATTATACACCTATCCATTTTTCGACCCGTGAGAGTTGCTTTGCTAACTTAATATCAAGTTAGCAAAGCACCCAAAAAAACATAGAAAACATTGCACGATCAAATTGAATTTGTCACAACTAATTAACGACTAATTAACGGCAAATTATTAAGCCATAAACCATCAAGTATAAGAAGTTTTTACTGATTTTCGACAGGGTGCTTTGCTAACTTGATATCAAGTTAGCAAAGCACCTAAAAAAACATAGAAAACATTGAACGACAAATTTGGAATTGTCACAACTAATTAAGGACTAATTAATGGCAAATTATCCAACTAACCATTTTCGATTCGTCAAAGTTGCTTTGCTAACTTGACACTCATATATATTTCGCGTGTGAAAATTAAATTAAGAATGGAGAATATTAATAATCAAGGTATTTAAATTAAAATAGTTTTTTAAAAAAGAGATTTTTTTTGTGTTTTTTCTTTCGTCGTGTAAATCCGGCATTAGTATCGCAACGTGCTGAACATGGTCATAATATCGGATTCAGGTAATGAAAAACACGTACAGTTTGCAAAGAAAAGATTTTTTGTATCTCCCCCAAGTTAAGAAGAAAAGCCAAATGATAATTAACACGAAAGAAAGCGACGGAAGAGTCACCATCAGTATTATCGACAGCGGAAACACTCTCACCAAGACACATCCGATTCTGCCAAAAGTCCGCAAGAAAATGGAGCTGAACCAAGAGATATGAATGCTCGAAAAGTATCAGTTCAACCCGAAGATACTGAATTGGAGGAAGCTGATCTCAACGAGCTGACCTCACATCGTTCGGATGATCCAAGATTTATGCGACGTCACAAAGTTCGTCATTCATCGGTTAAACTCCGTGACTTGCCACAAATCAGCTTGGCAGCTCTCCAAGCGAAAAAGGCTTTGACCATAGTCCCCATGAGATCTTCGTTGAATTGGACGAATTGGTTGGCCATGGTGAGGAACGTGAATGGAGAGAAACTGCTCGTTGGATCAAATATGAAGAAGATCTCGAAGAAGGATCAGACCGATGGGGTAAGCCCCATGTGGCGTTTTTGTCCTTTCATTCGTTGCTGAATTTGCGACGATGTTTGGTGGTTCTATTAGATTTGAACGAAAAAGATTTACCAGCTGTGGCTTACAGAGTTGTAGAACAGAAGGTAGTCAAAGATTTGATAACAATGTAATGACAAGCCCTCTGTTATGAGGTCATTGTTGCTGTGGCATCGACATGTATGTAAATGAAAATTCTATGACACATTTTCCATTTACGAAGAAAATGTACAACAGCTATACGAGTCTACAGAACCTTTCTGAAGATAAGAAGCCAAAGATCATGCCTGCCAATGAAATATCTGGCAGCAAGAAGAACAATAATGAACTAAAAATCGATATGAAAGATGACATGATGTACACTTCATCATCTTAAGAAGCTACAGAACGATACTATTCTCAAGAGAATTCCTCTTGGTGCTGAAGCAACAACCGTTTTTGTTGGTGCTGTTGAGTTCCTCGAAGCGCCAACAATTGTCTTTGTGCGTTTAGCAGAAGGTGTATTCATGCAAAACATCACTGAAGTTCTCATACCCGTTAGATGTATGTTTATTCTTTTAGGACCAAAGACCGTCGATTTGGACTATCATGAAGTCGGTCGTTCCATTGCCACTCTTATGGCAAATGAGACTTTTCATTCAATTATATTATAAAGCAGACGACCGTAAGGATCTTCTATCCGCCATCAATGAGTTCCTTGATGATTCAATTTTCCTTCCATCTGGTAATTGGGATCGACACGATCTATTGCCATTTTCCGAGCTTAAGGCAAAAAGGATTGGATTCGGCAACGCAAAACAAAAGCTCTACAGATTCAGCTATCTAAAAGGCCAAGGTCCAATCCCAGATAAAAGAAATGAAAATGATGGTTGAAAAGAAGAAGGAGCAAGATGGCAAGAAGAAACTAGAATGTAAAGTCTATAAAGTAATATAATTGTTAGTTTTTAAATTAAATAAAAATAAAAATACAAAATAATTTGTCGGAATTTCGAACTACATATATTTACCTTTTCTTGTTGTGTGAGATTCCTTACTCTCTTGGCAGATTAGAAGCAGGTATTTCAGGAATTTTAATTTTTGGCAATTTCACTTGCATCGAAGACATGCGAAGCCATGATTGAATTCTGAATTTGTTTGTCCACATTGCTGTTCAATTACATTTTGCCTATTGTTTGTTTGTAAAACTCATTTTTGTATTTAATAATTTCACAGAACGATAAAAATATAATATAAAGAATATAAAAAAGGAGGTTATTAAGCATCAACTGACTGAAAGAAAGTTTTTTTTTTCCTTTCATATTTGACTGTTCAATTATTTGACAGCTTTTTTTTTAGGTGGTGCCAAAAATTATAGCAAAATATGTACACATACGTAACATGAACTTGTACACACAAATACAGATGAAGATGCTATAATCAAGATGAACATGTTCGTCTTTCCTATAATCTTGATCTTGATTTCTATGTTTTACTATAATCTTGATATTATCAAGATGCTCTGCGTTTTGGTCTTCCCTCTCTATCCAACAAATGAAAATTTTATATTTTACATCCCTTTCCTTTTCAAGATTCCAAATCAAGATACATGTAAATCCACCATTAATGTCGATTTTTAAAGTGTAAGTGCGATATAAGAAAAAAAAATATTTTCAAATTTTAAGCGGAGTTTTCTAAAAATGGTTAAGTATGGGTCTTGGGTTTTTTTGTTTTATCATTAGCAATGTGTCAATAAACCGAATCACGAAAAAAATCTTGCGCAAGTTTGCGGTTTTTTAAAAAAATTGACATTTTTAGGTTCAACTGCGTTCATCAAGCATGGTGACTTATGCTATGTTTGCACTAAAGGTTTATCTCAGTTTAGATTAATTAAATCTATTTGGTAATTCCACCGCACAAAAAGACTTAAAAAAGATTAAATCTGACAACACCATCAAAAATGCAAATGGCGCTTCAATTTTTCTTATGAAGTGCGAAAGAGACAGAATGTTTGATTCGTGTCAAACAATGAAGAACTGAATCGAGTCTCAAATAAATCGTTCAGCACCATGTTAAAATAGGTTAGTTCGATTTGTAAAACATTTTGTCCTAGGAAGATTTAATAAGATTAATTTCTAATCTCCAAGATTAACGAAATATATTTGTATGGTAAATCTTCAAGATTTAAAGAAGATTTGAGGTAAATCTTATTAAATCTCAGATTAGCGTTAGGTGGAAATGTAGCTTTAGTTACAAAAGGGCTCGATAGTGCACATTCCAGGAAAGTTTCAAACGTTTCCAACAAAATAAAGCAGTTACTTGGATTGTAAGACCTTAATGAAGGAGAAAATGCGTGGTTAGAAGAAATTTCGAGGCTTTTTTGTGTTAGTTTAAAGCAAAAATGTTTATGAAGGCAACCAACGATGGCTAAACCTTAATTTGTCTTTACCAGACGGATTTTCAAATTCCGTAAGTTATAATACAACCCTATGAAGTTAAGATTTGTTTGATAAACCAGTGCTATTTTCGAAGTTCAGTTGAAAAATCATTCCATATTCTAAAGCAAACTTTTTCTGTTTAGTTAAAACACAATTCACCGGGAACTACCAATGTTGGAAGGCCTCAAAAAAGCTTTGAAGAATGCGGTGAGCGAACACACCCCAGAAGAGCTAATCTATGCTGCTAAAATCCCGACTTCAAAGTCTCCTAAAAAAAGTGATAAGGTCTTGTCTTTGCCACAAAGCTTAGCATTATTTCTTGACTTGGGACTGTCAAAGCGGAAATACACTTTGCTCAGAACTGTCATCAACAGTGTAAGTAAGGACTGTTTTCCCATCTAATACCAGCTTAAAAAATATAAGGCAGAACTATTGCCTGAAGGGACTGTTGCTGTATCGGAGACGGTTGCTGAAGTGAATGTTCAATCCCTTTTGAATAAGACAGCGGAAAGTATTGTCCAAATCTCAAAAGAAAATCAGTGTTCAAATTGATTAGAAATCTGTAGATATTCTTTTGACCTTATTTGCAAGTGGGGATTCGATGGCAGTTCTGGTCACAGCAATTACAAGCAAACTTTTGTCGCCAGGGAAGCTACCGACAGATTTTTATTTGTAACAGCTCTTGTGCCTTTGAAGCTTGTTGATACTTCTATGAACCGTGAAGTCTGGGTTAATTCAAGACCAGGTTCTACGTTTTACTGCAGACCCATGAAACTAATTTTTTCAAAAGAAAATAGAAGCCTCGTTACAAATGAGCAACAAAAATATGAAAAACTATTTCAGAACTAGAAAACTTAGCCATGGATGTTGATGGTAAGGTAATTACGATTAATTATAAAATGTTACTAACCATGCTAGATGGGAGTGCGATTAATACATTGAGTGGAGCGAATGCAGCTCAAAACTGCTATATTTGTGGAGCAAAACCTTCACAAATGAATCTACCATCTGTTGAAGAACGAACACCAAACGTTGAGAATTATAAATTCGGCCTTTCATCTCTCCACTGTTCTTCTACCTGAGTAGGGAAAAACGCTTCCCAGATTCTTGTGGTATCACAATGGGTCAACTTATGGTCTAGTGTGTCAGTTTTCAGGACTGACAGCCACTTCAACCTCTAACCTAACCTCTCCACTGTTGGATACGGTGTTTTGAGTGCCTTCTCCACATATCATACAGAACCCCATTTAAAACTTGGCAAGTTCGTAGACAAGAACATAAACTTGTTGGATGAAAGAAACAAAATTATTCAAGAAAACTTCAAGCATAAAATGGGACTTCTGGTGGACATACCCAAACCTGGTTATGGTACAACAAATGATAGCAATACTGCGCGACGTTTTTTTCGAATCCAGAGTTGAGTTCCGAAATAACCGGTGTAGATAAGGATCTCATCTTCAAATTTGGTTTAATTTTGAGAGCACTCGCTGCTGGTCGAGAAATAAATATGGACACGTTTGAAGAACTAATTCTTGAAACAAAAAACCTATACCTACCTTTCGAAGTACAGCTGGTACTATATGCCTAGCAGTGTACATAAACTTTTGCTCCATGCAAAAGACTAATTAGGTTTTTTGATCTACCTATAGGTGTTATTTCGGAAGAAGCGTTGGAAACAAAGCACAAAGAAATAAGGAAAAATAGGTTGGATCATACTCGAAAGAGTTCAAGGGTGAACTCAACCACCGTCTTGATTAACGATTTGCTAATAACGTCAGATCCCTATATTTCAAACATCCGATCAAGTGCTAAATTTCAATAAAAATGTGACCCAAACATAGATCCGTATCTGGTTAACAATAGTGAAATTTCAGGATTACCCGTCCAATTAGACCTTAGTATTGATTGTTGATTGAGAGTTGATCGAGGACGGTTGTATCGTGGGATGCGCACTTTTCGTTTTTAAATAATTTTCAATAAGTCTTATTTTATATCTTTTTTCTGATAATGAAGTGCCCTGTGTGCAATAAAAACTATTTTGTGTAGACTGCAGTTTTAATTTTCATTTGTCGTGTGTGAATATATATATGCATAGCCAAGGTATGCCTTTTCGTTGTGAGAATTTTCGTGTTCAAAAACAAAAAAAAAAAAAACAAAATCTTCAAAACTCACTGTGTCTACTGACAAAACAACAACAAAATCTTCATACAAAATTATGCATGCTGAGAAAACAACAACAGTGTATGGATCTCCCTCGAAGCCAAACAGTTACCTAAACGATGAACCACAACAAGTGCAATTGCCATCCGATCGCCAACTGCCACACCAAACTGTAGCTAATGGATCAATAACCTTAAAGTGCCTCTACACTATCCCACAAAGTATTAACACATGTCAGAATAAAGTGGGAAGTAATTTCATACGACTGCCAAATTTGTGTGATGTAACTGACTTTCATATTTTCCTTCCACACTTGCATCAAAAATCAGTTTCACCATAACCTCAAACGCCCAAGTGGGATAGAAAGTGTGATGGTTTTAGAACCGATCCTAAATATTTTCATGTACCTATTAACACATGTCAAATCGTGTCGGATGCGCTGTCAAGTTGTGTGTGATGAAATTTCATATTTTGTTTCCACACTATTATACATGATTTCTTCACACTTTTTTGACATGTGTTTATACTCAGTGGGATAGTGTGGAATGGCTATTACAAACATTGTATAATGAAATTATAAGCATTAAAAAAATGTATTGGGACTCTCTTAGCACATTCAATCAACTGGTAGCAGAGAATAAATCGTTGAATGCGAAAATTATGTCACTTGAAAGAAAACTGAATTAGAGCGAGCAAACAAATCTGGAGAAGGAGAACATTATTGAGGTTGTTGGCATACCTGAAGTTAACAACAGCAATGCAGCGGATTGTGTGAAAACACTTTTGGATGATATTCTACGTGTAAGCATCAACACCGATGAAGTGCAACAATGTTATGTAAAACGTATCAAGACCAAAAATGAAAGCCGAGAATCTACTACTTCTAGTGCTGACAACTACACCAACAAATCCAAAAATATTCTGTGTGTCCATTTTTCTTCCCAAGAACTTAAGAATAAGGTAATTAAGAGTAAGAGGGCTGCAAAAAAGAATCTTAATTCGTCACTATTTCACGATTATCCATCGTAAGTTCACAGGGTTCTAACTACCCAATCGAGCCTTGCGTACTAAAGAAAAATTAACAAAATAGTAGATAGAACCTTGTTACGTTGAAGATTGAACGTTGTTGTCCCAAGGCATCCCATTACTAGAATCAAGTGTGTTGTGAAAAATATATTTAGACCGTGACACAAGGTTCTATCAGCAGTTAAAGCTTAGAACCTTGTTGTCCTACGGCCAAGTACCTTAGCGATGAGCAACAAAGTTCTATCGATTTTTTTAAACTTGAATTACTAAAATAACTTTTCAATAAATTTTAAATCTATTAATAGAAAAAAAAAATCCTGAAAAATTAAAGTATAGGCATTGTATATAAATTCTATAGTATTCTCATGAAGAAAAAAAGCTCGTGGCCATCTATGCGTCCAAATGTTATACTAATTTTTGTTAAGGGATCTCGGTAAGGCGATCACAGCGAACCTATCGACCAAATGTCTACCTACAAAATCGTGTTTCATGAGAATACTATAGATTGGATATACAAAGGTATAGGTACATATGCACACGCCTCGATCGAAATAAATTTAAAAAAGTTAGCGGAATATTCAACCTTAGTTTTCCCGAAAGTGATGTGTGTGTACTTATGGCCTTTTCGAATGGCAATCCAGAAGCGTTCGGAATGCGTGTAAACCGTTCTGAAAGTGTTCTATTGGCATTCAGAATGACAGTTCTTCTCCTGAAAAGAACAGAAAACGATTCTGGATTTCATTTCAGAATCGAAACCAGAACAACTCACACATTCAAACACATAGTTGTCAAAGTGTTGTCAAATATTGCAAAAAGTAAATTTTTAGTTAAAAGAAAATTTCACATTTTATTGTTTCTAAAAACAATTGTTTTCCATTTAGAATATTATTTTCCCATTTTCTTTATTGAAAATTATCATACCTACTCGTTCAAATTTGTGTCCGCCAAGTTTCCAAATGTGAAGAACTATTTCCATCCGCATGTGAAGTTGCACAAATACAGGGATACGAAAACTTCAGAATCAAACCATATGTGCCTGTTTGTTTTATTGGCGTTCCGGATCGGAGAGTTCTTCCGAATTGCCAATCGAAAAGGCCATTAGAACCTTCTTGTCCTAAGGTCGCGATTTGTTTCTGGTACTAAGAGTATTATATTCATCAATGATAGTTTCACTAGCTACACATGAGCATTATTTATGGAAGCTAAAAAACTTAAAGTTATTAAAAATTATAAGTATTTATGGTATCAGAATTCTCAAATTTTATTAAGAAAAGTTGAAAAAGGCAGGGTTGTAGCTATTAGATCTTTCGATGATTTGGAGGCGCTGAAAGACGTTTAATAGGGCTTTTTAGCAAATACCAATGTTCATTTCTAAATGTCAAACTCAGGACCTCAGCACGAATGACATTTAGGTAGCACCCATTTTCTTTTTTATTTCGGAGGCAAATACACTCCAATTCAACAGAATGAGCACACGGATTTTCATAGTTGGTTTGTCAATTTTTTTCAAACATTGTGCATTGTCCGAGGATAAATATAAATATAAAAACTATTTAAAAAAAAATTGTTTTACTTCCATCCATAAACTTTTATTACCAGTTTCAATATTTGAGCTTATTCAGTTGACACCAAAAGACTGCATTTTCCCTTATGGAAAGACTTTAAACAGAGCCGGAGGAAAAATAGCGGTGCTTTTTGAATTAATCTTTCTGTTTTCTTTTCCCAACATCATAAACAAATAATAAGGATAATCAAATGATACAATAAGGAAAATGTTAAGAAAAAATTGAAAAAGAACCTTTGAAAATTTGTGTTCCTATTCATTTGAAGTGGAGTGTAAATGTTTGGATTTTGTTTTTTTTGGTAATAGCGTCTGTCAAACGTGCCGAATTGTTAGCTGTCACTTTGACTTTGACAATTTGGTAGAGATCTCTATTGTTTTTCTTTAATATTTTTTTTTGTTTAGCTTTTGCCATGTTAAATGCTAATGAAAATCTTGATCTTTTTAGCGATAACCTTCCCTTTTCAACAATTAGAGATACTAATAGTCATATATTTTATTCGACTTCTAATATAAATACAAAATTTTATGCAATTCACCAAAACATTCGCAGTTTGAGCCAAAATTTTGACTTGTTAGTTTGCAATCTAGAGTCTCTTGTTTACTTACCAGGCCTTATTTTTCTTTCTGAGATCTGGATTTATGATCACGAGAGTTGAATATTCAATTCCTAGTTATGGGTCAATATTTCAAAACATTAATATTTTTCACTCCAAATGAACCCTCGCTCAAAATAATAATAACTCTAAAATAACCACTTTAAAACAAGGAGTCATAACATTTGATCAAATCTAAAGGTTCTTTAAGTCAGGGAAATGATACTTGTATCAGGGGAATGACAAAAATTTATATTTACTCCGTTGATTAGATGGATATTTAATTTTGCGAATGGTTTCAGGAGTGTAAAGAAAAAAGATAACAAATACTTACATGAAAAATAGCATCACGACCAGTGGCGGATCCAGAGGGGGGGCTATAGGGGCTGAAGCCCCCCCCCCCCCCCCCACACGGCAGAAGAGAGTTAGACAAACAAAACTAAGATTGTTGTGAGCTGTGTTCTTCCAAGCCCTAGGGAAATTAAACGAATTGTTGGGCTGAACAATATTATATGCAAGCTGTGTTTTTTTTCAAAGCCCCAAGAGAATTGGATGAAAAAAGGCGATTATATAAAAAAAAATCAAATATACCTACGTAGACTCTGTTTATTTCAAGCCCTAAAGGTATTAGACGAAAAATTGAGACCTTGGGGCTAAACCTTTACGGAGCGTTTTCCTAAGCCTGCAAGGGAATCAGACGAAAACTATAACACTGATAGGGCTAACAAATTTGCATAATAGCTGTGTTTTTTTCCAGGCATTAAAGAAATCCGACGAAAATAAGAGTCTTGCCTCTTAAAAAAATTTGCATGAAAGCTGTTGTTTTCTGAAGTCCATGGAAAAATGGAGGTTCAGGTTGGGGCTTAACAATTTGTATGTAAGCTTTGTTTTTTCCAATCCCTTAGGTAATCGGAATAAGGAAATAATAAGTTTGGGGCATCAGCGGCGTAGCTACCTAGGGGCAAACTGGGGCTGCGCCCCAGGGCCCCGAAGGTTTGGGGGCCCCAGAGACTGACAGAAACAATTTTTCGAAGCGAAAACAAAATTTCATCTTGACTTTAAGAAAGTTTTGGCTCAGTTTGTTTTGAATATTAAGGGTCAATTTCAAAACTTATGGATAAAGTCTCGGATAGCCTATCCCGAATTGCTATAAGTTTCCGTCCTAATATTTTAAATTTCACCTAAAATAGATCCGTTGCGGTTCATACTGAATTTAAATCTTTAAAATCAGTCACATTTTAAATTAAAACGACAAGGATTTTCAGTTTTGACAACAAAAATTTAATTTTCACTAGGCGAGTTCAGGAAAATGAGATCTCAGAGCCCTCAGTAATCTCAGTCTCGTGAACAGGATTGCTCAGAAATTTTGCTGTCAAATAACTGAGGAAAGAAAATAATGGATTCGCTTGCTTAGTTTTTTACACTGAGCCGTCGGAGATCTCATTTTCCTGAACACGCCTATTATGTTTTTGATTTTTTATATTGTTCTCAAATGTCAGCCTCTACTCTAGTAAAGATTTTGACTTGTGGCTAAACTTCAGAAGTATATGTTGCTATTTGGTGAGAAGTTCAACTAGAAAAAATGGAAGTATATCGCGATATCGTTATTATAAAGATCTTTTAACGTGATCGATGCAAAACAAAAAAAATCATAAAAACTGACACACTTGATCATAAACGAACAATGCCTTTTGACTTTGCTTCTGATACTCGTTAATACGGCCGAGATTGATTATTATTCTTGCAAATGGAAATGGTTTCACTCTTTTTTCGGATAGAAAACATTTGATTTGATGGGAGTCAGACTCAATTCTGACCTTTCGCTCATAGTAAAAATGTCAGAATTGAGTCTGATTCCCTCCGCAGCTCACTCATCGTATTCGGTTATACGGGTGATTATTATTAGGTGTATTCAGAAAAATGAGATCTCAGAGCCCTCAGCCATGTCAGTCTCGTGAACAGGATTCCTCAGAAATTTTGTTGTCAAATAACTGAGGAAAGAAAATATTGGCTTTAATTTAATTTTCTCAGCTCTCCCCCCCCCCCCAAGATGATATTTTAAAGTATGGTAGTTTATGATATAAACAAATTAAATTCATACAAACAATAACAAACCAAACGTTGATTTTATTCGATTCGATTGATAAAGATCAAGAGTGTGTGTGTTTGTCACTGCAATCAAAAGGAATACAAAAATCGACGTTTTGTAAAAAGAGGGACAAAAATGGGAAAAGTCATAGGAGAGGGGATACCCTACCTTTTTGTTGTATCTTTAAGACTTTTAGGAACAACAAAATCCAAAATCCAGTAAATTTTCATAAAAAAATAACGATTTTAAAACTGCAATTGACCTATACTTTTGCTTCCTTAAGCCACCTATGCACGCACAACAAATAAAAATAACATAACCAAATTTCCAGGATTTAAAGTTCAAGGTTAGTACTATATCCTGAAACCTTCACGTCAAACACATCTGAGATGTGCTGGCTTTTTCGAAAGACGTTTTCATATGGAATGACTCGAAACTAAAATGTTTGAGGCTAAAATTTCTTATCGATCTTTTAGTTTTTCAAAGGAATAACAAAATATTTGTACTGCAAAACTGAACTTTTCAATGAAGGCCACAAAACTGTATTAGTTCATTAACGATTTTTTGAAACATTCCACTAACATTTCTGTTCTTAGCCACCTATCTTCTAAACTTTCTCATTTTTTTTTGCTAATCAAAAACGAAACCAATTACTGTAAAGGGGCCCTATTTTATTTTCTGCCCCAGGGCCCTTGCCCCTCTAGCTACACTACTGGTAAGCATACCTAAATGCTGTGTTTTTTTCCAAGTCCTTATATTGAAACTAGTGAGGTTGACTTTCATGCTATTATTATTACCTAGATTTCCTTGGCTGTCGATATTTCTTAAAGATCAAATTTAGTTTGACAAAATAAATCAATGTTACCTTTATCTTCAACTCCTCTTTGGACTTAGCTGAGCCCAGATAACTTTTGGGGCTTTAGTTTAAAAGCTCAGTTTTTGGTGTAAAAAATCACACTGATAACAGAATCCGACGAATGAGTCAGGCTCAATTTTGACATTTGGCTCATGGTAAAAATGTCGAAGCTCAGTCTGATTCGCTCCGCAGCTCATTCGACGGATAGTTAATCGGGCTGAATAACTTTGATGTGGATAGTTTGCATGCTAACATAAAAATATTGTTTTAGAAATTGAAACTTATCAAATGATTTTTTTATAATATATTACACCCAAAAATTGTTTTTATTGAAACTTATGTTTTTATATCAAATTGTTTGCGTGTGCCGAGGCATATTTTGACGATTTCAAAGACTATTTTAAGACGAAGCGATTTTTGATCTAAGTTTCTCTTGTGATTTCCTTAACAAAAGATTAGAGAGCTCTTCCCGCGAGCAATATTCATTAAATGAAATGAAAAAGAACGCTGTAACGGTTAATGTTTTTTTCTTTGAAAAGTGTAATATACATTTTTGTTTTAATATGAACCAAATACTCGTATAACTTATAAATAAATAGAAATTGAAGGGCAGACAAAATTTTTAAATTTTTAAATCAAATTTTTTTCAAATCTTCGTCAAACTGTAATTGACAAAAAATATGAATAGAATTCACTTTAAATAGTTAATGATCGGAATGTTGAACACGAATATTTATGTTCGAAATACCAATCCACATGGAATTAAGTGATTTTAGATGGAATACATAGATACAGAACATCCAAATTCATTTTTTTTTTAAATTATAAAACATGATTAAGCTAATTTCTTGGGACAGCTACTTGTACACTAAATTTGCAACTGTCTTTTTATAGGGAGCTTAATTACCTTTCTTTTTTGCCATAGCATTATCTTCTTTAAGAATTAAATTTTAAGAAATAGACAGGTGAGATACAAGGGCGTACGCCGGATTTCGATTAGGTGGGGGCAAACTTATTCAAAAAATAGTTTTATTACAGAAAGCTTGCTTTAAAATGTTTTCAAAAGAAGAAAGATTGAATAATATATGAAATATATTCTGATTAGAGGGGGGCAAGCGCAACTAGCTTCCCCTTTGGCGTACGCCCTTTTGTTTCAATGTTTTCCATTTATTTTTCGTACGGATCTTACGTTATTGTCAAAAGCAGACAGAGTCTAGTTAATCAAATCTTTGACAACCAATTCCGTTGTCCAAGTTAAAAAATTTTAGGACAACAGTTGAAACGAGGCAATAGGAGGGGATGGGTTAGTGGAATAGGGTGAGGAATCTAAAAGGAAAGGGGCAGGATTCAGAAAACTAGGTTATGGATTGCAACCGTATGTGGTTATCGCGGATGGGAAAGGAGCCTGAGACTAAAAAGAAGCAAATTGAAAATGATGAGTAAACGAAATCTATTGGTGTTGAAGGGGAAGGGCAAGGGGACGGAATATCCGCTGTATGAGCCGTGGCATGCTCGCTGCGCGCGACTTAGCTCGTCGGAATGGGGGGGTCTGGCCCACACAGCAGGATCTCACCTCCTTTCAAAAACATAAAAACATGCCAAAAACAAACAATATCGCTACCACCACTTTACCTGCCACACTTTGGGTGCTGTCGATGACGTCACAGCCTGGCTCTTTTCCCTCCCTTACCTAGAATCCGGTCGGCCGGTAGTTTCGGATTCCCCAAAATCAAAACTGGTTCTTTAGGATTTCAGCTGAGTCACATATACCGTCGGGCCATAGCCTGCCCTACCGCACCCCCTGCAAATACCCTTACCAACCCATTGAGCTCTTAATAAGCCCAGTAAAACACACGGGATCCATGGATATTGGCGTGATTCACAAAATTTTTATTTCTCTGACTTAATTCCTATAACTAAAGATATCGCTTAAATAATAAATTTGATATCGCTTATCTGAATTCATGACTTCTTATTTGTATGACAAGATCCTTTAATCTAAATTATCACTTACATAAACAAAAAGTAATAAACAAATAAATAAACACCTAAATACTAACCTTAAAACTAATTACGGATTGACCCGTCTATGCTACTCGTCACTTAAACTAGTAGGTAATGTTTTTTTTTTTTAATTTTTATACGCGTGAATTAATAAATAGTAATTAACCTATGGATAAGAAATTGAAAGAAAAAAAAAACAGATGACAAAAAAAAGGTATAAGTACCTAATATAAAATAATAACGTGATCCCTAAATCCAATTTTTAATCGAAATTCGTTAATGAAACTGGCAGAGATGCATGAAACAATGTCGGCATTAATCTTTTTTGGTAGCATGGGCTTACGGCATCAGATTCCAAAAACCTGCGAATATGCGGGAAACCCTCGATAAGGTAATGAACATTCGAGATGAGATTCCCCCCAATTCCCTCGTATCAACTACACGGCCTTTGGATCTTGGCGTTATCATACAAAAAAAACTAACCCCGGACTACTGCCTACAGAGAGCTCTTTGTTGGTGGTGTCTGAAACGGGGGAAGGCAAAATATTGCAGCTAGGGGGCCACGAGGAACCTTACTCGGTACGGTTAAAACCAAACGGTATTCTTTCAAATTTTGAGGCTTCAAATACCCGATTTTATTTAGCCAATTCTTGAAATCTGAAAACGTTCCCCTTTTTTTTTTGTTCAAATAAAGATACTGTGACTTGAACACTATGATTTAACAACATAAAATTTATCACGCCAATAGAAATACATAAATAGAGTTATAATGATGAAAATCTCGAACACGGCTGCTAATTGAACTCCTCAGTTTCTTTCTTCGCCCTCGGTCCCAGAATCGAGCCGAGAGACGTTTTTAAGTCGTTTCCTCTCTTATTTGTTCTTTCGATAAGTTTGGGGTTAAAATACGCGGGGTGAATCTTTTACGTGCCACCAAGAGTAGTTGGATTTGGGTGACTGGGTATGACCGTATGCGCGTTACACTTAATTATTCGCCAGTATTTTCTAATTCTTGATATTTCATATATACATATATGTATTTCGGGAATTAGCTTTCTTTACTTTTTTGGTTTGCCCTCTTAGACATAATATATTCCCAATCCCAAGAGGAATAATTCAAATGTTACTTGTGTAAGCCCGGGTTTTGCACGGGCTTTCCTCACTGACTGCGTGACCAGAAATTTCACAGTAGTACTGCCGACGTAGGGCCTCTATCAGGATAGCCTCAAACGCTACTAGCGACTTGATGTGTAAAAGCACTAAACTGCCTAAGCGAGCGGCTTCATACGACATCCACGGTGTCCCCGATGGTTCGGCCACCACGACTATGGTTGGCGCCGGTAATCGCCTAAGATTCACCTTTAACAAAATTTAAATTTTTTTATAAAACTGTTCTCACTAAGAAACACCTTTTTTCACTATCTTACCCCTATGCGCACAGAAATCCCTCAAAAACAAATTTAAATCCTAGTCCGAATCAACGATTTTCTTTTAATGCCGAGACTGATACACCGACAGAATATTTTCGTTGCTTAAACGTATGACAATGCAACTTTTAAATCATCGACCTTACTCGAGCAATGGTATGACTAGGAATGACTATCTACGTACGGTGTAGAGCTAACACCGTTTACCTGTACATCAGCTTATCGTTTCTTGCTTAGCCTAGTACCGCTCGCTATGCATAGTGCACTTCTTTTGTTAACTAGTTCAACGAACTATGGATGTTGACCTTCATTCAAAATGCACTTAAACTATTCAAAATTTCGTCTCCTACTTTCAGGCGATATTGTCTCTCCATTTTTGTCTTAAACTTAATCTCTACCGAATACCCAACCCTTTAGTCCGTGTCTGAACCATATCCCATCCATGCCTAACTTAGCTTTTAGCCCTACCGCCGTTCTTTGACAGAGCTTGACATTTTCTTTATTTTTATTTGACTGTCCTAGCCTAACATAGCATTTTTCCCTGCGCGCGTGAATTTTCTCTTCTTTTTTTATTTATTCTTACTTAATTAATTTCGCTTGCACAAAAGTTGTAAAATCAAATTGACCCATTACGTAAAAAATGCAATGAAATAAAACAATGTGTGCTCCCACTGAATGTTAAACGCACCGTGCGTTTCTAACCCGGCCATCGAAATCGCAGAATGCCGATGTCACAGGACGTTCGAAACCAGGCATGCTCTCACGGAAACTACGGACTCCTATTTACCTATCGGGATTTAGATAGAAATAAGGAACTCGGTAAGAGGTCGGATCACCAGAATTTATGGGCCGCTTTTGGCTGGCCTTGGCCACCATCGTGAGGATTTCATTCGCCTTTTCAGAGGCGCTCCTATTGGAATCCTCCTCACCAATTATGAGAGTAGGTGGTGGGAATTTAGCACCTAGAAAAGGTATCCGAAGCCCCTCACCCTACGAAAACCCGATTGGCCCAACCTCTCTACCCCTTGAGAAAAATGTCCAAAGAAAACGCGGACTATGGGTTCCTCTTCTTATTGAGTGAAGTGTCGGTCCAAATGTGAGTCGCTCGCTATCCCAGTTAGACGATTAAGTTCTTGCCGGGCGCACCACGGATGAGCGAAAAATCTACTATCACCCTATGGTGACCAAGGTCAAGGTATATTAGTGTCATATTTTTAGTTCATGTGGTAAGAGAAATTCTACGTTGTTTATTTTTCTTTCTATTTGTATTCGGATGTAGCCATCACAAAACTCCGAATCTGGAAATTGACTTTTAATGTCCAGAGGCGGTGACTGGCTACCGGCAGTATTGGCCGTAAACGAACGTGGGGAAGAACTCACGCATTGAAAGCCGGGCATAAGACTTACTTTATTCTTATACCGAAATTCGTGAATGTCTCTGGCCATCTACCATTGTCATGTTATTGGAGGCTGACGAACATCGATTCATCGAAACTGGTACAGTGGCCGCAGTTACAGGATGTAAGTGACTTTTACTTAAACGTCTCTTTTCACTTCCCTCTGACCTTTTACTTAAGACGAGAACAAACGTAAAGATCATAAATTGTGTGCATCTGCAAGTATCTTTATTTTCTCTATACCAAAGGCACCCCCTAAATTAATTATAATTTTAAGTACGTATCTTGAATGTGACGTCAATAAAATTCACTATAAGAGTACATAATAAACGTGAGTTTACTAAATTGATAGCATTTCATTTGTTGGGTTACACGAAAAGAATACATCCCCATTCCTGCGCCCGGGTAACTATTTCGCTATAAGAGATGTTTACTCTATGTGTAATTCGAGTTGAATTATTCTTATTCTCGAGGTTTTTTTTTTTTCGTTCCTTTTTTTTTATCATTATTTATTTCTATCTTCTTTTTGTTAATACAGTAAGGCTTGACTTATGACTAGAATAAATAAAAAAACTTAACTAGTATCACAATTTGGATTGAATCTTTTAGAGATATTCAGATGCTAAGCATGCGAGTGTATGAGTTCTATGAAAGTACACAAATAAATAGACGGACGACTTAAGTATCACAGATGGCATTAATGAGAATCAGGTACAGTGTTTTACGCTTATACGAGAAGCTTTATCGCAGACAGTATGGATTTGGTAATCATATCACAGATGGTCGTAACTAGCGTTTCTTTCGTTAGTTGCTCTCTTTGAGTATCACAGATGTTAGGGGTTGTCCAGGGACAAATGAGGCCTGGTCGGATACATGAGATCATGGATATTTATCACCCAATCGATTTGCTTGACTATAAGCTAGTAGAATTTGCTGAGCTAAAAATGATACGAATAGGTCTCTTCCAGACGATACTCGTTCTATCATATACCGTCGCGTACTTATGCGAACTTTGCCAATTAATCCTGTAATACTAAACATCGCCCTAGCGAATGGTTCGCTTTTCTAATTCTGAAACATTTGCGTTGAACAGTTTGTTCTGGATTATTGGAACTTCACTGTTTTAAGTCTTTGGCGTGAAAGATACCAATTTTCTTTCCCGCCAGAGTTTCGATTTCATACATATTCTTTCCAATTGGCCTAACTACGCGACATTTTATGTATTTCGGGCAAAGTTTGGAGGAAAGGCGTTTGGAACTGTCACTCAGAATAAAATTCCGTCTGTACACTTCTTGCCCTGGTACGTAGCTTACATTACGTGAGCGAATATTGTACCTTTTCATACCTCTTTCGTTCGCCTTCAAAATTTCTTCTCTGATTTTGGACCTTATAACCTGCAATCGGTTTTGCCTCGGTAGGGTCAATAGCTCGCCATCTTCTACGACGCTCAACCTCTGTGCCAGTTCGTAACTGCTACCGTGCGCAATCATGTTTATTCCGAAAAGGGCGAAATATGGTGACACTCCGATAGCAGTGTGCACGGAGCTTCTCAACGCTCCTGCGATGTCACTGAGGTGAGCATCCCAGTCGCGTTGATCTTCCTTTAGGTATGACCGTATTGCAGCTAGAAGCGTTCTATTAACCCGTTCCGAGGCATTTGACTGCGGTGAATAATTCGCCGTCCTAAAATGTCTAATTCCGAAATTATCCAAGAGGTTTTGGAATTCCTTTGACAGGAACTGTTTTCCGTTATCCGAGTGGATAATTTGGGGTACCCCAAATGTATTGAATATTTCCTCTCGCAAAAATTTTATGACGTTCCCCGAATTCGCAGCCCGTAACGGTTTCAGAAACACGAATTTGGACAAATGATCCAACACGACGAAAACATATGCGTTGCCAGTTTTAGATCGCGGATATGGACCTATGAAATCTATATAAAGTTTTTGGAAGGGCCTTTCAGAAGTATAAGACGTTTCGATAGGCGGACGTGAAACTTGATTCGACGCTTTTGATTGCTTGCATACAACGCATTTGGAAACAAATTGACGGACTTGTACGGTCATATTCGGCCAGTAGAAGTACTGCCGTAATCTATGCAATGTTTTAGCTATGCCACCATGAGCGGCTTGTGGTGGATCATGCGCCTTCGCGATGAGATCTTCTGTCAGAGCCGAGGGAACCCATAGGCACCAGGTGTGCTCCGATAAGGACTCACATACGCCGTGTGGAATTGTTCTTTTATAGACATAATCGTCTTCCACTTTCACCTCCGGCAGTTCCTCCTTGTGTTCAAGAACTGTACTCAGGAGACTTTTGTATTCCTCGGACTTGAATTCTTCGGAATCCAAATCTATCCATGGAGCTACCTGATCAAGTGCCAAAGAATCCACGTGTGCCCGAGAAAGCGTGTCTGGCACCACATTTAAAGAACCTTTTCGATGCTCTATGTCGAAGGCATATGACTGTAATTCCAGACTCCATCTGGCTAACCGGCCACTCAAGTCTTTCATCGTCATTAACCACTTCAAACTTGAGTGGTCGGTTATGACCGTAAAGTCCATACCCTCGACATAGGGCCTAAACTTCTTAATTGCCATAACCGCCGCCATACACTCTCTCTCGGTCACACTATAGTTGCCTTGGCACGAGTTTAGTTTTTGTGAGAAATACGATATGGGCAACTCCACTCCATCCTCGTGCTTCTGGAATAGTACCGCGCCGATTCCAGAGTCTGACGCGTCACACTGTATGAAGAATCGCTTCGAGAAATCGGGATGTGTGAGTACCGGAGCCGTCGTAAGGGCTCCTTTCAACTTCTCGAAAGCGATTTTTGCTTCCTCAGTCATGACAAATTTGGAGTGTTTGTTCTTCAGCGTATCCGTCAAGGGTGCAGTCAAGCTAGAAAAATCCTTTATAAACCTCCTATACCACCCCGCTAGGCCAAGCAACCTACGAACTTGTCGGGGGTTCTTAGGCATCGGGAAGTCTACTATTGCCTCTATTTTGGCCGGGTCGGTCTTCAATTTCCCACCACCAACGATGAAACCCAAGTATTTTAGCTCCTTGAAGCAAAACTTGGATTTCTTTACGTTGATGGTGAGATTTGCTTTCCTCAGGCAGTCAGCTACTTCACCCAGCAGAGTGATATGGGTCTGGAAGTCCGGCGCTATGATGAGCAGATCATCGAGATACACAAAGACCCGATCCCGGAGTCGTGCAGGGATCACCTTGTCCATTAAACGACATAACCTTTGTGCTGCGTTACACAACCCAAAGGGCATGACCGTAAACTGGTACAAGGGTCTCCCCGGTACCGCAAACGCAGTTTTTTCCCTACTCTCCCTCTCCAACGGTATTTGCCAGAACGCTTCCTTCAAATCTACGCTACTAATGTAGTAGGTATCTGGTAGACGGCTGATCAGCCCTTCGATGTGGGGGAGAGGGTTAGCGTCCTTTTTGGTAACCGAGTTGACCTTTCGAGAATCCAAGCAAAAACGATACTTTGTAGTACCGTTTGGACCTGGCTTCTTAATCAGCACAACTGGTGAACACCAAGGGCTCTCGCTCTCCTCCACAACGCCGAGCTCAAGCATCCTGTCTATTTCCTGGTACAAAAGGGCTTGCACCGCTGGGGAAACAGGGTAGTGTCTCTGCTTCACCGGAACCGCATCTCCGGTATCGATGGTGTGCTCCATCAACGCCGTCTTTCCCAGGCCGTGTCGATCGTAATCAAGGAATTTCTGCTTGACCGCCTCCAATTCAGACCGCTGTCCAAGAGATAGTTCGTGAGAGTTGAGCAAATCTGCTTCTTCCTCCAGAATCGACACGGAACTAAGCACATTTGGTGCAATCTGAAACGCTTTCCAGAAGTCGACTCCTAAGTACAATTCCTGATCCAGATTCGGAACTAAGTACAATGTCAACTGATGCAGTGCCTGGACTTTACCAACGATGGCCTGGTTCTTGCCGTCGGCGGTTTTAACTCCTGACTTATAGGGCAGAGTTTGAACTCCCGCTTTTTCTATAAACTCAAGGCCACCTCTTCCCAAGATGCTCACACTAGCCCCGCTATCCAAGAGCCCTAGGACTTCTATTCCTTCAATAATAACCTTGGCGTATGGCCGAGGATCCGTATTAGTGTTTATTACCGTTGACGAAATACTTCTTCGTATCTGTTTCCTTTGTTTATATCTGATTCTAGCCTTAAGTACTCTTTTTGAAATTGCTCCTACCTTTCCGTTAATAATCCGGTCCCTTGCTTCATAATATTCTTTTATTCTCACATGCAAAGGTCTCATTCGGGACTCGGGGCTACGTTTTTCTTCCTTTTCTTTATAATTTGTATCTCTAACTAATAATTTAATCGTTTTTTCATCCTGACAGTTTGGGGTTCTTATGTGGATTTCGTGGTTTCTTGGGGCGTCTGTGTCGAACGCGACTCCCCCAAAGATCTCGCGTTCCGACTAAATTTTCCGACCTACAGTGAGGGCATTTCGGAGTTATTACGCCCTCCTGCCCACATCGGTAGCAAAAAATGTTTCTTGTCGCCGACGGGCAGTCCATAAACGTGTGCCCCGGCCCTCGACAGTTCCAGCAAGCCGCCGTCTTGGGATCGCTATACCCCCGAGTGGTTTTCGGCCGCGCACCCAAGTGCTGAAAAGCCTCCAATTGTTCGTCTCGGCTGGACCATCCCTCCGTTTCGATGCCTAATTCATTTACCCCATACCGGGCTGGGGGTCGCTGGTTCTTTGGGCCATCTCTTTCTCTAGTTGGAAAAACATTTTCCGCGTCCTTACATGCCATCCTTAATTGGTCCATGGTGTAAACGGACTGAGGATACACCAGCCTACCCACTCGCTCATTCAAATTTTTCTTAAGGGTTCTCACTAGATCTACTTCCGGGATCTGCATCCTGAGCTGAGACTTCAACTTATTAATGGCAGCAAAATAATCCTCACTGGACTCCCAGGAGCCTTGCCGCCGATCCGTGATCTCTCGCATCAAATCTAGATCCGATTTAGAGTTACGAAATTGCCGCATCAATGCGTCTCTCAAAACGGGCCAGTCTGGCCGATAATTAGACCGTTGGTATTGCCAGTACCATTCGCTAGCGGCTCCCGAGAGCAGTAGATGAAAGTCCCTCAGGATCTCAGCCCAGGTGCAGTCGTGCTGACTTTGTAGCATCTCGACTCGGAAAATAAAGTCTTCTACTGTCAGGGACTCAGGCTTACCGTTAAAGCTCACGCCCCATTTGTCTATTCTAATAAGCCGCCCCCCTCCATACGGAGGCGCTTGAAAATGTTGAGGTGTGTACCGGCTGTAGTGATTTCTACTATCCCAAAATTGCCCTTGTAAGTTTTCGGGTTGGTGTGTACCCCTATCTAACCCCGAGCTACCGACGTCTACACCAGGTCTTGGACGCGGAGCCCCTACCTGACTACCTGGTGTAGTGAATGGTCTTGATTGTGGATCCAGTTGAGGTGGCCTCGGAAGTACCGTAGGTGGTGGCTGGCTGAGCCTTCGATCGACTGGGCGACTACCTGCCGGCGGCCGGATTCTTTCTTCCACTGGGGGAATCGGGCGGGTAGTAAGATTTATTTCTTTTAGAAAATCTAAGAAGCCCCGTTGTACTTCGGCTTTCACTGACTCTGAAATATTTTCTCGTATCGAATTCGTGTACGATTCATAAGCATTCACTACCGCCAAATTTATCACTGTTCTCAACTCGGCCGATATCCCTATCGCTTCTTCACCCTGACCTCCACCCTTGTTTCCGTTCACAGCCCGACTACCATTGGTTTCGGCCAAATTGCCCTGACAAGACGTATCGTTGTCCTCGAAATTCGCTAGGAGATCTTCCGTCGCCATATTTATCGGTAAGATCGGGGCTGTCGCACCCGGCGCACTTAAATTGCTAAAAGATGGTGCCCTTATTGAATCTTCTGGACTGTCACCTGAAGTAACACTATTGGACGAAGAGTGGTGTACCGACTGTGGTGGATTATTTCCTTGGCCTCCGGATGTTGACGCTTCTACGGGGAGTAAAGGGAGCTCATTTGTTGGCCGGTTATTCCCCAGGCCGCTCTTCTTGGTCGGTGAATGGCCCACCGGCATCTCTATGTCTTGTTTGTCAAAATGTCTCAGTAGGCGACGTGTGACTGCTCTGTTTCCTAACTTTTGCTTTATTATTCTAATTTTTGCTCCCTCTTCTTCTTTCAGAACAGAATTCTGCATTAATTTAAAATTTAATTTGTGTGCCGCTTGAATTTAAGACTGAATTACACCTGGATCTTTTAAATTTCAATGGGTTTTTTTACCCTTAAGGTGCTATCCCGTAAGACAATGTAATACCCGCAGAAGTTATACCCTTATGAATTTCTATATAGAATTACAATAACTTATAGCCTTGCACATGTGTGTTTAAATAAACGACCCATAACATAGCCCTTGATTGTACTGAGATTCCTTGTTGAATACTTTATACTTTAATTAAATTGCCTTTACTAAGGAGAGACAATTTTGAAAACTAACCAATGAGAAAACTATCTATATCTATAACTAAGCCTTTTTTATTTTTTTATTTTTTTTTTTTTTTTTTTTTTTTTTTTTTACTTTATACTTAGGAGCTCAATATGAACCAAATGAAAATAATTGAAACTTACAACCTATGCCTACTTTCCATTATAACTATTGACTGACCTTATGAACTTTGAAATTGAACACTAACTACAAAAAATTAAGAGGAGCCTTATTCTTAATAAATATAATTTTTAATATTCAAACTTAAAAATCCACCTAAATGTTAGCCTATAAAACTACTCCGAGTAACAGAAAAAAAACTCAATTGTATTAGGCTTTTATCATTTATCCTTCTACCTAACAAATTCCAAAATGTACAATATTTATTTTTTTTCTTCCTAAAATGTGACAAATTTAGTTTTTATTTTTTTTTTTGTTTACTGTTTTAACTATTCATACGGGGGTGTTTTGGGCGGCTGTTTTCGGTAATATATTTTTTTCGCTTATGACTCAACCAACTAAATCCATTTTTCTTCTCTTAACTCTTTTTTTTTTTCCAAAGTGTGGCAAATATCAGATTATATGAACTATATTTAATACTCGACAACACGATTTCCAATTGATGATGCTGGCAGAGCCCGAACGACTCGTCGCAATTGATCAGGCTTTCTTACTAGCTATCCTGAACAAGACCTACGAATAGTACTTGCTCCGCCAACAACATCAATTAGAACAGGACTTTTCGTTGCTCCCGGTCCCCGGGCCAACCGATCCGGTCGCATCTCAAACGTTACTTTAAAAACTTACGCTTGATGACATACCGAATCGTCCGTCCAGGCCCCGAAAGCGACTGTGGACAATACTACGAATGGCCAATTGTTTCCGCTGTCAATGTCGAAACCAGACGTCGCAATTAGTCAGACATTCTGAAAAGCTATTCTGTACGAGACTTACGTATGGAATCGGCACCGGCAACAACGACAATCTAACCATTTTGGAAGGACTGGGACACACAAAACACGTATGGGCGCCATTTGAAACGAGGCAATAGGAGGGGATGGGTTAGTGGAATAGGGTGAGGAATCTAAAAGGAAAGGGGCAGGATTCAGAAAACTAGGTTATGGATTGCAACCGTATGTGGTTATCGCGGATGGGAAAGGAGCCTGAGACTAAAAAGAAGCAAATTGAAAATGATGAGTAAACGAAATCTATTGGTGTTGAAGGGGAAGGGCAAGGGGACGGAATATCCGCTGTATGAGCCGTGGCATGCTCGCTGCGCGCGACTTAGCTCGTCGGAATGGGGGGGTCTTGCCCACACAGCAGGATCTCACCTCCTTTCAAAAACATAAAAACATGCCAAGAACAAACAATATCGCTACCACCACTTTACCTGCCACACTTTGGGTGCTGTCGATGACGTCACAGCCTGGCTCTTTTCCCTCCCTTACCTAGAATCCGGTCGGCCGGTAGTTTCGGATTCCCCAAAATCAAAACTGGTTCTTTAGGATTTCAGCTGAGTCACATATACCGTCGGGCCATAGCCTGCCCTACCGCACCCCCTGCAAATACCCTTACCAACCCATTGAGCTCTTAATAAGCCCAGTAAAACACACGGGATCCATGGATATTGGCGTGATTCACAAAAATTTTATTTCTCTGACTTAATTCCTATAACTAAAGATATCGCTTAAATAATAAATTTGATATCGCTTATCTGAATTCATGACTTCTTATTTGTATGACAAGATCCTTTAATCTAAATTATTACTTACATAAACAAAAAGTAATAAACAAATAAATAAACACCTAAATACTAACCTTAAAACTAATTACGGATTGACCCGTCTATGCTACTCGTCACTTAAACTAGTAGGTAATGTTTTTTTTTTTTAATTTTTATACGCGTGAATTAATAAATAGTAATTAACCTATGGATAAGAAATTGAAAGAAAAAAAAAAAACAGATGACAAAAAAAAGGTATAAGTACCTAATATAAAATAATAACGTGATCCCTAAATCCAATTTTTAATCGAAATTCGTTAATGAAACTGGCAGAGATGCATGAAACAATGTCGGCATTAATCTTTTTTGGTAGCATGGGCTTACGGCATCAGATTCCAAAAACCTGCGAATATGCGGGAAACCCTCGATAAGGTAATGAACATTCGAGATGAGATTCCCCCCAATTCCCTCGTATCAACTACACGGCCTTTGGATCTTGGCGTTATCATACAAAAAAAACTAACCCCGGACTACTGCCTACAGAGAGCTCTTTGTTGGTGGTGTCTGAAACGGGGGAAGGCAAAATATTGCAGCTAGGGGGCCACGAGGAACCTTACTCGGTACGGTTAAAACCAAACGGTATTCTTTCAAATTTTGAGGCTTCAAATACCCGATTTTATTTAGCCAATTCTTGAAATCTGAAAACGTTCCCCTTTTTTTTTTGTTCAAATAAAGATACTGTGACTTGAACACTATGATTTAACAACATAAAATTTATCACGCCAATAGAAATACATAAATAGAGTTATAATGATGAAAATCTCGAACACGGCTGCTAATTGAACTCCTCAGTTTCTTTCTTCGCCCTCGGTCCCAGAATCGAGCCGAGAGACGTTTTTAAGTCGTTTCCTCTCTTATTTGTTCTTTCGATAAGTTTGGGGTTAAAATACGCGGGGTGAATCTTTTACGTGCCACCAAGAGTAGTTGGATTTGGGTGACTGGGTATGACCGTATGCGCGTTACACTTAATTATTCGCCAGTATTTTCTAATTCTTGATATTTCATATATACATATATGTATTTCGGGAATTAGCTTTCTTTACTTTTTTGGTTTGCCCTCTTAGACATAATATATTCCCAATCCCAAGAGGAATAATTCAAATGTTACTTGTGTAAGCCCGGGTTTTGCACGGGCTTTCCTCACTGACTGCGTGACCAGAAATTTCACAGTAGTACTGCCGACGTAGGGCCTCTATCAGGATAGCCTCAAACGCTACTAGCGACTTGATGTGTAAAAGCACTAAACTGCCTAAGCGAGCGGCTTCATACGACATCCACGGTGTCCCCGATGGTTCGGCCACCACGACTATGGTTGGCGCCGGTAATCGCCTAAGATTCACCTTTAACAAAATTTTAATTTTTTTATAAAACTGTTCTCACTAAGAAACACCTTTTTTCACTATCTTACCCCTATGCGCACAGAAATCCCTCAAAAACAAATTTAAATCCTAGTCCGAATCAACGATTTTCTTTTAATGCCGAGACTGATACACCGACAGAATATTTTCGTTGCTTAAACGTATGACAATGCAACTTTTAAATCATCGACCTTACTCGAGCAATGGTATGACTAGGAATGACTATCTACGTACGGTGTAGAGCTAACACCGTTTACCTGTACATCAGCTTATCGTTTCTTGCTTAGCCTAGTACCGCTCGCTATGCATAGTGCACTTCTTTTGTTAACTAGTTCAACGAACTATGGATGTTGACCTTCATTCAAAATGCACTTAAACTATTCAAAATTTCGTCTCCTACTTTCAGGCGATATTGTCTCTCCATTTTTGTCTTAAACTTAATCTCTACCGAATACCCAACCCTTTAGTCCGTGTCTGAACCATATCCCATCCATGCCTAACTTAGCTTTTAGCCCTACCGCCGTTCTTTGACAGAGCTTGACATTTTCTTTATTTTTATTTGACTGTCCTAGCCTAACATAGCATTTTTCCCTGCGCGCGTGAATTTTCTCTTCTTTTTTTATTTATTCTTACTTAATTAATTTCGCTTGCACAAAAGTTGTAAAATCAAATTGACCCATTACGTAAAAAATGCAATGAAATAAAACAATGTGTGCTCCCACTGAATGTTAAACGCACCGTGCGTTTCTAACCCGGCCATCGAAATCGCAGAATGCCGATGTCACAGGACGTTCGAAACCAGGCATGCTCTCACGGAAACTACGGACTCCTATTTACCTATCGGGATTTAGATAGAAATAAGGAACTCGGTAAGAGGTCGGATCACCAGAATTTATGGGCCGCTTTTGGCTGGCCTTGGCCACCATCGTGAGGATTTCATTCGCCTTTTCAGAGGCGCTCCTATTGGAATCCTCCTCACCAATTATGAGAGTAGGTGGTGGGAATTTAGCACCTAGAAAAGGTATCCGAAGCCCCTCACCCTACGAAAACCCGATTGGCCCAACCTCTCTACCCCTTGAGAAAAATGTCCAAAGAAAACGCGGACTATGGGTTCCTCTTCTTATTGAGTGAAGTGTCGGTCCAAATGTGAGTCGCTCGCTATCCCAGTTAGACGATTAAGTTCTTGCCGGGCGCACCACGGATGAGCGAAAAATCTACTATCACCCTATGGTGACCAAGGTCAAGGTATATTAGTGTCATATTTTTAGTTCATGTGGTAAGAGAAATTCTACGTTGTTTATTTTTCTTTCTATTTGTATTCGGATGTAGCCATCACACAGTAACCTACAAAGATTATCAATAACTTTTCGGAGGTATACGGCTGTCTAATTTTGTCTAACAAAGTACTGTAGGATGAGTATTTATAAATCCTACAAAAAATATTCAAATTAAAGAAAAGTACCTACTTATTTCAAGTTCCTATAAACATATCCTAACAACTTTCTTATACGATGTGTCTTTGTGGAGAAACTGGTTAAAGCGTCTTTTCAAAATAACAGCTGAAGCTCACTAATTCTAGATGCTCTATTTGCAATCATAAAATTTTGCAGAATTTTCCTAATTTTGTATAAAAATCTTTTTTGATTCAGCTGCCGACTAGCCTACTTTCCAAGAAAAGAAAATTTGGGTTGGTAGGGGATTCGTATATGATAAAGAATTTAAAAAAAAAAATGTGTCTAAGGGAATTCCAAGCCCCCCCCCACAGCCAAATCCTGGATCCGCTACTGATCACGACTATGTTGCAATGTTGCACGAACTTGCTCTCATGATTCAAGGATTTTGCGAGACTAAACATTTTATAGTAATAATCGTATTTTTTATGATATTTTGACCGAGAAAAAGTGAACAAATTCAAAACTACTAAAAATACCGTAAATATGTTTAAATGTAATATTATTGATTCTTCTAGAGTTACCAAAACGCAGTCAATCATTATAATGAAAACTTGAAAGTCAGGGGAATGACACAAAAAATGATGTTAGGGGAATTACTCCGAATTGTGTTTTTAAGAATTAAATGTAGGTTATTAGAAAATTAGATGTTTTATATTATTTTTCACGTAGGCCCTTGTAAATGACACAGACAAGTAAAACTTTTTAATTTTTATACCCAAAAACACGCGTTAGAGGAATGACAATTTCGCTTGACGAAAAACAAAATCATTGCCTTAACTTGAAATAAAAAAGACAAAAAAGATTTTTTGAAACCCTTACTTCAATTTTCATAAAGAGCAATTCTGTACCGCTAAACAACAAAAAAATCAGTTTTCTATTTTGAGCCTATATATTTTTTATTAATTTCCATTGGTGGGATAGAAATGATCAATTTATGGGGGACACTTACTTAATAGCTCCTATTTAAAAAAATAAAGTAACTAAAAATCATTTTACTATTTTTAGTTAGGATGCATATATTATTAAAAAGACTGCATCATTAGATTTTTTGTATCGTTTTTAGTTTCGCTGCTAAAATTCAGACAATGTGGTAAGTAGGCCTGGGGACAAGTCAGGGGAATGACATTTTGGGTGTTTAAATGGAGATAGCGGGTATGATACTTTTTTTAACTTTATTTTTTCTAGAGCGAATATTAGAACCCGTTTGTTTCAAGCTATCCAATTAACAAACTTGTAATAAAATTTTGTACTTCGGTTCAAAAATGAAGGAGACTGAAATACCCTAGAAGACTAATGTTCGTCGATTCGACGAACGCATTTTATTGTTTCTTGAATTTCTCTTAACCCTTTTTCGCAATCGCTTTCGTTTTTCGTGTAGCTCTAGTCATCCATGAGTTCTTGTTGTGTGCGGAAGCTTGGCGACTTGTGTGCTTAGGTAAGGGTGGTTTTTAGGGAAAAGTGGGACGATCGTTCGTCGAAGCAACAAACATTAGCTTTAATGTAACTTTTAGTGTTGAAAACTCTCAGGACTAAAATTCAACTTAATACTCCCAACAATGATCAATCTTCAACAGAGCACTAGCCCGAAAAAAGAAAGATTTGCATAATGTGTCTGTACGAAAGTACACGCAACAAAATCTCCATTATTAAGAAGGAAGTTTCTAATATGACCTGCGACGCAAACATACCTTTTACAAACAAATCATTAGAGTCCACAAATCGAATTACGTTCCATACAAATGTCATAAAATTAATGAAGTTGATGTACTAATCGAATATACACCAAGTCATATGACGAATAAAACACAATTCTACCAGATATTATTACAAGTGGTTGCATTTTTATTTTATACTTTTAAAAGTTATTTTTTTACTAATTTCTTTTGAAGAAAGAAACTTAGACGTCAACAGTGTCCCTCAAAAAAACGGTGTATGACGAAATCCAAATGTGCAAAGTGCAATATAAACATATGCGGAAAACACAAAACTGAAGTTTGCACCAAATGTACAAATAATTTTTTTTTACTATTATTGTTATTTTTACTCGTTTTTTTATGAATTAATGTTTACGTTTTTGTTATTTTGAATTCTTATTTTTAATTATTTTTATAAAAAAAAATTAAAAAAAGATCTCATAAAACAAGTGTTCCTATAGAAAATAAGAAAAAAAAGACTTATGTATGTGAAACATAAAAGTAAAAAATCGTGTTTTAATATGATTTGTCTTCTACACTGAACCAAAAAGGTACCTAAAATCAATGAATTTGGACATATTTTTAAAGTAAAAAATCCTGGAAAACGGTCCAAACACCAAGTTCTTAAAAATTAAGTATTGTTTTTCATACTTGTATGAAAAGATTCATAAGGGTATGACAAATTCTTATAATTTAAGAATTTCTACATACTTCTTAAGATTTGTATTCATAAACAATTTATATAGCGGCACCACATCAGTTTGACCGCTGCATTATCTGTTTGGAGTAAATAATAAAAATATATACAAATGAAATTAGTAAATAAATATTTTATTCTTTTAAACAAATATTTATAAAGTGCTTTCAGTTAAAGAATTTATCTATAGAAACTATTTTTACAAAAACCGAAGGTATGTATATGAGATTAACCTACCATAATAGAAAGTTTTTTAACCTGAGAACTTGTTCGGGCCATCTCAAAAGTACTCCTGGCCGATTTCCAAAAATAACTGCAAAATCTTTGCTGATCTAAGGAAAAAACAAAATTGTTACATATCAATTTTTTTTTGGCAACACAAGACTTACTAAACGATAGCCGGTCGATTTTTTTGTATTCTGGCCACTTTTTGAAAATGTCGACCAAGGAGCCTGCTTCTTTAATTTGATGCAGTCGAAATTGACTACACGCTTGCCAGCAGCTGTCAAATTCCGGAATCGTCAGGTTGTCAGCATTAGGTTCAGGATCTAAATTAATAAATAATAATTAAATACAAAAATAGGTTTAAAAATGAAAAAAGATTTTCAGATTTGTTTTTCTTTCCTTCATATTGAATAATTCTAAAGTTGATTTTTACACATCAGGATTTTGAGATATGTATTCGATAATCTAAATTCGAAAAAATGCATTTCTTAGGTATTTTTTAAGAGTTTTGTTTGGAGCTTTTTTTTTTAAATTTAAGGAGGGCCTCCTGCGAGCTCTTAAGACATATTTCTTGCCGTCGTCGTTTTTCGTTTTATGATGGAAAGGAAAGGTCTGTGTAATTTGTGTGGTCTCAAGACCAAAAAAATATTAAATGCACATAATACAATTTCACAACACTACGTAATACGCAAAAAATGTAAATAAAGTTTTTTAACGATAAATATACACTTTCTAAGACAAAACTTTACTACTTTTCACAGACACGATCCGCTCAAAATCAAAATCAAACTTGAAATGATATCTTGTATTCATGGTAACGGTTAAATGTTCCAAGCTTCTTGCAATTAATGACAAAAGACATACATTCTAAAAATAAATACTCATATCTTAAGAAAAAATGCATAATATTAAAGAATTTTGACTTAAACATATGATAGAGATGAATTTTAAGAACAAAAAATATGAAAAAATCTTAACTTTTATGAAAAAATTCTGAAAAGGAGAACTTTTATGAAAAAGTTCTCAAAACAGATGCACACACAATATGAAAAAATTTTAACATTTATGAAAAAGTTCTTATAAAGGAAAACTTTTATGAAAGAGTTCTCAAAACAGATGCACACAAAATATGAAAAAATCTAAACTTTTATGAAAACATTCTTTAAAGAATAACTTCTTAACTGATTAAAATTCTTTTTTTTTACCAAAAATTAAACATTGACAAACTCTAATTGGAAAATATCATATATAAAGATTAATATGTGCAAATTTTCGCTTACACTGAAGCAAGACATTCTGAAAGTATTTTAAATAGTATACAGACTAAATCTGAAAACTCCCTTTTTTAAATATTTGAAACAATACTTCAGAACTTGGGGAATTGTATTTTTTGTATGACACTTGTTAACAAAACAATTTCAGAACACTACGGAATACGCAAAAAATGCAAATATTGTTTTTTAACGATAAATATACACTTTTGAAGACAAAACTTTATTACTTTTCACGGACACGATCTGCTCAAAATCAAAATCAAACTTGAAATGATATCTTGTATTCATGGTAACGGTTAAATGTTCCAAGCTTCTTGCAATTAATGACAAAAGACATACATTCTAAGAATAAATACCCATACCTTAAGAAAAAATGCATAATATTAAAGAATTTTGACTTAAACATATGATAGAGATGAATTTTAAGAACAAAAAATATGAAAAAATCTTAACTTTTATGAAAAAATTCTGAAAAGGAGAACTTTTATGAAAAAGTTCTCAAAACTGATGCACACACAATATGAAAAAATTTTAACTTTTATGGAAAAATTCTTATAAAGGAAAACTTTTAAGGAAAAGTTCTCAAAACAGATGCACACGAAATATGAAAAAATCTTAACTTTTATGAAAACATTCTTTAAAGGAAAAATTTTACGAATAAAGTTTACACAAAAAACGCTATTCAGAAAGTTTTATCAAAATCTGAAGAACCGTTTTTGAGAAAAATTAGTTTTTCATTAAAAATCATATGGCAGGTACCGTTAGTTTTAGAGCTAGAATGCTAATTCAAAAAGTCCCTCTGTAGGACGTCATAATTATACTATATATGTATGTACCAAGTACGAATGCGTAACTTGCCTTGTAGTACCTATAATCGCAAGGAAAAATAAATAATTCGTATTATACTCTTTTTTTTTACCAAAAATTAAATATTGACAAACTTTAACTGAAAAATATACTTACATTTTTTATCAACTGGGCTCGGGTATATTAAATCAGCAATATACTTAAAAACTTGGTGAATTGTATACTTTTTGTTTGATGACACTTTTAATCAAAACAATTACATTAATTCATTGACATTTTATTAATCACTTAAAAATCACTATAGTTAGAACGTTTCTTGAAAAAAATGAAGTAAGCTATCCGATTTCATGTACTGTTTTGAAGGTGAGAAAAAAAATCTAAATCGTTCGCCAAGTTTTTTTCAAAACGCGTTTTTTTTTAAAAACTGTTCGAAAACATACTCCAAATTTTTTTGGGTATACCAATTTCTAGCACTTTGTAGTTTTTATCCGGGAAAAAAATTGAACAATAGTTTTTAAAAAAACCAAAAATTAAAAAAAAAAAAAATAACTTTTTTAAAATACTCAAAAAAACTTTTTTTTTTTTAACTTAAGAATTATTATTATTTCTTTTATAAAAGGGGTTCCACATTAAAAATTTCATCGAAATCCGTAGGTATAGTGGTTTACGAAAAAATCTGTTTTTGAGAAAAAAACCGGTCATGGCAGGTACCGTTATAAGACTTTTCCTTAAAAATCTATTTAAACCACAACATAAAATTTTGAAGAATTCAACAACCTTTATTTGGTAAAATTAAATTTTATTTTTTGTACAGTTACGATCAAAGCACAACGCTTAAATTTTGCACACGCAATCTATTGGCAAATATTCTCTCAATGAAATAAAAATATTTCAGTTTGGGCGTGATTGACGCCCACTTTTCATACAAATCCATCAATATTGTTTTTATAAAATAAAGATGCTTATATTCGAGCGAAAAGCCTTAAATTTTGTGGGTGTTAGTTATACGTAAACATATTATGTACGAAAGAAAAATTTTTGATTTTGGGCGTGCCTGACGCCCACTTTTCATAAAATATCAAAAACATAACTAAAAATTTAAGGTATACCAAACTCAATTTTAAGCAATTTTTTTTTCGTTCGTTATATAAAAAAATATATCTGTAATTTTTTTTTTAATTTTTTCAATACGTCCACTTTAAGGGCGTTATTTTTATAAAATGTTTTTATTCGGGCAAGATTGTTAAAAAACTACTCGATTCAGCTGCAGTTTTACACATATGCTTATAAAAATTGACCTCAGAAGTTTTTTATATTTTTTTAACAAAAAATAAAGACACGCCCACTTTTAAGGGGCGATTCCGTTTAAAGTTGTAATCTGCATTAATGTTTACTTAGCTATCGGTCGCAGTTTTGATGTAAGAATATTAAAATTTTGTGTTTGTATTCCTTGGTAACGTATAGGAGGGTGTGGTTCAAGAATTGTTAAATACTCCCATTATTGCTATTTTCATTCAAAATCTAATTTTTAAAAATTCAAGTTATGTCTTCTTTTGTTCAAATTGAGCTGCAAGCTTAAAATTAAAAATTATAGTAATAGTTTTGCCTTGGCAATAAAATATCTAAACTTTGGGCGTGGCACACGCCTTTTTTTATTGCGCTAGCAATTATTGAAGATCAGACACACAAAATTAATGTTCTAAGAACAACTGCGTAAGATTTATGCAATTGTACTTAAACATATAAGAGATGAATGTTATACATACACTATATGAAAAAAATGCTTATATTTTATGAAAAAGTTTTTAAAAGTGCATGCCTTCTCATAAACAATTGAAATTGAGAGGCGAATGAATTGTACATACGCTTATGAAAAGGTTCTTAAAAATATTTCATTAACTTAATTACTTAAGCCCTAAGAAAAAATGCATAAGATCTATGCATTTGTACTTAAACATTTAAGAGATGAATTTTATACATACAATATATGAAAAAATGCTGATATTTTATGAAAAAGTTCTTAAAAGTGATTTCTTCTCATAAAAAGTTGAAATTGAGAGGCGTATGAATGGTACATACGCTTATGAAAAGGTTCTTAAAAATATTTCATAAACATAATTTCAAAAATGTTCCATACAAAAATTTGTATGAACGCAGATTCATACATTTTATGATTTGTTCATAAAACTACTTTTATTTTATAAGAATTTGTGCATTATTTGTATGTATTTGCCTTAAAATTTAATGAATTTTGGTGTATGAACGCGATTCTTAGTTTTTAAGAATAATAATTTTTTCAGTGTAGGGTTAATATTTTGAAATATTGACCCTTATACATTTCATTCTAACACAAATGAAAATTATTCCGCTGGTGGAGTTGGAGTTTTTGTGAGTGATTTGTTGGAATATGAGGCATTTTCCTTACAGTTCTTAAGCGCCGATGTATTAAAGGTCTTATGCAAAGTGTCTGATATTAGTTTATGCTTTATTTGTTTTTATAGATTGCATACAATTGGAGTTAATGACTTTCTGGACGAGTTTTCCAACTTTTTGAATGGTGAAAGGAGTGCTAACCTAATCATCTTGGGTGATCTAAACATAGATATCTTGAGTTCTACATCCAGTTCCGATTGTTATCTGGCTATCAAAGCTGAGAATGGGCTTACCTCTTTTATAAACGAACCTACTAGGCCCATATCAGGCTCATGTCTTGATCATATTCTTGGAAGGTTTTCAAACCCTTCAGGCATTCATTGTTTGGGTTTAAATTTTGAGTTAAATATAACTGATCATTGTATGACTGGCATACTGTTCAATGATCTTAGTGATAAAAAACGTAAGAGACTTATGAAAGTTCCAATAAATAACAAGATTCAGTATGTACAACTCAACAATGCGCTCCTCTTTGAAGATTGGTCTGAAGTCTATATAAGAAGGTTTTATAATACAAATTCTATATACTACTGAAATAAATCAGCCAAGTAGAAGACTTAGCATTAAGGATTGGACTTGTTGAATTATTGATTCAAAATAGCTTTTTATGACCTTTAGTCCTATGAATTGGCGTTTCGTTCGGCTTACTCACTTGAACTCATCAGTGACATAGTGAGGGCTTTGTCATACGCAATTTATATTAAGTTCAGTTCAACTTACATGAATTTTTCAACGAAAATCCACTGTAAACTATATCCAACAAGATTAGAATTCCTAATCATTAAGCTGAAAGTTTTTTTGCCCTGGGCCAGGCATAGTTTCTATATAAGAAGGTTTTATAACACAAATTCTATATACTGAAGTTTACTCAGAGGACAATATCAATATTGCCTACGACGTTTTTCTTAAAATTTTGCAAGGTCATATTAATGATTGTTCTTCTTCCTCTTTACCTAAGAAGTCTGAATTTAGATTAAAACCCTGGATAAGGAAGCCTTTACTAAAAAAAATCCACTTGAAAAATAAATTGAGGAAAAAATGCTATACACATCCGTTAAATTCTAATCTGAAAAATCGTTTTAAGAAAATGTGTCAAAAAATCAATAAAGAAATAAAGTGTAGCCGTGACAATTACTATCACAATTAAGTAGAAAAACCTTAGATAATCCCAAAAAAGAATGGAAGGCCATTAATAGCATCATAAATAGTAATGCTTCGAATACGCCCTCTAACATTGTGCTAAATAACGAAGGAACCGAAATTGATGACCCCCTTTGTGTTGCAAATATTTTCAACGAATTCTTTGTGTCCATAGGTCAATCGTCTTTCACCAGTGACAGTGGAAATAATTGTAGTGTATGTTCGAGAAAGTGTCTTATAAATGGTTTGCATTTGTAGCAGCAGTTTCTTCTTTGAAAACATTTCAAGTTATGAAATGTTGTGTCTTAAAAACTCTTTAGACACCTCCTTCTCATGTGGTTTTGATGGAATTTCCAATTATATCCTTAAACAAATTTCTTTGAATATAATAGATGTTCTTTTGCAAATTTTTAATAAAAGCATTAAAACTGGGTTTTTCCCGTCCAGGCTGAAGCGTGCTAACGTATTACCGCTTTTTAAAAAGGGAAGCCGTAAAGACAAAAATAATTATAGACCAATTTCCTTACTCTCTTCCATCTCCAAAATTTTTGAAAAAGCGATTAAAATAAGAATGTTGAGTTACCTTAAAAAAATAAATTATTTCAGCCCACTGCAATTTGGTTTTAGAGAGGGGCTTTCTACTGAAGGCGCCCTTTTGTTATTTTGCTCCATAATAAACAAAGGTTTAGATGAAAAAAAATGCTGTGCTAGTCTTTTTGTCGATATTACAAAAGCTTTCGACATGGTAGATCACGACATTCTTCTAAGCAAACTATACTGTGCAGGTTTCCGTGGCTTCATGTTAAGCTGGTTTGCTTCATACCATAAGGATAGGACGCAATCAGTAAAAGTTGAAGATTGTCTCAGTGACACGAAAGTTGAGAATTCAGGTGTACCTCAAGGCTCAGTATTGGGTCCCGTTCTGTTCCTCATTTACATAAATTCCCAATTTTTGCAACCGTTTCGTGGTAAAATTACTGCTTTTGCGGATGATTTAGGTATTGCTTATATCCCACCTTGTTCTTTGAATTTAGTTGCTGATATAAAAAATGATATTTACTTACTCAGAAATTGGTTTTATCACCATAAACTGGTTGTGAGTTGCAAAACTAAACTATGTGTTTGAAATTGTTAGAGAATACAAATACTTGGGTTTAATTATTGATCAAAATATGAGCTGGCTGCAGCATACTGTTAGCCTAAAAAATAATCTTCGATCAAATCTCCACTGTTTTTTTCACCTTAAAAAGTTTGTTGGCAGTAAAACTCTAAAAAGCGTTTATTTTGCATTATTTCACTCAAGGTTACAGTATGGTATAAGTTGTTGGGGTGGAGCCTACCAGGTGAAACTTCAGCCACTTCTTGTGTCGCAAAAATGTGCTATCAGAAATTTATGTAAACTGTTTAGCTAACTCCATGCCTTTATTCAGAAGTTTGAAGATTCTACCAGTTAAGCATCTTTACTATTTTAAAGTTTCGAAAATTTTCTTTTTGAAAAGTGGTTATTTGCAAAGCTCAATATCAGATACGATAATTTTGCGAAGCAACACCCGGTTTTTTGTTAAAATTCCTCCTTTTCGCACAACTCATTACAGAAATTTCTACTCTGTTGTTTCTTGCAAGTTATTTAATAGCTTACCGGAAGATATTCGACGACCAAGATCTCCTTCTGAGTTTTTAAAGAAAGTAAAATTATGGCTTCTTGAATTTGATGAAAAACAAGTTGAATTATTGCTGACTGCGTTTGTTATGTTTTATTTTGTTAGTTTAAGCAAACATGCATACTTAATATATAAAGCACTTAATTATGTAATAAAAAAAATTAATTAAAAACAAAAAACCTGTTCACCCCACAATACAAAATATAATTAAATTTCACTACATATTTTTTTTGTTTGACTTATTTTCCTCTCATTTGCAAAATGTTTATTAATTTGTGTATTCTTTTTTTGAAGTGACATTAACACTATTTTTGAATTTAAAATATCAGTGTCACTTACTATTCTTAGTACATATACATATATCCTACTATGTAAGCATTAAGATTTCTTTGAATTTGTTAACTAAGAATAATGATTTAAATAAAAAAAAGAAAAGTAATATGCATACTTCTTCGGAAAGCGATAGTGATTAATTTATGTATACAAGTATTAATTAGTGTAACTATTCATTTAGCTATTAATATCATCGAATCTATATAACAAAACATAAGCTCAACTCTTTTAAATAAAATATCCTGGATTTATAAGTTTTAGTGTATCAATTTCTTTGTTTTTAGGTTACAATCATAGATATATGTAAGTGCTAAAATACTATTTCAAGCATATTTGGTTGAATTCCTTATTTTATTCACAAGATATTAATTTTGCCGTTTTTTCCATACATTCGTTCCACTGTGCATCGTAGAAACTTGAAATTTCGCACAACGGTAGGCTTTGTGGTGCATACAAAGGAAAAATCGAAAATCTGCAATTTTCTATTCAGGGGGCGTGGCATCCACCCACTTTCTTAAAAATTCTTAAAAATTCTTATAAATTATATGGAGCACTTCCGATGATTTTAGAACGATGAAAATTGATAGGTCGGTAGGGCTTCAAGTACTTTGAAAGAAAATTGGAATTTTCCTTTCAGGGGCTTGGCATCCACCCACATTCTTAAAAATTATATGGAGCACTTCCGATTGTTGTAGAACGATGAAAATTGGTAGGTCGGTAGGGCTTGAAGTACTTAGAAAGAAAAAAAATTGAAAAATTGGAATTTTCCATTCAGGGGGTGTGGCATCCACTTACGTTCTTAAAAATTCTTTTAAATTATATGGAGCACCTCCGATTGTTGTAGAACGATGAAAATTGGTAGGTCGATAGGGCTTGAAGTACTTAGAAAGAAAAAAATTGAGAAATCGAAATTTTCCATTCAGGGGGCGTTGCATACACCCACATTCTTAAAAATTCTTATAAATTATATGGAGCACTTCCGATTATTGTAGAACGATGAAAATTGGTAGGTCGATAGGGCTTGAAGTACTTTGAAAGAAAAAAAAATCGAAAATTTGGAACATTCAGGGGGTGTGCCATCCACCCACTTTATCAGAATTGCTATTATTTATATGGAGAACTTTCGGTTGTCGTAGAATTATGAAACTTTATAGAGCAGTAGGGCTTGATTTTCACCCGGTAAAGTAAATCTTTGCAAAAAAAAATCATGACAGATATTTGGTATTTAATGATTACTGATTTAAATTTGGTGGATTTACTTGGCAAGTTTTCTCTTAATTACCTAGTTACTTGATCACTATTTTAAAATGTATGAAAACTTAACCAGTGAACCCACCATGTTTTAATCAGTAATCATTAAATACCAAATATGTGTCATGATTTGGAATTGTTTCCATATTACTCTACTTTAGATATTTGATATTAAACTTCATGAACTTAAAACTTGGCATTTATTTTAGATCTCATTACTTTTTTTAGCTGACTTTTTACGCACAGGTTTCTTGAACATATGTATAAGAACTTGGCTCTTTTTTTAACATTATTATTTTTGTTGTGATCTTTATTTCTTTAATGAAGATTTATATCTTGATAAATCAAGAATCGTTTAAAATGGTTACAATTATTCTGCTCCTTGTTTTCCTTAAAAAAAATACATAAATAAAAACAGGGTTATTTTTCTGGGAAAATGGACTTAACAAATCTCAAGTATTCCATTAAAGCTCAGTAAAAATGAGGTTGATTTAGCACATGTTATTCCCTCTCTTCTTGCTCTAAGGACAAAAAAAAGTCTTTGATATATTTCTAATAACATTGTCGATGATTTCTTGGGTTATTGGGCTCCATGCTTCAAGCAATGCACCTTTCAGCTCCCCCAAAGTTCATGGACTTGGAGTTTTCTTGTTCAATTGTCTACCAAGCATGCCCTAGACATGTTCAATGAAATCTAGATCAGGAGAATATGCTGGGGGTCTAGGGTATTCACGTGGGCCTTTTGAAGATACTCCGAAACTCTGTTCGCAGTTAAGGGACACGAGAGTTATCGTGCATCAAGATGAAATTTTTACAGATTTTTTGGGCAAATTGTTGAAAATGGGTTAACTCCACGCGGGTTGCCAAACATATGCCATTCCAGACCATTTTGCTCCTTATAGCTTCACGTTTCAAAAAATAATGGATCGTGGTATATTAATCGTTACAGCCAATCTACGGTACGAATTTTTATTTTTGATTAAAAACATGGTATAGGCTATGTGAACTTCACTTGAGTCTGGAATTCTTACTTAAACCATTGTATATAAATTTAATTTAGTTTAATTTATTTTAATTAAATTAAATTAAATTAAATTAAATTAAATTAAATTAAATTAAATTAAATTAAATTAAATTAAATTAAATTAAACTAAATTAAATTAAATTAAATTAAATTAAATTAAATTAAATTAAATTAAATTAAATTAAATTAAATTAAATTAAATCAAATTAAATTAAATTAAATTAAATCAAATTAAATTAAATTAAATTAAATTAAATTAAATTAAATTAAATTATATAATTTAATTTAATTTAATTTAATTTAATTTAATTTAATTTAATTTAATTTAATTTAATTTAATTTAATTTAATTTAATTTAATTTAATTTAATTTAATTTAATTTAATTTAATTTAATTTAATTTAATTTAATTTAATTTAATTTAATTTAATTTAATTTAATTTAATTTAATTTAATTTAATTTAATTTAATTTAATTTAATTTAATTTAATTTAATTTAATTTAATTTAATTTAATTTAATTTAATTTAATTTAATTTAATTTAATTTAATTTAATTTAATTTAATTTAATTTAATTTAATTTAATTTAATTTAATTTAATTTAATTTAATTTAATTTAATTTAATTTAATTTAATTTAATTTAATTTAATTTAATTTAATTTAATTTAATTTAATTTAATTTAATTTAATTTAATTTAATTTAATTTAATTTAATTTAATTTAATTTAATTTAATTTAATTTAATTTAATTTAATTTAATTTAATTTAATTTAATTTAATTTAATTTAATTTAATTTAATTTAATTTAATTTAATTTGATTTAATTTAATTTAATTTGATTTAATTTAATTTAATGTAATTTAATGTAATTTAATTTAATTTAATTTAATTTAATTTAATTTAATTTAATTTAATTTAATTTAATTTAATTTAATTTAATTTAATTTAATTTAATTTAATTTAATTTAATTTAATTTAATTTAATTTAATTTAATTTAATTTAATTTAATTTAATTTAATTTAATTTAATTTAATTTAATTTAATTTAATTTAATTTAATTTAATTTAATTTAATTTTATTTTATTTTATTTTATTTTATTTTATTTTATTTTATTTTATTTTATTTTATTTTATTTTATTTTATTTTATTTTATTTTATTTTATTTTATTTTATTTTATTTTATTTTATTTTATTTTATTTTATTTTATTTTATTTTATTTTATTTTATTTTATTTTATTTTATTTTATTTTATTTTATTTTATTTTATTTTATTTTATTTTATTTTATTTTATTTTATTTTATTTTATTTTATTTTGTTTTAGTTTATTTTATTTTATTTTAGTTTATTTTATTTTATTTTATTTTATTTTATTTTATTTTATTTTATTTTATTTTATTTTATTTTATTTTATTTTATTTTATTTTATTTTATTTTATTTTATTTTATTTCATTTTGTTTTATTTTGTTTTGTTTTGTTTTGTTTTATTTTGTTTTATTTTATTTTATTTTATTTTATTTTATTTTATTTTATTTTATTTTATTTTTTTTAATTACATTACATTGATTTGTATTGACTCCCCTAAGGGTTACAATGCTCCCGCTTCCCTCCTCTGCTCCGTTTCGTCCATTTTTTCCCTCATCCTTTCCCGTATTGATTTTCCTCAATCTCCGCCAGACCTGCATGTTTCTAATACATGTTCCCATGTCTCTTGTTCACCCTCACATATTCTGCGCATTCTTTCCTCTTCCCGTTTCCAGTACCATTTTTCTCTCACCTCATTCCCTAGCCTGACTCTTCCAGTTCTCCTTGTTCTTTTTGTCTTTCATTCCGCTTTCTAATATTGTGGAATCCCTTCTGTAATTACTTTCTCATACCCCCTGTTGTAACTGGATTTTCTTTTTCGTTCCCTTCTTTCCTTCTCTCCTGTCTTCTCTTTCTACTCCCTCGTATCCATTCACACTGTCTTTTCTTTCCTTCATTTCTTCTCTCCCTTGTTCCCATCTTGACTCTCTTCCCCGTCCATATCTCTGTCTCTCTTTCATCTCCTCTAAACATTCCCTTGCTATTTCACTTCCTTCTGTCGCTTCGCTTCTTCACTTATTTCTGTTCATAATTCCATGCCCTTTTCCCTGCTCTTATCATCTTATCTCGTATTGTATTCTCTCTTACTATGCACCCCGGAGTTTGCCATTCTACCCCTAGCGTCCACTTGAAGTACCTCTCTTGCATACTTTCCATTTCTTACTTTTCTCCCATCCCCATACTTCTGCCCCATATCCCATCACCGTCCACACCAGAGTGCCGATAAGCCACATCTTCCTCTCCCAATCCTTCTCTAATTTCCTCCTTCCAATCCCCCATGCTTCCTTCATGGCCGCTGCTGCCTTTTTATTCTGTCCTTTATATGTGCCTCCTGCCTTCCATTCTTTTCGAACACATATCCCAGGTATTTAAATTCTTTTATTTCTTCGATCTTCTTTCCCCTTCATCTCCAGTCTACTGTTGTGTTCCTCCCTCCTCCTTTCCTAAACCTCATCACTTTCGTCTTTCCCACATTTACTTCCAGTCCTTTCCTCTCGAAGTACTTCTCCAGCCTTCTTATCATGCTTTGCATCTCTTCTTCATTTTTCACCATTACCACCACATCGTCTGCGTATGCCAACGAGCTAATTCTTTTTCCTCTCACTTTTACCCCTCCCCAGCTCCCTTTGCCCTGTTCACCTTCTACATCCGCCGTCAACAAGTTGAACAGTATTGGGCTCATCGGGCACCCCTGCCTTACCCCCTTTCCCTTCCAAAATGTTTTCCCCGCTTCTGCCGATTTCACTCTACTCGTTGTTTCTTCGTAGACCTCCCCTACTCTTTCCCTGAGCCCTTCTCTCACTCCTCTTTCCTCCAACACCTCCATAATAATTTTCCTGTCTACGGAGTCAAACCCAGCTTTTAAATCTATAAGCAGTGCCACTAGCTTGCCTCTCTCCTCTGCAACCTCTCTGTTCCCCAAATAGTTCAGCACATATACATATTGTCTGTCGTTCCTACTCCTCTTCTGAAACCCGTTTGATTTGGTGGTATCATCCCATTCTCCTCTGCTTCTTCTTCTAACCTCTTCGCTAAAGCCGTCGTATATATTTTATATAGCGATGGCATAATCCTCTGTATTCCTCTACATTTGTTCCTGCGCCTTTCTTTACTATCGAGGCAATCACTCCCTCTTTCCACCCCTCCGGCCATCCATCTCCTCTCCACACCTTTCTGCAGATCCCCCATGCTACCTCTATCGCTTGTTCTCCTCTATATCTCTGCGCCTCATTACATATGTCGTCTATTTCCATTGCTTTTCCTTCTTTGAGTTTTCTAACCACATTTCTGATCTCCTCTTTACTAATTTCGGTCTCATCTTTCGCTCTTCTTGTTACCTGCTTTCCCATTCTCACTCTTTCTTCCACCCCTCCAATAAGACTCATAAAATATTTGTTCCTTTCCTCCTTTTCAATACCTTCCCTCATCGTCTTTCTCTTCTTTCTGTTTCTATTTATTATTTCCCACACTTTGTTTTCGGCATTGGCCTCTGCAATTACTCTTATCATCTCAACCTGCTCCTCTACCTCCTTAGCTCTTTTTTTCTTCTTTTTTCTCCCTACATTCTTCATTCCGCCATCCTCTCCTTTTCAGTTTCCTTTTCCTTCCCCTATCTCCTCACTTCGTTCAATCGCCCTCATGATCCTCTCCCCTATCTGCTTTTCTGAATCCTCTGCTCCCTCCTCCAAGCTCACTCTTCGCATTCTCCTCTCGAATTCCCGTTTCATCTCCTCCAACCTCTTTCCCGTTTTTGTTCTTTTTACTTCCTTTGCTTTATCCTTCTTTCTCCTCCTCCCTCTTTTTATCGTGGTCACCAATGGGTGATGATCCGACTCTACTCTGTTACTTCCATACTTTCTACCCTTCTTCTCGTCCTTTCGTCACCTAGTACATAATCTATTACTGTCTCCCCTCTGCCTCCTGTATACGTGAACTCTCCCTCCTCATCCACCTCTATATTCCCGTTAAAAATTTCCCACCCTAATTCTCCTATCATCTGCGTTAGTTTCTTTCCTTCGGCGTTCACTTTTTTATCATTCGATCTCCTCCCACTCTTCCGTATCCCTCACTGTCCCACCCTCCAGTCCTGTTCTTGCGTTGAAGTCCCTCCCTATTATCACTCTTTCTTCCTATGAATGCCTCTCCATCTTCTTAAGCTTTCCAACTTCTTGGCTATGTCATCATTTACGTACGTTGCTACTATCACCCATTCATCCATCCCCGCTTTTACTTTCCGGCTCATTAATCCTTCTTCCTGTTCCTGAATCTCATCACCCTCTTTTGCAATTTCTTCTCTAACTCCCATTATCAGCCCCCCCATTACTCTTCCCTTCTTGTTCGTCTTTTTTGCTCCCTGTCTTGTCCATTTATACCCCTTTGGAAGTTTTGTTTTCCATTTTTCCCAATTCCCCCTACCCACGTTTCTAGCATCAATACAACTGCCCATTCTTTGGTCCTTTTCCAGAACTCTTTTTGTTTATTCGCTAGCCCCGCAACATTCAAAAAGCCTATCTTCCATCTATCCTCTAACTCTTTTCTACTTGTTTTATCTTCTTCTTCTTCCCTTATCCGTTTTTTGACTCAGCTTTCTCTTCTATTCCTTCTTCCCTTTCTTGTTTTTCGATATTTATATATATATATGTAAGTTTGTTGCCATCTATCACACAAACTTAGCCACCATTATGACTACTTTTGCCACACTTCGTCAATACACTTTACTATAAACACTCAAGTTATTCATATCTCGTATAAATTATCTTACTTATCAAATATTAATATTTTATTATTTTATATTATTTTTCAATTGTTGTTAAATCATTTAATAAGTTGGATCATAGATCCCAAAGCCGACATAATTGTTGATTTAGGTAAATCAATATTATTATTATTGTTATGTTAATTTGTTTATTTAATTATTATTAATTATAGTTCTTTACTACATCAACTTGTGTCAATTCGAATTATTGGAACAATTCTTATCCAATCGTCAAAGTTTCAAGCTAAACAGTTGAGACTCACAAATCAACAATTAAGATGGCAGACATAAAGGCCAAGTTCTGTTTATCTTCCGAAACGTGGGATAACAAAACTACAGTGATCAACGTTAAAACCATCCAAATTTTGGGCCAAGAAGAAATTTTTTCTTTCCCAACTGAAAACCAACCAATCCAAAAACATATTGAATTGGCGAAGCTTTCCATAATCAAGGGAGCAGTGAAGAGCCTTAATACAAGAGGAAAAATAAGAAATATAACCATTACACTAAAGAAAGAATTGCAAAGTTCATATTTGGATGAGGAAGGTAATGTAGCCTTTGGTGGTTATTATCTAGAGGCAATGTACTTCTCCTCCCAACCCACTACCAATAACCCCTTATCTACTTTTGAAAATCCCATCCGATCTATCTCAAATAATATGATGCTAGAAAAATTTTCAAGTAAAAATCAAAATGCAAAGTCGTGGTTAAATTTATTTTTGCTCGAATGTCAGAGATTAAAAGTAAACGAAAAACAGTTTCCGGAAACTTTAAAATTATACTTGGAAGGACCTGCTTTAGACTGGTTCTCATCTTTATATAAAACGTGTTCTATGAATAAAGCTTGGGATTATTGGGAGACATCTTTTCTGGATACATTTGGAGAGAAATCTTGGAATGAAATTGATTACGCTTATTCTTTTCATTGGATAAATGGTCCTTTCTTAGATTTTGCTTTAAAAAAGATAAATCTTCTTATTGAAGTCGATCCAGACCTAAGCATAAATTCTCAAATAAATTTTATTGTATTAGCTTTACCGAAATTTGTTAGATCGCGTTTAAATAAGAAAGAGTTAACAACGATCGAAAATCTTATGTCTAGTTTGCGACAACTTGATCCGATATCAAATAATAATACAAACGCGAGAAAATCTGAGTTAGAATTAAACAGACAAAAGCGAACCTTCGCACCATGTCACATCTGTGAGAAAGCTGGCTACGCGAATTGATTTCATTCAGAAAATGTATGCAGAAACAATGCAAGATCAGCTATTATAAGATTCTCAGAATCAAAAAACTAAATACGATCCCGCTTATAAAACTTAATGTTTTAATCAATAATGAAACTGCCATTGCGCTTTATGATTCTGGAGCCAATGTGTCATTAATTAACTACAGGTTTTTTAAGAAATTACAATTGATTAACAATATAAGCGGGGTCCAAACGATCAAAACAATGAGTGGTCTCACAGACGCGCATGGTGAAGTAACGGTATCCTTGAAAATATTAAATATACAAAAACAATTTTCGTTTTTAATTATGAAAAGTGATTTGTTTGAAGAAGATTTGATAATCGGGTTGAATTGCATTAAAGAGTTTCGACTATGCCAAAATGAAAATTTAGAAATCACTCAGAGTTTGATTCCTGTTCTTGAAAGTGAAATTTTAAAATGTAATCAGAGCTTGATTTCAACGCATGAAAATAACAGTAACGTTTTGGATGATCTTCTTAAGAAATATGATCTTGTCTTTGCTAAAGAAAAATTTGATATCGGTACGGTAAAAAACTTCGAAGCAACGATAAGATTAACTGAAAATAGATATGTATCGAGAAAACCATATAAATGTTCCATTCCGGATAAAAAAGAAATAGAATCGCAAATAAAAAAATTATTGAAAGCAGGACTTATTGAAGAGTCATATAGTCCATATGCCTCCCCTATTACCTTAGTCTATAAGAAGGAAGAGGGAAAGAAATCGCGATTGTGTATTGACTATCGTGAGCTTAATAAAATAATTGTTCCTGAAGGTCAACCATTCCCTCGAATTTCCAAATTAGATATTAATTCAGCCTTCTGGTCTATTCCGTTGCGAGCTAAAGATAAATATAAAACAGCTTTTGTGACACACCATGGTCATTGGCAATGGGCATGTTTACCTTTCGGTTTAAAATCAGCTCCTGCTATATTTCAAAGAATTTTATCAAGCATAATTAGAAATAACGACCTAGATTCTTTTGCTATAAATTAAATAGATGATATACTAATTTTTTCGAATAACTATTCTGATCATATAAAACACATTGAAAGAACTTTACAGGTTTTACAAGAACAAGGTTTAAAATTAAATACAAATAAATGTAGTTTTGCACAAAAAGAAGTAACCTATTTAGGATATATAATATCAAACAATAGTATTAAACCGATTAATGACAATTTAATTGCTATAAAGGATTTCCCTGAACCAAAAACAAGAAAAAATATAAGGCAGTTTTTGGGTAAAGTGAATTTTTATTTAAAATATATTCCCAGATCTGCAATGACACTAGAACCATTACATAACCTCTTACGAAAAAATGTTAAATTTGAATGGTCAGATGAATGTAAATACAGCTTTGAAAAATTAAAAAAATATTTATGCACAAAACCTGTCTTAGCGATATTTGATCCAAATAAACCAATCTACATTTACACGGATGCTAGCATAGAAGGAGTTGGTACAATTTTGAAACAACCTCAAGAAGATGAATCCGTTAAACCGGTATTTTATTTCTCACGAAAGCTTAATAAATCTCAGAGAACCAAAAGAGCAATTTACATTGAATGTTTGGCAATTAAAGAAGCCATATTATACTGGCAATATTATTTAATAGGCGAAAGATTCAAAATATTCACTGATCATGAACCATTACGAAATTTCAATATAAAGAACTGCAAAGACATAGAATTACTTCACATTTTAAATTTCATCTCACAATTCGAATTCGAAATTCAATATAATCCGGGTAAAAACAATTCAGAAGCTGATTGTCTTTCGAGAAATCCAGTTCTATCAGAAGAAAACGATAGTTATAATTCACAAATAAAAATAGTTAATCACTTAACAGTACAAAATATATTAAACAATCAAAAGGAATTAACGTGTGATAAATATTGTAAAATAAAAAATAAAATTATGTACAGAACTTTAAATAAAAGAGAGAAAATATGGTTAACAGAGGACTATGGTATCTCATTACTCAAAAAAAATACATAACTCGCAAGGTCATATTGGTGTTAAGCAAATGATATTAACAATCACACCAACATTTTATTTCAAAAATATGTATAAGCACATAAAAATAATTTGTAGAACTTGCGAAACATGTATAAAAAATAAAACAAGATTCGGTAACTTCAAAGCTCTTTTATCGCAGTTAGGTCCAGCATCGGAACCATTGGAGATAGTATCGCTAGATACAATAGGAGGTTTCACGGGAAACAGATCACCAAAAAAGTATTTACATTTGATGGTAGATCAATTAACACGATACGCGTTTATTTCTACGTCGAAAACACAGACAGCGAGCGATTTTATAAATCTTGTAAAATCAACTGAGAATAAAGGCAACATTAAGACGATTTTGACTGATCAGTACCCTGGAATAAATTCCTCGGAGTTCAAAAATTATTTAAAGAAAAAAGATATAAAACTAATTTTCACAGCAATAGACTGTGCATTTTCTAATGGACAGAATGAGCGAACCAACCAAACTTAATTAAATAGAATTCGTTGCAAAATAAATGAGAATAAAAATAAACCCTGGTCAGTTATTGCTGAACAGTGTATTTCCGAATATAATCATACCATACATAGTTCAACGGGTTTCTCTCCAAATTATTTATTAACAGGAGTGGATGACTCATTTATCCCAATGGAATTAAATAAAAATAAGCTTGAAAATTTAAATTTTAATAGGTCTGTAGCAATAAAAATGCAAACAGATCACATAATTTAAACAAACAGTATTACGATAAACATACTAAAGAAATTGAATACAAAGAAAACGATCTAGTTTATATTCAAACTGGTAACAAACTGAATAGAAAAAAATTAGATCCAGTTCGAATGGGTCCTTTCAAGATTAAAAAAAAGATCTCTAAATCAATTTACGAGATAGATATTGGCGGAAAAAAGAAAGACTTGAACATTTTTCATAAGAGCAAGATGATGCCTTACTATCTTGATCATGATGAATCCTCTAGGGAAAGGGGGGATGTAAGTTTGTTGCCATCTATCACACAAACTTAGCCACCATTATGACTACTTTTGCCACACCTCGTCAATACACTTTACTATAAACACTCAAGTTATTCATATCTAGTATAAATTATCTTACTTATCAAATATTAATATTTTATTATTTTATATTATTTTTCAATTGTTGTTAAATCATTTAATAAGTTGGATCATAGATCCCAAAGCCGACATAATTGTTGATTTAGGTAAATCAATATTATTATTATTGTTATGTTAATAATTTGTTTATTTAATTATTATTAATTATAGTTCTTTACTACATCAACTTGTGTCAATTCGAATTATTGGAACAATTCTTATCCAATCGTCAAAGTTTCAAGCTAAACAGTTGAAACTCACATATATTTATATTATTGTTATTATTATTGTTATTATTATTATTATTATTATTATTATTATTATTATTATTATTATTATTATTATTATTATTATTATTATTATTATTATTATTATCATTATTAATATTATTATTATTACTATTATTATTATTATTGTTATTATTTATATTTATATTTATATTTATATTTATATTTATATTTATATTTATATTTATATTTATATTTATATTTATATTTATATTTATATTTATATTTATATTTATATTTATATTTATATTTATATTTATATTTATATTTATATTTATATTTATATTTATATTTATATTTATATTTATATTTATATTTATATTTATATTTATATTTATATTTATATTTATATTTATATTTATATTTATATTTATATTTATATTTATATTTATATTTATATTTATATTTATATTTATATTTATATTTATATTTATATTTATATTTATATTTATATTTATATTTATATTTATATTTATATTTATATTTATATTTATATTTATATTTATTTATTTATATTTATATTTATATTTATATTTATATTTATATTTATATTTATATTTATATTTATATTTATATTTATATTTATATTTATATTTATATTTATATTATATTTATATTTATATTTATATTTATATTTATATTTATATTTATATTTATATTTATATTATATTTATATTTATATTTATATTTATATTTATATTTATATTTATATTTATATTTATATTTATATTTATATTTATATTTATATTTATATTTATATTTATATTTATATTTATATTTATATTTATATTTATATTTATATTTATATTTATATTTATATTTATATTTATATTTATATTTATATTTATATTTATATTTATATTTATATTTATATTTATATTTATATTTATATTTATATTTATATTTATATTTATATTTATATTTATATTTATATTTATATTTATATTTATATTTATATTTATATTTATATTTATATTTATATTTATATTTATATTTATATTTATATTTATATTTATATTTATATTTATATTTATATTTATATTTATATTTATATTTATATTTATATTTATATTTATATTTATATTCTTCTACCTAAGCGTCGAACTTGTCGAGTTGTAGAAGCTGAGTAAGGTCAATGATTCTCGAGATAACCTCTCCAGATGAGTCCTGAAACCAAAGGGCGCTCCCCAAAACTCCTTCCTCCCTCCCTCCCTCACCCCTCCCCCTCGGCGGTACGGCGAGATGCTGTCCAACGTGTTTCCCCCCCCCCCCCACCTGAGGTACGGCGGTGATGCTGTACGACACTCCCTTCTCGGCGGTACGGCGATGATGCTGTCCAATGAGTTACCTCCCTCGTAGGTACGGCGATGAAGCTGTCCGACGATTCCTATCATATAATTCCTTTCTAGGCGGTACGGCGATGATGCTGTCTGTCGTCTCCTTTTCCCTCACCGGTACGGCGAAAAAGCTGTTCGGTGTTCCTTCCCTCATTCCTTCTCGGCAGAACGGCGATGAGGCTGTCTGTTGCTCCCCACATCATCATATCCTTCCTCTCCCCAAATCTCCTATAGATAGATAGATAGATAGATAGATAGTGTTTATTCTTCGATTTAAGTTTTTAAGTATACAATTCATTGTTATAAACTATTGAATAATAAATGACATGACATATTAATGTCGTCTGCCAGAGTGGCACTTTTGTACTTTTTAAATTACATAATGTTTTTTGAAATATTATATTCATTTTCTCAACAACAATTCATTTTCTTTTTAAATTTTCAAAATAAAATTATATGGACTTTTAGTTTAGTTAAAACAAAATTCGGATTCAATGGACTTTTAGTTTAGTCAAAACAAATTAAGGGTTCAATTGACTTTTAGTTTAGTTAAAACAGAATTAATAATAGTATCTAAACAGAGTTTAAAATAAGTTATACTGATTTTGTAACGCAAAATAATAATCACAATTGGTTAAAAGCTTTCTCTAGTGATTTTTGATCGGTATGTCAGCGCTTCCTTACAATACTCAAATAAGATTATCCAATTTAGACCATTCAAATAGCTATAGACATCGTCACATTGCAAAGTACTTTTTCCAAAGTAGACCCTTCTTATCTCCTTCAATACTGGACAAACCCCAATGAAATGCTGCAGATCTTCCTTCTGTCGTAGGTTGCAAAGCGTGCAAATGTCAGAGCCTTCAGTTTGATGAGGTCGAAAGTTCAGCTTTAGCATCTCTCCTCTTACTTTGAAAACTGTACTTATTAAGTTCCTGCCGTAAATACTATTGAAATAGTTTCTTTCATTCAGATTCAGGTTACACTTCGAGTAAAATCGTCTTTCAGTAGATGAACGTGCTTTTTCTATGAACGCATACCTTTCATTTTCATCAGTAACTGCGATAACTTCGTACAATGATTTTTTCCAATCAGCTACATTAAGATCTTCAAAATTTAGCACGATACCACAATCAGCTGCTAGAAGTTTCCAATCCTCTACGAAAAGAGTGTTTTGCCTCACTGCAAACTGCAAAATCTTCTTCGGGAGTCTGTTTTCATCCATGTGTTGCACCCTTATAATATAATCCGCACTAATCTTCAGTGTTGAAATAAACATTGTTGGGAGCCCTGTTTCCAAATAGTACATGTATTTAGGCGTGTTGATGGGTAAAAAGAATATTTTTCTCAAAAAGAAGCGAAGCAGGTTCTCCACCTGCTCGTATTTCTGCATTCCCCATACCTGCGCCGCATAAAACAAAATTGATTTGGCTGTAGCATTATATACTCTTTGTTTCGTATTGAGCGAGATTAGGTTATTGTTAAATATTCTTTTCCAATTTGTACAAATTGCAGATTTAGCTTTGTTTAGTTTATTTGACAGATGTTTCTCCAGCTTCAAATTGAATGTGAACTCAACTCCTAGATAAGTATAGGATTTAACTGCCTCTAAAACTCTTCCCTCATATCTCCAGTTTTCATCTCTAGCCATTCTTCCGGAGCCATTTTTAAAAACCATTATCTTGGATTTTTCGGTGTTGACCTCTAAGTTCCATATTTTACAATATTCTGCAAGCCTGTTAATCATTAGCTGTAGGGCATTAGGTGATTCTGCGAGGATAACTATGTCATCTGCATACATAATGACTTTGATTTGCATGTTACCGAACTCAACACCACATGGCAAACAGTCTACTAAATCATCTAAGAACAGAGAAAACAATAACGGGCTAAGATTGCATCCTTGTCTCACTCCTTCTGCTATTTCTATCTTATCAGATCGTTCTGTTCCGTCGTAGATATATGCTGATGTTTGGTGGTACATTTTCTCGAGAACACGTACAAAATTAGTAGAGATTCCAATATTGTAAAGCTTGTAGAAGAGTGATTTTCTATTGACGGTGTCAAAGGCTGCTTTAAAGTCTACAAAAAATGCAAATAATTTCCTATATTGGGCTGGATCAAGGTGTTATACGACCCGTGCCGATGATCAGCCTGGCTGAGGGCCCAATTCAAATACTAGCTCAGTCGCTAACGGAGTATTCGGACAGATGGCAATCTTCGAATTAACTAGCCTTCTCTGCATATACGGATCTCTGTGCAGAGTGACCACCCCTTCTCCGATACTCGTGGGAATCAAATGAATTTTTCAAATGATGTTAGTGGTAAGTCCGGTTCTTCTTCAATTTCGGCCGGCAGTGCGACTGTAAAGTCGTCTGCTGTACCTCCTGTCTTGCCTGTCGGTGGCGAAACCGTGAGAAATCATGGTCTAGTTGCTGGCAACAAGAACAGTGAGAGTAAGGTAGAAATACCCAATTTCAGTGGTGGAGGGATCGTGAAGCATGGCCCTTCCACCACTACGGAGAGTAAACCTCCCCAAACTTCGCACCCTCACTTTAGTGGTGGAAGGATCGTGAAGCATGGCCCTTCCACCTCTAACGTGAGTGTACCTCACACGGGTCCCAGTGGGGGTAGGCGTAAGCTTACACCTGGTGGGTCCTTTTACAAGGATAAGCGGAATGCTGAGAGGATCCTGAAGATCTTTGGTGCGAGACCGAAGGTTGGAGGTGACTCAAAGCATGATGCGAAAGTAAGGTGGGCTAAGAGCTTCTTAGCTAAACACCAGACCAGCGGCGACTCCACGTCAAAGCGACAACGGTCTATTGAAGGTACCATGCCTTACGCTAAACGAACAAAAGTGCAAAACACCAGCACTCCCCTCAAACCCCCGATCAAATCTTTTAGAGATATTCTAAAAGATAAAATCGTAGTTGCGGTTATTGATAGAAGTGATATAGATGGTACGATATCCTCTGATCATTGGCAGATGGTGAAATTGAAGCTCTCGGCTGGCTTCTTAAGTCTTATGAGGGACAACCCGGGACCACCTCCAATCACTAGTGATGGCGGTTGGCACCAGGGCCATGTCAAGCTCATCGCCTGCGATGATCAGAGATCGTGCGATCTCTATAAGCTGGCTATCAGCAGGATAGGAGAAGTCTGGCCAGGTGCGAAGCTTGAGGTAATTGCTAAGGAGGACATCCCTTGCAGGCCAAGAGCACGTACCTGGATCCCGGCTGAACCCTCCTGTATGGATGAAATACTCCAGATAATCCAGCTTTCGAATCCATCCCTTCCTACTCACAACTGGAAAGTCGCGAAACTGGAGGAACAAAAAGACCTTTACAGAGGCGCAATTATTGTGATTAATAAAGAATCCCTTGTTCCTCTGGCGCAGACTAAAGGTGTGATTGGGTTCGGGTTTGAGACTATGAACCTTAGACTATGAACCTTAGGGTCTATAAAAAAGATGAGGTAGATGCAGCTTGCGCTCCTCCACACCCCCAAGAAGACGAAGCTGTGGTCGGGGACCCTGGTGTGTCCATCACCTTCCCGTGTTTGGAAGATGATGCATCCAGGGCATCTTCGGCTCCAGTGGAGTCCTCTCCTAACGTCGACAGCCTTTCCAACATGGAAACTGAAGACTATTTAAACAGTGTTCTTTTAAGTGAGGACGAGCTTTTAAGTTCGTCCTCTGACTCGGAAGAACCTGATAATACCGTGGTGGAGGCTGATCTGCCTAATTGTAGCCAAAATGCTGCAGTTAGTTCAGATTAACCTCCAACACTCCATCAAGGCGTCAGCCTCACTTCTTCTCCGAATATCCAGCAACGGAGAGGATATCGTCCTGATCCAAGAACCTTGGATTGTGAAATCCATCGTAAAGGGACTCAGGACTCCTGGATACTACCTACTGTATGCGTCCGGTAAAGGTGAACCTAGATCCTGCATACTAGTAAAAAGTAGCATTAATGTATATTTACTACCTAATTTCAGCGATCGAGATATTACGGCTGCAAGACTGGAGACGACCAAAGGCACACTTTGGATAGCATCGGCATATCTCGGCCATGACCACCTTGGCCCTCTCCCAGGTAAAACCCTGGAGAATTTTATCGCTGAAGCAGAAAGGCGAAATATCAGCCTCATTATTGGGAGTGATGTCAATGCCCATCACACAGTATGGGGTAGTACTGATATTAACGATAGAGGTGAGTCTCTTTTCGATTTTATCCTAAATACTAACCTTATAGTAAGTAACGTAGGCAATGAACCAACTTTCGTTACCAGAAACAGACAAGAAGTTTTAGACTTAACTCTTGTCTCCGACAACATCTATCAGATGATTTTAAACTGGAAAGTTTCTAGTGATCACTCGTTCTCTGATCATAGATACATTCTATTCAGCTTGAACGATGAACCTCCTTGCCAGCTAACTTTTCGTAATCATAGGAAAACAGACTGGCCTAAGTACAGAGAAACACTTAAGAGACTTATTAAACCTGACATTTTAAGTGTTCCATCCAACAAAAACGATCTTGACAGCAAAGTCAATGATCTTACTTTAGCCCTAAACAAATCATTAGAAACCTCCTGTCCTCTTATTCTAATAAGAGGTAAAAGGAAGCCACATTGGTGGACTTCGGGGCTCGAACCGCTCAGAAAAAACTGTAGGAAACTTTTCAATCGAGCTAAAAGTACTAGAGTAATGTCCGATTGGGATTCCTATAAAGAATCACTAAAATTATATAAAAAGAATTGAGGAAAACCAAACGATCTTCTTGGAGGACATTCTGTGGCAATATAGAAGAAGCCTCAGAAGCATCAAGATTAAGAAAAATCCTCTCCACAAATCCAGTTATGCCTAGCTGCCTTCAAAATGCTGATGGCTCCTGGACCAACTCTTGCGAAGAATCGCTCAATTGCTACTGGATACTCATTTTCCAGGCAGCTCACAGACTGTTAATAGCACTGCCCTTTACAGGACAAGCGAAAAACTAACATTTCCACAAGGTCTAATTACAAGGGAAAAATTACAATGGGCACTCAATAGCTTCAAACCATACAAGTCTGCGGGGCAGATGGCATCATTCCGGCTGAACTACAGATGAATTCAGAAGTAATTCTGCCGATTCTGGAAGTCATCTTCAATGGTTGCTTAAATCTGGTCCATATTCCGCTTCTATGGAGAGAAGTCAAAGTTGTGTTTATACCCAAAGCCGGTAAATGTTCCCACGTAAACCCTAAAGATTTACGACCTATTAGCCTATCTTTCCTTCTAAAAACTTTTGAACGACTGATTGATATCGAACTAAGGTCAAGCATTGATACAAGACTACTGTCTACAGCTCAACATGCCTATTGCAAAGGGAAATCAGTGGAGACAGCTCTCCACACACTAGTTCGTACCATCGAATATTCCCTCCATTATAAAGAATATACAATGGTTGCCTTCCTAGATATTGAAGGTGCTTTTAATAACGTTGATACATCTGCAATCACATCTGCACTGGCTTCTCTGAATGTGGATGGGTCGCTTGGTGAACTGATTAATCAGATGCTTACAAGCAGGGTTATCAATTCAAAACTGGGCGGCTTTTCGGCAAGAAGATCTGTCAGTAGAGGTACACCGCAAGGCGGGGTGCTTTCTCCCCTTCTTTGGAATTTGGTAGTTAATGAACTGCTGAATACCTTAGAGGCAGAGAGCTACAGAGTGATTGCCTATGCGGATGACGTTGCTATAGCAGTATCAGGAAAACATCCCTAACATTTTAAGAGATCTTTTACAAAACGCTCTAAACAAGCTAACACGATGGGCAGATCGATGCGGACTTGGAGTTAACCCCCATAAAACAGATCTTGTCCTCTTCTCCAGGAAATACAAAATTCCGCAAACAGACCCCCCTATTATTAATGGTGTTCCACTAAAATTCTCAGACGAAGCTAAATACTTGGGTCTCATCTTAGATAAGAAGTTAAGTTGGAAACCTAACATACAAGAAAGAGTGAAAAAAGCCACAGTGGCACTTTTCTCCTGCAAAAAAGCCGTAGGTAGTAAATGGGGCCTCCAACCTCGAATCACTCACTGGCTATACATTTCGGTAATTAGACCGATTCTAACTTACGGCGTGGCAGTATGGTGGACTGCCTTGGATAAAGCGACACATCGCGACAAACTAAGCAAAGTCCAAAGAACAGCATGTCTATGTACTACTGGAGCACTTCGGTCGACTCCTTCCGCTGCATTAGACACTCTTCTCCATCTGACACCTCTCGATATTTTCAGCAAACAAACGGCTGCGAGCACAGCCATTCGCCTCAAAGCCTCTTCACAGTGGATCAATAATGAGATTGGTCACTCCGCTATTCTGAATTCATTCGGAACACTTCCTAGTAACACTGACTACACAATCCCACTATTGAATTTCGATAAAAATTTTGAAGTGACCATACCTTCCAGATCCACCTGGGAGGATGTGGAATTCTTAGAAGATCAATCAATTCACTTCTACACTGACGGATCGAAGACCAAAGATGGGGTTGGTGGGGGAGTGTACTCTGAAAGACTAAATTTAAGTCTCTCATTCCGTCTCCCTAATCACTGTAGCGTATTCCAGGCGGAACTTCTAGCGATAAAAGAAGTACTGTCTTGGCTCAAAGAAAACGTGATATCATGCTCGGATATCCGCATCTTCTCTGATAGTCAAGCCGCCATTAAATCCCTGGACTCTGTCCGTACAAACTCTAGAACAGCCCTCAACTGTCGATCATCTCTGTTGGAGATGGGGCAACAGTTTAATATTCACCTTTGTTGGGTGCCGGGTCATAGTGACATTCCAGGTAATTGTAAAGCTGATGAACTCGCTAGAAGTGGAACATTACTACCCATTTTACCTGAAAAGGTAAACATTGGTATACCCATCGCTACGTGTAAATTTTTACTGAAGCAAGATGCGTTGAAGAGAACAAACACAAGGTGGGAAAACATCACTACTTGTTTGGCGACAAAACAAGTATGGCCAAACCTTGACCTGAAACGCTCCAAGTGTTTAATATCTCTAAATAGAATGCATATTAGCTCTATTGTAGGTGTCATAACAGGACACTGTTTAATAGGCAGGCACGCAGCGCGGCTTGGCGTACCTTCAAACGATTTCTGCAGAAGCTGCATGGACGAGGAGGAAGAGGAAACGATTCCTCACCTTCTCTGCACATGCCCTGCTCTTTCCCTCAGACGTAGGCTCCATTTAGGAGTTTACTTCTTTAACGATCCTAGTGATCTGGCAAACACAGACATTTATAGTCCCACACGCTTCGTCAGGAGCTCAAAGTGGTTTTAGCGAGTAAGGAAAGAGTTTTTAAGATTCATGTGGTATCACAACGGACCAATTTTGGTCTAAGTGTGTCAGTACTTAGTATTGACAGCCACTTCTACCTAACCTAACCTATATTTATATTTATATTTATATTTATATTTATATTTATATTTATATTTATATTTATATTTATATTTATATTTATATTTATATTTATATTTATATTTATATTTATATTTATATTTATATTTATATTTATATTTATATTTATATTTATATTTATATTTATATTTATATTTATATTTATATTTATATTTATATTTATATTTATATTTATATTTATATTTATATTTATATTTATATTTATATTTATATTTATATTTATATTTATATTTATATTTATATTTATATTTATATTTATATTTATATTTATATTTATATTTATATTTATATTTATATTTATATTTATATTTATATTTATATTTATATTTATATTTATATTTATATTTATATTTATATTTATATTTATATTTATATTTATATTTATATTTATATTTATATTTATATTTATATTTATATTTATATTTATATTTATATTTATATTTATATTTATATTTATATTTATATTTATATTTATATTTATATTTATATTTATATTTATATTTATATTTATATTTATATTTATATTTATATTTATATTTATATTTATATTTATATTTATATTTATATTTATATTTATATTTATATTTATATTTATATTTATATTTATATTTATATTTATATTTATATTTATATTTATATTTATATTTATATTTATATTTATATTTATATTTATATTTATATTTATATTTATATTTATATTTATATTTATATTTATATTTATATTTATATTTATATTTATATTTATATTTATATTTATATTTATATTTATATTTATATTTATATTTATATTTATATTTATATTTATATTTATATTTATATTTATATTTATATTTATATTTATATTTATATTTATATTTATATTTATATTTATATTTATATTTATATTTATATTTATATTTATATTTATATTTATATTTGTATTTATATTTATATTTATATTTATATTTATATTTATATTTATATTTTTACTAATTTTTTTTTTCTTTCAAAAAGAAGGTTGAGAATGTTTCCATGTAGCAACGTTCAAAAAGTTCTTCAATATGAAAAAATTGTTTGACCCGCCTCCTTCTTACATAACTACGTTAGAAAAGCCTTAACCTTCAAAATCCATGTGTCATTTAAAATTATATGTATAAATACATTTGTACATTGAAATAATTATTGGCTTAAAAATTTGGAATGTTTGGGGTGAAGCTAGATAACGTATTAATTTTTGTTTCATTATGTGTGCGCGATGTGTAACAGATCCAGAACCGATGTGGCTTACTGGCTGAGTGCGTCATATGAAGTCATTAGACCACGATCAGTAGGTCAGATAATGAAAAGGTGCCTGCTTGAAAAAAATTTGCTCTGTTAATATCACATATGAACAAAATTACCTCAAAGCTTTCTAACTGAATTGAAACTACCTTCCTATTCCTATGTACGTTTTTAATGTATAAAGCCCAACAGCATTGTTTGCATGCACGCAATGTGCTAGAATTCGGATTGGTTTTGTCATCAGAGAGTGGAGTAGTAATTTAGAGATACTAGCTACCTATGGCCTATGGCTGTTCATTCATATCATCCGGAAGTATCTTAATATTTTTCCTAGTGAAATACTGATGGATTAGTTAGATTCTATACTTTTGACAATACATACGACACGGGTAGGTATGTATTCTTTTCGAATCGGTCTCTATATATTCATTTTGAACTTTAGTTGAGGTTTGATGTATTAATTTAGTTCGAAGTGATTGCGGTCGTTGAACAGAACACGAATATTCAAAATATTGAAAAAAATAGTTTATTTTACGCTACAGTATGCAATATAAGAAAAAATTTAATTTTATATTGATTGCAGTATTTCAAATTTTTTTTATCGGTGGTATTTGTGAAAAAGGCGATTTCGGTAAACAGGACCTTCCTACTTTCTTAAATTTTGTATTAAATTTGTATTATGTATTGTGAACTAAAGCTAAAAACGCTTGGCCTTTCGTAGCCAGTTTATTCGGCAAAAAATGCATTTCGTTTCAAAGTAAAAGCTAGTGCGGGCCATGATACTTTATTCAGCTCAAATTGTTATGTTTGTATTTTCTAGTATCCTTTTCTTTGGGGTGGGAGTGGGCGGTACTAGACTGAAAAAATTTTGTATTGCTATATTTTGAATAGCCGCAGCCGTCCCTTGGAAATTATTGTGTCTATTGAAGCAAACAAAAAATATGTAGTTAAAGCAACTTCCTGCATCCAACATATTACCCAGACGCGTCGACGCGACTCCTCACAGTTAAAACGAGTGAGACCACAAATTTTTGTTATACACTGATGTCCTTTTGATTTTTTTTGTGATGTGTTAAAACTCGAGACTTCGGCTATTTTTAGCTAATATTTACCACTGAAAAACTACAGAAATTTTCTTTTAATGTCGGTTAAAATAAAAAATGGCCTTAAGAACCCAATGACGAATCAGGAATTACATCAAGGGGACACCCAATAAAAATAGGCTCTTTCTATATCTATTAAGAAAGTCATAGTAACTATACTCTATGAAAACTAGTTTGATAATTCTTCTAAGCCTCAATTTATTCAAACACCACTAAATCTTCAGTAGCCATTGATAATGGTAAAATTGTAAAAAGTAAGCTGAGATTTTGGAAATTTCCCATTTATAGTTTTGGCCTTAAATTAAATAGAGAAACATGTACATTTGCATGATTTGGGACTTAAATTGTAAATTTAGAAAATCAATCGAGATTTTGAAAATTCATCATAGTACAACCGACTTTAAATTAAATGGAGGAAATACTAAACTAAAATAAACATACTTTTATTTTCTGCTATGTTGTTACATCAGAATCTATAAAATCTTTTAGCTTTAAGTGAATATTAACAAACATCAACTTCTTTTATAGTTCGGGAGCCGACCGTAAGATTACCTATCTTATCGCGGGCACGCAAAAATTGGATGCCAACCGATAGCTTTAGTCCAAACATTTACAAAACTGCTTGTCGGACAAGCTTTTTTTGGTCTGAATGGATAGAAAATGCATTTTTCAGGCTGCATTTTCCGCTAAATGTACCTAGAATATAAGCAACTTATATAAATGGGTGTCAAATGAAAGCTACGGCTGTCCTATACACGAAACCATTGGTCGGACAGACTTTTTTTGGCTGTTGCGACGAGTCCGACCATTAAAAAAAATGGTCTTTTCTTAACTCTGCGTTTTAGATCTGGGAAAACTGAGTAAAATCATAGTCCAACCAGCACTTTTGTAATGTAAATGTTTGGACTAAAGCTATCGGTTGGCATCCAATTTTTGCGTGGCCACGATGAGATAGGTAATCTTACGGTGGGCTCCCGGACTATTATGTTGTTTTTAAAATAGTATCACAACAAAAACATAAATGTTAAAAAAAGAGCCAAGTTCTTATAGTTATAAACAAGAAACCTGTGCGTAAAAAGTGGGTTCACTGGTCAAGTTTTCATACATTTTAAATTTGTGATTAAGTAAGTAATTAAGAGAAAACTTTCCAAGTAAATCCACTAAATTTTAATCAGTAATCATTAAATACCAAATTTCTGTCAGAACTTGGAATTGTTTCGATATTTCTCTATTTTCAACTTGGCAAATACACTCCCGTTCAATTGAATAGGTTTAAAATTTTCGAGTGCGATTTACCGTTATAACTCCGAACTATGTGGAATAAATGCATTTTTGAAAATGGCATTAGAGAAAGCATCCAATTGAGGAGAGAATAAGAAAACATACAATATCAAACTTACCATCTTTACACGTTTTATTATCATTTCTTTAAATTCATATTGAAATCGTAGCCCTTTTTTTCGTTTATTTGAATAGGTGCATCGCCTTTATAATCACTTTTGCTTTGAACTAGTTGAAGGTCAGACCTTTTAAAGCAATTTTTGGGCCTTATATCATGGTTTCTTTGATATGACACAAACAATTTGAGAACAAACGTAGAATGGGTGGAGGAAAAGCTATTTTCGCGGCTAAGTACGCGCAAATTTATTGTTTTCATGATAAATGGCTAACGGGACATCAAATTTTGGAAAAAAAACTTACAGAATTTATTCTTTGATCTATAATTATCTGAAAAATAAACAAAAAGATGGTGTCGATATGAAAGGATGCAAATAACCTGCTATCTCCGCAAGTGATAGGCGAAAAAGTCTGAGGGTTGCGTCTAGTTCGTCGGTTTAAATGGCTTAAACAAGGGAAGAAGCTAGGTTCAGTGTCAGTATTTCAGCAGTCGAGAGTATTATTAAAAGTTCTGCATACCGAAAAAGAAGAACGTTAAATGAAACCACACCGAAACGAAGTTAGCAAAAACAAAAAAAAAAACAAACCGAATGCAGTTTTGTAAGCTTCATAAGACTTGAAAGAATAAGTAGCGTAAAGTCGTTTTTTCTAATGAAAAAGGGATTAAATACAACGGAATTGATGGATTCAAATTGTATTTCCATGACTGAGCGTTTTTGTGTAACTAAACCATAGTCATATTAATAGTTCAAAAATGTGGGGTTAAATTTCTTTTCCTTGAATTCTCAAATTGTAAATTCTTTCAACTAAGCGGTGGTTTATTTTAATTTTTTCTTCTTTTTTGGTATGAAGAACTTTATATTACACTCTCGACTGTAGAAATACTCGCACTAAACCTAGCTTGTTCCCTTATTTAAGCCATTTAAACCGACAAATAAGATTCAACCTTCAGAATTTTTGTCTATAGCTTGCGGAGGCAGCAGTCTTTTTACATACTTTTCATATCGACACCATCTTTTTGCTTACTTCTCTGATAAATATAGATCAAAGAATGGATTCTTTAAGTTTTTTCCGAAATTTGATGTCCCGTTAGTCATTTATCATGAAAACAATAAATTTGCGCGTACTCAGCCGAGAAAAGAGCTTTTCCTCCACCCATTCTACGTTTTTTCTCAATTTGTTTGTGTCTTATCAAAGAAACCATGATATAAAGCCCAAAAATAGCTTTTAAAAATCTGACCTTCAACTAGTTCAAAGCAAAAGTGATTATAAAGACGGTGCACCTATTCAAATAAACGAAAAAAAGTACTACGATTTCAATATGAATTTAAAGAAATGATAATAAAACGTGTAATGATGGTAAGTTTGATATTGTGTGTTTTCTTATTCTCTCCTCAATTGGATGCTTTCTCTAATGCCATTTTCAAAAATGCATTTATTCCACATAGTTCGGAGTTATAATGGTAAATCGCACTCGAAAATTTTGAACCTATTCAATTGAACGGGAGTGTATTTAAGATCTCGTTACTTTTCTGGCTGACTTTTTACGCACAAATTTCTTGTACCTATATATAAGAACTTGGGTCTTTTTAAAATATTTTTAACATTTATGTTTTTGTTTTGATTTCACTCCTTTTTGAAAAGATTTATTTTTCCAGGTGAACAGCCCCACCGCTCTACAAAGTTTCATAACTCTACGACAACCGAAAGTGCTCCATATAAATAATAGCAAATATGAGAAAGTGAATGGATCCCACGCCCCCTGAATGGAAAATTCGAAATTTTAGATTTTTTTTTCTCCAATTTTCGATGACTTTTTCCAACATTTGTGCCCGTATATCTGATAATGTCCCCCAAGTGGTCAATTGTTTCGGGCTTATCGGTGTAAACTAGCGACTTCACATATTTCCATAGAAAATAGTCAAGCGGCGTTAAATCGCACGATCTTGGAGGTCCATTGAAGGGTCCGTAACGTGAAACTATACGGTTACCAAACGTTTTCTTCAATAAATCAATTGTGGCACGAGCTGCGTGACATGTTGCGCCGTCTTGTTGAAACCAAAACTCCTGTACATCATGGTTGTCCAATTGATGAACGAAAAAGTCAGTAACCATGGCTCTATAGCTGTAACTGTAACGTTCTGGCCAGTATCGACCAATTACTCCACCAACCCATAAAGCACACTAAACAGTCAGTTTTTGTGGATGTAACGGTGTCTCAACATACACTTAAGGATTATCATCACTCCTAATACGGCAGTTTTGTTTATTGACGTATCCATTCAACCAAAAGTGAGCTTCATCGCTTAACAAAATTCCATTATTTCGTATTTCGAACAGAACCATGATTTTCAAAACAAATTTGCACAATTTGGAAGCGTTATAAATAATAATAAATTGGGTGGCGCAACAGCTCATGGAGAACCAGGGCCTAGTGACTTATAACTCACAACCATTCCTGTGTGCGTGTTTGTTGGCAGGAATGGAAGGGACCTACAGTTTTTTGCCGAGTCCGAACGGCTAAATGAGAAGCACTTTTTCATGACAAGTATACTCTTGGAGGATTTGTCAGTTCCTCGCAAGAGGCAGTACCTCGAATAAAACATTTCTGTTTTTAGGTGGCACGGCTGGAAATCGATCCCACACCTTCGGCATGACAGTCCTACGCACTAACCATCAAGCCACGAGGTACTACATTTGGAAGCGTTGTTCAGTAGTCAGTCTATTCATGTGATTCACAATGCGATGTGACGTGATTCGCTGTCATCTTTTTCTATTTATAAAATCGTTTCCCAATTCACAATGCGGCGAAATTTTTACAACGAGAACGAGAATAAAAATACATAAGCTAAAAAAGCCTTAAAGACAACAGATTATGAATTACTTTATCTTTTAATTTCAAGTTATCGTATTTTTTCTTTAAAAGAATGCTTCCATTATGTAAATAACTTGTCAAAAAAGAAAATCGTCGTCTCGTCACGTCTTTTTTTCTATTTTCCGAATCCTTGGCATGATGTGACGAAGAGAAACGCTTCATTGTGTATATCATCGCATATTTTCATTGTTTGAAATTCGTTTGACAGCAACGACGGGATCTCGTCACGCTCACGTCTCGTTTCCTCATCGCATTGTCTGCTATTGCCATAAGTGCAAAAGAGAAAAAAGAATCGAAAAGATAAGACGGAAAAAAATTTCCCTGTGTCGCTTGGGTAAAATTTTCGGTGCACTTATTTGACGTTTCTCTTTTCTCTTATCCGTTTTTTTAATATTCTGCTTCATATGATTTCGTTGTGTGAGGAGTTAACATCGATGCAACAAACAGAAATAATTTGTTGAGCACAGTCAGGGTTGCCACTTCCCTGAAAATTTTTCACATTAAATTTGCAAAAAACTTTTTACGCAGTACTTACCTATATTTAGTCGTTTTTTTTCAATGATGAAATGTATATTCACCCCGATTACAGAATCCGACGAAAGAGCTGCGGAGGGAGTCTGACTCAATTTTGACGCTTGGCTCATATTGAAAATGTCAAAATTAAGTCTGATTCCCTCCGCAGCTCATTCGTCGGATTCTGTAATCGGGGTGATTATTTTAACAAAACTGATAAATAAATAAAAGCGAAAAATATAAAAAAAAATAATAAAAATTAGCTTAACTATTTATAATAATATGCCTGTTCGCGTACTTCCCAAAACTACGAATTTCTACGAATTAAGCCCGTAAGTTCTGTCAAAGTTCATATAGAAATTTAATTGAAGTAAAATTTGTAGTTTTGGTAAGTGAACGAACAGAGATAATGTATCAGATTTTCACTTTATGTACCTGCTAATTATTGTTCGAAAAATAAAGCGCAGCAGATTTTATAAAGGCAGTAGATTTATTCTGAGAAAAAAAAATGCAGTAGATCTACTCCAATTGCAGTAAAGTGGAAACCCTGACATAGTCCAACTCGGAAATGAAAAATAAAGAGAACTGTCAAATTGGTTTCATGAATCTGGTTTCAACGTGTAATAGCGCTTGAATCAGCGGACGAAAAAACAAAGAAGAATCCGAAGAAGGCGCATGCATCTAGTTTCATCGTGTAATAGCAGACATTGTGAATCAGGCTTGAAAGCCAAACCTAACTAAAAATAAATCACTTGACAACTGACAAAATGGCCGCCGGTTAAAAAAGTGTTGCCAACTTTAAGTTCTATACCTCTAAACAAAAAACACCCTTTATTTATACAAGCTTTGATTATCTATATATTAATACATTAACACTTTTCTATACCTCTCTTTTTAACTGACTAAGTGGAATAATATTTTCATATTTTCTTTTTTTTTATTTGAAAGGTAGGTATATGGTATAGCCAATAGCACTGGTAGAATCTTATTTTTATATTTTTACATATGTTGCCGTTGAAAGCCAGTTGTAGTATATTTCGTAAATTAATCAAATAAATACTAATGAGTTGGACTTCAATATTTTATTTAATAATTCATTTAGTATGGAGTGAATATATATAATTCTGTTAATTAGGTTATAGGACAAAATAGGTTATCTCAATTACAATGTGGTTTTAAGAATCATGAATAGATTCCATGTGTAGTTTGACAGATTTTCAGATCAGCTGGACAGTGGATATTATTGAGGATTAGCATTGCCAGATTTGCTGATAAATACTCAACATCTTTCCTCTCGTTAAGTAAAGCTCGTGTACTGCAACCGTTCTGGAGCTTTTTTGCTTCGTGTGGAGCGGCGTAGCTCAACTTTTGGAGTGCATAATGGTACACTTGATCCAGAATCACCGGGTTCTGAGTCAGATTGTGCTGATTCAACTGGTCTTGGTAAATTTACTTCTTCACAAGGTGCGGTCTACTTCTTGGTTTTCTGGACATCTGGTTGGTAGTTGTCTTGAGCACTTGGTAGGGTTGGTAAGTTTGTCTCAGTCTGTAATTTGTCGGGTCGATTGTCTAGTGAGTCATGTCGGGTTGTGTCGATTTGTTCTGTTTCATCATCGTAAATTGGTTTATCATTGGTAGGCTCGCAATTAGTTCGACATATTTGGTCAATATGTCGGATATACTTTTGACCATCTATCATTATTTCATAGTGGAGACTTCCCCTCTTCGTCCAAATAACGCAAAATTTCCACTTGCATGCCTTATTTGTAGGTATATGTCCGAACTTGAACTAAATCCCCAATATTATACTGTGGTATTTTGGTATCCAAGTATGTGTCGTTGTTGTTGTTTTCAGGTTTTAAACAAGATTCTCTTTTCACAAGATCTATTTTAGTTCTGATTTGTCGGTGAAACATTAATTCAGATGGACTAACACCCGTTGTGCTATTTGGTAACTTTCTTTGCTGCATTAAGAACTTGCATAGTTTTTCGTGAAAACTTCCAGGCTCACTTTCCATTGCGCGAAGGCCTTGTTTGATTGTATAGACAAACCTTTCAGCTTTCCCATTGGATGCTGGATGGTATGGAGCAGAAAAGTGTTGAATTATTCTGTTCATCGTTAAAAACTTGTAAAACTCGACTGCTCGGAACTGCGGACCATTATCAGTAACAATTTTCAACGGAAGTCCGAATCTGGAAAAAATTTCTAGTAAAGCATCTATCGTTGAAAAAGCGGTCGTACTATTTTGTGGTATTACTTCCACCCACTTGGTATAAGCATCAACCACAATTAAAAATGACTTATTCATGAATGGGCCAGCATAATCCAAATGTGTACGCTCCCATGGCCCTTTCGGATACTCCCATTGATGAACCTGAACTTTCTTCGCATTTGGCTTAATTTTGGCGCAATTAATACAACTTTTGCATATATTTTCAATGTCTTTGTCAATGTTTCTCCACCACACATAACTCCTGGCTAGAGATTTCATGCGCACCATTCCTGTATGTGCCGTATGTAGTTCTTCAAGAACTCTTTTTTGTAAACATGCTGGAATCATGATGCGTATGTTTTTAAAAATACATCCATTCTGTAAAGAAAACTTTGCAACATTTTTTTCGTTTGGCAAAGGATTTCCTGATTGTAGAGCAGTATAATATCGAACACATTCAGGATCTTTTAATGTTTCTTTCTTAATCTCATTTCTTGTCACAGGTAAAACTGAAATGTGATTCATCAGGAAAGTTGTGCTGCTATTCAGGTTATCGTCATTTTGAGGCTTCTCCACCGGAAATCGAGAGAGAAAATTGGCGTTTGCATGCAGTTTCGTATTTCTGTATTTTATGTCATAGTCGAAACCAGACATAAAGTTTGCATAATGCAGTAAACGTAGTGCTGATATGGCTGGTAAATCTTTATTTGGGTGCAAAATTCTGGTGAACGGCTGGTGGTCAGTAATTAGTGTAATTTTCCGGCCATAACAGTATTGAAAGAACTTGTGTAAGCCCCAATATATCGCTGTTGCTTCAGTTCTTCATTGTTTCACACGAATCAAACATTCTATCTCATTTGCACTTCATAAGAAAAATTGAAACGCCATTTGCATTTTTGAAGGTGCTGTCAAATTTAATCTTTTTTAAATCTTTTTGTGCAGTGGAGACACCGAAAAGATTTATTAAATCTAATCTGAGATAAACCTTTGGTGGAAGCATAGCATAACCCTGTTGGAGACGCGTCTGTTGCTAAGACAAGTGGTAAGTCTCGATTGTATTTCATAAGAACATTTGGGCTTTTAATTTCATCTTTCAACTTGTTGAATGTATGATGGCACTTTTTGCTCCACTGATCAATAATATGACCTAGATATGATACCGATTTCAAGAGAAATTGACATTTGCTTCTGTTGACATGCAAATCTTTCTCACGTAAAATTTGAAAAACAGTTCTTAAATTTTTAGTTAATTCCCTGAGGGTTTGTCCCCGTATGAGTATATCATCAAAGAAACAAGTGACGTTTGCTATATTTCCAAAAATCATATCCATAAATTTTTGCCAGGCGTTTGGGCTAATCTTTACTCCAAACATAAGTCTATTCACCTTATAACATCCTTTATGTGTGCTTAATGCTTGTATTGTAGCTGTAACATCGTCAACTGGCATGTGAAGATAAGTTTGATGCAAGTCCAAAACGCAGTAATATTTACCACCACCAACTTCTGCAAATATATCTTCAATACGAGGTATGGGGTACTTATCATCTTTTATTACTTTATTTATAGTGGATTTGTAATCAGCGCATAGTCTTAAATCTTCATTTTTCTTGACAACTGGAACTATAGGAGTACCCCATTGACAGTTTGTAATTTTGGAAATGATTTTTGCCTTCTCTAACCTGTCAATCTCTATTTCAATTTTCTCACGAAGAGCGTAAGGAACGGGTCTAGGTTTCATATATATTGGCTTCGTATTTTCTTCATGTAATTCTATCGAGCATTTGTAGTTTGGAATTTCACCAACCTGTTCTGTAAAAATATCCATATATTCCTCAAGAAGTCTATTTATTAGTTGCTTACATTCACTTTCTGATATGTCAGCATCTTTAATTTCTTCAATTGAATTAATCTGTATATTAAGATTTCGTATCCATCCCCGGCCTAGGATGGGTTCTACATCTTGTGGTAAAATGTATAAATCTCCGACAGCTTCTTTATTATTGTAAACTACTTTCATTTTGCATACACCCACAGGATTAATAATTTCACCCGTATAAGTTTTTAATTTCATAGATGTAGCTTCTAAATTTTTCTTTGGCCACTGTTTATTGAAATTTTGAAATGACATCGTTGAAACAGCAGCCCCGGTATCCAGTTCCATCGTGCATTCAATGCCATCAAGCCAAATTTTCTTCAATATTTGTCCATGCTCCGTAGAATTTATTCCAAAACTATTAATAAAATAGTATTCTTCATTACTTGAGTTTTCCTCAGCTAGTTCAATAGATTTTTGCTCTACAACTCTTTGTTTTAAACAGACTAATTGCACATGTCCCGATTTACCACAGTCTTTACATTTTAAGTTCTTTTCTTTGCATGCATTAGCCCTGTGATTTGTTTTGCCACACTTAAAACAACTCCCCTCTACTCTCTTCACAGCATCAGACCTTGATCCATTACCGCGAAACTGCTTTGTACTTTTTTCATAATTAGTTCGAGATTTATCCCAATTTTTTCCTATAGAATTCAAAGATTGTTGAGTATGACTTCGTATTTCTCTACTCTCCACCTTTGACGCCTCTATCGCCAATGCTTTTTTGCAAATGACCTCAAAGGTCACTGACGATTCTTGCTGCAATAGTCTCTCTCGAATTTCATTATCTCGTATCCCTCTGATGAATTATGATCTTAAATGTGTAGCAATGGTTGACTTTTTACAATTTTCGCAAACAAAATTGCATTTCGATGCGATTTTTTAAAGATCAGCTTGGAAATTGGATATTGATACCCCCTCATGCTGCGTGCGTAAAGTAAACTTATGCTGCTCTGCAACCTCGCTAGGTTTTGGATACACATGGTTTTGTAATACCACAACTAAGTCTTTATATTTTTTTGTCTTTGGCTCATCTGGTGCTGTAAGGCAAGTCAAGGTGTGATAAAGCTTGGGACCTAAACAGTTAAGGAAAATTTGCACACGCTTCTTATCGTTCTCTGGTGTGTCTTCTTTAAGGTCGCGAATCTCTAAATAATTTTCTACTCTTTGAAGGTGGGACTCGAAGTCGAAGGTTTCATTTACCTCATCAAAAGCTGCCAGCTGAAGTACCCGACAATCACCTGCATTAGTCGAAACATTTTGACGACCATTTGTAAGCTGCTGTAATACTTCTGAAATTCTAGATATTGCCTCTTGAAGCTCAGCCATTCTTAACCAATTTTTAATGTTTTACCAATTTAAACCAATTTTCGTTTGTTGTAATTTAATTTATTCTTTTATTTTAATTCTTGTACGTAATTTTTGTAAGTTTGTAATATGTAAAGTATTCGTAATATGTATGTATGTATGTTTAAAGTCACCTACCTTGTGCTTTTGTAATCCAAATGTGACTTGGTTTATAATATTTTTATAATATTTTTTTTTTCCGGCTCCAGTCCTCGTCGCCACTTTGTAGTATATTTCGTAAATAAATCAAATAAATACTAATGAGTTGGACTTCAATACTTTATTTAATAATTCATTTAGTATGGAGTGAATATATATAATTCTGTTAATTAGGTTATAGGACAAAATAGGTTATCTCAATTACAATGTGGTTTTAAGAATGATGAATAGATTCCATGTGTAGTTTGACAGATTTACAGATCAGCTGGACAGTGGATATTATTGAGGATTAGCATTACCAGCTTTGCTGATAAATACTCAACACCAGTCATAGCTCCTATGGGAATTTTGCAAAACGTTGGGGAAGACATTTTTTCTTGTTATCGTTAGAGTACTTTATAGAAAGCTTAATTCCAAGTTTTCGACCATCAACCCATCTTGGTTTAAAGAGTGAACTCGGTTTTGCAATTACAAGAAAAACGTTGGTGTAATGAAAAATTCGGAAAATTAAAGGAATGGAGATATGAACGTTTAAAAGTCAAAAACAGGAAAGTAGATGGCTAAGAAATAATTTGCAATAAATCAGAATGACATTTGTTTTTATTATTATTATTAAATTTTATAGTTTTGGAAAGGTAAGAAAAAATTATTCTACCCATGTTTGAGGAATTTTTAATTAATGTGTTAGTTTTTGGATCAAAATTTGTTTGAAAATCGCAGTTTTTCGAAATCAATTTTTTCAAGTAGCTATTTGAATTTTATATTTTTAGGGGATGGGTTTAAAAATCAAAAATCATGAGAAGGGATGTGCCTTTTTGATCAATCGATTCATCGCATAATATTGAGCACATAGAAGTCACATTAATTTTTTTTAGATAGCAGCTTATAAGAGTAAAAAAAATGTATTAATTTGAGTTTTCGAATATATAAATGCTATTTTGCATATTAGATACGTGATTATACTTGTTCTGCAGGCTTTCACCGCCTTTAGTGAAAGAGTAAATTCTGTTTTCGCAACTAACAACCAAGGCTTGCTATTGATTCAAAACTAGAAAATTAGGAAGGTAAAATTTCGCTTGCAATATTTTAGGTGTGATACTGCGTTTGGAAGCCATTCAGGTGCTACAGTAAGTAAACAACTGTTTGGACTGAAAAATATTAAGATAAAACTGTAAGTTAACGATTTTCAAAGAACTTTAAGGAGCACATTTTTACGTCGCACTGAGCAAAAATTGAATGCAAAATTTCATAATTGGTAACATCTGTAAATACACAAAACATGAACAAATACCACATAACAAATTTGTAGAACTTATTCTTATTGTCAGGAATGCATATGTTTTTTTTGATAAAATTAAAATACGGATCTATTTTGTGAAAAGCGAATTCATTTTTTCATTGAAAATAGCGGCAACTCTGCTAGGGATTGATGGTCGAAAGTTTGGATTAAAGCTTTCTTTATAGTACTTCATCGAACTCAAAAATAAAAATTATCTTCCCCGTTTCCATATTGAGAAAAAACCCACTCAAACTTTTAAAGCAAAACTTTAAGCGGATACCTTTCAGGCAATACAAATGGTAAAAAATTGATTATAAAAAGAAAATGTTAAAGAAAAAACTGTAGGATATAGCTAGTGATTACTAGAACTTTTGAAAGAAATTTTTCACGTAAAGCCTGGCTTATACATCCATGTGAAGTGTAGTTTTCATAGAAAAAAATAATTCTAATAATAATAATAATAATTAAAAATAATAAGTCTCGAAACAGATGCAACTTATTGGGCTTTTTGTAACCAAATATTATGAAGAAAACTATTTTTTTGAAAACCTTCTGGTTCATTAATTATTGATGTTTCATTTCAAATTTGATTTCACTTCGCTTTGAAGTATAAACTAGGCTTAGTACTGAAAAAAAAGTTGACTAAAAAGTGTTGTCATCAACCCTCATAAAAAACCTCCATAATACCATAGTTTAGCATAAAGTGGCAACTTATCAAACCCTTACAATATGTAACTTCCTGTAATTGGAAACATACTTACGTCTCTTTTCACTGAGAAGAGTACCTATATACGTTTAAGTAATAGATTAAACATAACCTATAAAATCTGATCCCACGTTTTTAATTGCCTTCTTGCAAATTCATCCTGTGAGTGAAGACTTGTAATTCAAGAATATTTAAAAATTAAAGCTCAAAATTAACGTTAAATTCAAAAAAATTGTTTCTCCAAGTTTTGTCAAGAAAATACCAATTGTAAGTTATATAACCATTATATACCTATATCCATAATGATTGTATTGACATTTTAGGAAATAAAATCGAAAGTTTACCAGTTTTATATCTGGGTCGATATTTTTTATTTGTAAAATTAAATTGAAGTGGAGTAACAAGTGTGAAGTGGGAACTCCATTTTTGTTTATCTTATACTAGATTATAACTCGTTAAATACACAAAATTTGAAAAAAATACCATATATTCAAATTTGTATAACTTACTCTTTTTATAAGGAATGCATTTTTTGTTTTCGATAAACTTAAAACTACGGATATTATTCGTTAAAAACGAATTCACTCTTTAAATCAATATAGCGACAACCCTGCAAAGGATTGTTTGCAATTTTTCGAAAAAATATTCTACCATTTAAGCTAAATATACAGTTCTTTTGAGTAAAAAAAAGCTTAGTGGTGAAAAAAAATTTTACTCAAAAAAAATACACTAGGAATAGAGGAGGAGTAAGCTAAAACTGGTCCATAGGAGGTTTAAAGCCGTAGTAAAGCCGTTTTAGTATCTTGATGCCATTTTGACGTGAAATCATGTGAAATTTACGAAAAGGAGTGTAAACGAAATTTTTATAACTTTTTGCTACTATAAGAACGCTTTCTTTTATTATATTTATCCATTAATGAATTTCCTTACAAAAATTCCACCAATAATAATTAATTGAAATGAGTAATTGTGGAATTCAGCCAAGGGTTTGTTTACGTTTTTGATAACCAGAGTTATAGATTGGTCATTTCTTTGGCATAAGGAGGGTGAAACCAAAACGGCTCAGAAAATATTTTATAAATAATGATTTGTTTGACGTGGCGTAAGGATGGAGTAAGTGCTTTGACTTTTGGTTTAACTATTCCGAGGTTGAACCGAGTATTGGTGAAATCTAATAAATAAGGCTGTTGAGGTTTTAAAAAATTTCAAAACCTTGTACCTAGTTTTGATATCTCTAAGTAGATTACACATAAGCTCCGTGATTGGTGTTATAACCGGACACTGTCTTATAGGAAAGCACGCAACACTTCTTGGCGTGTTCTCCAATGATTTTTGCAGAAGCTGTATGGATGAGGAAGAGATAGAATCAATCCCTCACCTTCTGTGCACGTGCCCTGCTCTATCTCATAGACGAAAACTTCACCTTGGTGATTTTTACTTCAATGATCCCAGTGATCTAACAAACTTAGGCATAGGCAGTCTACTACGCTTCTAGTACAGGTAAAATAGGATAAATAAAACAAAAAAACTGGTACCATCATGAAATTTGGTGAAAACGTTTCATGTATTATGAGAATGAAAAATCAAAAGAGTCTATAAAAATATTTCACATGGAAGGGTGTTTTTTTGAGGGGGAGAGGGGGTGAAATTGTGGTGTATCAAACAGAAAAATTAAACTTGGTGCAACCTAAGCATATGACACATATTTTTAAGGTTGTTTTTAATGCTGAATAAAATGACACCAAAACCAAGTCGATGCGACCTCCGTGAAAAAAGTTAATGTCAGTTTTAGGTAACGATGACTATATTTTCAGTATAAATGTAAAATAGTACCGGGAACCAGTTGAAAATTATGGTCCGTCGATGAAACTTTGCTTCAATGGTTCATTTGTCATGAACATCAATAATAAGAAGAGTCTATAAAAATATCTGTTGTTAAAGGGATGGACAATGGACCAAATCTTGGTCTAAGTGTGTCAGTCTTCACGACTGGCAGCCACTTCAACCTAACCTAACCTAACCTGTACCTAGTTTCTAAATAAATAAACATAATTTTGATTTTTGTTTGTAATATGATACAAAAATGAAATGTTTTTGATTTTGTATTTTTGATCCTTCAAAATACCGTTATAATTGATCAGATAGGCCACTCTTGCGCTCAAGCTTTTAATTTGTTTGTAGTTGGCGTCTCAATGCAAAAAGTCCAATAAGGAGCTATCAATTAAAAAAAAATTAAATGCAGAAATATTTTTCTTCGTTTCTTTTTCAAAAAAGGGTATAGAACGAATTATGGAAATCATGAACCTTTGCTTGCTGCATGCTCAGCTTTTAATAAATATATTAATGTAATTGATTTTAATGTTTCAAAATATTGTTTAAAAGAAGAACTTTATAGATCTTTTCAATCTCAAAGCTAATAATTTGTAAATTTGTAGCTAAATAAATAAATAACTAATTAAGTGCAGTCGTGAAAATTTGAATTTTGGCTATTTTCGTCATCGTTGCTGGGCTTTTTAGCACTTAGCTATTGCTCCATCATATCGTCTCGATTCCCTGAATGAATAGTTTAATTTTTAACTACACAAATTTGAATCAGAGCTCGAAAACTAAATTAGTAACAGGAACGGACCCACGCGTATGCTGAAACTGACCTATGGGAGCAGCGAGCGGAACGCGTCCGTCACACTGCACTCACTTCGGCTTATTATATGAAGGTACTAAGAAGTGGGAGGGAGTGGAGGTAACCGCGGCGTTTTTTACAAGCTTTTAAAGAGAAAAATAACTTTTTAGATACAAAAAATAACATTTTTATATATCTAACGGGTGCCTGTTTATTATATGCCATTATATTTTTTGCAACAATGCCTAATTTAGAAACTTAATTTTTAAAGGTAGGTATACATTTTACTTCTGCCCCCCCCCCCCCCCCCCCCTAGCAAAGATCCTGCGGGCGCCCATGATTCAGTCTGCATTTTTCGATGTGAAAAACTTTGCAAGGGAGCCGTAGAAAAAATAACGGTGCTTTTTGAATTATTCTTTCTGATTTATGTTCCCAACATTATAAACAAACAATAAGCATCATCAAATGATACATTAGTTCACATTGTTTGGAAAAAATGAACAAAGTTCCTTTGATAATGTGTGTGTCTATTCAGTTAAAGCGGAGTGTACCTAGCATTTAATTTAAGATGGATATACTATGATACGACGATTATATCAACAGTTTGACAAAATTACTGCTGAATGCAACGATTGCATTTTTTGTGGTCGCACAAATAGTTAAATATTAGCACCGATTTTGGACACTAAAGCTGCTTGCAATGGTGTAGACCACGCGCTGAAAAGTCTGCGGATATGCACAGCTGGAGCTGTTCAATACAAGAAGCATCCAACATCTAGATGGTGTCCAGTGTAGTTTCCGTCTGTCCCCGCCATGGTACGATCTTTGACATCGCCTTTTCATCAGCAGTTAATCTGACTTACTTTTTGGCTCTCCTCGTGGATTTGACTTTAACACCACTCAATCGCTGGCCGTTTAATTGCTCTTCCTCAAATAGTAATTATAAGTTTATGAATTACAATAAAGTATATTTAATTAAAACCCACTATCGTATTATATACGGTTCCTATAAAGATTTTATTCAAATATCTATTTGTGATTCCAAAAATATCATCACACTTTGGCACTAGGCTATCAATTCAAAATAACAACAAAAAAAACCTTAACTTTAACCTTAACAATATCAAAAACAATTCATTAAGTAGTCGAACAAAAAAATATTTTTTTTAATTTTTTTACGAAATAAAAAATGTACACATGGGTCTTTTCTCATTATGAATGAAAAGATTTCATACATTCTGGGCACACTGGTTCGTAACATTTCTCGCAAATACAGCGAGTTGTTTTGATGCAGTTTTTTTCATGACACCTTGCAGGGTTTCAGTTGCATTTTCTTTGAAAATGTCCAATGGAGTCAAGTTTGATTTATGTAAGAACCTAAGTCCAGTTTTTTAATTTTCCCATGCAGAGCTGGGTTGCGTGTGCCTAGTTTTTAATTCTGATCATTAATTTGAATTTTTGTGTTAGCCAATGAAGTTTTAAAGTCTTATAGACAGATATAACTTCTTTTTGCTTTCATGAAACAAAATCCACGAATTGGCGATTGCTTCATTCAAAAAATGAAAAACAATTTCAAAACAATTAAATTTTGTTGTTATGTATGTCTTTTTGCAACTGTTTGGCCACCTTTCCAATCCAAATTTTGCCTACACGCATAATAGCTTTGGAACAAATACAAAGAACAAAGTTATGAAGTAAAAAAGTACTGCTCAACGACAACCGTGCGTAGGTACACACTATGGTTATTTATTTTTTCTTTTAAAAAAGAACTTAAAATTTAAATAGTGACTTGAAATTAATATATGTAATACGTTTAATGCATACCTACTATTATATTAATTCCCTAGACTTTTTTTTACAAATATTTTATTTTTTGCAAATAAGAATGCGCTTTTCTGTTGGGAGGCCACATTCAAATTCTACGGCTTACTTAATTACCTACAGTGAGCGTCAAAAAAAAGTGTACAGCTGTGAACTGCGTTTTTGTAACTCTGTTGAAGAAAATAGATTCGATCTTTTAGGAAAATACTTATCTTATTTTTTAAAGCGGTTAATCTTCAATGAATTGGCATATAAGACTTAACAAAAAATATAATAATAAAAATTCAATAAAAAAATAACAAAAAATGCTTCAATTTTATGGCGTCAAAAGAAAGTGTACACTATTCAATTAAAGCGAAAAACTTAAAACCAATACTTCATCTGCTTCCCTTTCGCCCTTAGGACAGCTTCTATACGTCTGGGGATTGACTCTACTAGCTTCCCTGTCAATTCAGCTGGGATTTTTTGACACTCTTCAAACAAAATTGAATTTTGTGCCTTTTTGCTAAATAATTTCCTCTTTTGGATCTGTTTGTACAAATAATCTCACAAATGCTCAATGAGGTCAAGGCCTGGGGATCGCGGAAGGTCTTCTAGTTGCTTAGAAGTACCATGGAGTAACCATTCCTTGACCAATTTCGTTGTATGCTTGAGGTCGTTGTCATTTTGGAAGATCTATAAATCAGTTAACCCCAGTTTTGCAACACTATACACTAAACCGCAAATTAAAATATTAAGGCAATCTTCAGTCCTCATCGTACTGGATAAATATTTTATTTTGCTATCATGAAGTCATGAATCTTATCGGGAAAGATGAAAAATGGAAAAAAAAACTAAAATTAAATGAAGGGATTAAGAAATATAGACAAAGACCTTATAATAAATTTAAGTATGCACTCAAGAAGAAGTTTGAATAACTTGAGATAAATCCTTGATAATGTAAAAAATCAATAAAATTTATTGAAAATACTTTTTCAGATGATTCATTCATTTGTAAACTGAATTGTTTGCGAACTATCATTACTCACAAAAATGCAACAACAAAACTAATGGGAAGTAAATGTTTAAAAAAAAATCCCATTTAATCCAATTGACACAGCAAAAACCTTAAATTTTACTCACCCCTATAAAAAGGGATAACATTTAACTGGGATCAAATTTAACCAGAATTTTAACGCAATTGGCACACGGCCTTATAAATTAAAATTATGTATGGGGACATGAATGGCCAATTGCTTAAAAAAGTTGTCTATTTAATGCACTTTCCAAAATGGTATAACACATGCTTGTGTATAAACGAAATAACTAAGAAAATTTGTCAATCATCTAATAAAACGGCTTTTAACATTTTCGCAAAATGTCTATCAAAATGTTACAATAACCTCCAAATTTAGGTTGGACAAAGATTTTCTCTTTTGATGTGTAAGGGGGTTCAGTGCAAGTATAAAACTCAATTTTAGGTGTTGAAAGCCCCACCATTTGGCCACCATATTAAAAAACAAATTTTAAAAAGTTTTCCATGGCAACTTAAATTTTATAAGTCTTAGAAAAAAAACTTTGGTACAAATTTGTAGCAAATTCAATTCTCTTCAATTTATGTCAACACACTTTTTACCCTAAAGTTATAAATAAAAAAGTTATAATCGAAATTTAAACATTGAAAAAACTCATATGTTTTTGATTATAACTTTTTTATTTATAACTTTAGGGTAAAAAGTATGTTAACATAAATTGAAGAGAATTGAATTTGCTACAAATTTGTACCAAAGTTTTTTTTTTCTAAGACTAATAAAATTTAAGTTACCATAGAAAACCTATAGAACTCGTTTTTCAATATGGTGGCCTTGCACTGAACCCCCTTACACATCAAAAGACAAAATCTTTGTGTTAAAAGCTGCTTTATTAGATGATTGACAATTTTTTTTGGTTATTTTGTTTATACACAAACATGTGTTATACCATTTTGGAAAGTGCATTAAATAGACAACTTTTTTAAGCAATTGACCATTCATGTTCTTATACAATTTTAATTTACTAGAGGTGGTCAAACTATTTTGAAAATAAATTTTTGTACTGAAAGAAATATTTTAAAAAATTGTAATAAAAAAATGCAATAACTGCCTACTATTAAGTTTTACCACCCATCTATTACAACAGTTATTCTAGAATATTAAAAAAATAATAAAATAGTAAAAATTGTTCATCCATGGTCGTAGCGTTCACGTATTTGAGGAAAGTAGTACTTGTTAACAACTTTTGGAAAAAACATCATAACATAGCAGCCTTCAATTTTCAAGGAAATAGTTATTTAATAGTGGTAGATAGTTTCACCAAATGGATGGATGCAGTAGCGTATTTAAAGATTTGGCGCCCCGGGCCAATAAGATTTGGCGCCCCTTTGAGAACTTTCTTTCCGCTTAAGTAAGTTTGAAGTTCACGGTGAAAACTAAAAATATAAACCGAATATAATCTTGTATTTGTCATATGAATTTAAAGCAAATTAAACGCTTACTTGTAAGCACACACCCCGATCTAACAGCTCCAAACTTTTTGAATATTTAAGTTTCTGCTAAACAATGAAGTTATCGAACAAAATAAAAAAACTATGATTCTCTTAGTGCACACAATTGCTAGGTAAATTAAAGGTTTTTATTCAAAAATGAGCTTTGTAGCTCAAATGGATCGTTATTTTCCATTTTTTTTATTTTTTTATTTTGTCCTTTGGGTGGATGTAAAACCTCCAAAAGGCTCTAGGAGGACCGAAAAAACGTGCTCATGAGTGTGTGAGATTCTTACTGCACAAAAAGCACCTCCACTTCCTGATTGCAACTAAATTGAAACTTATGAAGCTATTTATTTTTAACGAAGTTAATTAACGTGTTGCCAGCAACTTTTCGGTGAAAATTCCTAATTATTCCGCGATTCTTAAGTGATTTTCCGTTCATCGCTGCTTGTCTGAAGGTGTAGTTCTTTGCAGGGAGCGTACTAAGTTCGATTCATGAAGAATGTCAATAATCGTTGAGTTAGCGTATTCTAGTAACATTTCTATGTTTTCGGGTGAAACTCCGTAGGAATTTTTTAAATGAAATTCACATTAACAATGTACATTTTTAAATAAATAAAATGCAAATTTTGATAGGCATCAAAATTATTTGACCTTGCAAAATAAGGGAAGTGCATAGCTGTTCAAATATGCTTCGCTTATCCGGGACCGTTATAACTTTTCTGTTTTTGAATACGGGAAAATGACCGTTCTTCTCTGCAATTTGTCACTCTAATCTACAGAGACATACGTAGGGTAAGGCCTGTGAACAGTGAGACACTTGTTTTTTTTTTAAATTAAAACATCTCAGAATGCTTTTAAGCCATCTATAATAGTATTTTAAGACATTTATTTGTTGGGCTGTGCCGAAAAACCGAAAGTTTTTTTTTTTATGGCTGGTCTCAAAATTTCTATAGAGGTTACCAAAATAATTATCCTCCTTAAATTTGAGCTTTTCATATTAGGTCAGTCTTACTAAATAATATCTCACTGAGCACTCAATGTAAATTTGGCGGAGGTGGGATGATCTGGTGGAACCAGATTCTCTACAGCACTTCGTACTGCACTTCTGTAGGTTAACTAAATTTCAACTTTATTTAAAATATTTAACTGTTAAAGCACAGAATTTTATGAACTGAATGAAAAATAATAGCATATTCAATTAATGTATTTTAATTTGTCTAAACATTCGGTCTTTATTTTCTATTTACATATTTATCATTTTCAAATTTGCGCACTCTGAGCGCTCAGTAATTTTATGTGGTGAGACGCGCCTATTGAAGTTGGCTCATCACAATTTAATGTTTTTCCTGTGTTGCGTTCCTACTTTGATATCTCTAATGCTGATTAGTGCAAATGAAAGAAAGTCATTATAAGTAAATATAAATTGGATGGCGCAACAGCTCGTGAAGAACCAGGGCCTGGTGACTTACAACTCTCAACCATTCCTGTGTGCGTGTTGTTCGCAGGAATGGAGGGGACCTACAGATTTTTGACGAGTCCAAACGGCTAGATGAGAAGCACTTATTCATGAAAAGTATCTCTTGGAGGATTTGCCAGTTCCTCGCAAGAGACAGTACCTTATAGAATATTTCTGTTTTTAAGTGGCACGGCACGGCGCGCGGCGGGCGGGGAAAGTCATTATATTAGCATGGTAAACAATTTGACGTTCTAAAAAAATATATTTGATCGAAATTCACGTAGTTACCTATTCTATATATATCACACCATTTTGACGATATTCCGCTGGAGCCTCTACGCTTTACTTTTCCCATAGAAATTTATAAGGGAATTTTAAATTAAGCATCGAAAGTTGAATGCCGCCCTTCACAATTTGCTGCCCCGGGCCATGGCCCTTATGGCCCCTAAGGTAAATACGCCACTGGGTGGATGTGAAATTAATGAAAAATACAAAAATTGAAACACTAATGAAAGCACTAAGATCTATTTTCGCATATTTTGGGTTGCCCTCTACTTTAGTTTCCGATAACGGCCCTCCTTTCGATTCAATTTTTTCCTCAGATTTTGTAATGAAAATAAGATTAAATGCATGAAAAGTCCTCCATATCACCGTCAGTCTAATGGGGCTTCCGAAAGAGCAGTACAAACGGTAAAAACTTCGCTAAAAAAGATGATGATGGACACGTATTCCAACACTATTCCAATCGAGTTATTATTAGGAAATTTTCTTCTAAAATACCGCTCTACTCCGTCGACAACTACAAACCATAGTCCTAATGAAAAGATCTTGAAAAGACTTCCAAAAACTCTTCTTGATAGTATTAATCAAAAAATTATTCGAAATGTCAAACAAGAAGTCAAAAGTGAAACTCCATCTTCAAATGCATGTTAACATAGAGTAGTAAAACCGTTAAAATTAAAAAAAAGGAGATAAAATATTGTATAAAATGAAAAGCAATTCAATTATAGTTGGGTTCCAGGAGTTGTTGAGAAAAAAAATTTGTGAGTACCGGGACTCGCGTGGAAGATGTGTAAACATTCGTTTTCACCTGAAGGTAAGGGATCGGGCCATTACCACGTATGGCAAAAATTAGAAATCTGTAATACAAGCGCTAAAACAAAATAGTTGCACGACACAAATTATAATGAATTTACCCATTAAAAAACACCTTCCGAGAAAACTTTATGACGTCACAAAGTTTTTCCTGGATTCAAAGTTAAAGTGTCAAAAAGTAACTTTGAGTACATTTTTCCAACTCATCTCTTTGATACTGAGTTGAAATGGTTAATCCGTCAAAAGCAGCTGAAATCACGATGTTTTCATTTTGAGTTATCTTTTGTTTGCTTCTCGATCGTTCGGTTTGGAATTGATCTCATTTTTGTAATATGTAGTAGTTTAATTTTATTATCCCCCAGATCTGATCCGGAATAAAACAAATTATTATCATAATAAAACAAACAGGATCCCAATGCGACAAGAGTGTTATATACCTATCCGATCCCCGTTTATCCTTTTGTTTCTGTATTTTCTCTCTGCTCTATTCTCTATTTTCTCCCTATCTTCAACACAAAAAGCCATTCCAAATTTGGAAATTTTGTACAGGTTTTGCGACATTTTTACTTGCAATTATAGGTACTATAAGGCAAGTTTTAGATTCGTGCAAAAAAAAATTTTGAGATAACAATCAGATATGATATTACGATGATAGAGAATACCAAAAAAAAGTGGGTGGCACAATTCTGTCTGTCTGTCTGTCTGTCTTTCTGTTCGTCTACAGCCTAAGCGGCTCGATCGATTTTCTTCAAACTTTGTACATAGTGGTTTTTGGTGATTCTGCCGACACGTTTTTTTCATTTTTTTTTTTTAGAACCAAAAATAACGGTACCTGCCATACATTTTTTTTTGGCAAATTTACATAATCGTATTTTTCTCAAAAACGGCTCAACAACTTTTCTTAAAAAAAAATTCAATTAATTTATTTTAGTAAAGGCTTTCTTTGGGTGGAAAACCATTTTTCAAAAATGGTTATTAATGGTACCTCCCAAGGAACCATTTTTTAATTTTTGATTTTCTTTAAAATGGTATGACCAATTTCAATTATTTTTTTTATGCAAAAAATGTTAATAGTTTTGTGTACCAATATTTTTGAAAAAATATTTTTAGGATTTTTAAAAAATATTTCTAAATTTTTTTTGGAAAACCAAATATGTATTTCGAAAACGGCATCATAGTTTTTTTTGGAACTCGATATTTAAGACCTTTTTTAGTACTCTTTAAAATATTTTTAGAAAAAATTTTACATTTATGAACAAATAACGGTACCTTCCATACAAAAGTGAAAAAACCGCAAAGGAAAATATTTTTTTGCTTGAAAACGACTCCTACGATTTTGATTAAACATATATTAAAATTAGTACGATCTACCATCAAAAATTATAAAATTTTACACATAGCAACTATTAGTAGTACCTGTCATAGAACGTATTTTTTTATTTTGAATTTTCTCGTTTTCGGCTGAACGGATTTAAATTAATTTTTTTATATACAAATTTCAGATAAAATCAAATAATGTTGCATATCAAAATTTTCAAAAAAAAGTTTTTGGATTTTTAAAAAAAGTTTCAAACTTTTTTTTTGGAAATTCAATATCTCAAAAACGGGTTGACAATTTTTTTTCAAATTTTGTTTTCATATACACATAAATATATAATTTAAATCTGCATATCAAAATTTGTTCTTAAAAATGTTTTAAGAATTTTATATATAAAAAATTAATTAAAAAAAAAAAAACCGCTTCAACGATTTTAAAATTTTTTTTCCCATACAATCATATTCCATCATGAATTAAGATGGCATACTTTTTTTTCACCTCAAACTGTCAAAAGAGTTGTTTTAGCTAATTTAAATGTCGTATTTCATGCTTCTCTACATTTTTCTCTCATAATTTCTATGTTTGTACATACAATTTTCTTAAACTCGCAGTGTCTTGAACATAAGAGCAAGTACGTGCGACCCAGTCGTGCATTTTATTTTATCTGATTTGATCGATTTATAGTAAAGAAATTTGTGCAAGTAATGAATGATTAAAACAAATGGAAATATTTTTGCTTAAATATTCAATTTTGTGCTAGAATGAAGTTAAATGAAATTAAATTTGAAAAATGTATGCATTTTTGAAGTGCTGATAAAAGTTCTTTTCAATAATGAAATCACAATTTCTTCTTGAATTTTAATTCCAAATTTATTTCGACTTCTTTTCACCCAATTTGACAGATCAGCCATATTTTTAGCTTTTGTCGTTCCTAAATGAAAAGTAACTCAAAGTAACTTTTTTAAATATGACATAACAACACTTCTTTTTGACACATTAACCACAGCCAACTAGAGAAACAGAAAAGAATGCGCCACTTGGCAAATCATGTTATGACATTTTAAATCAAGAAATTGCAAATAACACTTAAACACAAACCAAAATTGCCACCCGCGATTGCAGAGATTAACATCAAAAGCAGCATATGGATACCAAATAATGAAATAAAAAAATTAAATTTCTTGAAAAAAAGCAACAAAATCTTCACCTGGCAAAATGTATGTCAAATATCTCTGTCAAGATATGATTGCATTTTGACATCCAATCAAGATATGAAACAGATTGACTCCATTAGATATTTAATGTCAAGACGAACATTCTGAGATAAATTATCTACTGTGGAGTCGGGGTGTAAGGATTTCACTCCACTTAACAAATACCAAAACAATTGGGTATAAAATGAAAACTACCTTACCTATTCGAGTTTACAGAGTTCTACTTACCTACAACAAACAAAATGGTTCCAAACGGAACCGTGAGCCCATATCCGTTACAGCCGATTTTCAATTTTACCCATATCGAGCGCTAAGTTGTTTACACGTCAAAAAGTAGGGAAAGTAGTCTACATTGTAAATATTGATGGCACACATATGTAAGTCTGCACATATCTCACAACTAAAAAATTAATTTTAAAGAGATTTATTTTCCTCCTTCAAATGTAATTAAAACCAATCTAAAGCATGTAAGATTCAAAGACCAACATATGAGAAGAAGGTCATCTTCTTTACCTAATTATAAGACAAATCGACAATCTGATAGATTAAGAGGAAAAAGAGTTGTTTACTTTAATTAAGAAGGAAAAATGATTATAAATTTTGCTATAGTATGAAGTATTAAAAATGTAAACAAATGGATTTGAAGTTATTAGAACACAATAATAATAATCTAAAACAACTGTTATATTAGTATATCTTACATATTTGAATATTATTTTGAGTTTAAATTAACTGTTATATAAGTATATCATATTTTGAATATTAAGAAGTTTTCTGTGTTAAAGTTTTCATTTTGCTTCAATTATAAACTAAAAACTTTTATTTAAGTTGAAAGGAGTGATATGATTGTAATTCGTTTCGAATGTTTTAACATCACACTGTTTTATAACATTGTTATTCTCTCTCTCTTATTTCTAGTTTTAAGCTCTAGCTCTAAGTTAATTTAAGTTTGGATAAATAAATTTAGTCTTTAGCCAAATCTCCTTCGTTTCATTTCTCCTCCGATGATACATACAAATTATGGCATTAAGTAAATTAATAATTTGGGTCTCAGTGGCATCGTGTGAACGAAGCTTTTCAAAATTAAAATATTTAGACTTATCTAAGAACAACAATGAGCCATAATAGGTTGACTAATCTGGCATAAAAAAAAATATAGATTTGAATGATTAAACCGAAACATTCAGTGCAATGAAAGTTCGAAAGCTCCTTTAAATAAAATCTTTGTTCGTGTTTTTCTCCTAAATTTTTTAAGGGATGTAAGCTTGCCTTATCGCCCGGAAGCTACTGCCTCTTAGTCCAACCCTGCAAACAATAGCCTTGTTTTTTAGTGCATTTTTATCTCCACTCAAACAAAAGTTGCATGTTAAATTCAACAACAATTAAGTATAATCCCGTATTAAAAAAAAGTAGCCGGTTAAATGGCTACTTTTTTTTAAGCGAAAGTAAAACTCACTAAAAAATCTACATATATTTCTATTATTTTAAAACTAACTATGTATGTAGTTGTTTTGCAATATCATACATACATATATACATATGTACACATGTATCCCCATCTAAACGTTGACAAATTTAATGACATAACAAATGATGTAAAAGGAACCAGATTCAACTCAGTTAAATTAAAATTAGTGCTCAAGAAATATACATAAAATTAACAAAAAATATAATTAAATGATTTTTGTTTGACATTGTTAAAGAGATCGAAATTTCTAAGTACCTATACCTACTTGACAAAATCCTTATTTTTTCATTTAAGACAGTCTCCTTATTAACTCCAACCAAGGATCGAGCTACTTAGTACGTGATCTACCTAAAGAGCGATCTTATTATGGTTCTACTACTGAATGCGCCGCAGGAACTGAGTGCAGCCCTATGCATGAATGTCCTTTGATGATCTATGAAGTCGCCAAAATGTGTTTCTATGGTGAAAAGACACTTTTCTGTGGCAGTGAAGAGGATACACCTTACGTCTGCTGTCCCAGCAGTCCACTTGAAAAAAATCAGGTGTGTGGTAAGGCATTAGTTCAAGGCCATTTTTACAAAGGTTTGGGTTCATATCCATTTATTGCAAGAGTTGGGTTTAAACGTAAGTGTAAATGACACATTATTTCTCTTTTGAATCTAATGAAACAATTATTTTTAAGATGTCAACACTGGAAGTTTTGCTTATCCATGTGCTGGATCCATCATTGCACGTCGTGTTATTTTAACAGCTGCTCATTGTGCTCTGGCCAAGGCTGATGGTCACCGTCTGTAAGATACTTCAACAATCCACATCTATGTTTAATTTAATCTGATATATACTAAGTACAGTGCCTGAAGTGGTGTAGTGCAATACCACCCGCAGTAATAAGGCCCGTAGGCGTTATTTCCCAAAATAAAAGGAAAGAACTCCCACGGGTTTATTTTCCATATTCTGAAATGGCAATAAGAGCCATGAAAGAAAAGAAATAAGAACCGCGGGTGTTTTTTCTTTTTGGATTTGGCATTTAAGCCTACACTTAAAGTATGATCCAAACTCTGTTCTTAAATACGTTTCTATTATCAAATCTCAAAATGATATCTACAATTTTTGTTGGATAGGTTTCCTTAAATCCAGATTCTTTAAATGCAAAAGAAACTTTGCATACACCTAGCCTCGCACCCACCCCAAATCCTATAGTGTGCCCAAGTAGGGTGATTGCATACATACCTCACTGTTTATTCGCCATTACGCTGGTTGCTAGCACTGTTTTTATGTAAGACAAATAAATAAAAGTAAATAAGATCTCAAAAAGCAGTTCACTTTTGAGGCAATGGTTGTTGAGAGGATTTAAGTGACTGGTTTTCCGAGATCTCATTTACACTTGCCTTGCCCTACATAAACAGTGACGTATGTATTGGGGGGGGGGGAATGCTGCGCCCTGCAACCCCCTGCTTGGGAACACTATAGGATTTGGGGTGGGTGCGAGGTTGTGTGTATGCAAAGTTTCTTTTGCATTTAAAGAATCTGGATTAAGAGGCACTTTGAATTTATCCTATATATCCATTTTGTTGAATGAGTCTTCTTTTCATTCATAATTGAAATTAAAACCCATAAGAAAAAGGAAACAATGCCCACAGCTTTTGTTTCCATTTCAAAATGGGAAATAAACCCGTGGGTGTTTTTTCCAATTATTTTGGGAAATAACGCCCACGGGCTTTATTACCGTGGGTGTTATTGCACTGCACCGCCTGAAGTATTTGACCGGAACTCGATTATTTTGAATGAATTAGGGCCACTTGCAGAAAAGTTTTCTGACCCCAATAACCCCAGATTTATAATTTTCTCCCGATCTCTTCACTTAAAAAGTTTTCTTCTCTCTCATCGCAATCTGAATAGCTCTCACATCAAATTTTTGAATTTCTGACGAAAAAGTAATTCAACTTGTAACATTTTCTTTATTTTCAGCTTCTCATTGAAGAAACTGTAATTGGTTCGATTTGTCAAATCGAAAATTTTGGCATATCTTACCGTTTCGACCTCCTTTTGAATAAGAACTCCTTCATTTTTAGAGAAATGTCTGTGTTTGTACGTATACGTTCGTATGTTCACTGTTCACCCGCCATTATCTTAAAAACAAATAACGATAAGGACTTCGGATGAATTTTATTTCATAGATAATAATGCCGTAAGGGCAGAAAGGACTTTCAAAAAATTCAATGAGCGGTTTTTTACTAAAGCAATTTAAGAATTTTATTGGTCTGAAATATCTCGACAACGATGATGCTATCAACTTCAGGTTAATTTTATTCAGCTCAGATCACCTTACAGTACAAAAATTACAAAAAAATTTAAAAAAATTTCGAGATATTACTGTTAGAAAGTGCAAAAAACCCCTTTTTTTGACACTTTTGGGGTTATGTAACTATGCAAATAGATTTTTATTTTTTTAATTGTACAGATTTCTGAAAGTACTAATCTTAATCTTCAAAATTCAGTTTTAATCGTTCCAATATCTCTTTTACTTTTTGAGAGATATTAAATAAGTTATTAGTCCTCATCTGACTACATATAATTAAAAAAAAAAAAATGCTTTCTCTTTGGCTTAAGTCGTTTTCGACAGGAGCAGGTAAAATATGTTGTAAAAATTTTTTTTAGTGTAGATCTCAAATCTGAAATCCATTTTTTGCTATCAGCTCAACTTTTGGAAATAAATCAAAAAATCATCCGTTTTTGACCACAGTTTTTTTTAATTTGAAATAACTCTTACAAATTAAAACAAAGTGGAATGGAACTGCGTGGCTTATATACATTTTGGTCCGTTTGACGTACAAGAAACCAACAATAGTCACTTAACATACCATCATCCCAAAAACTGTAACTTTTTCTATTCTTTCTGAATCTTGGTGAAGTCGCTCTCCTTGCTCATAACAATATATTAAAAAAATGCAACTGAGGATTTCTCAAAAAGTAAAAGAGATATTGGGACAATTAAAGCTGAATTTTGAAGATTTAGACTAGTACTTTTAGAAATTTGTACAATTAAAAAAAAAAATAAAAATAATTTCACATAGTTACATAACCCCAAAAGTGTCGAAAAAAACGTTTTTTTTCTAACGGTAATATCTCAAAAACCAGAGCGGATAGCGAAAAACCGCTAACGGACTAGAGTTCAGTACGAAAAATTACCCTTACATCACCTCTTACTTAGTCGTGTCGAAAACCTTGTAAACCTTTGTAATTGATGAAATTTGTAAAAACATTCAATCAACAATGAAAAAACTACAAGAACGGAGAATGGGCAAATTTGTATGAAACATGGGCGTGAGCGGCCCAGAATAGTTTTGTTACTTTTGGATATGGTTTAGTCATACAATCACCGTACAGAATTTGTTTAACTGTGGTGTACTGCACAAAACGAAAAGAATGCATTTTTGTTTTAACACTTCAATAAAGTTTAACAAAGTATTCTTGCTTCTGAACAAAGCAAAGATAGAAAAGGAGAGTGCAATAAGAATTCTAAACGGTCTTAAGAATATTTTATATACAAAAATTGCAATATAACATCATTAATAACCACATTTACCGCAATATCTTACATACATATACTACGACTGTATAATATTTAAAAACAAAATGTTTGATGTATGTATGTATTTATGTATGTATAAACAAAGAACATATAGTCAAGCTCTTAATCGCATTTCATTTGGTTTTCGTCAAAAAAGGGCTAATACTTTAAAACGTTGCCTTTTGTCTTTTCATATTATAACGAACATCATAGCCACCAAGTAGTGGTTTATTCATTTTAAGTCGTCATAGTTATTAATGTCTACAAATGGGGATGTAATTACGCAATCATGTATTTGCGTTTAATAAGCGTCAATTTTCCAAGGCATTCAAACTTGAAGTTTAAATCCTGATTAAAATAATATTGTAATGGCTTTCCATATTTGAACTATAATGACTCCGAAAAACAAACAAACGGGCACAATACTGCTTACGGTCGCAGTGCAAACATAGCCTTAGCTAAAATTATAGCGAATCTCAAACGAGGAAGCGCCATCTTCCGGATTATAGCAGGAAACCAACTGTCAAATAAAAGCTTTAGAAAGGGGAATTATGGGAAATTTCCCCTACAGAAAGCTCTAGAAGCAGATACCAGAAAATTCTACTAATTTCCAGAGTTTATCAAACAAGTATAAAAGCACATGTTTGACCGGCAGCGACACAGTTTGTTTTTAATCGTGAATTAATAAATTTGGTTGTAATAAAAGTGAAAAGTAAAGTTGGTGAATTAATTTGAGTAGTGAATAGTAAATTGTTTTGTTTGTAGTAAAGCCCGTATGACACTACATTTTTTATTCATTTCATTTCTCATTAAAACAATCAAAGTGTCAGCAGAGCAAAAAAGGTATACAAAGTGTTTTTGAGAAAGAGATAGCATTTCTCTAAATTAGTTTTCACAATTAAAATGTGTCCCAAAAGTGAATATACATCATAAACTAGTGTTCTGTAGGGTTCAAATGTATATTTTCTTTTGTGACTGAGTGTACCTTGAAATTATTTTAGATTTTTTTTCTGAAATGTCAAGAAAAATCTGCAAGAACCTGACAACTATTATTTGAAAGTCACATTTTTCTTACATTTTTTGCGACATTTTAACATTTATGGATATAGTGCGTACCCACTCATACCTATCGAAGTTCGAATAAGAAATTGTACGTTCTGCTTTTCTTTCATTTGCAGTTCATTAAAAATGAGAGAAAAATGTAGTGTCATACGGGCTTACTTACTTACTTACTTAAGGTGGCGCTACAGTCCGGGGTGGACGAGGGCCTCAACCAACAAGCTTCTTCCAGCCGGATCGGTTTCTAGCTAGCTGTCTTCAGTTTCGCACGCCAAGTTGGTTGAGGTCCTCTTCCACTTGCGTACGCCACCTTTTACGCTGTCCACCTCTACTGCGTTGTCCCACGGGGTTGGATTCACCGCTCTAGGTGACCCAGCCATCTTAGTCGTTGGCTTTTCACTTTTGTGGCTAGGTCGGTGTCGCTGTACAGCCCATACAGTTCGTGGTTGTATCTTCTCCTCCATTCCCCATCTATGCACACGGGACCAAAAATCACCCGGTCGCATGACAGTGCGTCGCCTTGCCTAAAACCTTTTTTGACATCAAAGGTGTCGGTGAGGTCTTTGCCGACCTTGATGGAGCAGCGTACATTCTCCATCGTCATCCTGCACAAACGGACGAGTTTGGCAGGGATGCCAAAACTAGACATTGCTCTATATAGCTCGTCTCTATAGATGCTGTCATACGCGGACTTGAAATCGATAAAAAGGTGGTGGGTATCGATTTGAAACTCCTGGGTTTTCTCCAAGATCTGCCGTAGTGCGAATATTTGGTCAATGGTGGACTTCCCTGGCCTAAAGCCACACTGATATGGACCTATCAGGTTGTTGACGAATGGCTTCAGGCGTTCACAAAGTACGGCAGAGAAGATCTTGTAGGCGATATTAAGAAGGCTGATGCCTCTGTAGTTGGTGCAGTCCAGAGGATCGCCTTTCTTGAGGATCGTTCAAACAATGCTGAGGTTCCATTCATCGGACATGCTTTCCTCCGACCATATTTTACAGATGAGCTGGTGCATACTCCTAACCAATTCATCGCCAGCCGCTTTGAATAGTTCAGCCGCAAGGCCATCAGCTTCAGCAGCTTTATTGGACTTAAGTTTAGATATGGCTATCCTCACTTCGTCAAGATCGGGTGGACGGAATTGTTGGCCTACGTCGTCCAAGTTGAATGGTGCAATTTGCATGTTAACGGAATTCGGTTCGTCATCGCCGTTATACAATTTGCAGAAATGATTTTTCCATAACCTCAGCACCGACTGCGATTCCACCACGATGTTCCCCTGATCGTCTTTGCAGGCTTCGGTTCGGGCCTGTAACCTTGGGAGGTTCTTTTTACTTTTTGGTAAAACTTCCGAACTTCATTCCTGCAGTGGCATCTCTCTAACTCCTCGATCGCGCGCTTCTCATGCTTTTTCTTCTTCCTTCTAAGAAGCTTGTGTTCCTCTCTCCTCTTCTGCTCGTAGAGCTCGCGAGCAGCTCTGGTCCTTCTATGCAGCGCCGCTTTGTATGCCTGTTGTTTGGCTGCATGTACTTGCCGGCATTCTTCGTCGAACCAGGGGTTTCGCTGTGTCATACGGGCTTAAGGAAAGTAAAGTGTTTTATTTTGTGAAATAAATAAGTGGACGTTTTGAATACAGTAAATAAGTTTTATTAACGAACCTGAGAAAACATTACAATATGTTGAATAAATAAAAAAAGATGTTGGAATTCGTACATTGTACTAGGTGTGTTTAAAACCGTACCGGGAACTTGGGGGGTTCTGAAATCTCCCAAAACACACTACTTCAGGTCACAAGATCTTTGAAGTTAGGATATATCATTACACACACTAATAAATATACCTAATTACTATGCGATATTGCTCTATGCAATTGCATTCTATTAACATTGAAATATCTTCTATTCTAAATGAAATGCAATGAAACGCCCATAGTAAAAGTTCCCTTGAGTAACATATCTTTCATTTGACACTAGTTTCAATGCCCATTCTCATTGAACCGAAATTTGTTAAAAAATGTTTCGAGAATACAAAATATATTGTAAAGGTTTAAGCCTTGTACGCTGCTGATGCGAAACGAAACATCCGATACAAAAATGACACAACGAAATCATTATCTAAAAATTAAGTTCTACTTTTCGTTCTGCAGTACGCTGTTTGATGTGCGAAATTAATAATTATAGCAGATTATTTGGCGAATTCTACACTCTTTTTTCGCACACAATTAATAAGATACCCAGACCATTTGTTTGTGTGCAAAAATATGACATTTGTGTTTTTTCATGTTTATTTTTGTTGTTTCTTTCATTACCGCATGGCTGCTTGTGATTTTGTTTTGCATTTTACATTTGTTTTAATTTTCTGCACCTGTCATTTTCGTAAGCATTTCATTGTCTTGTTGGAGACCAACGAAACATTTCGTTTCGCATCAGCAGCGTACTAGAGGCTTTAAACAGAATTTGGAAGAAGATAACTTGTGTTTTTACAAACCGTTAAAAAGTTTTGTAGAAAAAAGTTATATAGGGTGGGTGCATAGCCTCAAAAATAGTGAAAAAACGTTGAAGACTAACATCTAAAGCCTAGTACACACTTCCTCTTGAAGTGAACATAATCACCAGTGGAGAAAGTGACTTTTTGACATTGCTCACTGGTACTTGCGTGTGTGTTGTGAACGTTTGACCTTTAAAACCACAATGTCTTTAATGAGGCATTTTTCTATTGTAATCAAACTGTCAACTGTTCACCAGGAGTTCTTGTGAATCATGTCGTGAATCCCTAAAAAATTTGCATTTTTGTTCACCCGTGAACGTGCTCGTGAATCTGTGTGGAGAGTTTTCGTTCACGAGCAATTCCATGCAAAATGTACGGGAACCCTTGGTGAACAGTCGACAGTTCGATTACAAAAGAAAAATGCCTCATTGGAGGCAATGTGGTTTTAACGTCAAACGTTCACAACACATTCGCAAGTCTGTACCAGTGAGCAATGTCAAAAAATCACTTTCTCCACTGGTGAATGTTCACTTCACGAGGAAGTATGTACTAGGCTTAACTAAGTATATCTCGGAGAGTAATAATGAGATGGAAAAGTTTTTAATCAAATTTTGTAGACAAATATTAGTGCTTTTAGGAATCGTTTCTAACTTCATTGACAAAAGATTACCTCTCACTTTTACATAACCTCAAAAATGGCGAAAAACGATAATTTTTCAATATTATAACGGTAATATCTCGTAAACCCGGGCTAATAGTGAAAAATGGATGACAGATTGGCTCATGCTCATTTTTTGGATATACATTACACCCACTCCCAAAATTTGCTGTCAGCTTTTGGACTATTTTAGTATAAACATATCGTTAACAATGCAATTCGAAAGGTTTTATGAAAATTCATTCAAAGTAATTGAATCCCGAAATATATTTTTGTTTTGTTAAGGTCAATGTACATACTGATTTATAGATATTGCTCTTATAACAATAAAATGGATTCAAAGTTGATTGGCCCGGTTTAAACTTCAAAATCTACTTTGATTTTTTTTTCTCATTTGTTAAAGATCATCAGTTCGTGTTGGAGAGTATGATACTTCGACAGACCCTGACTGTGCCACTACTGGATTTTGTGCCCCTAGAGCAGTGAACCATGCAATTAGTCATGTGATTGTTCATCCAGATTATAAACAGGGTCAGTACCATCATGACATTGCGCTGCTTGTTTTAAAAACACCTTTTAATTACTCGGGTAAGTTATAAATGTTCTTGTTTTTATGGGCAATATTTTTTTATTTAGTGACATCCAAAATGTGATTTTACATATTTTAAACTTGAAGAAAATTTCATTTAAATATTCATTATTAACTTGAAACCACAGTTATTAAAGGCTAGTGCTTATACCTTTTAATTAAAAGGTAACAAATTACGTTCAAGATTATTTTTATTATTGAATACCTATACATATATGTATAATTTCATGGTGCATAGGCTACGTATACCTATAAGCATGCTTAAAACAGAAAATGCTACTGTATTTTTGTTGTCGAAATTGATAGTTAAAAAAATTGTATAAGATAATTTAAGCAGGAAAAGTTAACAAACCAACTAAAAACAAATAAGAAACAAAGATTTATAAATTTTTTAATAAATAGTGCATAACTTTTTTTGGAGCAAAAATAGTCAAGCCAAGACGTACCTACACGAAGCTGTTACAAAAATTCATTATAATCAGTCTTTTTTTTTGCCACCAATGTCAAATTAAAAAATTAAATCGGAAAATACATCTTAAAGTGCGGAATTTTTGTAGTTTTCATAATTAAATTATTTAATTATCATGACCCGATTTTATCAATGTAATGTAATGTAATGTAATGTAATAAATTACTCCTTTTTTTTGTGGCAAACAACAAATCCAACCATCCTGGACAACACTACAACAGCTTTTTTTAAATTTGTTCAATTTCGTGTAGGTTTTGCTTAGCGTTTTAATTTTAAAACTTAATTATTTAATGGTTTTGTGTGGTGAATGTCCTTTTTGGTTAATTAAATCAAAACTGACAGAGATATACTCATTCAAACTTAGCTATTTCTTAGTATTTTTCTGCCTCATTTACGGTACTTTTCTCTCTAGGCATTGACCAGAACTTTCTCTAACCTTAATATTTCAATCAAACTTTGTGCAATTACTTGGCAATAGTTTCAATTATATCTTCTTAAACTTGTCTTCTACATTTGTGGAGCTGGAGCACAATCAAAAACGATATGGTAGTCCAAAAGTCCACTCTCTGAAGTTCGTTATATTCAAACATTGTTTAAATAGTAGAAGTTTGTCCAGTATTTGTTCCATTTTTTCCACTTAGGAGGCAAGAAAAATACAGAGTACACCACGCTTGAATTATTTTTTTTTTTTCAAATTATAAATAGTCCAGTCAAATTAGTTAAAAAAAAAGGGCATAAAATCGAATTTTTCGATGGACAAAATTTTTTTGTGGAATCTGTTTGGGTACGCCTTCTTATCATAAAAACTAGTTTTGTGATTTGAAGGGTTAGGGAAGAGCCTCCATCTTGAAAAAGAGATTGTTTTTGTTTTTCTGTAGTAGCTCGCTCGCATTTCATTTTACAGCAAAACGTCCAACTTTAACTTTGTAGAGAATAAAACTACCTATAAAATAAGCTATCGATGACATCCGTAGGTTGTTTAATCTTTGAGTTATAACGGGCCAATGTTCATCTATGGGTTGTGTTTTGGGGGTGGTATGACTTTTCTTCAGTTACCTCGGTTACCTTTGATTTTTGGTTTTGGTTTTTGCAATAGCTCGCTCGCATTTCATTTTACATCAAAACGTCCTACTTCAACTTTGTAGAGAATAAAATTACCTATACAATAAGCTATCAATGACCTCTGTAGGTTGTTTAATCTTTGAGTTATTACGGGCCAATGTTCCTCTATGGGTTGTGTTTTAGGGGTGGTATGACTTTTCTTGAGTTATCTCGGTTCCCTTTGATTTTTTTGGATGATGCTCTTAGAATCATTTTTAGTTCTTATAACGACCTATAAAATGAGCCTTTAATCGATATCATCAGCCACGATATGTGTGAATTATCCAATTCATAAGTTTTCACTTAATGAGTCAAAAGAAAAAAATAAGTATATTTTTTATTGAAAATGTTTATCTGATGAAGATGTTACTTAAAATTTTGTCATAGTAATGATATACATTTAACATACATACTTGGAGTTGAATCCACGACGTAGAAGGTCGTAGGGCAGCCGGGAAGGTCAGTGCACCGAAGTTACTTGTTGTTGAAAACTGAGTTATATATTTTCACTCCAAGTGTAAACCGGCGGTATTGCATGCAGTTTTCCTGGTGTAGCGAAAAAAAATTCAAATAGATTTCAAATGTATTGATTGGTTTGTATTAACAGAATAATTGAAAAATGATAAGAAGATGTAAAGTGTTTTTTACAATGCGCCCTACCCAATAAGTTTTCTCTGTGTTAGTGTTTAAAGAGGAGAGAGGATACATAAGTAGTGAATTTGGGTAAAATAATATTAAGGGGAATGTTTTGCGATTTTTGAAGGTCCTGGCAGCATTTCATCATCGTATATATCAGCTTCAGATGTTGTTTCTTCTGGTTTTATTTCGAATTGAGGAATCTGCAAGAGAAGGGTACTTTCATCTTCGCAATCATCTTGAGCAATTTCAATACATTTGTGGATGTTACTGCACGTTTCACCGCTGCAGTGTGCACAGACGGGGGAACATATCAAGCCCGCTTTGCGACATCCACCAGCCGCTCCACATTTTGATGCGCAGGAACAAGAAATAATCTTTATTATTTCGGGAGGATCTGGTTCCTTGGTGGTCATCACAGGAGCATACATTTTTGTATTCTTCTTCCAACCCCACTTTTCCAGATCCTGGTAGTTTCCTAGCCACGTTTGTACCTGCAGATATGTTCGAATTATATGCTGTCGATGGGCATCTTTTGTAGGGGGTAGTGAAGAAAGATTATTTTTCGTTTTTTAACGAAGTTCGCCAATCGAAGTTTTCTTTCCTCCACCATAGAGTGCTTAAAAGAATTTTTTTTTCGTTACACTTGGGGTTAAAATATATAACTCAGTTTTCAACAACAAGTAACGTCGGTGCCCTGACCTTCCCAGCTGCCGTACGACCTTCTATGCCGTGGATGCAACTCCACGTACGATTATGTTAAATCTATATCATAACTATGGACACAATTTTAAGTAACATCTTTTTTGTACGATTCATCGGATAAACATTTTCGAAAAAAAATATAATTATTTTTTTTCTCTTGACTCATTAAGTGAGAACTTATGAATTACATAATTCACACAATTCGTGGCTGATGATATCGATTAAAGGCTCATTTTATAGGTCGTTATAACAACTAAAAATGATTCTAAGAGCATCATCCAAAAAAATCAAAGGTAACCGAGATAGCTCAAGAAAAGTCATACCACCCCCAAAACACAACACAACAACAACTCAAAGATTGAACAAGCAACAGAGGTCGTTGATTGCTTATTTTATAGGTAATTTTATTCCCTGCAAAGTTGAAGTTGTACGTTTTGCTGTAAAATAAAATGCGAGCGAGCTATTGCATACAAACAAAACCAATCTCTTTCAAGATAGCGGATCTTCCCTAACCTCAAAAATCCCAAAAAATCATTTTTGTGATAAGAAGGCACCCAAACAGATTCCATAAAAAAATTTTGTCCATCGTAAAATGCGATGTGATTTCCTAATTTGACTGGGCTAAAACTGAAGGCTTGTATTTTATTCGTCATACCAAAATTCAAATTATTTGTACACATTAAAACCAAATTTAAAAAATGAATATATGTTTTTTTTTATACATAGTTGCAACCCAGCCTATTTGTTTGCTAAAATCAAGAACAAACTTGGTTGTTGGAAAAAGGGCGATAATAGCTGGATGGGGAAAGATATCCACATCAAGTAAACGTTCCTCCGATATGGTTCAAATGGATGTGCCTTTGACCAGTTGGGATATGTGTCTTAGAAATTATGGAGCTACTGGGGCGCTAGAATCTCCAAATTCAATTGGTAAGATCTACAAAAATTATTAAAATTAATAAGTAAATTGAATTTTTTTCTTTTTGTTGAGTTCCTTCCTACCCCTAAGCCACAAGTACTGGCAAACAAGTTGCACTACAAACACATTTGTTCACTAATACAAACAAACCCAAGCAACTTACTCATCAACTGGCATGGAATTTTTGAAGCCAGTGCAGCAAGTTGGGAGACCAGCAATTGGAATACAGGTGGAAAGCAAGTGGAATGCAAATTTCGAGTTTGACAGGTAGTATTATGTAGCCAACTTGCTTGCCAGTACTTGCCCGTGTGGCCTCGGGGGGCAAAAATTGTTATGTTCATATGTTGTGCCCCAAATGACATGCCGCCCTACAAAGGCATGACCCACTGAGTCACAACTGTTGCCGAAATACCTCAACTTATGAAATTGGTATTCATCATCGACAGCAGTTTCACGTTACATTTAATGTGACGCAATGATTCAGTGGGACACAGTAAAAAAGCCTACTTCCAGAATGCATCTCAGTAGGTCAAAGCTGAGTAATGCATTTTGGAAGTAATTGCAAGTCAGTTCCAGGTAGGTCTTAAGGGTAAATCAATAACTCCTGGATGTCCAGGAACTAGTACGTTATCTCTAGAAGTTTAACGCCTAGAATTAATGAAAAGGAAACTTAGTATTTTTATCGCTGAATACACCCAGACCAATTTTTGTTGGAGCTGTCAGGATGTCGAAGAAATAGAAACCATTAAACACCTACTCTGCGATTGTTCAAACCTCCAAACAAATCGCCTCCGTTACTTTGGAAACTGGGTTGTTGGAAAACAGGATGATCTAGCGCATGTCTGAATGGCAAATAGGAAAATTCATAGAAATCACAGGCTGGTTCGCAAACGAACCAGTCTGTGTGAACCAATAGTTAAGGAGCATCTCTGTCTTCTTTTGTGAGGGGATCACAATGGACCAATAGGCCCCCTTGTACGCAACATCTTCTGTGCTGTGGACGCCTCCCCTTACCTTACCTAACACAACCTATGTCTGGTTAAACGAAAATCTCAAAGTGCAACGAGTTATTCTCTTTTTTGGGAGAAAACACCACTGAATGGCAATGAGTGGTTATTTCACCGATTACGGCTGTGCTCATTGACCAAAGGACACCGATGAATATGACCTCAAGATATTTTTGAATATGAAGATGAAGATAATTGATTAAAAAATATGCCTGTGGCAGGGTAGAATTTCGAAAAGGCTTCGTAAACTTGTACACAAATGTTAACATGTATGCACATTATGTATTACCTATGTATTATTTATAAATATATAGCATAAGCCAGTCGTGCAATATATTATTTTTAATGGATTTTGTATTATAATTTAGCATTTTTTAACATAATAATATACATAGGTAACAAAGTGTCTCTAGATTGAATGTTTGCTTTCTAGTTTTTGTTTGTATTTACTGTCATATGAGGTTTCATACTCATTTTTTTAGAAAAGTTTTTTTTTTCCCGAGGGAGGGGATTCAACAGTTGGTGATCTGTATTGTTGTTTATGTCTATAAGTACAAATCCAGGGTGTTTTTGATCAAAATTTACGGTTTGAATTTAACAAATACTCAAAAAAAGATTTGTTTACGAAAAAAATGGTTTTTATAATTATCAATTTTTTCAAAAACTAAAAGACTTAAAACTAATTGGTTTTCAAAATTCGACCCAGAACTGATGGGAGCGATGTTTCCAAATCGATTTGGGCACTATTTCTTTACACCCTATTTTTCTCTTTTGTATCAACACAAAACACAACACAACACAAAATTTCGCAAATAATCCGAAATCTCGGAAATTTAAGTCTTCTCCAATATAAAAATCTCGCATTTGCAGTAACTTTAGCTCCGAGTTTCGGGCTGACAAAATAATTAAACCCGAATACGAATCTCCAAGCTCCAACAGAATCTCCCGCAAGATTTGCAAAATTTTGATTAAAAAGAGTATTTTGCGAGAATTTAATCTGAGATTTGAGCTTGCGAGATTTCGTTAGTGTGGAATTGTGGTGCGATTTTGTAATTGCAAAATTTTATAGCGCTATAACTTAATTTTCAAGATTTCTTACCCAACCAGGTAGGCCAGTATAGATCGTGATTAAAGTTCTACCAGTTTCAGTAATCGGTTAGTGATGTGTTTTGTTTTTAATAAATTTTTAAATTTTTTTAAAGGCCACCCAAAGTCATTTGCAAAAATTGTTTGTACCTCATTTATGTTATCTTAGAAAACAAGTAGTAGGCCAGGAAAAATAGGTTCCGAGGTTGAAAAAATTAATTAATGAAAAATTGAAATTGGAATCGACGCAGAATTGCAACCTCTATAACATATCCAAAGTCCCACAAAATCCCCGCATTGGCTTTTTGTGTAGATGCATTTGAAGACGTGCAGACGTGGAGAATTTGGAGGTTTATCAAACTAAAATATTTGTTTTGGTACAACCTAATCATATGATACATGATTTAAGGGTAGTTTTTAACGTTGAATGTAATGAAACCAAATTCAAAATGATACAACTACCCAAACAAAAGTTATAGTCCTTTTTATTTAATGATGACTTTTTTTCAGGTACAACAGGTAAAATATTACCGAAAACCCTTTGAAAATAAAGGTATGTTAATGAAACTTGGAATAAATGTACCATTTGTCATACGTACTAGGAATCAAGAAAGTCCCTAAAAATATCTATGGCGGAAGGGTGTTTTTTTAAGGGGGAGGGGCAAGTGTAGAATGTTGACCATAACACCCACGAAAAAACTCTTACACTCATGAAATTCGCCAAAAATATTAAATTTGTCATGGCAACCAAGAATCAAAATAGTCCAAATAAAAATATTTCTTCTGGGGGTTTTTTAATCAAAGAGAGAGAAAATCTGGGAAGAAGTTGGAAGATTTGAGCCAAAATCCCGATTCGGTCTAATTGAGGTATATACACAAAGTGTGGCATATGATTTAAGGGTATTTTTTAACGCTGAATCTAATAAAAGCAAAACTAAAATGATACAAGCTCCCTTAACAAAGTTATGGTCCTTTTTAAGCAAAAATCAATTTTTGAATTCGTATTTTCCGTAGAACAGGTCAAAATGTAACCGTCTCAAAAACACTATTACACCAAAGATATTTGAACGGACTATTTATATTCTTGGTTGCCATGACAAATTTTATATTTTTGGCGAATTTCATGAGTGTAAGAGTTTTTTCGTGGGTGTTATGGTCAACATTCTACACTTGCCCCTCCCCCTTAAAAAAACACCCTTCCGCCATAGATATTTTTAGGGACTTTCTTGATTCCTAGTACGTATGACAAATGGTACATTTATTCCAAGTTTCATTAACATACCTTTATTTTCAAAGGGTTTTCGGTAATATTTTACCTGTTGTACCTGAAAAAAAGTCATCATTAAATAAAAAGGACTATAACTTTTGTTTGGGTAGTTGTATCATTTTGAATTTGGTTTCATTAGATTCAACGTTAAAAACTACCCTTAAATCATGTATCATATGATTAGGTTGTACCAAAACAAATATTTAAGTTTGATAAACCTCCAAATTCTCCACGTCTGCACGTCTTCAAATGCATCTACACAAAAAGCCAATGCGGGGATTTTGTGGGACTTTGGATATGTTATAGAGGTTGCAATTCTGCGTCGATTCCAATTTTAATATTTCATGAATTAATTTATTCAAGGTTCCCCATACGATTTGTGCTATTTTTCCTGGTCTATAGGTACAAGTATAAAAGATCGTAATTGGTCAGGTATTTTTTCAATACATTATCAAAACTCTATTAATATCATAGTGGTTCTTGGCACCTGATTTATGGGTTTTCGCAAAATATCGTACACTTATCATCCGAAAGGCCACTGAATCATTATGAGAAGTCAACTAAGTCATACTGTGGCATGGAACTTTTTTTTTTGAAATTCCTAAAAGAAATCTACCTATGTATCTATTACTGAAACTTTAGCTGACTTTTTATGGCCATTTAGTAACCTTTGAAATTGCATACATACAAGGTTAAAATATTCAAAAGCCCCCCGGACCTTTTATGTTGATATTGGTAACTTAAACTTATGTCAATATTCGATTTAGTTTCTGGTGAAAAGGAATTTGTAAAAAAGGACCATTTGTTTGTCTTATTTTATGTTCAGCAATTTCGACAAAATTATCAAACCAATTTCAAAATCATTTTTACGCTTAAATTAAAGTTAACATAAAGTTGACTTCTTTTATTATTGCATAAAACAAATTATTAATTTATTATTTAGCAAAATAAACGCAGTTTTTGCAACCAACTATATCCTTAAGCCTAAGTACACAGATCGAGCTAAAATTTCACTCCCATACAAAATTCTCTCCAAAATTTAGCCAAGCTAAAATTTAGCCAAGCATTTTAGCCGAGAGGTACGCAGCTCCAGCTAAAAAACCAAATTTTCGTTTCTTACTGTACAGTTCTCATCTGTCAAAATTTAGCGTGTGAAATAATTGTTGGGCACATTATTTTCAAGCTAAATTGTGACAGGTTCATAGGCGTAGGAAGGGGGGAGCGGAGGTGGGCAGTGCCCACCTTAAAAAATGAACTGCCCACCTTAGAAAAATCGACAGTTAAACTCTTCTGGTTCTACAACCCACCCAAGAAGCAAAATTGAACAACTGTGAATGAAATTCCGACACCAAAATTTAAATTTCGCCTATACAGTTACAATTAGCAGTCACATAAAAGTAATTTTTGCCCACCTTAATTTTGTTTGTATTTACACAATGCATCACTGTCCGGGAAGGCTCAACTCGGTTTATTAACCCGAGTCAAGGACGAACCTAGTTAAACCAAATTAAATTTGTCTCAAACCAAGTTAGCTTGAACCTTGAAGATGAAGTAGGCTCTCAGGTTTAAAAAGCGGAATCACCAATCGTAAGATATAATGCGTAAATCGCCAAAGAATCGTAAAATTTCAAATAACCGAATTCAAAAATCTATTAAAATTAAATTAGGAATAAGAAAGAAATCGTTTTTCAGTTTTGGGGTGCGTTCATATTTAGTACTATGATGGCTCCATCATCTAGCAAAATATCAAATTATAAAACGAATGTTAAGTTTAAGTAATAACTTGGAAAAAATATGTATAAAGATTTGAATTCAAAAAATTAAAATCACCAAAAGCTAAAAATATTGCCTGTTTTGTGTACATCGCCAAATCGATTTTCATGTCACAAAATGAAATTTTAAATCGTCTGTTTGACGATAAATCGCTACATCTGACAAATTTGGAACATGAACCGAAACGTATTTCGATTGGTTTGTTTAAAATTAAAGCTTACGGTTCGGTTTCGATACCTCAACAAAATGAGAAATTTTAAGTTTTTTTTACTGTTCCGGAAAAAGACGATTTTAGGGCAATTGGGTGACATTTGGATCAAAATACACTTTTTCTGTGCCAGTGCCTACACTCTACAGACGTTACAGTCCATACCTTTGAAACATTTAGGAATGATTTTTAAATTTGTTTTGAAATAAAAAAAGGAGACGTCAGGAAAAAACAAGTTTACTTTCCAGCAACAGTTGTGGCAAAAACAAAACACTTGATTTGGCAACCCATTCCCATATCGAAACCGAAAATTGTTGAAGAATAAATATAATAATTTGTGCCCAGGTAGATTTTTAATTAAGGTTTTTTTTTATAAATATTAATGAAGCTTTTATTTGTTTTTAATGGTCTAATATTTAAATTCATATTTTGAAGTTTCTTTTCAAAATGCGATCAAAGTTTAAGTGAACAATTTATTTTTCATTTCAATAAATTACTCAAAAGACAAGCTCTTTTTTAAAGTAAAATCAAATTGAATAATGTTTATACTCTGAATTTAAATTTGTTAGATGGTTGAGTAGTTAGACAGTTTCTAAAAGTTGTTAAGAGCTAGAAATATGCTTTACTTACTTACTTACTTATCCGGCTCCCGATCCATGAAGGGTCTCTGCCTGAGATATTGCGGTCTTCCATCGGTTGCGGTCCCTCGCACGCTCCCTCCAGTCGTCGAGACCAAGCGCTCTTGCGTCTGTGACCGCCTGGTCCCTATAGCGGAGGTTCGGTCTTCCTGGTCGAGAGAAATATGCTTTGTTTGATTAAATAAAATGAAAAGTTCTACAAATATTAGTAAACCGATGCCGTTGTCCAAGTAAGATAGGATAGGATTAGGACAAGTGTGAGCAAAGTTTTTAAACAACTTTTTTGGAGTAGGGCAGCTATCAAAGTTTATAAATACGACCGTATAACTCTTTTTTTTCGACTAAGATGATGGATAACATAGGTATGTCAACTTCAAAGGGCGACTTGAAAATATTCTATTATATTCTAAAAACTTGGTTGAGAACGAATTTTACCCAAAACCATGTATTTCATTTCAACTTATATAGATGCATCGTAAGACATTGTTGCAGAGTTGAGTTTGGTAGAACTTCTAATGATTGTTGATTTCCTTCACTGTTGATTTCGTTTTCGGCTTCATTCATTAGATCTCTTTTGAACAAATTCGGAAGTTAATTATTAGTTATTGAGGAATCATTTGCACCGAAAAATTGTTTTGGTTTGGACTGGTTGCCCACCTTAGAAAAAATTCCTTCCTACGCCAATGGACAGGTTCTTTTATTTGTTAGATTTGTGTGAATTTTACTTTGTGGAAATTAAAATTGGGAACGAGAAATAATAAAGGACAAACGATTTATCAATGCCAAAGGGAAAAATCTATTTTAAGATTCATTTGAAATAAAATTCTATGAAATTACTGAATAAAATTTCTTTTCATAGAACAGCTGTTTTCTGTGATGTAATCTCCACAAAAATCTTATGTCAAAATGTTAGCTGGTGTTTGGAGAGAAATGTGGGAACGAAATTTTAGTTCGATCTGCGTACTAGGCTTTAAAGGAAATTGTTTATACTTCACTGGAGGAAAAATTATTTTTGTGACGTTCTTACTCAGATTTTTTGCATTGTGTCCTTAAATACGCACAAATGTTCGTGGACGAATTTCGTCCTTTCAGTAGTGAAATCATTTTTACTTGCGATATAGGTACTATAGCTATAGGGCAAGTTTTGGATTTGTGCAAAAAAAAACTTTCGAGATAACAACCAAACATGACATTACGATGATAGAGAGCACGAACAAAGTGGGCAGCACAATTCTGTCTGTCTGTCTGTCTGTCCGTACCTCAACCTACAGCCTAAGCCACTGAAGCAATTTTCTTCAAATTTTGAACTTAAGGTTTTTTCGTAACTCTCCAGAGGGGAAATTGAAACTTTTTTTTAGCTCAAAAAATAACGGTACTTCCCATACAACCGTTAAGGAAAGGCTTGTTTATCTCAAAAACAGCTTCAACGATTTTGATAAAAAAAATCAGTGTATTATTGTAAATATGGTGTACTTTTTGGTAAAAATCACCCAAAACATTTTTTAACGGTACCTGCCATATAACGGTGTTTTTGATTTTCGGTTTTCTCACTAACCGCTTATTTGATTTTAATAAAATTTTTTGCACAAAAGTTTTGCTAAAATATAAATAATACTGCATATCAAAATTTTGGAAAAAAATAAATTTTGGAATTTGCAAAAAAGATTCCAATTTTTTTTTTGAAAATTCAATATTTCAAAAATGGGCTGATGATTTTTTTTTTTAAATTTCAATTTTAAATTTATATTAACATATACTCAAAATTGGCATACCAAAATTTTTTTTGAAAAAAGTTACAAAAATTTTATATATAAAAAAATATTTTTTAAGAAAACAGCTCCAACGATTTTAAATTTTTTTGCATGTATTCATATTTTTTCAAGTAATCAAATAGCATACTTTTTTTAGCTCTTTATCAGACTGTTAATACAATTAAAAGAACTTTAAATGCTTTTTATACTTTTTCCCTAATTACTTGAATATTTTTTAAAGTTCTTAAGTCCCACACAACTTGAACATAAGAGCAAGTACGTGCAATCCAGTCGTGCATTTTATTATATGATGGAGTTCATATATTTTAAATTTATTTATTCTTGGAAAAAACCCGAGGGGACGGTCATGACCCCCATGACCCCCTCTTGTATCCGCCAATGGATAATAGACTTAGCGGTCATCGGATAGTTGAGGACTTTTCTTGGATTTAAAGTGACCTCGATCCCCACAGTAAAAATATTAAAGGTAATATATTGCGCATGTTGTCAAAAATCGGTTGTCAGATGCTGAACAAAAAAAAAACAAATTAGTTCTCAGAGACCTTGTCAAATTGACAATAGGTACATTCAATGCCTCAATTTCAGTACTGAATCTTCAGATTTCTGAATTCTGGTCAATCAGAGGCTTGGAAAATTGAGAAAACTGAAAATCTAAATGTAAAATTTGGAAAGTGTTGAACATGCCACAGTACACACACAATGAACTGACAGAAGTCTCTGAGATTTTGACACATGCTCGAACTTGAACGAAAATGAAAACTCGGAAGATATTACCTTTAATATGTGTACTGTGCTCGATCCCAACGTGTGTATCATATGGCAACTTGGGATTGGAACGAGAGGTAAGAATGGGTTAGGAGATGAATGGAATGGGTGACAGTGGCAGGGGCTGTGATGGAAACTTGGGGAGTGGAGATTTGAATGGGTTGGGTGGTTGTGGCAGCGCAGGGTTTGGGATGATTTTGTTGCTTAGTTTTCGAGATTGGATATTTTGCAACTTTATCTATTGATTACATTAAGCTTTTGCTAGCTTATGATGAAAAAAATTCAAAACAGTAGGCCCCCTTTCGGCTTGATAAGAAATCTCAAAATTATGTAGGTAGTACCCCATACTCATAGTACACCAGTACTCAAAGTCAGAAACTTTAAACAAGCAGCATTTGCTAAATTAGTCAAGATTAGCCGCTTCATACAATTCCAACTTCTTAACATTATGTATAAGCTCCAGAGATATAGAACTTCAAAAATCACAAAAAATTTAACTGACTGACTCATCACTCACTGACAGATCATTAAAGCTATGGGGCACTTACTGCCCCACACAGTAAAATCTCAAAATTTTGCAGAACGCTTGATATTATGGTACATATGTACATAGGTACAAAGGAAAACAACGAACATTTTAGGTTTTCCATTTAGGCTTTAGGGGGCATGGTACACCACCCACTTTCAAATGAGTGTCGAGTTGGCAAAGCAACTTTGACGAATCGAAAAATGAGCTGGTGCATAATTTGCCGTTAATTAGTCGTCAATTAGTTGTGATAATTTCGAATTTTCGTTCAATGTTTTCAATGATTTTTTGGGTGCTTTGCTAACTTGATATCAAGTTAGCAAAGCACCCTGCCGAAAATCAGTAAAAACTTCTTATACCTGATGGTTTATGGCTAGATAATTTGCCGTTAATTAGTTGTGACAGATTCAATTTGATCGTGCAATGTTCTCTATGCTTTTTTGGGTGCTTTGCTAACTTGACATGATGTTATCTAAAGCAACTTTCACGGACTGAAAAATGGGTAGGTGGATAATTTGTCGTTAATTAGTTGTGACTATTTCGAATTTGTCGTTCTATGTTTGTTGTTTCCGAAAAGTGGTAAAACTCAATATTTTATTCATTAATAATTTGCGGTAAATTAGTCGTTAATTAGTTGTGATAAATTCAATTTTGTCGTGCGATTTTGATATTTTTTTTCAAACACTTTCGGAAACCCGACCTTACACTATTCTAGCCTAATAAGAAAAGCTGAATTTACATACCTTTTATTATATTTTCTTTTAAAAAATCTTATATTTTCAGAGGGGCAATGGATGTGTGCTGGAGGTGAAGGCAAAGATGTATGTCAGGGTTTTGGTGGTGCTCCTTTATTTATTCAAGAAAGTGGAATCTATTCACAGGTAACGCTATATTTCTACATGACTCCAATTTAGTTTTTAAGTTTTCATTGATATTTTAGATTGGTATAATGTCTTTTGGATCAGATAACTGTGGTGGCTTGCGTATACCAAGTGTTTATACTTCGGTGTCACATTTTTCGGACTGGATTCATGATAATACACCACTGGATTGATATATTAAACTGAACAACAAAGAGAAATATTTCCATGCAGATTCGTGATTGGTTTATTAAATTCAGTTTCAAATTTGAATAATAATTTACCCGAAATAAACCATAATTTTTCATTGTTTTAACTTGACATAATCAGGGAATTAACGTTGCTTAAAGCAACCGAAATTAAAAATTTGGCTTTAAGTAGAATTTATTGAAGAATATAGAGAAACTGCAAAATAAATGTCATCCTGACTGTAACTGGAAGGGAACGAAGAGGAAGTGGCATAGTGAAGAAGGTCATAACGTGCACATTAGGAAACGAGTATGCAAGGAACATGCAGTCAAGGCCGTAGCCAGGGGGGGGGGGGGATCACAGGGGTTTGATCCCCCCCGAAATTTTTGAGAAAGGCATTTGTAGATCATACTTTCCATTTCAGTATGAATTTTGTACTCAAATTTGTGCGATGGTTATTAATTAATTTAATTTGATTTAAGGCCGTGTACCAATTGCGTTAAAAATCTGGTTAAATTTGGTCCCAGTTAAATTTTATCCATTTTTATAGGGGTGAATAAAATTTAAGGTTTTTGCTGTGTCAATTGAATTAAATGGGACTTTATTAAAACAAACATATCCCATTAGTTTTGTTGTTGTATTTTTCCTCAACGTTGGAACGAGGATTTTGGCGTACAAGCAAGAAGAAAATTATATCCCTATTCGAAAAGAAGAGACCACAAGAGGCGTCCTATGGACAAACATCCTTTCAAGTTTCAACAATGCAGTGCGGTTAAAATATTTGAATATGGAAAAGTATGTACATAAATAGCTGTAATAAATTACAATATTCTTCAATAAATATATAATGTATATATAAGCATCTCATGTGTCCGTTTATTAATTGATTTAAATAAAAACTACGGCTTAGACGCAACTGAAAGTGGCCTTATTTGGTTGAGTGGCTTGCTTTTTATGCAGGATATTTACACAAATTCGTCTTAAAAAATTTACATAAATTCAGGACACTTCTTTTGATCGCATTCTGTGCTCTTCATTGAAGAAATGGTCCAAAACTACATTTTTTCAAATACTTCATTATTAATATATTTCTTATCTTCCGGATAAAAGCTTTAACAGCCACATGAACCGGCCGGCGCACATAGGAGTATTTGCCTACAAAACTCGGCCAAAAGTCGATTTTTCAAGTGTCAAAATTGAAAGGGGAACTTTTTCCAGACAATAGCTAAGATCCCATGGAACAATAGGCTAAAATATTTTTTTTATTGCTCAACATATTTTGGCTATGATATTAGTTCAAAGTCTTCGATTAAGAATTTGTCACTTCTTTTTGTAATCAACCTTCAAAAAATTTGAAACATTTTATTAAATTATTTCTTAAAAATTTTGTGTAGTCTGATGAAATTTTTGGTATATAAAAATCAACTACAGATGTTCACTATTATATTGAGCTATTTTTACGACAAATATTTTAATATTTATATTTTTTTCGAATTTTTGTTCTAAGAATGCAAAAAAAAACACTATTTTTGTTGGTTCTTTTTCATTGGGAAGTAATTTTTTTATAGATGTAGGTGGAATTGGGTTCTCATTTGTATATGGGTGGATAAAATAAACCATCAAGCTTCATTTTCAAAAAGAACCGGCTGCGGATTTTTGCGGATGTAGTTGTTTTTTGTCATATCGTATTCCCACTTTTATGCCCATTCAAACTGACTATTTGTGCTGTTATTTTTTTTTTGGGATTTCATTTTTTTTTATTTTTTGGAGTTATTTGGTAATTATTTGTATAAAATATGGTTTAGCAAAGCTCCCAGTATTGATTTAAGAAAAATATTGGCTGCAACTTTGATCCTTTTTATCTTTTTTGGTCATATCGTATATCCGATTGTATGCATTTTTTCTTGTTTCCAGTTGAAAAATTAAAAAAAAAACTTGAAACTTTTTTTTGTTTTAAAAAAGGGTAAATTTATTAAAAACGGTATTTATTACATGGTTTAAGATGAAAATATTGCAATCAAGACAAAAAATAATTTTGTCCAGTTTTTGCATACAAATACTCCTATGTGCGGCGGTTAGGCTATCCGAAACTTTATCTGTCGGATATCACTATCCGAGACATTTGAAACCAAAAGTTGAAATTTATCTTGCGGATAAGTTCCGGATAGGCTATCCGAGACTTTAACCGGAACATTTGAAACTGGTCCTCAATCTATCAAAGTGTAATCGGAGCAAAAAAGGGTTAAAAGTGTTTTTTTCAGAAAGGGATATATCTCTAAATTAAATTTCACATTTACAATGTTCCCCAAAAGAAAATATACATCATAACCTAGTGTTCTCTAGGGTCCAGTGTATATCTACTTTTGTAACTGAGTGTACCTTGAAATAATTTTTCATTTTTAATTCTGAAATATCAAGAAAAGCTGCCTGACAAATTAAATTTGAAAATCACTTTTTTTATAGATTTTTTGTGACTATTTTTCGTTTATGTATATAGTGCGTACCCACTCACACCTATCAAAGTTTGAATAAGAAATTGTACGTTCCGCTTTTTTTTATAGATTTTTTGTGACTATTTTTCATGTATGGATATAGTGCGTACTCACTCACACCTATCAAAGTTTGAATAAGAAATTGTACGTTCCGCTTTAATTTCATTTTCAGTTTATTAAAAATGAGAGAAAAATGTAGTGTCATACGGGCTTCACTAACACTATTTTTTTTGTTTTTCTACATTAAAAACTTATTCAAGCTAAATTTGTGGGTAATCGGATTGTACTAACACGTGTCGCAATGAGTTTGAAAATTTGAATATGATACAGAATTAAGAGTGTTCCGATCTGAAATCCTGATTTCATGAACAAGATTGTGAAGCGTGTAAGTACTTGTCCGATCAAAACAATTAAGGTGTTTATGGATAGATAAACTTGTTTTCTAGGACATCATACCAAATATTTTTAAAATGGTCTATCCATCAATTTCAAGAAATTTCTTGATATTGATAGATAGACCAAGCTCCCATTTCCAAACTATTTGCTTTATTTGAATGATTGGAACGCTTTTAAGTCTCTACTTAAGTACTCTAACTAGTATCAAAAACCATTTTTAATTCGAAAAAGGATTTCAAAAAATCTATAACGAGAACTGCAAGTGTTTAGTTTTCTTGTTTGACTTTATGCTAGAGAGGTTGTATCCAATCTTTGTTCACTTCAATATGGCTGTCCAAGAAAACAAGTATATCGCCTGTGGAATTTCTAGCTCCAATTAGACGCACTCTAATCAGACCCTCTCTCATTGTATTTCTTAATAATTTGACTTTGAGGTCTGTATCGAATTTACGTAGGTATTTCTTCTACGAGTCCAGTTATTAAATCTGAAACATCACTAAAGTCATCGACTAGAATAATTTCTTTAAGGTATTTCATAGGCGTTCTATCCAATATGGATTTTATGGAACGCAATAAAGACATCTTGTGTTCGTTGTAATAGCACATAACAATTGAAGTGCTTGGAAGTTCTTCATCATAGATTTGTTTCTTGCATCTGAAAAGGTAGGTTTTAATAGTATTTATCACATAAAAATTACATATACCATAAAGAATATAAGAGACACATAAATCTAGATAAGACGATTACCCTGGCTACTTCTAACAATATTATTTGTCGATTTGGAAATAAACACATCAAATTTATCCAAAGATATTTAATGTAACAGGTTTAAAGATTTGTACAGCGTTTGGTGCAGTGGTCTTACTTGGAGTCATCAGTTGATTAGTCAGATACATTGACAAAAATAAAACAGATATAAGAATTTGCGGGAATATGATCATCTAAGCAACATGGACTTGGATTCTTCAGCAAAATTTCCTAATAAGGCAATGGATTTTGTGCTAATACATATATGTATGATTGTTGGTCCATTTAAACGAAGGATGTTCGCTTTTGGCTTGAGTCTTGCCATCTGCCATGATGGCAAGTTGTTTCCCTTTGAAACGATCATAGTATTTGGATATCAGTGATACCACTTTACTTCAATTGAAGTAGATCTACTTCTTTTTTTCTTATTTTTTTTAAATCTACTGCCTACTTCGCACCATCACTGAAATATAGGAATCTACTTCATTTTAAAATTCTCTGTTTTAGCCTACTTCAATTTTACAAAAAAAAAAAGCCAAATCTACTTCCTTTTCCTTTATTTCATTGAATTTGCAGTTAGTCCAGCCATATTGTGTTTTTACGATGCAAATTGTGGCGTAGTTTTGATTTTTTCCTTTTACTATATGTAGATTTGCGACTAAAATTTCCTGAGGTATCATGCTTGGTAAGCAAACTTTTGAGCACAAATTGACTGGACTAAGTGGCGTTTACTGTTATTAGCAAACAATAGATTCGTAAAAAAAATTACACTTGAACCAGATGTTGTCAGGTTTTGAAGTGAAACAAATAAAAATTACCGCCGAAAAAAAATAATTTGTTTTATAATTTCAGCTATGTATATTGAAATATACACATAAGTATGTTGATATGAAGTCTGAGAGAATAAAATTTTTAGTTTTTTTTTTTAGTTTAATTTAACTAAATTTAATCAAAATTATATACTCCAAGAGCCAGAACAATAAAGGGGGTTCTTAATGCAATTTATTACTGAACTGATTTTCTTGATGGAATATGTTCAGGGGTGTCCCCAGAACGAGATATACGATAAAACAGGTTTCCCAAGATGGCGGCTGACGCTCGTGCCTCCCAGTCCCGCCAACTTGGATTTATATTCAGATGGAACCCCTGAACATATTCCATCAAGAAAATCAGTTCAGGAATAAATTGCAAGAAAAATGTACCCGGCTCTTGGCCTAATAAATGTGTGTACAAAAAAGTACATTTTGAAATCTACTTCGATTTTTCTCAATCTACTTCACATTTTTCTTCAAAACTACTTCGGCTTTTTTTTTCGGAAGTGGTAACGCTATTGGATTCTACATTTATGGCAAAATCAACCTTGACATCGTTGCTAAAGGGTTTCTCGCAGCAATTGACCACATTGGTCGAATCAAAGTTTGATGTATGGGCTTTGGTCGGGTATTGAAAGAGAAAGAAGTTGTCCTGCAAGTTCTTTAAGAGAAACACCGGAATCTTCAACGAAAAGGATAAAAGTGGATTCGTTACATTACAAGTGAGTAATGTGAGCAATTATTTATTACTTACCTCTTCTACGACGTAATATTCATCTTCGTCCATTTTATTTGTAACTATATTCAAATGGTTTTATGATAAAATGCGTTGAAATGGTTTCACAAGAACATGTTCATTTGCGGTGTCTCTGGCTGCTCACCAATTGGATTGATTGGATTTTATAAAAAAATAAATAAATGAGAAACATTTATTTGTTTATTTACATACATCATATTATCTTTACTACCATGTTTAGAGAATGAGCTGGGTTCACTGTGATTATTTTGATGAGTTTTTGTATTTTTCATGCATTTAAAACTTTTTGCTTTTTCACTTATTTGACGTTTGAAGATGTCAGATTTCAATTTTTATGTTATACTGTCATACAGTATAACAAAAAAAAAAAAAATAGGCAGCGCCACTTATAACAGTTCTTCAAATGGAGTCAACTTTTTTGTATGGATACGCTATCCAGTTATATATAGAGATCAGTGTATCCATCCAACAGTCTTACAGTCCATTTGATGGAGCGTTCACATTTTCAATTTCCACTTAATCAAACCGTGTTTGTGAAACATATTTGAGAATGTGAAGCCCCCTTCACACACTAGGAATAGGAACTAGGTGAACGAAAAGGGGAGTTTACATGGAACAACATGGTTGGACAACATTGCTTGATGGAAACGAAACAAGTTTTCAAATATTTTGAAAACCTTTTACCAAAGTAGGACAACTTGGTTGGGTTTGCGTTTAAATGATCGAGCATAGCTAGTCTGATTCGCTCCGCAGCTCATTCGCTGGATTCTGTAATCGGACTGCATGATGGACAGCATGTTGTTCCATTAAAAGCCCCCATAAGTGTTCATATATGTGAAAAAAAAAATAGTTTGCAGATTTTGTTTTCCTCTTTATGTTTTTCGTAATTTCAAAATGGCGGAAAATTTAATTTTTGGTTCGTATTCATACTTATGCTTACAAAAAAACCATTAGATTACATGGGAGAAGGATGAAGGAACACAAAAGAGAACGTCAATTGTCTTCACCGAATATTTTCACAGATTTAAAAATTGTCACAAGTCGCAGAAAAAGTTTGAATTTCTTCACAGGTACCATAAGTTGAAAAAACCTTAATCAATGACAAATTAAAAAAAAGACAGATTTCATATGAGCTACTGTGTGTGTGACACTTACAAATTAAAATCAGGCTTTGATGGTTTAACTTAAAAAACGCAAGTGTTTTAATATAAAATGGGGTTGACATAGTCTATATACTTTACATATATTTTAATAAATTAATATTTTGCACTAACATATATCTATCTACCACTTTCTCCCGTAGAAGTTGTAGTAGTACTTTTGTCAGATTACATGAAGTAAAATTTTTAATTCTGCCCTACCTGTTTCCATCGCTGGCCTACCTTAAATTCGGCTCTAGCTGCGGCTCTGGTGCCTACCTACTTTCAAGAACATTTTTTGTCATGATTATTATTGTTAATACCTATATCAATTATTGTTTTAAGAACAAGAAAGAGAACAAAGAAATTGTATATCCAGTTTTAATGGCAGCTTAATTTTATTAATCGTTAAAAATACGTTTTGAAAACAATAAAAGCCTAAGAAGAAGTATTTCGAGTTTCTTTTTTTCGTTCTGAAGATTTGAAAAATTTTGATTTGCGAGATTTTGATATGCGAGATTCTAAATTGCGAGATTTCGGTAGATTTTTGCGAGATTTGTTGGTGTGATATGAAAATGTGAGATTGTTTAAAGCGATATTTATCATGGTAAGATGTAGTCTTGGACGAGTTGTCACTTCCCGCAAGGCACCAATACAAATATTTGAAGTGGAATAGCGAATATAAAATTAACAGTGCTAATATACAGTAGATTGTAGTAAACATTTTAAGTCAGTTATTTGATAAATTAGGCTATTAAATATACTGAAAAGTGACGAGAAAAGGAACAATTACGTTCAAGGGTTTTATTATTGACTTATGTTTGTTTGGGTTAAGAATGCTTAAAACTGAAAATGCTACTGAATTCGCTCTTGCGTTTCGGAGAGAATGGTCACACTGGCCACTTTCCAATATGTTTGATTTGGTATAACACGGAGTCTTAGCTAAAATTGACAATTTTAAACATAAATCGAGTAAAGATTTTTCTGAAGCTAAATCAGCTCTGAATCCATTGGCTATGTTAATCAAATTAGACGTAAATTGTGAAGGGATAAAAGGATCTGTCATGTTAGTTTCAATGTGACTCACAATAGATTGCACATCGCACGACCATCATCATACGTCAGAAAAATTGTATCCATGCAGAAAATTTAGTTTCCTATGCAGCAAAATTTGCAAATGCTCCACTAAATGCACGAATGTTGAGCAAATCGATTCGACAGAATTTGATTAAATATAATAGACTTAAAAAATAGGTAGTTTATTTTATTTGAAAAAAAAACTTCGTTTTATTTAAAGATTTTGAAGACTTTGAAATTAGGAAAAACAATTTCTATTAATTTATTGTCAGCGGAAAAACCATAGTGTGGACCCACAAACTAGCTAGCTCGAAAATGTTATATAAATATTTTTATATTTTAAAATCTATTATATAAAACTTACTGACGATGGAAGCATTGCTTCCGAAATGCATTTAAGTAAATAAATAAATAAAATAAGTGTTTTTAAGTTATTCAAAATAATATCTTTTATTTATTCCAAGCATCTTGAATAACGCGAGCAAATACATGCGACCCAGTCGTGCCCTTTATATTTATATGCCTTAGACCGGGCGGCGATTCACAAAGTGTGTGATTTCGGGGTTCCACAAATTTCTTGAGGTATAAACAGTAAAATACAAACGATAAAAGAAAAAAATTAAAAATTTCCACAAACAAACATTTGAACAACAAATTTTTTTGAAGTTTATATTTTTTAATCGAAGTGTGAACTAACCATAATTAAAAAAAAAAAAGCAAACAAAAATGATACAACAGCATCCACTTTTCAAAGAAAGCTACGAGCTGAAGTGGAGGCAATTGGTTCAACCAAAATGATCTTTTTACAAGCAATAGTTTTATATGCCAAAGTGGTGGATTTGGTTGGCCAAGAAAATAGGAACACTGAAAGTAAATTTAATTAAAATGAGTTTTTGGTCTTGTCTCTTGTGGAAAATAATAGTGCCCTGATCAGTGGCGTAGCGAGCACTTTGGGGGCCCCGTATCAAACATTTTTTAGGGGTCCCCTTACTTTTTTTCCTTGCATCAGCATATTAGATCAGTTCAATTTGATATATGATTTTGCACGGTTAAAGGGACAAACAACTGTTTTTATAAATTAATATGAAATTATACGAAAGAAAGACTATAACACTTTTTTGTATGAGAAAACAAATTTTGAGTGTTGAAATGATATCAATAATAATTTTGTAACGTTTGTGCACGTTTTTCCCAAAATCTGTTGCTCTATAATGAAATAGTGTTATAATCTTTCTTGTGTAGAATTATATCAGCTTAAATTTAAACCAACTTGATTTTTGAAAGAAGTAACAGTTTTCTAGATATGTATTTCCAAAAATATTTGTTTGTCACTTTACGGTCAAAATCAAAAGTCAAATTTTGAAGCGCTGTAACTTTTGAACTTCGATGATAGCTCATTATAATGATAATAAAACTGTATGAAAGTTTCTGGTTCCTCAATTATTCGTTGTTAAATGAAATTCAAACGAGGTTTTAGAAAACAAATCACAACTCACTCCCTGTTTTGATAAAACGGTCTTTTGCTTACCTCTTCCACCCAAAACTTTATTTTATAATAAGGAGATGAACTCGAATACGATTTGTAAAAAAAATATTTTCCATCGAAAAATGAAGTTTTTATCAAAGGGCACGGTGGTGCCCAGCCAAGTTCGCGGCACTACACCCTTTTTACAGGAACAAACTCAGGCGATTTTCAACCCCCCTCTAACTTCAGTGTCAATAAAGTCAGAAACTTCAAATTCGGAGTATTTGCTGAACTGATCAAACACAGGTGGCTCACCAAATTTCAACTCTTTAGCATTAGTAGTTCCCAAGATATAGGACTTCAAAAATCGCAAAAACCGTAACTGACTGACTCACTGACTCACTGACAGATCATCAAAATTATGGAGCACTTCCCGACATCGTAGAAACTTGAAATTTCGCGCAACGGTAGTCCTCGTGGTACATACAAAGGAAAAAATCGAAAATCTGCAATTTTCTATTCAGGGGGCGTGGCATCCACCCACTTTCATAAATATTCTATAAATTATATGGAGCCTTTCCGATTGTTGTAGAACAATGAAAATTGGTAAGTTGGTAGGGTTTGAGGTACTAAGAAAGAAAAAAATTGAAAAATTGGAATTTTCCATACAGGGGGCGTGGCATCCACCCACATTCTTAATAATTCTTATAAATTATATGGAGCACTTCCGATTGTTGTAGAACGATGAAAATTGATAGGTCGGTAGGGCTTAAGGTACTTAGAAAGAAAAAAATTGAAAAATTGGAATTTCGCATTCAGGGGGCGTGGTATCTACCCACATTCTTTAAAATTCTTATAAATTATATCGAGGTTTTCCGATTGTTGTAGAACGCTGAAAATTGGTAGGTCGGTAGGCCTTGAAGTACTTAGAAGAACAAAAAATTAAAAATTGGAATTTGCAGTTCAGGGGGCGTGGCATCCACCCACATTTTCAAAAATTCTTATAAATTATATGAAGCACTTCCGATTGTTGTAGAACGATGAAAATTGGTAGGTCAGTAGGGCTTAAAGTACTTGGAAAGAAAAAATTGAAAAATTGGAATTTTGCATTCAGGGGGCGTGGTATCCACCCACATTCTTAAAAATTCTTATAAATTATATGGAGGACTTCCGATTGTTGTAGAACGATGAAAATTGGTAGGTCGGTAGGACTTGAAGTACTTAGAAAGGAAAAAAATCGAAAATTTGGAACTGTCCATTCAGGGGGGGTGCCATCCACCCACTTTATCAGAATTGCTATTATTTGTATGGAGCACTTTCGGTTGTCGTAGAATTATGAAACTTTGTAGGGCGGTAGGGCTTGGCTTTCACCTGGCAAAATAAATCTTTGCAAAAAGGAGTGAAATCACAACAAAAACATAAATGTTAAAAAAGGAGCCAAGTTCTTATGTGTACAAGAAATCTGTGCGTAAAAAGTCAGCCAAAAAAAGTAATAAGATCTAAAATATATGCCAAGTTTTAAGTTCATGAAGTTTAATATCAAGTATCTTAAGTAGAGTAATATCGAAACAATTCCAAATAATGACAGAAATTTGGTAGTTAATGATTACTGATTAAAATTTGGTGGATTTACTTGGCAAGTTTTTTCTTAAATACTTACTCAATCACAAATTTAAAATCTATGAAAACTTGACAAGTGAACCCACCAAATTTTAATCATTAATCATTAATTACCAAAATAATAGTTTTTTACGTTTGAAAATTATTTTTTTCAGAAACTGTTTACAATAAAAACTTGATTTAAAAAATATATTAGAGACTGCACTCATGGCTTTGAAAAAAGCTATAGCATGCCATTGTAAGTGGTCCCGTTGTTTTTTAATAATTTTTTTTCTATTTTTGGTCAAATTTTTAGAAAATTACCCCTCCCGCCTGAACGGGGGGAAATAGACCCCCCCTCCAATACGATTTTTTTTCATCTAAATCTAATCTATAAATTCTGACTTTTTTTTGCGTGTTATAAGAATCACCCTAACTCCATTATTTGTACCTTGAAGTGAAAAAAGGGAGACCAGGGGGGTGGAATAAAAATCTGAAAAAATTATGCAATTTCTCCGTTTAGAGTCATTTGATGCCTATCCAAGTTGGATTTTCAAAAAAAAAAACCAGAATAAGGACCACCCTACTGCCCCATATATGCGAATACAACTTTCGGACAAAGAAGTTAGTTTTAAAACAATTATAAATCAAACAATGAGACATTCTTCACACTAAATACAAAATTGATTTTGAAATGTGTTCTTTTTCATTGTTTGCTATCGTCAGGATGGGGTTCCGGAGTATATTTGAGCATTGTTCAGGGTTGCATGACTTAAAAAGTTTGGGAACCGCTGCAGACTTTAGGTAAAAATCTAATGTTATGTCCCTTCTGTTACCAATTGTAAGGATCAAAACATTGTTTGAGTACACTACCAATTAAGTCTAAGAATTAATAAGTGTAAGTGTTTTTAAGTCATTCACCGGCAATTTTCTTACCACTTTCAGTGGCTCTACATTTGCAAATTGATTCCTCGATTAGGTGGGCGATGGAGATAAATCAATATGCAATCTTTTATTAATATCCATTGCTCGATTGTTAAGGCCTTTGTGTAAAGGTGACCGTTTCACAGATATCTTTGGTACGTTTTATATGAACTTAATTTCTATGTAAAAAACTGAAGACACACCTCGTACAATGCGTTACTATGGTTTTTGCGCAAATGAGAACACCCAGTCCCCTGGCCTCAGTCTCCGTGCACTTTAATGACTCCTGTTTTTCTGGAGGCTCATAAATGTTCAGTAAATTCTGTTTTCCATTTAAAATACTTGTAAAATAAAAAGCACGACTCCGTCGCACGAACTTGCTCTTATTTTGAAGTGGCTTAGAAATTTATTTACAGGGTGTTTTGCATAAAATGCATAAAAACGCTAGAGGGCACAAGTTTGATCGAAACAAGAAAAAACATTTTTGGACGGCCGTGTACATATATCTCTCCGTTAAGGTGAATGGTACGATTTTCTAAAAAATATTACTTGCAGAAAGAAAAATATTTTTAAAAATGTTGAGTTCCCTGGAACACCTGTTTTCAAAAAATCGTTGTTTTCTATTATTTTAATTGGCCATTTTCAATTATGTTAAAGGACGTTCTAAAGTTCAACTATAGTTAGTTTATACGTCTATTTGCTTCCAAAAATGTGGAATCGAAATTATCATCATTTTCTTCCATTGTTTGTAGAGTCACCCATGCACAAAGGACTACAGCACTGGTCAAAAGTATTTGTTATTTCCTTAGAGTAATTTCTTCTTCTATTTATTTTTTTTGTTACTTAAAAAGTTTTATTTAATTAATTTTGGTTTCGGGTAGTATTGAGTTAATTAAAATTAAAATAATTAACATTAAAATTAATGTTAACCCAAATAATCTCTTCTGAATTATATGCATATACTTAACTAAGGCTCACTTGCAGGAAAGTTTTTGATAACATTAATTACTGATTTTTATTAAAACTTAAAGCTTCAAAATATACAAATCCGTGGCTTTTGTTGTGAAAAAACTTTCATACGAGTTGGTCATAGTGTTGTTTGTTTAACATATTTATAAAAGATTTTTGATGTCAACGAATAAGAAAGAATGAGCAACAGTTTAATAATGTACATATGTATTTATTTTAGAAAACGCTTTCTCGAGAGTTCCGAAATGCTACCGTGTCCAATGCGGGGACAAGTTCTTGGCGATCATCCAATCCCACAGCACTTCGGAAACTTTTTGCGCCTCTTCTCCATCCATGAAAGCGTTCAATGGTGCACCAACGTCTCTTGCAGCAAAACCAAATTAGCAATACAAATCCAATGACAGTAATGACAATTATTAAGATTTGGAAAACACTGAATTTTGCTTTCGATCGAGAACAAGCAATGTCAATATCAAACCATTTGCTTACTGTAACACCTGCCGTTGTAATACTTCTTACGGAAAATTGATTGAACATATTGGTTCCTTGAAAGTGACCCACAAACTTATGTCCGATGTTTTCAAATTGCTTTCTACTAATACAGTAAGTATATCCAATGTCTTTCGTAGGTGTATCAGCCATTTTGGTATTCTGGAACTGTATAAGGTAGTTTAGTACAGCCCCATTTGGAGTCCGAGGCTCAGAAAATTTAACTAAATATCCAAGGTTCGTTGTATCTATGCAAGAATATGCATTAGTGACTAAATCGAAATCTTTTATGACTGCTGTTCTGTCACTATGCATATAATACGTTCCACAGCCCAAATCATGACATGCAAAGAAGAAGAAAGTATATTTTGTAAAATGCTTAAGACCATTGATCGTAAATTTTTTCAATTTTGGGTCAATATAAGAGATGTTCGTCCGAAACCCATTCTTGGCCAAACCGTGGCAGTTTTTCTTTGAGCTGATACTGCATGCAAATGAAGTTTCCATATCTGCTTCGAAGTCATCATCTTCTATTTGATCCCGTTTTCTTTGGCAGCAATCATCAAAATCTTCCAAGTCACTCTCTGCATAGTGTACAAATGGTTGTTCACAAAAGGTTCTTGTGTCAAGGGTTTCTAAATCTACCACCTGTTCAAATGTTTCTAGAATATAAAATTTTACCACCTCTGGTATTTTATTTCGTGGAATCCACACAAAAGTTATGTTTTCATAGGATTTCGTGTGTGTTACCAGCTTTGGTGCCGTTGGAAGATCAGGTTTGGTTAAGAATCTTTGCAAAGGAGATCTTGCTGAATAATAGTCTTTTTCTCTAAAAGTCTTCACGAGGTAGTCATAATAAGTATTGGGTAGTAGATTGGATATATTATAACTATAATGAGATGAATTTTGTTGAACAATATTGGTGGTAAACATTAGATCTCGTTGCCAGTGAACTCTGAAAAATAAATTGATCTTGAAAGTATAAAAATACAAAAGAAACATTTGTATAAGAACCTCATGCAAATACCATCGTCCAGTTCACTTTGTTCACCCTTATTGTATTTAGCCTCACGGTAAATTATTTCTACTTCTTCAGCTGTTTGATTCTTTTCAAAGGAAATTTCAACACTGTTGTGGGTAGATGCCTGGAAGGAAAATTTGATAATTTTTATAAGAAATCGAAAAATCTGTTAGAATAAGCGGCCAACGTCAAATCACATTGCTTATGAGGTAAGGGATTTTAGTGCCAACCAATTACTAAAAATATTCAAGAGAGACAATGCATGATAGGTTGCCTAGCTAATTCGGGTCATAAAGTTTTCAAAAAGCAGGCCAAAAACTGTTGCGTACCTAAGACATTAGTTAGGTCAGCAAGGTAGTCCAGTCTATATAAAGGTTTTTTACCTCAATCAAAATTCAACAGTTTTGAAACTTTTTACTCTTATTTAGAATGGTCTAATGATGAAGTAGTGTAAGAAAGTACCCTTGAAACCGAAGCGAGCTCTGGCGGCAGGAACGTGCAACATTTTTATTTTTTCGTATTTATCCTGGAATTTATTTATCTGATCAAAAAAGTTTCTTACGACAAAAGATAGCTTGTGAAATTCTCTACAATATTGATTATGATGACCTAATTTTCCATATCTTTTATAGTTTAAAAGTTATGTAGCACCTAAATTTGTACTTTATTTGAAATTGCTTAAAAAATGCTCCGTTTTATATGCTTAAGTATAAACGGCTCTAGTGCTTACGTTTTAAGACTTCTACTGTGGAAACATCTCACATTATATTTATCATTGTAACCATTTGTATAATTTATTGTAATAATTTATGTTTGCCTAAAAATAAAAAATAGAAATAGGAAGATAGTAAATAATGTAAATCTTCCAGCGGTTACTTTCCAAGCATTAGAAGACTCTACGGGGGGAGGTGTTATATCAGAGCTTACTTGTGCGCCCCCACAAGCACTTGACTTTAAAAACAATTAAAATCAACAATGAACATAGTTGATTAACAATGATTCATAATTGCATTTCATAGCTGATGATCATATCCGATATCACTAACATAGAATTGCGCATCAGCACTTTTTGCCTTCAGCAACTTATGCAAGAGTATAGCCCAGGAAAATTAGACAAAAAAATGGCCAAACTTCGAAAAAATTGATGTATATAAAGTTAGCAGGACACTTTTGGAAATTCTTGTTAAAAACTATCCTATCATTAGTTGCTAATTAATTGCGAATTAGTTACGCAAAAAAAAAAATTAATTGCTTTTTTGGTTTGCGAGAAAATGGGTGTCCTGCCAACTTCATATGAACTTAGCAGGACAACTTTCTCAAAAATGTGTATAAACGATTAAAAAAAAAATGATTTTGAGAACTAATTAATTGCGAATTAGTTACGCAAAAAAAAAATTTATAGCATTTTTGGTTTGCGAAAAAATGGGTGTCCTGCTAACTTCATATGAACTTAGCAGGACAACTTTCTCAAAAATAAAGATAATTGAGCTGAAAAAATTTGATTATTGAGAGCTAATTAATTGCGAATTAGTTACGCAAAAAAAAATTAATTTTTTGTTCGTTTGTGAAAAATAGGCGTATTGCGAACTTCATGTGAACTTAGCAGGACAACTTTCCCAAAGATGAAGATTAATGATTTGAAGAAAGTTGGTTTTTGAGAACTAATTAATTGCGAATTAGTTACGCAAAAAAAAATTTTATTGCATTTTTGGTTTGCGAAAAAATGGGTGTCCTGCTAACTTCATATGAACTTAGCAGGACAACTTTCTCAAAAATAAAGATAATCGAGCTAAAAAATTTTGATTATTGAGAGCTAATTAATTGCGAATTAGTTACGCAAAAAAAAAATTTATTGCATTTTTGGTTTGCGAAAAAATGGGTGTCCTGCTAACTTCATATGAACTTAGCAGGACAACTTTCTCAAAAATAAAGATAATCGAGCTGAAAAAATTTGATTATTGAGAGCTAATTAATTGCGAATTAGTTACGCAAAAAAAAAAATTTATTGCATTTTTGGTTTGCGAAAAAATGGGTGTCCTGCTAACTTCATATGAACTTAGCAGGACAACTTTCTCAAAAATAAAGATAATCGAGCTTAAAAAATTAGATTATTGAGAGCTAATTAATTGCGAATTAGTTACGCAAAAAAAAATTTATTGCATTTTTGGTTTGCGAAAAAATGGGTGTCCTGTTAACTTCATATGAACTTAGCAGGACACCCATTTTTTCGCAAACCAAAAATGCAATAAAATTTTTGTTTGCGTAACTAATTCGCAATTAATAAGTTCTCAATAATAAACTTTTTTCAGCTCAATTATCTTTATTTTTGAGAAAGTTGTCCTGCTAAGTTCATATGAAGTTAGCAGGACACCCATTTTTTCGCAAACCAAAAATGCAATAAAATTTTTTTTTGCGTAACTAATTCGCAATTAATTAGTTCTCAATGAAAAACTTTTTTTTGGCTCGATTATCTTTATTTTTGAGAAAGTAGTCCTGCTAAGTTCATATGAAGTTAGCAGGACACCCATTTTTTCGCAAACCAAAAATGCAATAAAATTTTTTTTTGCGTAACTAATTCGCAATTAATTAGCTCTCAATAATCAAATTTTTTCAGCTCGATTATCTTTATTTTTGAGAAAGTTGTCCTGCTAAGTTCATATGAAGTTAGCAGGACACCCATTTTTTCGCAAACCAAAAATGCTATAAAATTTTTGTTTGCGTAACTAATTCGCAATTAATTAGTTCTCAATAATAAACTTTTTTCACCTCGATTATCTCTATTTTTGAGAAAGTTGTCCTGCTAAGTTCATATGAAGTTAGCAGGACACCCATTTTTTCCTAAACCAAAAAAGCAATTAATTTTTTTTTTGCGTAACTAATTCGCAATTAATTAGCAACTAATGATAGGATAGTTTTTAACATGAATTTCCAAAAGTGTCCTGCTAACTTTATATACATAAAAAATTGCGACAAAGCTGATTTTTGGTGGAGTGGCTTATTATGACGTCTTAAGCATTTCCTGAAAAGTACCCTAAATTTGGCCCGGGGCTAAATTTTTTAGGGGGGGGGGGTGAAAGGGGTTGAAGTTCAGTTTTTTGGGAACTGCTCCTAAACTATCGGTTTTATTGAACAAATGTGAAAGTAAAAATTAAAGCTGATGTTATTCTACACAAAAAATGTTAACATACTTTTTTTCGTAGAACCAATAGTTTCAGAGAAAAACGTTCAAGAACTTCATGGTGCAGTGAGTTTAGTCCAAAAAATTTATAAAATTTTTGCTTATCGCTGGGCAAATTTTGTTTTGTGATTTATGTTTAAGTACAACTCCTTATTGTAAAATCAAGTTTTTGGGGTGGTAGATGAAAGGGAATGGCCGCCATCTTGAAAACAAGGTTGATTTTGTTTTTGTTTAATAACTCGTTGAAATTGCGTTTTTCAAAAAATAACCAAAAGACAGATTTTAGACGGTTAAATTATATAAAAAATGAGCCATTAAACAGCTCTGTATGTTTATTAATTTCAAAGTTACAGCGGATCAAAGGTCACCTATGCCTCATATATGGTGGGGATGAAATGACGTTTTTTAAGGTTTTTTGCTTATTTGTCATATTTTTAAAAATATCGACTTAAAAAAGAAAATCACAATTTTTTTTAAATTTTGACTTTGAAATTTAATTTCTCAAAAACTATACAAAAACCAAATGGAAGAATGGAGTATGGAGTATTAGCTTTCAAAAAAACTATAGCACATTATAAGATATGCTTTCGTTGATTTCAATGTTTTTTTTTTTTATTCCAAGGAATCAAGAAAACGGACAATGTTACTATCCTGTTCCACACTTCAAAAATTGAGTTTTTATGGTTGGGTCAGAGTGACAAAAAATCTCTGTAACAAAATTATTATTTTCATCAAGGAATATTAATTGGGCAAGTGTTCTCAATTTTAAGAATCTCAACGAAAATTTGATTAAAGTGAAGGGCCGTTCGAAAACGAAGCTTTGAAGAAGTTCACTGCTGTTTTAAATGCAAATACGGCACTTAAAACTATTGTGCGAAAAAAAAATCCTGTAATGAATGGTGAATTCAATTCCAAACTTCCCGAAAGCGTTGAAGATGCCCTTTAGCTCCTTTAAGGCGTTTTTAAGAAACAGTCGTAGAAGCTGTTGCCTGTGTACTTTAAAAAGCTGTTCATAGTTAAATGCTACTATAATTGAACGTTAAGTTATGTTAATTTTCACCCGAAACCGACGAATGACCTGCGGAGGAAATCAGACTGTATTTTGACATTTTTAATATGAATTAATTGTCAAAATTGATTCTGATTCCCTCCGCAGCTCATTCGTTGGATTCCGTAATCGGGGTGATTATCTTTATCTAATAAATGCTTTTTTTTCTTTTTCATGATTTTATTTTGCCTTTCTTAAGTTTCTTTGGTCAGTAAAATCCTTTCCCTGTAAATGACTTAGTCAATAAGAAAAAAAAAATTTAAGTGGGGTTTGTGTGAAAATGGATATCCACACAGGTGCATGTTGCGAATTATACATCAATTTATATTGAATAATTTTGAATTAACAACAACAACTTGTGTGTGTTACCACCAAGTACATAGGCTGGAATTATAGCTATTTCACAAGAGCCACCTCGATCATCCTTTAGTGGTGCTTAGTCTGGTTATGCAGGTATTAATTGAAAAACTCTTTGCCGTCATCTGGGGGCGGACCATGAACCTTGCAATTCAGAGGCCGATGCACTACACACCGCGCCACTGAGGCCACATGTTCTGCTCAATCCCAATGCAGGTTTCGTTGTTTATTAATTGCAACAGCGATTAGCATTTTTATAAACATACACAAGCTTGCTATTGTTCAGTCGAATTCTTTCTTTTTTCCCTGTGCACCGATTCTGTTTTTAGGTGGCAGTGGCTGGGAATCGAACCCAGTCCCTTAGCATAACAGTCCAACGCACTAATCATTATGCCACCAGGTACTACATGAGGGATTACAGGTACATGTACCCTGATATCGAATACCAACGTCTGGCAGGCTTTGTTTTCAGCCTATTTTTTATTTTCTGTGTTAAAACCTCTTCAATTCATTAAAAAAAAATCGGACAGCATCATATGCTGTGTTTTTTTTTCTTAGCATAAACACCACTTTCTTGACGGTTTGATCAATAGAACTCAAGATATAACCATTTTATGTGAACCTTATCATCCCTTTTTTGGAGATTTTCAGCAAAACAAAAAATCAAAAAGTACCTAAAGTCTCCACAAAAACGCTGATAAGGTTTGCTTAAAAAGCTTAAATCATGGGGCCTTTTTATCAGATCATCAAGATAAAAGTCTTGAGACTGAGGGAAAATTAAATTTTCTATTTTTTAAAAGTGAATTGTGTCAATGAGCTTACCATATAAATAGGAACCCAAACTGGTTTTAACCCCCCACCCCCACCAAAATCACGATACATATCGTCCCTTGGTTGCAAGAACTAGGTAACTCAATTTTATAAATTTTGGCGATAGCAACGTTCATAGATGTCTAACTACAAGAGAACGAAGAGAAGTTTTATTTTAATGTTTCTTACACTTCAGAAATATTCTATATTTGTCTAGAATAGAAAAAAATTGGACGAAAAATCTTGAAAACTGTACTAAGTAATACCGTTTATGCCGCGATATTTTAAAAATTGAAAATTGAGTTACCTAGTTCTTGCAATCAGGGGACGATATAATCCCTCATACTCTGATTTTGGTTATTCAGCCACTCCAAAAATCTGCTGTCGGCCGTTGTTCTACCAGAAAAAACGGCATACATACACTCGGGCGTATACGTACTTTTTTGTTTTAAAGATTTCAAGATTGAGAACTGAAATGGCTGGTGCGTAATCAAGGAGTAAATAGAATTGAGTTAAAATATGAAAAGAAAACAAATAAAAACCTTTAACTTTTATACAAATTGATATCTGACCCCGATTTACAGGAATATGACGAAAGTGTAGTTTCATATAAAAAAAATATTTAATTATTTATCTATAACAAATATTCATTAAAACTCACCACTTCATTTACATATAATCTAACTGGTTCACAGAGAACATCTTGGTCATTGATCTGAATTAAATCCTTTTCTTTGTTGTGAATGACATTTCGACCAAACTCATCCAAAATTTTATTGCAAAGTTTTTTATTTGCGTATGAATAGATCCCTCCATTTATGAATTCCACATTTTGTCCAGCTGGTGGAGTCCAAAGTTCTTGAAGGTTGTCATTATTATATAAAACTAAAGCAAATGTTTCGTTTTCTAAAGGTTTTCCTTCGATTTTTTTTACATTTTGCAAAAACTGCAACGATTTTAAATAGTTTGAGCTAAGAAAATAATATATTGTTACTCTTAATAATTAAACTTATTCTTAAAAATGACATACTAAAATACTTTAACATGACCGTCAATTATTTGCAAGTTTCTAAAAGACGCAATTAAATCTTTTTCTTCAATCTTGTTGCGGAGATGAATAAACAAGCTGCCTTTGAGATGTTGACAATTTTTAAGTGCTTCAGCGTGAGCTAAGCTCATGATAGTAATTTCTTCCTCGTTCTCGTTTGGTGTACACACTTTAACACAGACATCAGTGGGACATTTTACGCATTTTCCTACTTTTCTACTATGGTCAAATCCGGAAGGACACCGTTTAATGCATTCATCTTTGAATATATAGTTTCGCAAACTGTTACACTCCTCTTTTGTGTAACATCGTTGATAGTTTTCGGAAAAATACCTATGAAATTAAATATAATCGTGATTAGGTACGTAGTAAATTAAAAGTACGATAGTATGTGCTATTAATATATACAATATGCATTTTAAATCAATGTCACCGCACTGCACTGCATGTAACAGCTCGTATCCACAAATCAGAAATCCATGTACTTTACTAGAGTTTGTTTTAAAATATAGCAGAATAGTCTGACGTTCTTTCTAGAGTATGTAAGAGAACGTTCATTATATTCATACTAAATAAGGGGTTCAACGATTTTCTTTTCCTTTGTTCGATACGGTGGTGAATGTTTTTGAAAAAAACTTCAAACAAAGTTTGAACGCTATAAATATTTATCTAAAAAAACATATTTTTTTGTTTTTCGGAGCGATAATTTCATTTCTTTCGTCTCGTATCGATATTTTTCAAGTTTTACACTTTGGATATATTGAATTGTGGGTTTGTAGGAAACACGTTTATAAGAAAAACACTGATAAAAAAAACATTTCTCAAACCCTGAACTTTCTATTTTCCATGTAAAGTTTGTTGGATTTAAGAAACTTAAAAAAAAACTCATGAAACTCATAAAATATGAACAGACCCTTCTTCTGTGGGATAGTGTGCGAACTAGACGTGTTTCCAATTTGTTGCGGCATAAAAAAAGAAACATTTTTAATTTTATTTGATAATTTATTATTACAAAAAAAAAGAAAAAATAAAAAGTAAAAGAATCGATTTCTTATAACAATAACTATAATTGAAGTCAAAAAAATACGAAATTCCATATTTAAAACCAAAATCAATAAAGTGCTTTGTGATTTGTATACTCTCGCACTGTGATATTTCTGTGTTTTTTTTTTTTTTTTTCTCTGCATTGAGCTTTTTTTTTTATATAAACACGGTATGTCTCCCTCTACATCTGCTCGCTCCAAGATATCAAGTGAAGAGAGTACTACACCGGTTAAAAAAAATTTACCATCGGGCATTCATACTGCTAAGACTAATAATTCTTCAAAGAAGACAAAAACAACACCCACTAAGAAAGTGCCTTTGACTGGAAGTCTACGAGATCTTGAGAGTAGTCTCATACAAAAATTTAAAGATTTACTTAGCCAATTTGAGATCAAAATAAACGATGAAATTAACAAAGCTATAACTGCATTAGAAGACAGAGTACATGAGTGCGAAAGTGCAATCATTGAACTGAAAACTGACAACCTGAGAATAAGAGAGCAATTATCGGATTCACAACGCCAACGACGCGACGTCTCTGTGACGTAATAGTTCGTGGTATTCCACAAACTCCGAACGAAAATCCAATTGCTATTGCAAACAACATCGCCGCAAAGCTACATCACAAGCCCTCTCCCTATTTGGATGCATTTCGCCTGAAACCCAAAACATCTACAGCTGCACCTTCATCGAACTCAGTTCACCCTCTCTTGATTCGACTCTCTTCGCATGCTGAACAAAGAGAGCTTCTTTCTGCCTTTCATGCTAATAAAGGTCTATCTCTGTCACACCTGGAAGTAGATAATGCAACTAACTCATCTGGTCGGGTGTATATGAACGAAAGTTTGATACCTGAAAATAGCTCCCTTCTTCGATATGCCATTAGATTGCGCAAGGAAGGTATTGTGCATTCTGTGAAAACGAGGAATGGTTATTTGTATTTGTCAAGAAATCTCTTGAAGACTCTGAAATCAAAATAGATTCAACTAAACAACTTTGAACTGACCTAGAGCAACTAACATCTGCAGCCCACTTTCAACTCATCATCTGGCACCTCTTATCTGTATTTTATTTTATTATTATCTTCTATTTCTTTCTTGTTTCTATTATTATTGTATTTTTTTTCTGTATACTTTCATGCATCTTGTTTTTATTCATTTTTTATTTTATCTTAGAACTTTGAATACTTCTTATTTATGTAGCTATGTATGTATATGTTAGTAAATTATTAGATCTAAATTCTTACGTTTGCATATTCTTTATTTTTCTAACACTGAATATTATTCTTATTTACATAATTTGTAAGTAAATACTTATTTATTTTAATTGTAAATGTTTGCATATTGCTGTAATTGATTTTTTTTTGTCTTTGTCTTCTTTCTCCGTAGCTTATGGATATATATTTTTTTTTTTTTTTGTATGCACTGGAAATTTATTTCTTGATTATTTGTGTTTGCTATGGATGGATTATGTGTGCGATCGGTTGTGAGGATTTTGTCTGCAGCGTATGATGGGTTCAAAGTCTGCCATATTAATGCGCGTAGTCTTAATTTAGCCAAAATTGATTTTATGAGATATGTGTTTGATTCTTCTGGGGTTGATATTGTTTGTGTTAGTGAAACTTGGTTTAAACCTGACATTTCTGATACGTTCTATAACATTCCAGGCTATAAGTTGATTCGAAACGACCGAATAACTGAAACAATAGGAGGAGGTGTTGCTTTTTATATAAATAAGTCATTAAATTGCAAAGTTATTGCAAAATCTGCTGTTAATGGAATTGAGTTTATTCTTTTTGAAGTATCAGATGGCAATGTGAAGTGTATCTTAGGTGTTGCATACAATCCGAACAGTAGCTGTTCCCCTGAACCCCTCTTCTCAGTTCTTCAAGAACTCGTTCCCATTTATGAGCATATTATTTTGGTTGGAGATTTCAATGCAGATCTCCTGAAAGTTGATACAAGATCTAATCAGCTTCGTGACTTCATTTCTTCTTCTGGGCTGATTCTGATTAATAAATATCCTACCCGTTTCAGTCATAATACAAGGCCTAGTCTTCTTGATTTGATTGTTGTTTCTGATCCGTATAATGTCCTTCTGAATGACCAACTTTCAATTGATGGAATTTCTGACCATGATATGCTTTTTTGTACATACAATATTGAATTTTTGCGCACTGCTACCCCATCAAGTTTCGAATTTAGAGATTTTAAGTCTATTGACAACAATGCACTTCAACTTGAAGCGGGTTTAATGGATTGGGGTAGATGTCAGTTTTTACCGAACATTAACGAAAAGATTGACTATCTGCAGAAATTAATAAATGGTTTATTTAATGTTCATGTTCCCTTAAAGTCTGTGGCTGTGCGTAACATTTACTGTCCCTGGTTCACGGTTGAGGTCCAAAATGCGATACGGAAACGCAGAAAGCTTTATCATGAATGGAAACTTCATAGAACAATAATCCATTGGGAATTATACTGCCAAGCACGAAATCTGGCAACTTATCTGATCAGAAGAGCTTAACAAAAATTTTACTTATCGAAACTATGTACAAGCCAAACGACGAAAAAACTGTGGTCAAACTTACGTTCTATTGGGATAGGTAAAAGTATTGCTTCTAACAACACACCTGACCCAAATGAACTTAACAATACATTTGTGCTAAGTACAGTAACTGACACAAACTTTGTGCCTAGCAGTCTAAATGTATTTCAACCAAATGTACAATTTGAATTCGAAGTAGTTTCTGGGACTGATGTTATTGACAGTATACGTAGTATTAAATCTGCCGCTGTAGGGGAGGATGGAATACCTATTTCTTTTATTAAAATGATTTTGCCACATATCTTAGGATCCCTAACACATGTGATTAATTTTTGTATTATGTCTTCTTGCTTTCCTGATAGCTGGAAGGTAGCCAAGGTTGTCCCTGTGGCCAAAACTGCTAATCCTAGGTCGTGCATGGATTTTCGACCAATTAGTATTCTGCCATGTCTTTCAAAGGTCTTTGAAAAAATTCTTGCAAGGCAAATGAATGGTTATCTTGATCGGCATGGTCTTTTATCCTCTTATCAATCAGGTTTCAGAGTTAAACATAGTTGTGAAACAGCTATTGTTAAAGTTTTAGATGATATAAGATTGAATTTTGACTCGGAAAATGTAACCATTCTGTGTCTTCTTGATTTTTCAAAGGCCTTTGATAATGTGAACCATGAAATCTTATGCCAGAAGCTTAAGGCCTACTTTGGATTTAGTGATAGGGCATCTTGTCTTATACAAAACTATCTCAACAATCGAAAGCAAAAAGTTGTGGTTGGGAGTAAGGTCTCACAATATAAGAACATTGTAGCAGGGGTACCCCAAGGTTAAATTTTGGGTCCTCTTCTGTTCTGCATCTTTATAAATGATATCATCAAAGTTTGTTCAAATGTCCAACTTCATTTATATGCGGATGATGTGCAAATTTATCTTTCTAGACCAATCGGACTGATTGAAGATTTAGTGTGCCGAATTAATGATGACTTATCTGCCATTTTAGAATGGTGTATTTCAAATGGACTTTCTCTCAATCCAGCTAAATGCCAATCCATTATTATCTCAAAAAAAATATACGACCCCGGAACTATTCCAGAGATTTATCTTTTGGATATTCAGATTAAATTTGTTGAAAAAATTACAAGCCTTGGATTCAGAATCAATCGCTCCTTATCAGCTAGTGATCATATCAATTTTACTGTTGGGAAAATTTATGGGGGCCTACGCAAACTCTGGATGTGTTTCAGCTTTACACCCGTAAACACAAAACTAAGACTAATAAGAACGTTACTTTTGCCTTTTATTAGTTATGGATCAGTCGTTTATTGTAAACCTGACTCCCTATCATACCATAAGCTTTTGGTTGCCTTTAATGATATGGTTAGATATGCATTTGGACTTCAGCGACATGGACACATATCGCACCTTCATAAGAAAGTTCTTGGTTGTTCATTTCAGCAATTTTTAGACATTAAGTGCTGCATATTCATGCACAAAATTATTCATACAAGGACTCCATCTTACCTATATGAAAAACTACAACACGCAAATTCTGCAAGAACTTTGAACCTTATCTCACCACAAGCAAGATTTTTGAACTCGTCGCGCTTATTTTTTGTTCACGCAACTCGACTTTGGAACACACTGCCTACAGTAATAAAACAGATAATCGGAGTAGCAAAATTTAAAAGTACAATAAATGAATATTTTTCTAACAGCAATGTGCATTGATTTTATTGTTTTAGCGGTATAAATATTTTTTGATAATTTCATTATAACTTTTATCGTTCTGAAATAAATAAAATTTAGAAATAAGTTATTTAATGTCAAATTTTGTATTATTTCTAAACTATTATTATTCGATTGAATTTAACTTGTTTGCTATAATTATGTATTATTATAATTATTATCTTAGATGTAAAATGTACCTGACTATTTATTTTTAAATTCATATTTATCACAAAACTTAACCATTATAATAATCTCTGTATTTGTACTATAAAAGACATACTTGTCTTACTTGTACTTCCATAATTGTTAATAATAAACTTAAACTTAAACCCTTAAGAGTGTTCCGGACTGAAATGGTGATTTCATGAAAAAGATTGTGAAGCGTGTACTTGTCCGATCAAAACGATTAAGGTGTTTATGGACAGATAAACTTGTTTTCTAGGACATCATTGGAAAAAAAATTTTAATTTTGTGCTCTTGTGTTTGGTAAAAGCCTCTAAGAAAACGAGAAAATGGCAAAAATGGCTGTTTTTCAAAGAATGTAGCTTACACAATAGCATTTTTTTGCAAAACAATGTTTAATAACATAAAATCCCATATTTGTATCATGCCATTATTGGAGAAAATTTTTAATTTTGTACCTAATAAAAATTTTAATAACACAAAATAAAAATGCTTGAAAATTTTGAAAAAACGGATTCTTGACAGTCAATTTTTCAACCCTAACGGTATTTTTTGATAAATTTGTTTGCAGTGGATATAAATTCAATTTATTTTTCACAATTTTCATTAATTATATAATCATAATTGTATCTTCTGAAATTGAAATTTTTAATTCTTAAAAGCCACTTTTTGACAGAAAATTTATTTAAATTTGGAAGTTAAAATCCGTTACTTTTAAAAAATGCTTTTTTTAGTATAATAAAACGCCTACAAGTGACCAATTAGTAAAAATAAAAAGTTTTATACAAAAAGTATCGGATAAAAATGAAAGAAACCGGTCAAATATACGCAAAAAAAAAGAGTTAGCAAATGACTGGTTTTGTTCAGTTCGGAACACTCTTAAGAAAAATTCAAAGCAAGCTAAGTTCAGTTTATTGTTCATTCTGACCATGAATTTGTTATTCGTTGTGTTTGTGTTTTCATTTTTGTTTCTTATATTCGTATAAGAAACTTATTTGTTATATCCGTTCTAAGGATATAAGAAAAACTCGGTTATTAGGAACAAAAATTGTGCAATTTCATCTTGTGGACTGAAAAATTAAAACCGCTTCAAAATACACGTGAAATATCATAAATGAAACATCATTAATTTTTCACGTTAATTTTTGGTACTCAGTTTGAAATTTATCATACTCACTTTGAGTGAAAGCAAAATGAATTAATCTTTATAATAGTTATTTGAAGGAATGTTGAAAATCTTACGAATATTTATTTTGATTTCGTTTATTATAGTTATTTGGTGCATTGTGTTATTTTTCAGTCATCCGTTGTAATAAAATGCAAAAATAAAAACGTTGGCTTAAGGCGTACTGAGTTCGAGTGAAAATGAAACTTTCAAATAAAAGCGAAGCTCGGTTAATTCACAGTGATGGAATTCGCAACGAGAGGTGAGTACCCAAATGTGAGAGCAAAATATGAACCGATATGTTATCAATTTCACGTCATAATTGTCATTTCTCAACGTACAATCACTAGGAAACTATAAGGAGATGAGGAAAAGTCTAACATTTGTCAATAAATGTATTTTGATCAAAGTAAGGACTCACTAAATTAATGAAGATATGCTTAATGTGGGCCTTATGCGAGCCTTACACTAGGGGCCCAATTCCGCAAGAGTGAGTTTTTTCTGTGTACACAGAATTTCGTGTACACATCGATTTTTGCGATTCCGCAAGAGTGAGTTTTTGATAGATAACGTATGCACAATCAGTCAAATTTATTCACACTTGTTTTGGGTGTGTGTAGTATGTGTACACAGAAAATCATTCACCCTTGTGGAATTAGGCCACAGGTAATATAATTGCTCAATATCACATAATGCGCAGTAATATTGACCGTGTATGGACAGTATTGTGCAATTATTACGCTTTGCACAATATGGTGTAAGTCGCTATTTGCGATAACACCATAATTTTATTTGCACATTTTATTGCTACCGACGCGACGATCAAAAAATAACCCAACACACGAAAATTTAACGGTGAGGTCAAGAGACAGGACAGACTCCCACAAAAGAGAAGTAAGAAAAAAATAAGAAGAAGACTAATATCCCAAAGAGGAAGATGCGGTACAGCAGATGTTTCGTCAACTTCGTGCACGGATTCAGTCCCTGTTGTGGTCCAAATGCTTACTATTCTTAATATTTTATCTTTAAATTTATTAAAGTGTCGGAAATAAAAATGGCTGTGAACGTGAGGACTTAAACACTCGTAAGCACAACAAAAAATTAAAATCGAAAATGTCAGAAATAAAAATGGCTGTGAATTTAAAGACGTAAATACACGTAAGCACAACAACAAATAATGATAATACCTTTAATATGTGTACTGTGATTTCCATCCATTTATTTCTCTGAGGATAACGAAAGCATCATCCACCATCCGGAATATAGTTTGGGACAGATAAAATCCAAAGGATTTGCAACTCAAAATTTTGTAGACCAACTATGTGCAAAATATTTGCCACTAATCTGGCAGCGATACTGCGTTACCTATTTTAACAACTATAATGCACTTTCAAATGCAAATGCAATTAAAATACGGAAAATAAAAGTATCTTAGTCCGCTTCACAATTTGTGAATATACAAATTTGTATATGTAAATGTAAACAAAATGCCATTAGCCTGTAAATGCTAAGGTGACCAAATACTTCCCTGGGGAAAATAGATTGCGGCGATCAAATATTGTTTGTAATTTCTCACAAAAACGCAGGATCGCGCTCTGTTTGCCCAGGCCTTAAGAGCTAAGACCACCAAAAGTTATAAGAATGCAATAGTAAAGAATGCTTGAATGCATTCTTGAAGTTTTAAAGTTGCAGTTAAAAGACTGCAGCATGCCGCGACAGTCATCAGTCATGTTTGGTCAAATGGGAGTAAATTATATTGAACAAATAACTAACATTTAGTTTTTGTCCAAATTCGCATCAATAAAAATGTATCTCGTTCAGAAAATTGTACATTTTACAACTCAAATACGACTTAAATTCTAATAAACACAACAATTTTCAATGATAGCTATGAATGGTGCCTAATGCCAACTCCAACTCGAGAATTACATCAGACACGAAGTGATTGCGATAAAAAATATGGAGAGTTTTATCAGAAAACTGTCAAAATAGATAATAAAAACAAAAACAGTTCAAAATCTTCTTCAGTTCGTTTCGACGGTATTTTCTACCATTTTTATTTTAAAATAAAATTCAACAGCAAAATATAAAAAACTGTCAAATTTTCGTCTGAAATAATGTTACGGTCAATTTATTGTGTACAAGAAATAAGTGGAGATTTGGTTCTAGTATTGACCACTATTTTCTGTTTTATTGACATTTCACTGTCGAAACGAAAAATCCCATACAAAAATGACACAGCGAAATCATAAACGAAAAATTTTGTTTAACTTTTCATTCTGCAGTACGCTGTTCAGTGTTCGAAATTTATAATTGTTGCATATTTTTTTGAGAAGTCTACACTCTTTTTTCGTACACAATTAATTACCCAGGCTGTTTATTGTGTGCGAAAAAATGACATTTGTGTTTTTTCGTGTGTATTTTTGTTGTTTCTGGCATTACAGCGTGGCTGCCTGTGTTTTTTTTTTTTCGTTTATATTTGTTTTGAATTTTTGAATTGGTGTTACTGACAATGAATATTTTTTCGCTAGAAATTTTAGTTTCGCTTCAGCTGCGTACTATGCTTAACAAAAACCATTACGAAATTTTTCGTTTACGGTTTCGTTTTGTCAATTTCTGTATAGAAATTTTCGTTTCGCTTCTGCTGCGTACTATGCTTAAGGCTTTAAACATCTAGTTGCCATCAAAGGGGGCAAAGGTAGGGCATTTTCTCCCCTTGGGTCTGGTTAATACCAGAGAAAACAATTGGCATCTAAGAAACGAATTAACTTACATTTGTTACTTTTATTCGTTATTTGTTACTTTAAGTCGTTACGTTAATTAGTTACTTTTATTCGTAACTTTAATTCGTTATTTTTTTCGTTTCCTTACTTCATTAATTTAATTCGTTACCTTAATGCGTTACACTTATTGGTTAATATATCGCTCATTTAATAGAACACCGTCATAACTCAAAAATTGACAGTTTTGAACTGGGTATAACATTTTATGCTTAATCTTGTTATCTTTACTTTTGTGAAAAAATTACATCGATATCTCATCTCCATTTGCCATACGAACGTTTTGTTTGTTGCACCATAGTCGTTTTTTCATATATTTTTCACAAAAACGAAACTTTCAATCGTATTTATCTCAAAACACCAAATTTTGAGTTATGACGGTGTTCTTTTAAATGAGCGATATGTGAACGCTTTTTGTTCAGTGTTCCTTAAGATAAATAAGCTTTAAACAGTATTTCCACGAAAATATTCGATAAAAGCTTTCATTCATAGTCCATTTAAATGTTAGATACATTATAACCTAATGCTACATTTCCACCTAACGCTTATCTGAGATTTAGTAAGATTTACCTCAAATCTTCTCTAAATCTCGGAGATTTACCATACAAATATATTTCGTAAATCTTGAAGATTAGAAATTAATCTTGTTAAATCTTCCTAGGACAAGTACTTTTACAAATCGAACTAACCTATTTTTGTATGACACTGAAGGATTCATTCATGGCTAAATTCAGTTCTTCACAGATGAAACATTCTATCTCACTTCCTCTTCATAAGAAAAAATGAAACACCATTTGCATTTTTAAAGATGCTGTCAAAGTAAATCTTTTTGTGTGGTGGAAACACCAAATAGATTTATTAAATCTGAACTGAGATAAACCTTTGGTGGAAAAATAGCATAAGAGGCGAAAGCAAATTTTGGGAGTGGATGTATAACCAAAATCGGAGTATGAGGGATTATATGTACATGTAAGGTGATATCCAATATCAAAGTCCTACGTACTCTCGCATCGATAAAATCAGTCGAGAAACGTTGAAAAATGGAACAAAACTCATGCATTTTGTTTCAGTATTCATCGTTTCTCGACCAGATGCGAGAGTAACAGAACGTAGGCACAGGCTATTTATTGTGTGCGGAAAAATGACATTTGTGTTTTTTCGTGTGTATTTTTGTTGTTTCTTTGCTTCCAGTGTGGCTGTGTGTGTTCTTTTTTTCAGGTGGATTTGTTTTGATTTTTTGAATTGGTGTGACTGTTAATGAATATTTTTTCGCTGCGTTTTCGTAAGCATTTCGTTGTCTTGTTGGGGACCAACTAAAAATTTCGTTTCTCATCAGCAGCGTACTAGGCTTAAGGCTTAACTTGTTAAGAACCAGGTGCTTATTAATATTTTGTTAATAATATTAATATGTATATGCATTATATCCTTGCGTGAATAATATTTATTAACACTAAATAGCTCGGAAAAATCTTATTTGCTTAGCAAGTAACAAATGAACACACACATAACACACAACAAATTTCAGTCACACATCACGATATCCTCCATTTTCCACTGATTTTGACATATGCGCAGAACTGAACAAAAATGTAAACGCTAATGAATTACCTTTAATATGTGTACTGTGAATTAGCTACAGATGAAACAGCTGGTTCAATCACGCGTTTGGAAAAAAATTTATCTCTACTAAATCTTTACTTACGTGTTATTGGGACACTTGGCTACACATGCTCCGTGATCGTTGATTCCCTTACAGATATTGCATCCTGTGTTAGAGCTATTGTAGCATCCACCAAGGCATTGTGGGTCACAATGACTAGTACCACTGGGAAATGAAATGATTTGAAGTGTTTTCTTAATTATTCTGGGTTTGTTTAAGTTGACTTATTTTTCCTACCGTGTTAAGTTAAGCAAATTAACATTTTCAAACTTTTGGCAATAATTATTGGACCAACAATAGTCACATCCTTTGCAATCTGCATAATCACATGTAGATCCATCTATGGGGAAAATGTGATTCTCTCCTGATGTTAAGGTCATACGATCCCAATTGATCTGTATATAGAAATGTAAATGTAACTATTAATATTATTATTAAATACAGATAGTTAAACTAAGTAACATACCTTCTTTAAAAAACACAAACTAGGAGAATTTCCAACAAAAACGTGACCTCGCTGTATCGCGATTAAAGATCTAAATTCAACCTGGAATAAAAAAAAGCAGTTTATTTTTATAAGCGTTTCAAAGGGTGCAGGGAATTAACTTCACGGGAACTACCTTCACATGGGAACTAACTTCAGCACTAGTGGGAATTAATTTCACTTTTTTGAAGTGAAATTATTTCCCACTGAAAGTGAGTAATAATTTCACTTTTTTGTGGGAACTAATTTCACTTTAATGTGCGTTTCCTTAAATCCAGATTCTTTAAATGCAAAAGAAACTTTGCATACACCCAGCCTCGCACCTACCCCAAATCCTATAATGTGCCCAAGCAGGGGGGTTGCATACATACCGCACTGTTTATTCGCCGTTATGCTTTGCCTTACATAAATACAGTTCTAGCAGCAAGCATACAGTGAGGTATGTATGCAACCCCCCTGCTTGGGCACATTATAGGATTTGGGGTAGGTGCGAGGCTGGGTGTATGCAAGTTTCTTTTGCATTTAAAGAAACGGGATTTAAGGAAACACAATTTTACATTTTTGTTATTTTTATCATATCGTAGGTGGGCAATAACTTCACACAATTTTGGGATGAAATTATTTCCCACCTTCAGTGGGAAATTACTCCACAAAAAAATGGTGAAATTAATTCCCACTAGTGGTGAAGTAAGTTCCCATGTGAAGATAGTTCCCGTGGAGTTAATTCCCTGCACCGTTTCAAAGTATGGGTTTTGCACATATTTTACCGTTAAATTTGTATTTTTTTTTACAAACACTTGAAAGAAATGAAGAATTAAGCATTTTTTCCAGTATTTACTCCTAAAATAGAATTTTTAACAGAATGTAACAAATCAAAACACATAATTTTGCTCACTATTTAATTTTGCACTGTTTGATATACATATTTGTTTTTTTTTTCTACAGACATTTCTACGGTACACTTCATAAAGTTATGCAAAATTTACAAAACCATAAATTTTTTACATTTTTTGTATATATAGGTATAATGCACTTTAATTTTTAAATTGTTAAAAAAGCGTTGAGGAAGTGAAAATGTAAGCTGAATTTTTGTAGTTTAAGCATAGTTTACAGTTCCCATGCGAAAAAAATATCAAAATTTTCAAAACGATTTTCCATCTATTCTGTGCACCAAATTGAATAATATTCAAGGCAAAAATCGTTTGCCTTGGCCTAAGCCACGATTGAGTCATTAATTTACCATTAATTAATAAACTATAGACCTAAAAATGGAAAATAATTATTTTTGGATGCAAAAACTATTTGCATGCTAATAAAGCCTTGAGGTGAAAAAAAAATTTGTTTGGAAGTGTAAACCGACCATCCAAAAAAAAAATATTTTATTCACCACACTTTTTTCGCATGCAAAACAATTGCCGGTCCATTGTTTTGCATGACATTCCATGACAGCAATGTTTTTTTTTTGCATGAAACTGTAAACTAATCATGCAAAAATTAGTTTTGCCTTTCACCTCAATTATTTTTGACATGCGAGAATATTTGCGTAGGTTTTTTTTTGCACACGGGAACTGTAAACTAGGCTTTAAAAAAAATATAGATACAGTTACAAAATAATGCAAAGTACGTAAAATGACACAAAATTTAATTAAGCAAACAGTGCCAGTAAAAATTTTAGTAAACGTTCAAGAAACTAAACAAATTACTTTCTTTTTTAGTTTTTTACCGTTGACATTTAAAAGTCAATGGATCTTTATAAGAAAATATTAATTTATTTTGTTTATAATTTAATTTTATATCGTTTAAATTGTTTTGCAAGTGTCCCTTACGAGCCTTTCTGGATTTTTTTTTTTTATTTACTCAAGAAACAACCATGAAAAAACCTGATTTTGGGTTAAAAAATAAAAAATATAACGGCATATTTTTAAGACTTTCAAAGCATTTCAAATAACGCAGAAATAAATGTTTTTAGATTACAAATCAATTTTATTTTTATGTATAAAACCGATAAGTACATATGTGTGATTCTCTGCCAACTGTGATTCTTTTTTTAGAAAATTTTCAAAAATTAAAACTTTTTGAAAAAAAAATTTTTGTTTCGTTTTTCTGGCTTCATTTAGTCAGAGTATCAAATCAGTACAAGCATTTTGCTACAACTTTTAAAAACATAAAATATGGTGAAATGTACTGAAACTGGAATAGACGATAACGAGACTCTTTTTATTTTTTTATTTTTTTTTTTCTCTCTCTATTTGACCATATTTTTGTTGAGATTCTTGATTGTCTTATATGTTTTGACCTCTTGACATTTCTACTGCCCTTTTTTTCTTTAAAAAATGTTCTCTTTTTCGTTTTTGAAGTCTGTTCTTCTGAATGGAAACCGTTTTCTTTGTGCTGGGTTATTACTAAGTTTTTATTGCACGGAATAATTTTTGTTTGGCTCATCCAAGGTATTGCTACCGTTCTTATAAAGAGAATTGGTTAAAAAAAATATTATTGCAAGGAATTATTTAATTATATTTAAATACAGTTCAAAAAGTATTTAAATGCCACGGTACTGACATTTAGACGGTTTATGTAACCTCGATTCTCTAAGCTTATAATTTCCAGGACAATTTTAACTTTTGCCGTTAAAAGGAATAACAAATTTTGATAACCAACCAAAAACATGTCATAAAAAATACTTAAAAAATACTACCACGGTACTGACAAATAAATTTGTGACATACTTTCATCCCATGAAAACATATCACTCTTAAAGTACAAAAACGTACACAAAAAAAAAATGACTGTAATAGTGTATCTTTTAGAAAACAATGACACATACGTGTTAAAACTAAAACAAAATGGCGGTTGAGCGGGAAATCTTTGAATACAAAAATAAAACTAAAACTTTGGACAACATTCATTCATGATTATTTTATTCAGCAATAAGTATTTTGATTTAATTTTTGCATTATTTTGTCAAGCAAGTATTGCACTCAAACTTTTCTCAGAACAACATTTCTATTCAATGAAGTATTTCATTAGAAAAAAGTATATTTAATCGGAAAAACAAGGAACGGACTTGCCACGGTACTGACATTTTTACTACACTTTTCCCAGTCATGTGGAAGAAGTAGCAAATTTGGTCATGATATCGAATGTAGATTGTAGTAAATAGCCGTTTACACAATTAAAACCAACAAAATATACGAACATTTTACATCAAATAACAAAAAAAGCACTGGACACAAAGAATCACAGTTGGGACGGAATCACCCATATGTCAAATTTCTATATAAATTAAAAAAAAATAATTTTGTATTCCTTAAGAAGAATGTTTTTGTCTTAAATGGTATATTTAACGGTACTTAATCCAACCCAATACTATATTTATAAATTAATAATCCTATTTAATGTCACTTGAAACATTTCAAAAATTTACACCACGCACCATTTGGAAATTTTTAATTTAATCCACATAAAAGCGTGATACAAAATATGTATTTTATATCAAACGAAAAAACCAGACAAATAAACACAACGGTATATTTCCCAAACTTCAAAAATATTTCAAATGATGAAGAATTCAATTCAGTTTAAGAAAATAAAATTTTTGTATTTATAAAAATCTGTAAATTTTGCAAAATTTAAGTTGAATGCTGAAAATGGGAAAATGTTGCCAATTTTTTATAATTTTTAGTCTTGAAATTGTACTAAATAATACTTAAATATAATTTTATTGTGTTTCTTATTTTATTTTGCATCTTTTGAGATATTTTTCAGATTTCTGCCCAGGAAAATTAGACAAAAAATGGCCAAACTTCGAAAAAATTGCGACAAAGCTGATTTTTGGTGGAGTGGCTTATTATTACGTCTTAAGCATTTCCTGAAAAGTACCCTAAATTTGGCCCGAGGCTAAATTTTTTAGGGGGGGGGGTGAAAGGGATTGAAGTTCTTTTTTTTGGGAATTGCTCCTAAACTATCGGTTTTATTGAACAAATGTGAAGGTAAAAATTAAAGCTGATGTTATTCTACACAAAAAATGTTAACATACTTTTTTTCGTAGAACCAATAGTTTCAGAGAAAAACGTTCAAGAACTTCATGGTGCAGTGAGTTTAGTCCAAAAAATGTATAAAATGTTTGCTTATCGCTGGGCAAATTTTGTTTTGTGATTTATGTTTAAGTACAACTCCTTATTGTAAAATCAAGTTTTTGGGGTGGTAGGGGAAAGGGAATGGCCGCCATCTTGAAAACAAGGTTGATTTTGCTTTTGTTTTAACGGGTGATTTTTTAAGAGGTTTAGAACTTAAAAAAAAAAAAAAACACAAAAAATTCGAAAAAATGAATGAAATATTTATTTGAATCGATAGTTTGAACCTTGCAATTTAATGTTTAAAGATAATTTCATGCAAGTGTTGACCGCGGCTGCGTCTCAGGTAGCCCATCCGCTGAGTCCAATTTTGGCATACTCTTTCACACATATCGGCCGGTATCTCACGAATGAATGCATGGATGTTGGCTTCCAGTGCGTCAATCGAAGCGGGCTTGTCCCTATAAACATTAGCCTTGACATACCCCCACAAAAAATAATCTAATGGTATCAAATCGCACGATCTAGGCGGCCAATTGACCGGCCCGAAACGTGAAATTAACTGTTCACCAAACTCGCCTCGCAATTGCGCCATTGTTTCGCGTGCTGTGTGGCATGTGGCACCGTCTTGTTGAAACCACATATCATGCAAGTCAAGAACTTCCATTTCGGGCAAAAAAAAGTTTGTTATCATCGCTCGGTAGCGTTCACCATTGACAGTAACGCTGCGATTCGCATCATCTTTGAAGAAATATGGCCCAATAATGCCGCCGGCCCATAAACCGCACCAAACAGTGGCTTTTTCGGGATGCATTGGTAGCTGTTGCAATGCTTCTGGCTGATCTTCACTCCAAATGCGGCAATTATGCTTATTTACGCACCCATTCAACCAAAAATGAGCCTCATCGCTGAACACAATTTTTCGATAAAAAAGCGGATCCTCGGCCAGCACGAATTTTGATAGTAAAATTCAATAATTTGCAAGCGTTGTTCATTTGTAAGACGATCCATGGTTAAATTGCAAACCAAACTGAAGCTGTTTGACAGTGACACAAGGTACTTAACACAGCTCAAAACCAGTGTTGCCAAAACCAAAACAGCTAAAAAATCACCCGTTATAACTCGTTGAAATTGCGTTTTTCAAAAAAATGACCAAAAAACAGATTTTAGACGATTAAATTATCTAAAAAATGAGCCATTAAACAGTTCTGTATGTTTATTAATCTCAAAGTTACAGCGGATCAAAGGTCACCTCTGCCTCATATATGGTAGGGATAAAATGACGTTTTTTTAAAGGTTTTTCGCTTATTTGTGAATTTTTTTGGTCAGAATAGAAGACTCATTTTACAGACAATCAAGAGCAGTGCAAAATATATTCTAGACATCATCAAAAAAAATCACAAGTAAGCGAAAAACCTTTAAAAAACGTCATATCATCCCTGCCATATATGAGACATAGGTGACCTTTGATCCACTGTAACTTTGAGATTAATAAACATACAGAGCTGTTAAATGGCTCATTTTTTAGATAATTTAATCGTCAAAAATCTGTCCCTTGGTTATTTTTTTGAAAAACGCAACTTAAACGAGTTATAAAACAAAAACAAAATAAACCTTGTTTTCAAGATGGCGGCCATTCCCTTTCCCCTACCACCCTAAAAACTCGATTTTACAATAAGGAGTTGTACTTAAATATAAATCACTAAACAAAATTTTCCCAGCGATAAGCAAAAATTTTATACATTTTTTGGACTAAACTCACTGCACCATGAAGTTCTTGAACGTTTTTCTCTGAAACTATTGGTTCTACGAAAAAGAGTATGTTAACATTTTTTGTGTAGAATAACATAAGCTTCAATTTTTACCTTCACATTTTTTCAATAAAACCGATAGTATAGGAGCAATTCCCAAAAAAAAGAACTTCAACCCCTTTCACCCCCCCAAAAAAATTTAGCCCCGGGCCAAATTTAGGGTACTTTTCAGGAAATGCTTAAGATGTCATAATAAGCCACTCCACCAAAAATCAGCTTTGTCGCATTTTTTTCGAAGTGAAAGTCTTATTTTCCTGGGCTATAAGTAATTTTCTGGGGGAATATTTTTTTAATTAAAAGAAGACCTTGAAAAAACACAAATTTGAGTTAAAACATAGATTTTTATTTTCTAATGCTAGTTTTCTATGTCTTTGGTTACATTAGTTTAGTTCTTAAATTATCATGCTAAAATCTTTATTAATTTCACAAGAATAATAACACTATTATCATTTTCATTTACTTCGTGCATGGCAATACCGTAAACAGCATTCCTTATCACTTTCATTCACATCATCTGGCGTTTTTATTTTTTACCTCAGAGCAGATCACGGAACTGTCAAACAAAAATTCTTTGTTTCTTTTTCAGCTCAGACATACCGTGTCACCTAGAAACAGAAATGTCCGGGGTACTGCCTCTTGCGAGGAACTGACAAAGTATACTTGTCATTAATAAGTGCATCTCATCTAGCCGTTCGGATTCGGCAAAAAACCGTAGGTCCCCTCCATTCCTGCCAACAACACGCACACAGGAATGGTTGTGAGTTGTAAGTCACTAGGCCCTGGTTCTCCACGAGATGTTGCACCACCAAATTTATTTATATCAGAGCATACAAAAGTGTTTCTTTTTCCACCGGAGTTAGCTCAGAGCTTGCTCAATTAGCTCAGGGTTAAATGACCGAGTGAATCGAGCAAAACGCTGAGCGAAGCCAACTTCACTAATTTTTCTAGTGATTTGACAGACAAAAAAACATAATTAAAAATGGATTCCCGTCTACTTCAGGTAAACAAATAGTTTTGTGTTTTCATTTTTGTGTTTATATTGGAACAAATATAATTATTTCTGTTTTTTTGTATGTGTTTTGACAGCAAATTGTAAAAAAATTGCGAGAAATTTCACTTTACCAAACACACCTATGAAATGACAGTTCAGAGCTCAAGTGTGTTTCATAATTAAATCTGAGGAATCTGATCATAATCTGCTCGGAGCTCTGCTCTGATCGCTCAGCCTTTGCTAAGAGCTTTGCTCAGAGCCAAAAGAGGAAAAGGCCAACTGTGTCCGACAGTTAATTTAAGCAGATGTTCTGGAGTGGGTGGCAGACCTGTTGTAGCAGGAACTAATCCGCTTTTGACAGATTTCCATCCCCAATCTGTTTGTTTCAAAGAATTTCCCATTCAAAGTAGTTCTTGATAATAAACGAGACCATCAGCCTTAAGCAGGAACTATAATGCTCGGAGGGGCACTTAAGTGGTCGGAAGAAAACAAGCGAATACACGGAAAGCATTTGACGCGACTATAATTGCGAAGTGGAGCGTTTCGTCAAGTTTCGTTCAACTTTGGTTACGGAAGTGAGGTGCGCTTCCGAGCTGGAGGACAGGCTTATTCAAATTTAGATCGTTACTGCAGCTCTAGATTTTGGACAAAAAATTTAATTTTCTGATGTTCTGCAGAACGAACAAATCAAGTTAACCCAACCTTCATCATAATTTTTTATTTAAAAAATTTGACTTTTCGTGTAGATACTTTAAAAAAATACTCTTGTATTACATTTTATTATTTAACTACCAACAATTACCAAATATTTGATGTATCAAACTTGTTTCTTAGTTAATTAAATCCAAAAATATAGCTGTTTTAATGTTAATGTTATACAACGTTTTCACCAAAATATAATCTGGAATTTAAGGAAAAAGATTTATGTGGTGTTTTCACCGGCTGAAAAGATTAAAAAGAAGATTAACTCTGACAGCACACTTCAAAAGCAAAAGAGGGTTCATTTTTTCTTATGAAGCGGAAGTGAGACAGAATGTTTTTGTTTTGTGTCAAACATAAGAGAACTGAATCCAGCCACTGATGAATCCTTCAGCGCCATATAAGAATAGGCTAGTTTGATTTGTTCAACTATTTGTTCGAGGGAGATTTAACAAGATTAAATTTTAATCTTGTAGATTAACGAAAACTATTCGTATGGTAAACCTTGGAGATTTAAAGAAGATTTGAGGTAAATCTTATTAAATCTCGGTTTAGTGTTCGGTGAAAACGTAGTATTACAAAACTCTCAAAAAAAAATCTCGCACCGAGTCCCGTTTTTTTCCTCAACACCCACAGTTGAGGATGCTTCTGAAAAGTTGTATTATAGTATTCGCTACAATATATGTAAGTATGTAAGCTATTACCAACATATAGAAGTTTGTACGGAACCATGTTTTTTGTGTAGGAAAAATGTTTATTAAAAAAGGGTACAAATAAAGTCTTCATAGGTAAATATTTTTTTCAGTGTAATTCTAAAAATGAGTTTTTCTGCTAAATTAATTTCTTTAATGTTTTCATGTTTTATTTTTCATAAGTTCAAATTACACAAAACTTATCCAACTAAACTCACAAAAGTGTCAGTTTGCGGAGAATCGCCCGTTTATGAAAAAAGTTGAACCTAAATAAGTAAAAATTATATGCCATATCATTGCCAAAATGTTGGATTTCTATTGTCGGATCACATACAGGGGCTCAAATATGAAACCCGAATGTACAATAAAAATATTTGAATTCACTTAATCTCAACTCGCTAATATACAAAGTACTAATGAACTTAAATAGAACAGCGCTAATTGATGATTCTATAGAAAAAAGTCGGAAATACTAACATTTGATCGCACTTTCAGGCACACTACCACTTATAATAATTAGCATTGAAAAGAACTTTCTAATGGATTCGAAACTAATAGGTACTAGGTAATGTAGGTAAATAGTAAGGGCCCAAATGCTTTACAATCATTTAAAACAACAAGAATAAATCCCCATAAATTGTTTGTTGTCGAAGTTCCAATTCTTTATTTTATAAACGCCCTTGAAGCCCACCACAGATAAAAACAAAAAAAAATTTAAATTAAATGTATAAGAGAGGCGTCTAGAGAAATTCAATCACCCCTATTAAGGCTGTTGTTTAGCAAAACAAGTGAATCAACAGGCCTTTAGAAGCGACAGTTATTGGTGTTTTAGTTTAATTAATAACTTAATTAGTACACTTGCATGAATAATTTCTATGAACTGTTTTCCAAAATGTTGAAGTAATAACATTTTTTTGTATTTAATCTCTCATCATGGGACATTATAAAATTAGTTAAATATTATAAAATATCAAAAAAGTGATTGTTAGTTTCAGTCGTTTTTAAAATAGTTTCATGCAACGGGGGCGGCGCACAGTGGGGCCGAGGTGGAAAAAACCTCATATATAAAAGTGTGTAATATGGTAATGTGATACATTTTTCTTTCAGTATTTTTCATGCGGAATCCGGCTGTTATAATGATTTTATGGTAAAAATTAGCTTTTAGCCGAAATAAGGGGCTATAACGGACCATTGAAATTTTGAGCCCTTTAAACTGATGTTTTCTATAATTTCTCCATCTCATGGGTTATTATTTAAAATTTGTCCTTTAATGTACTATTTAAATATATACCTCAAGGTTTCTGATAAGAAAATAATTTACCCCATTTCTTCGATTACACCGATAAATCTAGCCAAAATTTGGACTTTGGGTCTACTTCCAGACTTGAGTAGCCATACAAAAAAAGCTCCACCTTCCTAGGGTCTGTTTCAGCTCTTTTCTGGTAGTTCTGGTGGTAATGAAGATCCTGTTAAAATTTCATCACCAGATTCAACCAGTTTTGGGATCAGTGAATAAACATTCAATTGAAGAAATAAGATAACTTCTGATTGAATTTAACTGGTTCAATATAGACGTGATTTTTTTTTCACAGAATTCTAAACGGATTCTAAAAATTCTATTTTTCTTCTTCAAAAATAACTTTGAATGACTCCAATCCGTTTTTTCTTCTTTGAGAAATCGTTACTTACTTTTTAGTTCCACCTTAACTATACCTGATACAAAATACCCCACTATTATGAAAATTCAAAAACTTCCCCTTAACTCTGATCGTAAAACGGATGACACCATTCAATTTAGCGGGTGTAAATACATACGAAATGATGCCACTTACAGGTTTTTTCCCTAAATCGTAGGCTCGGCCCCACTGTGCGGCGGCGGGCGCGGCCGGCGTCCGTCGTAGATTTAAGTTGTGGAAAACTCGGTAAAGTGCTAAAGCTGTAAACGATGTTGGCAATGAACAACTGTTAATGAGATTTTTTTTTACAACAATATGAAAAACTTTATCATACAAATTCGCGTCTTCCAAGGATTTCAACACCGTTTAACGTTGGTGCCAATTTCGACAACTTTTTTTGACAATAGAACTTTGAGTGGACCACTTACCAAGGTAAAAGTTTTCTCTTACGCTGCTGAATACGAAATATATCAGAGTTCCCAGATTGGTGGTTTTTCTAACCAAAATGGTTAGAAAAAATCTCTTTTCTGGAAAAAATGGTGGGAAAATATTTATAGTGTGATTTATGGTGGGAAATATTTCAAAAGTTTTTTTTTTTGGGGGGAGGGAGAATTACTATCATCATTACCGCATTTTACTATACCTGCCTATCTTCGAATTAAATAAAATTATGATTCGGCACAAAAATCATTCCTATTAACCTTGAAAAAAACAAAAACTTTAAATAATTATTAAAAAATGCCTATGGCTGACCAATAACCGAAACAGTATGACCCTTTATCACGATCCAGTGGCTTTTATGTAATTTATAAAATTGTGTATTATGCATTATTTTTTTGCGAATATCACACAAATGAGATACCAAAAATCGCAATGACCTTGAAAAAGATAAAAATTCTTAAAATCTATGATTGTCGAATTACTGAAACTTGCTGACATTTTATGACCGTTAAGTCACCTTTTAAATAACATACTTTTTCTAAAATGACCCAGAAGAGGTGCCATCTTTTTTTAACGAACTTTTAAAATACAAACAAAATTTCTATAGATCACGATCTAGTGATCTTTCGGATCGGTTAACATGTTTTGCGAATATCCCACAAATGAGGTGGCAAAAATCATGCGTGACCTTAAGGAACTTTAAGTTTTGATTACAAGTTTTCGGCGCAGCGTTAAAAGTCCATAATGGGCTTTTGGTTCGCGTGGGTGGGTTAAAAGTCCATAAATGTATAATGAACTAATAACCCACCCAAGTAGGCCAAAATTCCAGAAAAATTCTTATCGTTTATGGAATTTTGACGTACTTTGATGAGCCAAAGGACCAAAGTGATGTACAGCTTTCATGGTTGTTTTTTTGCCATATCATTTATCTTACCATATACATAAATGCAGTTCTTGCACCCAGCAATGCGACGAATAAACACTGAGGTATGTATGATGGCATGCTGCCCTCCTGCAACCCCCCCTTCTTGCGCACACTAAAGGATTTAAGGTGGGTGAGAGGTAGGGTGTACGCAAAGTTTCGTTTGCAATTAAAAAATCTGGATTTAAAGAAACTTAGATTTTATTCTATAGGTATATAAATTTTGTTGAATGAGTCTTCTTTCCATTCATAATTGGAATTAAAACCCATAAGAAAAGGAAAAATACCCACAGCTTTTGTTTCCATTTCAAAATGGATAATAAACTCGCGGGAAATTTTTGCTTTAAGCTCACGGGCTTACCGCATTTACCACTGGTCTTATTGCACTGCTCCTCATTAGGTTTTTTTTTTTCTTCAAATATCGAAATAAATTGTTTGTTTTACTAAAGTACCGACTTTTGGCCCATTTTCTTAAAAAAAACATGAACTTAGGACCCACTTTCTTCTAGGGTTTTGGTCCACTAGGGGTGGTTATAAGTTCATAATCTACCATTATGGACTTTTGACTTATTGACTTTTAACCCTGCGCCCAAGTTTTCTAGGGCTAACCAACTTCTACGACAAATTTACCTTTTTTGATCAATTAGATGACACACTTTCCTTGCGAATATAAAGTACCAAGAGTGCAGAGCCACTTTTGTTTTTTTATACTTAGGAAATAGTTATAGCAGAAAAAGTTATGGTTATTTTTTTCCTTCCAGTAAAAAATGGTGGGATTTTTTTTTTTGAATCCACTGGGATTCTCGAAATCTCATCTGGCATCACTGAAATACATATTGAATTTTCAAAAAACTAAAATTAAGAAACTTTTCTTGAAATCCAAAAAATATTTTTTGAGATTTTTGGTACATACATATGTATGTAACATTTTTTATATTTTATAGAAGCTTTTGCATACACAAATTATAAAAATCAGTAATACCATTTCTTTCAATAACCATTTTTCGAAAAGGGGGTTTTCACCCATAAAAGTAGCCTTTTCTAACAAAAAAGCATTGAATTCAAGAAAATCATAAGGAACCAGGGCCGTAGCTACGGTAGGGCATTGTGGGGCAATGCCCTAACTTAAAATAATTATGCTCTGCTTTAAAAATAAATTATTTTACTTTCTCTAATTCACAAACAAAAAAGTACAATAAAAAATGGAATTTTAAGGAAATGGCTGACACCTCTGTTTTGCAATTCTCGACTTTCAAATGTTCATATCTCGATTTGCAAAATATTAAATTTTTCAAAAATATATGATGATTTTCTTGTACTTAAAAATCTTCCGATCATAAAAGAAAAAATCTATCTTTCATTGTTCGTTTGGAAAATAGTTTCTAGACTTTTCTCTTTGTTTACCCTCATTTCCCCTTCTGAAATCTCGAATTTTAGAAAATCACGTTGTTTATAGATTTTAAATAAAATTTTCTTTATATAATATTTTTTGTATATCTTTAAGGCTTACCATCTAAGCTGGGGCAAATAATTGAAAAACCCCAAATTGAGAGTAATTGCTTGGCAGCCCTATACCTTGACCACTTTTCGACAGGCAACCTATGCGAAAATTGTTTTTTAAGACACTGCCTACAAAACTGTATACTACTCATTTGGTACCTTTCTGAAGGTAGGTCGTCCCACGGCGGGATGCTTGACTATAATAACAAATATGTCCTAACAGTCCAGTCAATTTGTGCTCAAAATGGCTCCTTGCGAGCAAATTGCGGGGTAGTTTTGAATTGTTCCCTCCCTTATGTGTTCGGGGGTGCTGAATCGGAATTCGAGGTTTGCAAACAAAATTTCGTGACGCAGCATGGGAAAAAATGCAAAAATGATGTTAAAATGCATTTTTTTGGGAACTTGTTTTACATATGGCTCGTGAATTCATGAATTACATCAAAGCACAATTGTTTTTTTCTGCAACAACCCATTTGGACTGAAGCTCTTGTTGAAAAATTACGTGTTTTTATTGTTTCCGAGAACACTAATTTACTTCTTTGCGTGACAAAATTTGATTTTGTCTTTAACATGAACCAAGATATACTTTTCTGGTGGTTTTTGATGCGTTGATGAGTTCGAATTTCCAGATATACGAATCTAAAAAAAAAATGCGTTTTTTATGCAAATTTGGGGCTATATTATTTCTCGAGGTAATTTTTTTCGAATTAATGTTTATGGTAATTCTGAGGTATGAACATTTTACTTCGAAATTCTTTTTGAATCTTCCAAATACTTAAATTCATCTTTGAGAAAATCTGCATTAGTTGTTAGGCTTTGTCTTTAAACTACGTTATTCGAAAATATGCTTACAATCCTTGCAATTTGTGGGGTAATTTAAATTTTTTTCCAGCCTTATGTTTTTTAAAGGTGCTGCATCCGAATCTGAGGCTTGCGACAAAAATTTCGTGATGCAACATGCAAAAATTAGCAAAAAGTGGTACAAAAATTAATTTTCTTAGAGTTTATAAGCCTATAATTCGAAAACTATTGGTTAATCACAAATAACATAGAAGTAAGTTGAAAGTATATACAGTTTCGAACAAATTATTGTTGAAGGTTTTTTTTCTGCAACAATCCATTCCTAATTCTCTCTGAGAAATCCTTATTTGAAATGTATGAATTAAGCGTATTTTAAAATTATGTAGTTTAAGACGAAGGCTAACAACTAATTGATTATTTTCTCAAAGATGAATGAAGGTATTTGGAAGATTCAAAAAGAATTTCGAATTAAAATGTTCATACCATAGACATTAAATCGAAAAAATTACCCCGAGAAATAATAACCTCAAATGTTCATCAAAAACGCAGTTTTTTTCAATTTTTAGATTTGAATATCTCATCCACCAGAAAAGTATGTCTTGGTTCATGTTAAAACAAAAATTCAAATTGTGTCACGCAAAGTAGTAAATTAGTGTTGTCTAGAAGATTTTCGGAAACAATAAAAACACGTCAATTTTCAACTAGAGCAGTTCAAATGGGTTATCTCAGAAAAAACCTAAAACAGAGATTTGTTGGAAATTTTGTATAACTTCCTTCAATTGTACTTTGATGTAATTTACAAATAAGTGATAGTGTTCGAGCCAAAAGTAAAAAACTAGCAAAAAATGCATTTTTGAATCATTTTTTTTTTTTCAAGTTGCGTAACGAAATTTTGTTCACAAACCTCAGATTCGGATTCAGCACCTATTAAGGAGGGAACAAATCAAAACTAGCCCACAATTTGCATGGTAAAAATACAATATGACTAGACTATAAATAGCTCTAGGTTTTCGGTTCAAAGTGAACATAACCGAGGTAGCAGCTACTTAATGTACGTTTAGTTTTTTTTGAGAAAATTGTCTTATTTTTGGTATATTTCAATATATTTAAGTATCAAGAAAAATTTTTAATTCTGCCCTACCTGTTTCCATCGCTGCCCTACCTTAAATTCGACTCTAGCTACGGCCCTGTAAGGAACCAAGGCCTAAAGTTTCAGTGCGAGATCAAATTCAAGCTCGAGCTTTACTCACCAAATTTGAAGAATAAACACGAGATTAAACAAAACACGGATGATTTTTGAGACTAGGGCATATACAAAATTTATACCCCGAAGTTTATTCGCCTTTTACAAAATGCTTGGGAGCTTTTCTGAGAAATCTAGATCAGTTGACTTTAGGTAATTTATCTATGTAAATGTTGAAAATTGACTGAAATAACTTATAGAAAAAAATATATTTTAGGTAAACCTATGTACATTAGGGTGGCCGTTAAAAAAAACATATTGGTCCGAAGGATACAAGAAAAAAAGCTTGGATAGGTGAGGCAATTTTATAAAAAAATTATAAACAATTGAAAACAATATTACTTAAAAACAACGGACAGTAACGCTAACAGTGTTGTTTTGTTAAATCAGAGAATTTTTTTTTTTCATCATTTGGAGCTGATTTTGGCCAATGTAAATATAAAAACTGCTAGAGTGCTAGAGTTTTTAAATCTTAAAGCAGTCTATAATATTGAATCGAGCAAAAATGTAATTTACTGTGGACAATCATTTATAGCACAAATTCATATTCAGTGAAGCAGGAGATTTGAAAAATCTTGAGCTTATGCACATTTAATTTATTTTTTTAAGATAATAGAATAAATAAATTGAGTAGCACAACAGCTCGTGGAGAACCAGGGCCTAGTGACTTACAACCCTAAACCATTCCTGTGTGCGTGTTGTTGGCCGGAATGGAGGGGACCTACAGTTTTTGGCCGAGTCCGAACGGCTAAATGAGCAGCACTTATCCATGACAAGTATACTCTTGGAGGATTTGTCAGTTCCTCGTAAGAGGCAGTACCTCGGATAAAACATTTATTCGGCACGACAGTCCTACGTACTAACCCTTATGCCATGAGGTACTACTTTTTAAGATAATACTAATTTTGTATATATTTATACATAGAGTTTAAAATTATGGAGCAATATAATGTATGACACGGCGGGCGCAGGGACATTAGGCCCAGGGACAAAACGCCCAATTTCTATTTCTGGGGCTTATGTCTGATTTGAGTGGGTCATAAAGCCGAAATTGAATTTGGGGCCTTAGTCCCACACAAGTGAGACCCAAGCCCCAAATATTTTTGCTACAAAATGGGACATAAATCCCAATTTTTTTAAGAGCCATAGAAGAATAAAGAGTTTTCGATAATTTTTGTATTTTTCAAAAAAATTTTAAATCCAGATTCTTTAAATGCAAAAGAAATTTTGCATACACTCAACCTCGCACCCAACCCAAATCCTAGTGTGCCCTAGCAGGAAGGTTTCATATACCAAACTGTTTATTCGCCGTAGTGCTGGGTGCTAGCACTGACCTTATTTACATTTGCCTTGCCTTACATAATTACAGTACTGGCACGCAGCATTACAGCGAATAAGCAGAAAGGTATGTATGGGAAACCCCCCTGCTTGGGCACATTGTAGGATTTGGGGTGGGCGCGAGATTGGGTGTATGCAAAGATTCTTTTGCATTTTAAGAATGTGGATTCAAAGATACTTTGAATTTATCCTATAAACTGAGTGATTCTTATTTAGTGGGACATTACCCCCAAATTTTTATTTTGGGCTTGAGTGTCACTTGGGTGGGACTTAAGCCCCAAATTCAATTTCAGCTTTATGGCCCACTCAAGTGGGACATAAGGCCCAAAATAAAAAATTTGGGCGTTATGTCCCTGCTTATAGGAAAGCGACATGTAAATAGTACCTATGTATAGCGATTGTCTTAAAGAAGTTATGCCATATTTTTGTTGTATAAAAAGAATAATATATGGTTTAAGAATAATGATTTGTGAAATGAATTTTTGTACAGCGACTTAGAATATTTGTCCAAGTGAGATTGCTGCGACGAAGCACCAATATTTTTGTGGACTAAATGCTGTCAAAAGATCTTTTTAATCGATTTCAATTGTGTACCAATATAAAATTTTAGCTTCAAAAACCTTCTTCCTGCACAATCAATTAAGTTTCTTTCAAAAAAAAAAACGTAAGTATTTATTAAGTTTCAATATTTCTTTTTTTAAGTTCTTTAAAATAGGAATATAATGTTTGGTGGTTAAACACAGTCAATACTATTAAGGGTTCTTGATGTTGATATATTAATTAAGAATAATTAAGAATGGCAGACGGCATTGCCATGCTATATATGATTTTGTTATTATTACCTAATAAGCTTATAAATAACTGGTAAGTAAAATCACTTAAATTTAATTTAATTTTAATTAAGAATACATAAGTGCTTACCGCAACTAAGTCAGGCATATTTGACACTGCTAATGCATAACTCAGGAAAAGTCTCCTGCCACGAATAACAACTAGGTTAGGAAACAACTTTTTCATATCAGTTAATCCCTTCACTTCATGCATCATTAAAAAGTCCGTTATTTCCCTGAAATTGTCACAACTAAACTAAAAATTCTTGAATATAAATTAATTTAAATAGAAAAACGTACTTTAATTCGGGAAAAGTCAAATTACTAAAATTACTCGGCAAAACGTCCCTTGTAATTAAACCTATAACTAAATACCCTTTGACCACACTGCACCCATCTAATATGCTAAAACTAGATACACTATTTTTAATATCAATACTTGAACATTCTCGAGCGCTTATTGAAAAGGGGACGTGCCAAATATATAGCAATGTAACTGCCACAAGAATTAGACTCGAAACTGCTACTCGAGCCATTGATTAATTATTACTATTTTGTCTTTACTTAAAGATCTTTTTTAAATTAAATAATTATCTCACAGCTTAAACTGAATATTCGCAGAGAACAATTAAAACACAGAACACAAAAAAAAACACAAAACAATAACAATAACAAAAATATCACTTTTATTGAATTGAACTGATTGAGCCTTATATAATGAGGAATTGGACGCGCACGTCGCCGTTCGTAGACAGTCGATTGTCGATCAATACTTTAATATTTTCACCAGCAGCACAAGCCTAGTCTGATTGGGTGTAGGGATTAATTCAGTGGTTTGTTTTGGTTACTCTCCTCCAGGTTGCTCGCTCAGTATCCACAGAATCAATACTGTAAGGTTAAACCATACCCGCAACAAGGGAGGGGGTTTAAAAATCAAATTTGAAATTTTCCAAATAATTCTTTTTATTTTCCTGCTGCACCAGGTCATTTTATTTAATTTTTCACAGTAATTTGTTTTAAAGGCTTATTAAACAAATTTATTTCACTTTCAGAAAAATATGGATACAATATACGCACATTTTAAAGCAGTGCGTTGCAAATTGAACTCTGTTAATTTAATTGCACCTTTGCATTTATGTGTAAGTTCAATTGGTTTGATAAATACAAATTTCTTTTTTAGTATATTAGAAAGTAATATGTGTCACATAAAAAGCATTTCGATGTTTTAACGTAAGGCCGCAATCAGATGAGCTACACTGCACTACAAAATATAATTATTTGAAATTATATGAGGAATTCTATAACACTAATCGGCAACGGATCTGCACGGTCCCTTCGGCGAAGCTTATTTGATAATAATCTGTCGCAGCTCTATTACCAATATGACTTACATTTTCTTGTGCTGTGCAGTTCTGCTGCATTGCAGTTCCGTTGGCAAAAAACAAGTTTGTATAGGTGACGGAATCGAAATTAAAATTGGAACTAATTTCTGTTAATGTAAAAGTGGAAATGTCGCCTGTTGTTATTGCTTAAGGCGGTATTACACTATCATATATATATGGCTTAAGCTGCCATATAAAGTATGGCAAAGGTTTTTATATATGACAAGTTGTATTACACTATGCCATACATATATGACCAATTTATATGACAAACGGCTTCGTCAAATAATTTTTGTTCATATATATGACAAAGCTAAATTTGGCTATCACACTAGCTTTGCATTATCAAATATACATATGAAAAACAAATTATTTGACAATAATGGAAATTAATTTGTCAAAATAAATAATAATTTAAATTGGTTTTATAAATCCTTGCTGCTTGCTCTATAATTGTCACTTTTTCTCTAAACTGGAACCGAAAGATGCAAAAATAAATTCCGCCAATAACATAAAAATAATATTTTTTTTTTCGTGTTATCAAAATTATTATTATAGTCCGACAACCGACCGTAAGATTACCTATGTATGTATTTCATTGCGGCCACGCAAAAATTGGATGCCAACCGATAGCTTAAGTCCAAACATTTACAAAACTACTGGTCGGACAAGCTTTATCCGGTCACAATGGTTAGAAAATGCACTTTTCAGGTTGCATTTTCCGGCAAATGTAGGTACCTATGTATGTATTATGTAAGCAGCTTATATAAATGGGGTATCAAATAAAAGCTAAGACTGTCTTCTACATGATACCAATGGTCTAACAGACTTTCTTGGGCTGCTGCGACAAGTCCGACCATTTTAAAAAATTTTTCTTTTTTAACACTGTGTTTTAAATGGACCGGATGGCTCGCTTGCGTATGGACAGCTTAAGCTTAGGTTTGCCTATAGGACTGGCCATGATACAAAATCTCGATACGTCATTTTTTAGTTTTTTTTATATAGACTGTAGTAAATAGCCGTTCACCCAATTCAAACCAGAAATCAGAACCAAATGGTGGTCTCAGATTCCGTGATATGGGATCCCATCAGGGGAAACTGAGTAAAATCATATAAAATGGCTAGGAAAGTGGCCTTAACAACTTTCTTTTCATTTTCATCCAAGGATGCACAAAATTCCTAATTTTAGAAAAGTGGTCCGACTCGTGGCAACAGCCCAAAAAAGTCTGTTCGACCACTGGTAATCGTGTAGAGGACTGTCTTAGCTTTCATTTTATACCCCATTTATATAATTTGCTTATATTATATAGGTACATTCAGGTTAGTTCATTTAGCGCCACTTATGCTGAATTTACCATAGTGACAAAATGCAGTTGTTTCTACCATTTTCTATCTATTTTTTGTCAACTAACACGGTTATGACAGCTAATGGTTAACATATTGCATTCTTTACCAGCATAAATGCATCAAACAAATCAAACCGAGGTCTTCAATATAATTACTATAATATGGATCAAATCAATAAAGAATTCTTACATATTTAATTTGATCAATATGCCAACAATAAATAATGAAGTTATATAAAATATATAAAATCAACCGATTTTTATATGAATATATGGCACAAAACTTTCAAATATATATGACAACGCCTTTATTTCGATATTACACTACATCAAATATATGGCTCTAAATCATGATCATATATATGGCGTCATATATATTTTGTCATATAAATATGTCTATCACACTTATATGACCCTATTGGGCCATATTTATACGGCAAATTTGCCATATTTATATGCTAGTGTAATATCGCCTTTAGACTCCTCACATGCAATTGTCGAAAGCTAATGAAAGCTAAGACTGAAGCTAATATTACATTTAAAGTAGCTTTTTGTATCGTGAAAAAGGGAACACATTCATACTGTACTTGTCTATCAAAAAATGTCAGATTAACGGGCTGGGAAGCAAACCCCACTTCCGAAAACAAAAGAGGAAGTGAATGAAAGGTGCCAATCCGCAATAAATTATAGACACTTTATATATACATATTATTTCCGTGGCGTTTGCTGGTTTTCTTTCGAGCACTTCAGTGCCTCTCCGAGTATTTAAGTTCTACCTTTACTCTGAGGCCACACGAGCGAGTACTCGCTACATAGTAACTAGCTAATGCACAGAAACTTAAGCAACTCTCTCGTCAACTGTTGCCTTTTCGATACCAGTTGAGAAGCGAGTAGAGCAGCGGGTGATTTGACACCATCATCTGGCAACAGATGAAACAAAAATCTCCCCCCCAAAAAAATTTACATAAGAAAAAATTCAATTTTTGTATTCGAAGCTCGTAAGTTAATTAAATATTGTCACCCCCCCTGCCAGAAGCATGAATGTGCGAATTTTCCAATTTTGAGTTAATGGGTTGGGTTGATTAACATTTGGATGTACTATGTTTTACAAAAACGCCATGTCTACCTACAAGGAAACCCAATATTTAAACAATGTCAATTACATAAATTAAGAGTTCAGTCTAACAAGTTAAACGCGAATGTGGTTCATTCATGATTCTGGCTCCCAACTGAAAAGGATAAATAGCATAACCACGAATGTCTCATGTCCCATATGGCATATTATCCATCGTCAATGATATTTTAATGATCTTATAACTTTTTACAAAGTATTATTCACCAAGATTCACGTTAAGAGAATGCAATCCCGGGATCCCGAGCCATTTTTGGATCCCGAAAATCCCGGGATTATAATGCTTCAATCCCGGGATTTCCGGATTGGTGGCTTAAATATTCGAATAAAATTTTTCTTCCTGCTTGCATTTAGACTTTCGTACAGGAACAATTTGCCAACAATTTTTATTCAAAACTGGTTGTCCTCCTTTGTTAAATTTTTGTTCGTTGCGTAACCGTACGACTATTCAATCCATTGACTTTCTTATATACCTAATAAGTCAATGATTCTATCGATGTCGGTTTCAGTTGAATTCAAAAAGTATGAAGAATATTCATTTTATTTTGGAAACAACTGAATAAAATATTGGTTTTAAGTAAATAAAAACATATTGCACAAGAAATAATACTTTTTTTTTTAATGTCAATATATCTATTTTATTTAATACCCAGTTCAGTTGTTAACTAAAACTTGTCAAATTCATATCAGAAAAACTTTCCATAATCTTTAATTTTTAATAAGTTTGAAATATTTTGTTATTGTTTGAAGGAAAATCACACTTAAAGTTTCATTTTAAAGATATTTAATAATTAAATTAAATTATGTAAATAAAACGTTTCGACCAGATTTCACTAGTCTTGGTCACGGGTTAATTGATGGCAACCACCCACAAGCCATCAGTCAACCCGTGACCACGACTAGTGAAATCTGGTCGAAACGTCGGGAAAAATAATCAAAATAGTTTTGATTTCATCTAATTATCGCGGCAAGGCCGTTAAGTGTCGTTTTATTTACAATGTCTCAGTCTTAAATCTACAACTATAATTTTAATTATGGCGAGTTTTTTCTGGGCATTACGAATTTTGGTTCTCATCAACTCATTTGTATTTTCGTTAAAATTCGCTTTTAAAATTTTATTCGAGGATAATGGAACTTTAATTTATTGACTTCTTAGAATTTAAAGTGCGGCTGAGCACCGATAAATGTCAGCTTCCTGCAAACTAGCCTTACTGCCTGAACAGAATACAGCTGGAATAGATGTCAAAAATGCTGCAGTAAAAGTTAAAAATTGTTCAACTCTTGCAGCATTTTTGATATCTATTCCAGCTCCGTCTTGCATTCTGTTTAGGCAGTTAAGAGTAGATAGGTACCTATTTATGAAATAACTAGATATTTTGTTTCTTTATGTCCTAAGAACTTTTCGGTTTTGTGAGAAAATAAAATAAAAATATTTTAACCATAAAACTTATTTTTCTTGCCAGGCGGAGGCCGAAGTAAAAGTATTAAGTCTCTGCATACTCAGAAAAGCGTTTTTAATTTGGAAAACGAACAACTTCAAAGAAAAATATATTCTGAATAACTTTTTAAAAAATATTTTGAAATCCCGGGATTATCCCGGCATCCTGGGATTGAAATTTTTGAATCCCGAAATCCCGGGATTGAAAAAACAGCCGGGATTGCATTCTCTATTCACGTTTGACCTTGCATTACAGTATGTTTGGCTGAGCTCTACGCGTTCTCAGCTATCTATCTCATAAACGGTCGGGCGCATTCAAAAATAATTTGAAAACAATTTGTCGAAAATTGTATGCTCTACAATGTTTCATTTCATTTATTTCGATTTTTGTGACGTTTGACCTTGAAAAAACTTACGTTACAGACACGAGATTTTATTAAATATTTTTGTTCAGGGGGGTCATTCGTATTTCGATTATCGCCAGACGATATCGTTTAGACGATAGCCTTGCTCTACGTAACTTTGAAAATGACTATCGTCTGGGCGATCTCGTTTTGGCGATGAACTATTTGCTTTACGTAAGTCAATAATCGTCAAAACGCTATCTCTTAAACGATAGAACTTAGACGATAGCTAAAGAGGTATCGTCTGGTAATTATTTGAGCGTTTTAAGAGCGATAAATGCTTTTTCGTTGATTTTTAACCATTGTTTTTTAAATAATATGAAAACAAAACAATTATTGAATAATTACGACATAAATACATATCAGTTCTTGGTTTGAATTTTCAGAAAAAATCTTATTTATGGGTTATTTCATACTTACCCAATAATCGAATAACTAAGAAGTATTTGCCCAGTGATAAAAATTCGACCATTTATACCAAACTAATCGATCATCCATGCAGGCACCTATGTCAACAGGGCTCTCATCGCGTAAGACGATAATAATTGTCTGCATACGCGTGGCAAGACGTCTTTTTCACGTATAGTTAAACGCGATAGCCATTATGCTAAAGGGTGCCTGCTCTATTTGGTTTTGATAAAAAGCAATAAGTTAAGAAGCAAAAAAGCATGTCTTTGCATAAAACAGATACTTTGTATGTATTTTATTCAATATTAAATAATTTTGATGGACCATAATACATCTTTTGACAATTTTACACTTTTTTAATAACAAAAGAATTGGAAATCGTATTAATTGTAGAGGTTGAGAGGAGATGATATGTCAACCGTTAAATACCGTTAAGACCGTGATTAAAGGCATTGCCTTGCTGCAAAAACATAGCTCAAGCTTTATATTCGATCGGATATTTTTTGTATCTTCATATTCGTCCTCAACACTGGGCCGCTTGTAGGCCAAAGTCGTATTTTTTAGGGGACACTCTGATGGACCAGCTGCTTTCACGACTTTTTGCTATATTGTTGCGTATCGTAAGAATCTATTTATCCACAAATACAAACTTTACCGGATGATATTGCAATTATATTTTTAAAATAACGTGACATTTCAAATAAATCGACAAGGATTTTTAGTTTTGACAGCAAACTTTAATTTTCAAATTCATTTCGTTCATTCCAAAAAAAAAACGATAGACGAGACGATAGTGATTGAGTTACGTGAAGCAAATTATAGACGATATCGTTAAAGATAATCATTTTGACGATTATCGTTTTAAAAATTACGGAATGACCCCCCAGTACAAATATTTTTTTTCAAAAAAGTTTGACCACCTCTAATAAATTAAAATTGTATGAGAAGATGAATGGCCAGTTACTTAAAAAAGTTGTCTATTCAATGCACTTTCCAAAATGGTATAACAAATAACCAAGCAAATTTGTCAATCATCTAATAAAGCAGTTTTTTAACATTTTCGCAAAATGTCTATTAAAATGTTACAATAACCTCCAAATTTGGGTTGGACAAAGATTTTCTCTTTTGATGTGTAAGGGGGTTCAGTGCGAGTATAAAGCTCTAATTAAGGTGTTGAAAGCCCCACTATTAGGCCACCATATTGAAAAACGAGTTCAAAAAAGTTTTTCGTGGCAACTTAAATTTTATTGGTCTTAGAAAAAAAACTTTGGTAGGTACACATTTGTAGCAAATTCGATTCTCTTCAATTTATGTTAACACACTTTTTACCCTAAAGTTATAAATAAAAAAGTTATAATCAGATTTTAAAAATTGAAAAAAATTCATATGTTTTTGATTATAATTTTGTATTTACAGCTTTAGGGTAAAAAGTGTGTTAACATAAATTGAAGAGAATTGAATTTGCTACAAATTTGTACCAAAGGTTTTTTTTCTAAGACCAATAAAATTTAAGTTTGCCACGAAAAACTTTTTTGAACTCATTTTTCAATATGGTGGCCAAATGGTAGGGCTTTCAACGCCTTAATTCGAGTTTTATACTCGCACTGAACCCCCTTACACATCAAAAGAGAAAATCTTTGTCCAACCCGAACTTGGAGGTTATTGTACCTAACATATTAATAGACATTTTGCGAAAATGTTAAAAGCTGCTTTATTAGATGATTGACAAATTTTCTTGGTTATTTGTTAATACACAAGCATGTGTTATACCATTTTGGAAAGTGCATTGAATAGACAACTTTTTTAAGTAACTGGCCATTCATCTTCTCATACAATTTTAATTTATTAGAGGTCGTCAAACTTTTTTGAAAATAAATGTTTGTACTGAACAAAAATATTTAAAAATTATAATAAAAAAAATGCAATAACTACTATTAAATTTTACCACCTATCTATTACAACAGTTATTCTAGAAAATTACAAAAATAAAAAAATATTAAAGATTGATCATCCATGGTTGTAGCGTTCACGTATTTGAGGAAAGTAGTACTTGTTAAAAACTTTTGGAAAAAACATCATAACAAAGTAACCACTGGGAAAATATTTTTTTTATATTTTTTTCTGGAAAGGTCATAAGGCCTGCTATAACCAGTTGCAAGGTTATCCATTATTTACAGGACACCCTGTATACTTTTGGTTTGGATTATGTAAATGGCTATTTACTATAATCTACATTCAATATCATGACCAAATTTGCTACTTCTTCAACATGGCTTGGAAAAGTATAGTAAAAATGTCAGTACCGTGGCATGTCCGTTCCTTGTTTTTCCGATTAAGTCTACTTTTTTCAAATGAAATACTTCATTGAATAGAAATATTGCCCTAAAAAAAGTTTGAGTGTAGTACTTGCTTAGCAAAATTATGCAAAAATTAAGTCAAAATACTTATTGCTGAATAAAATAATCATGAATGAATGTTGTCCTAGGATTTACTTTTATTTTTGAATTCAAAAAATTACTCGCTGAACCACCATTATGTTTAGTTTCAAGACGTTTGCATAGGGGTTTTCCAAAAGAGGCACTATTTATGTATAGATAACAACTATCGTTATAATTTTTTAACGTTGTTTTACTTTAAAAGTGATACACTTTCATTAAAAGAAAGTGTGTCACAAATTAATTTGTCAGTACCGTGGTAGTATTTTTTAAGCATGTTATAACATGTTTTTGGTTGATTATCATATCAGTATTTTGTATTCCTTTTAACGAAATATGTTAAAATTGTCCTAGAAATTATTTATTCTCATTAGCATAGAGAAGTTAGGTCACATAAACTGTCTAAATGTCAATACCGTGGATGTCAGTATCGTGGCACCGTGAACTTCAATTAAATTATTTCTTGCAATAATATTTACTTTCTGCCAATTTTCTTTATTAAAACGGTGGCAATGCCTCGGAAGAACCAAACACAAATTATTCCGTGCAATAAAAACTAAGTAATAACCCAGCACAATGATAAGGGTTGCCATTCAGGAGAATAGACTACAAACACGAAAAAGTTATATATTATGTAAAGAAAATAAGGGAAGTGGAAATGTCAAGAGGTCAAAACATATCAGTTAATCTTGAATCGCAACTAAAGTATAGTCAAAAAGAGAGAAAACAAACAACAAATAAAAAAATGTAAAAGAGCTTCATTTTCGTCTATTATAAACCCGTGGGTGTTTTTACCTTTTATTTTGGAAAATAACGCCAACGGGCCTTATTACCGCGGGTTTTATTGCACTGCACCAATTGTTCTTCATTCAAAGGAAAGTAATATTAACTAGCCTATTAGGTCGATAAATATGATATGAATTTTCTATACATCAAATGTATATATGATATGATCCTGATGATAAATCTTTGACTCGCAAATACAATAACAACGTGGTGTTAGTAGTATAAAGAAAAAAAAATCAACACTATAAAGGCAATCCCAAACCAACGCGAAACATTCACCGACGACTGTTGTTTTTTGTTGTTTTTCGTTGTGTATTTTGCATACTTTGTGCTTTTGTGAATGATTCGCTGTGAATTCGCATTGCTTCAGGAGAGCCTTAACACTAGCCGCATTTAACTATCCACATGATTTAATCCGGATCAATTTTTAACACGTAATTTTAAAAACAACACGAGATCCTGCTGTTTATCTGGATCTATTGTGTGCAAAGAAAAATGCAACATACGCGTGAAAAATGAGCAAACGTAAGGTAAAAAGAGACGGGTATATAACACTTCTGTTACTAAGATACTAGCCCGGTTTTATTATCGCTCATAACTCATATAGTTCACCTCGTGAAAATAAAACGATGAGGGTTGGTGCAAATACAGTGTACAGTGCTGTATATCAGTCTATTTTTTTCCTATGTTTATTTATTTTTCATGTAAAGCATGTCTCCTCTCTATTCCTAACACTGCTAACAAATTGCTGACATCATTCACAATGGTAAATAGCCTCCTGCCAGTCTGAGTGAAAACATGGATCTGGGTTATTGAAATTAACCTCGATAGAGGCTGGATCCCATGTTGTTTTTGTAATACATATTAAAAGAAAACCTCGACCCAAGACCCAGAGATAATAAGTCGCAGCTAATAAAATGCGGCTACTCTAGTATCACCAGGATCCGGTTTGTTTTATAAGCCGTGTTTTACTATCGCTCATAACCCATATGGTTCACCTCGTTAAAATAAAACGATGCGGGTTAGTGCAAAAGCAGTGTTGTATATCAGTCTCTTTTTTTCTTACGTTTATTTGTTTTTCATGTAAAGCCTGTCTCTTTTCTTCTCTACTCCTAACACTGCTGACAAATCGCTGACATCATTCACAATGGTAAATAGCTTTCTACCGGTCAGAGTGAAAACATGTATCTGGTTTATTGAAATTAACCTCGATAGAAACCTAGATCTCATGTTGTTTCTTGTAATACATGTTTAAACTCAGACTCGGAGATAATAAAACGCAGCTATTAGCCGCGTTTTATTATCGCTCATAACCCATATGGTTCACCTCGTGAAAATAAAACGATGTGGGCTAGTGCAAAAGCAGTGCTGTATATCAGTCTCTTTTTTTCTTATGTTTATTTGTTTTTTATGTGAGCACTTCTCTCATTTCCTCTCTATTCCTAATACTGCTGACAAATCGCTGACATCCATTCACAATGGTAAATAGCCCTCTGCCAGTCAGAGTGAAAACCTCTATCTGGGTTATTGAAATCAACCTCGATAGAAACCTAGATCCCATGTTGTTTTTGTAATGCATGTTAAAAGATAACCTCGACCCAGACCCAGAGATAATAAAACGACGCTATTAGCCGCGTTTTATTGTCGCTCATAACCCATATGGTTCACCTCGTGAAAATAAAACGATGTGGGTTAGTGCAAAAGCAGTGCTGTATATCAGTCTCTTTTTTTCTTATGTGTATTTCATAGTTTTGTTTTTCATGTAAGCACTTGTCTCTTTTCCTCTCTATTCCTAATACTGCTGAAAAATCGCTGACATCCATTCACAATGGTAAATAGCCCTCTGACGGTCAGAGTGAAAACCTCTATCTGGGTTATTGAAATTAACCTAGATAGAAACCTAGATCCCATGTTGTTTTTGTAATGCATGTTAAAAGATAACCTCGACCCAGACCCAGAGATAATAAAACGCAGCTATTATAATGATCTGACCAAGATCAGTTCATGTTGAAAATAAAACGTGACCAAACGGAAATAGTACCTACCTATTGACAATATTTCGATTTTTACGAGGCCAATAAGACGACAATGTAAATATCTTATCTTAGCTGTTGTCTCGTCTAGTGGCTAACCCTACCACATACCCCCATATAAAACACATTTGTGGACGCCTATGCGAATTTTTTCGATGTGGATTGTATTGGAGTCTCAAAAGTTTGTTTTGATAAAGGGAGGAGATCTCTCAATCTATAGTGTGACTAATGGGGGATATGTCACTGTGTCATATGTAGGTACAAGTAATGTGGTTTAGTTGTTTACACCCTTTGCTAACATGTAAGCATCAGCACATGTGACGGCAAGTTTGTGGAGCGTAATTAGATGAGCATATGCGTTTAAAAGTATTCAATACAAGTATCGCACTCTGAAAATCGACCGAGGGTCAATAGCTTAATTTCCATTTTCAATCATTATTCATTGTCACGATTTCGTCATCTATTTATGTTTTCTATCATACCTACTTTATTCTTCTCGGGTTTGTAAAGATCATCAGTTTCGTGCTTCATACAGGTTGAACCAAAAGTATGTAGGTTCGGTGTTACTTATTAGTATCAGGCGTATTAATAATTATATTATCTATTTGTGTGGCCCAACGTAGGTTAGATGCAAAGTTGGTCATCTAGGTGAATATGTACAAGGTGTTAAAGTGCTTGTTCGTTTGAGAGTGCTTTTGCTTAAACTCTTGAGAGTTTCTCTTGGTTTGCTGTCCGTTTGAGAGTAATGTATTCCAGATTTTTAATCTTGAGAGCTTTTTTCAGAACCGTGTCCATAATTGATATTTATTTTGTCTGCAAAATATTAGTTGACATTAGTGACTGACAAAAATATTCATTTTTACAAGTGACAAATTACAATGTTGTTAAAAAATAAAATGCATGACTGGATCCACTGATGGTTGAAGAAAATTGAAAAATATTTAAAAGCATTAAATACGATATTTAAATTAGCTAAAACGACTCCTTTCATAGTTTGAGGTGAAAAAAGAACGGCATCTAAATTCTTCATTGTATATGATTGTATGAAAAAAAATAAAATCGTTGGAGCGGTTTTTTAGATAATAGTTTTCTATTATATCATGTATGTATATGTATATAATTCTTAAACATTTTCAAAGACAAAGGAAAATGGGCAAATTTGTATGGAACATGGGCGTGAGCGGCCAAGAATGGTTTTGTTATTTTTGGATGTGGTTTAGTCCTATAATCACATTGCAGAAATTTTTTCATTGTGGTGTATCTCAAAAACGAAAAAATGCATTTTTGTTTTAACACTTCAATAAAGTTTTACTTAGTATTCTAGATTTTGACCATTGCAAAAATAGGAAAGCAGAGTGCAATAAGGTGCCGTGAAATAACGCCGAGCAAAATAAAGCCGAATGCCAAAATTCGGCTTTATTTCGCTTTACTAAAGTGAAATAATGCCGAATTTTATCGTTTGCCCTTATTTTAGTACAAGAGCCGACAGCAAACTTTGGGAGTGGATGTATAACCAAAATATGAGTACATGGTTGTAAAGATTTAAGCATCGTGATATGAAAAACAAAAGTCTGGCAGGGTTTATACTCAGCTTTTGGCGGTGGTGGGTGGTTAAAAACTGCGATTTTTCCAATTTTTGTGTGAGGGGTATAACCACTTCAATTCATATATAAAATTTAGGAAATGACCTCCTGATCTCAAATAATTAATTCCCAGACGTTTCCCTTTCAGCTTTCTCCCCGCCAGAAGCGCATCAAAGTGGGCTAAAAACCAGCTTTTGATGTCAGGGGTATAACCAAATATGCGACACATCAACAAATCAGGAAAAATCTCCTGATTACAAATATATAGGTGCCAGACATTTTACTTTCAGCTTTCCCCCGCCAGACGCCCCCAAAGTGGTGGAAACCCCCTTTTTATTCCAGCGCTTTAAACAAAAGTGTGGTACACTAAAAAATCATAAGAAATCCCTTGATTAAAAATATGTCAGTCCCAGACTTCTACCTCTCAGCTTTCACCCTGCCAGACGCCCCCAAGGTGTTGGAAACCCCCCATTTTGATGCCAGGAGTATAACCAAAAGTGTTGTACACCAAAAAAATCATACAAAATCCCCTGATTAAAAATATGTCATCCCAGACTTCTACCTCTCAGCTTTCACCCTGTCAGATGCCCCCAAAGTGGTGGAAGACCCCCATTTTGATGCCAGAAGTATAACCAAAATTGTGGTACACCAAAAAATCATAAAGAATCCCCTGATTAAAAATATGTTAGTCCCAGACTTCTACCTCTCAGCTTTCACCCTGCCAGACGCCCCCAAAGTGGTGGAAAACCCCCATTTTTTCCACTGGGGCTAATATATTTTTATATAGGTAACCATGTGCTCATATTTTGGTTATACATCCACTCCCAAAGTTTGCTGTCGGCTCTTAGACTATTTCGCTTTGAAAAGTGAAATAAGACTGATTCGGCGTTTCAAAAGGACTTAAATATTTGATTAGTTAAAAAAAAAAGTTGTAGACCAAAAATGTAGAGCTTGTACATGACTCATTTTTTGACATAACCTCAGAATTTGCGAGATAATGGCGAAAAACGGTGTTTTTTTGTTTGTTTTTATTTTTTATTTCCCCAAAAATTGTTCGATTTAAATGAAACTTTGTGAAAATGTGTTACTTTTTTAATAGCCACAATTTTTGTCAAGTTAGCCATGCAGTAGTTTTTGAGTTATTCAATTTTTTTTCCAAAAAAAAATACTTTTTTTCAAATGAAAAAATGTACTTCAGAAAATCATGGTAGAGAGTTCATTTAGAGCTCATTTGTTTTGTTTTTAGATCTTCTTTCTGGAATGGATGTATAACCAAAAATCTGAGTATCAAATATTAAAGTCTGTCAGGTGTTTTTCTCAGCCTCCGGTTGTCAGGGTTATAACAACTTAAGTTTATTTAAAATAAATTGCATTATGATGCTCTGTTATTCTTTCTTTCTTTCTTAACATAAACACCTCAACCATGACGGTCCGATAAATAAAACTCGAGATATTCCTAACCACTGATCGCTATAATACATACATATGTATACAATGCATATTACATGTATTGTATACATATGTATACAATACATATTACATGTATTATATAGAGATCAGTGGATATAACCATTTTATGCGAACCTTATCACCAATGACAGAGCATAACTTCCAATTTCTTTTTTTATTGAATTGAAGAGTTATGACCCTTAGGCCTGGTTCACACGAGATTGTACCGCACGTTTTTTATCGCATTCGGTTTTCACCGAACAAAAATCGGGTGCTCACACGATATTTATATTTATTCGTTTAAAACTCGAATAGCTGCAGTATAATGAAAATGAATGGAAAAGTTTGAAATTGTGAAGTGTTTTATTTTTATCTTTTTAAGGGAAAGGGCTAGAAAACTGAAATTTGGACGGATGATAGAAAATATTGATTTAAATATGAATTAGAAAAATAAGAGTCCTAGAATACCGTTGTACGGAGATAACGGCATTATTTGAGCGTTTTCACATATGAACTCATATCTCTTTAGTGCAATGATGAATTTTCTTGTTGTTTTAAATATAACATTTAAATAAAATTACGGTTATTTTGATACCTCATTCATTATCCTACGTGGTATATAAGCGACACAATCTTGATTTTAAATTGATCGAAAAATCCAAACAATTGCATTGAAATTACCTGGAGCCTGTACCACAAACAACAAGTGTGCTTTAACAAGCAAATTTTAACAATTAACAATATTTTCTGTACCACAAAAATATAAGCTAACAATCATCTTAACAAAATATAATAAGTGAAAAATTTGATGAATTCTTGTGTTCTGGACCACAAAACGACAATTGTTAAGAATGAATCAGATGCGTTTACCTCTAAGCAACCGAACTAACTTTCTAACAAGTAGTTTCTAAATATGCAGAGTTAACAAGATAGTTAATTTCTGTACCACAAAACTTTTCGCTTTAATAGTTAACAAGTAAAATTTCCCTTCAAACTTGTTAACTGCGTTATTTAGGAAAAAAAAGGGTTGAAGTATTATATTCTAGTTGCTTTTTTGCGCAAAGTAACGATATTTAACAAATTTGAAATTAAAAAGGTGATACGTATTTTTAAATCAACGTTAGATTAAATTACAGTTTAAAAACGTCTGTTTTAATCTTATTTTCCCAGTCAGACTATATTCTGCATTAAAGCATTCAAAAAATCCTTTTTTTTCAAAAGCAATGCTTAAATAAGCTGAGCATGCACAAATAATAATTAACTAACTAACAAGTATACTCATAGCAAAGTAAGCAAGTAATGTGAGTTCTGTATACAATGAAATAGGATTTTGGTGTTTTTCCTGATAAATTAACAAAATGTTACAAAATTGAAAAGTTGAGAGGTATTTTTGAATTGGCGCAAAGTTTGAATGTGTTCCCAAAGAAAAAAGATTGGACATAATACCAAATATTTTGTTGGCAAAATTGCAGGAAGTAGGGGAAGTACCTACGTACAAAATGACATACCAGCCATTTCATTAAATCAGCTCCACTAAAAGCACCCAATTCAATTTTATTAGTTGATTTAGATGATTTTTGAAATCCTATAAAAATAATTATTTGTCGGCCGTGTCTCGTCACAAAAAATAAAAAAACTTTACAAATAAAATAATATTTTTTTTTGACTTGACTATTTTTCGTATTTTGGTAGTTGTATACCTTTTTAATTTACTATTATTAATTTAATTTATTGTTTATGACAAAATTCGTAAAATAGTCTTATCACCATATCATTCGAGTTATGTGCAATTTATTGATAAAATTTTGTCATATTATAGGGGCAAAATGACATACCCTAACTATGGACAAAACGACATACCTTTATTGAGAACAATATTTAAATTTTAGTAGTAAAAATGTCTTGGAGTTACAAAAGGTCAACATATCGTCAATCTTGGAGCATTGAATCGATAAAAAAAGGCAATTAAACAATGTGCAACCATTGGGCTCGTGAATCTTGTGCTTACGTGTCAAAAAACACAAAGCAATTCATTTGCGAACTATGTATATGTAGGGGGAGATGGGGGTCATTGATACATGGGGCACATAGATACAGTCGACATTTTTCGAAAACTAGACGCAGTAGACCAATCAAATAAACACATAAAATAACGAATCTATCAACGCTTAGTCATATATGCCCGTCATGCAGTTTCGGTCATCGCTTTGCGCCTGACAACCAAAAACATGTTTTTCAAGCCCACAAGTAAATTTTTGTCATTCCTTTAATGAACGATTTTTGGTTAGTGTATTTTGTGTTAAAAAATTTTCATGAAACGATTTGGTGAGTATAAGTCCTTCTTATTGTGATAATCACTAAAAGTTTCATTATAAAGTGTGTTTTAATATGTATTCATATTTATCTTCCCTGAAGGGATGTTGGGGCATATTGATGCAAACCACCTCTTGGTCATTTAATACTATCAATATGTCCTCTCTGTCTGATATATAAGTAGATAAAACGTTTTTACGTCCTTAATCGAAAAAATGGTGGGAACGTATAAACGAAGAACGGATCTTTCCTTACTTCATCGATAAGGTTTCTGTGGCTCCTTTTATGTATCAAATATGTATTAAAGTGCCTACTGGTTGAATTTATTTTATAAATGCACGTTTCAGAAAATAATAAAAATTTGTTTGACAATAAATACTGATAAGTTTGCTATAAATCAAAGTTTCCTGACATGTATCAATGTTCCCCGTGAATGGGGCAGTTTGATACAAATTCCGTTACTTAATATACTGGCCCTAATATTTTTTCTGAATGAGTCTTAGATTTTCTTCTTATCATAAAAGCTAGTTAGAAAGACAATGAACATATAAAATATTTTACTTTGTTATTACCGTCAATATGAAGCCCGTTTTTTGAATGAAAATGAAAATCGTATCAAGGTGCCCCAACTCCCCCTATCTTATATGAACCCAATGGCAAAATTTGAGGACAAAAGTGCCAAAAAACAAATTATAACTAATAAATTTATAAATTTTAGCCAAATTTAATCTTTCTAGAACTATGGAACTAGAAAATATTTATATCCTATGTCATTTTGTCCATATGAAGTGTGTCATTTTGTCCATACTATATGAACGAAAAGAATTTTTGTGTAGTTCTGAAAAAGTATTTCTTTTATTTTATTTGTTTGTTTTTTTAAACTTTTAAATTATTGTTAAATGTTTGCCAAGAATAAAAAAAGAATAAATATATTTTTCATTACGATATTTGTCTAAACAATTATTTTGATTCAAAAACCTTATAGTCATTTTGGACGTACTTCCCCTACACTTTTCAGGCCAAAGTTGTATACACAGTTGCACGTGAAAGCTTAGATTCACTTAATTGTTCATATAAAACTCTAAAAAATAATTTAGAGAACATAAAACTGCTTATTTATGCTTCATATAAAGTTAAAAAAGCATTTGTTATGAGCTAACAATTTTGAATTCATCAGTTAATTTTTTTTAACAATCTAACAATCATTTTTAACAATTGTCGTTTTGTGGTACAGAACCTGAGAATTCCAAAATTTCCCACTTGCTCTCGACTGTGTTAATTATTGTTAAGAAGATTGATAACTTTTATTTGGTGGTACAGAAAACATTGTGAATTGTTCAAATTTGCTTCTTTAATTAAACTTGTTGTTTTGTGGTACAGAATTCTCGTGTATTTTCTTCAAGTTATTTAACAATCTTTGAAGAAAATTTAACTTGTTAAATGTTAACGCATAAATCTTTGTGGTACAGAAATTTATTTTCTTGTTAAATTTTTATGTTAAGAATTTACTTGTTAGAAAGTTAGATTGTTGTTTTGTGGTACAGGCCCCGCTTGGACCATTGTCCACGACCATCCACCAGCGAGAAGATCCCGTTTTCTACATGAAATTTTTTTATTAAAATTTGATATGGATGGCTTTAAAAAATTATAGCTCCCGTTCTACTGATTGGATCTTCAAGGTTAAGGTCTTTAAAGCTGACATAACGGGCTATATTGTGTAAAAAAATCATTGAGGAGGGGCAAAAATTTTCATACTAAAAGGGTGAATAAAGCCCAACTCAATTCCATTTATTTTATTCTAAATTCAAATGTCGATGAAAATTTTTATAATTTTGAAAAACTAAAAACGCATATTTATTGCCTCATTTCTCTTCTTTATTTTAAGACCTTTACCTACAAGATCCAATGAGTATCACCGGAGTTATATTTTTTTTAAACCTACCATATCGGTCGATAAATTTTTTTTGTGTACATCGGCTTTTCTCTCTACTGAAGCTCATTCTATGCCAACGAACAAATACCCAACGTAGATTTAAACCGTGTGAACGAGACTATATAAAACTATACGCCACTGGAGACGATACGTCGCAATTTATTCGTTTTTTTTTATAATTCCGTTGAGTATTCGATAAACGTACTTAGCTGAGTACGTTATCTTACCGTACAAACGTCGTGTGAAAGGCTCTATGCAAAATATATACGCCACTGCTCATTCGCACGGATTTATACTGCAAAAAACCGTGCGGTACAATCTCGTGTGAACCAGGCCTTACATTGAAGGGAAACCAAGCTGGTTTTGAACCACAGCCCACCAAAGGCTGAGAAAAAGGCCTTTTGTATTCGATAACACGATACATGGTATATACCTATAAACACTCATACTCAGATTTTGCTGACGGCTCTTGGAACTATTATATTTTTGTTTTTCATTTAAAACTGTATAGGTATACTGAAATGAATCTTTCTAACAATATCGTTGCTGCAAAGATTCAGATTACATTTTGTTTCGCGTCAACTACCTAATAGAATTCAATGGTGAACTTATTTTTTGCATTTTCTAAACGTTTTTAACAATTTATCAACAATGATTAAAAAATTACCTGTTGCAAATTTAGTTTTTTGCTTTTTTGCATTTTCGACCGTAGTAATTACATGTTCTCATTATATGAAAGTAGATGTACATAAAAACATAACAAATGAGCCCTAAATGAACTCTGTACAATGATTTTCTGAAGTCCGTTTTTTATTTAAAAAAAAAAAGTATTTTTTATGAAACAATATTGAATACAAACAAAAATTTAAAAAAACCTTTTTTCGCCATTATCTCGGAAAGTTTGAGGTTATAGTTATAAAAAAATGATTCATATACCTACTTACAGGTTGTAGTTTTTGCGTGATCTACACTACAACTGAATCGGTCATTTCAAAAACCACTCAAGTCACATTTTTTTCAAATATGCTTTTTTTGCTGTAAATGGTTCCTGAAACGTAGATGCGTATTCTGAGAATAAATATCAATATTCAAATCTTCAATTTTACAGTTAATATAATTTGTAAATTCTTCACTTTTTTCAAAAAGTTTGTGTTTTGGGACAGGTAGATACAGACACGAAATTGTATCATTAAAAAATATTTTCAAGTGAAACAGAGTAATAGTGAGCCAAAAAATAAGAGAATGTGCAAACCGTCATCGTATAACAGAAATGTTATTGAAAATACTGAAGTTAAAAAACAGGTCGATATACCCACAAATTGAATCGGTTATTTCAAAAACTACATGAATAACATGATGGAGAATACTAGGGGCATTCACGATCTGGTGCAACAAGCCTAGTAAAATTGTAAAATTTTAATTTTTACAATCGATCGTGAACGCACTTCTTTTATCTTTAGTTTAAGGTGCCAGTTATAGCTATCATTGAAACTCATCATTGAACATTTTAATGACTGATTCTGAGAGGTTTAGAAAGCAAAATCATCTATTATTTTGAAGGACGATGAAAGCTCAAGACTTAATAAATATTTCTAGTTAAAAAAAAATTTCAAATAGGTCCAACTTTCCACAAAAAATGACTTTCAATTTTTCAATGATCATTGGTAGGGTAGTTCAATCATTGAAAAAAGAAAAGTCTTTTTATGTGGAAAGTTGAGCCTATTTGAATTATTTTTTTGGCTAGAAATATTAATTTAGTCTTAAGCTTTATTTGTCCATTAAAATAATAAATGATTTTACTTCCTAAACGTCTCAAAATCAATCATTAAAATTTTCAATGATGAGTTTCAATGATAGCTATAACTGGCGCCTAACTGTAGCAAACTCACAAAATTTCACAAACAAATATCAGCTGACAAAAAGAATGACATTTGGCGAGTAATCAAATACACAAGCGCAAACTTTACTATGGTGTATTTTTCTTTTACAATAGGGTTGGAGTATTGCAAAAGTGTAAGAATTTGACATTCAGTATATTTTGTTGTTGTAGTGCAAGAAAGTGTTACACTTTTACACTTTTGCAATGATACAAGACCAGTTACATCGGATCCTGAATACCCCTATTACGATTTATTGATGATGTACTATATCTGGAGGCATCACGAGCTAGTAAATACACGCTATCGAGTAACTAATACATAGAAACTTTTGCAACTCGCTCGACTTTTTTTTAAGCCAGTTGATAAGAAGTCGAGCGGCGAGTAATTTGACACTTAATGTATCGTATCTGCCCATCAACTCGCTTGCCACTACTCTGTCGTGTGACCTAAAGGTTTAATATAATGAATCATGATAAATTAAAACATGTGACACGTTAATCAGTTTATATTCAAGTGTAATTTTTAATAAAAAGCAATAAAAACCTTTGATTTTGTTTGAATTGTATACCACTGAACCCGTTTCCTGCTAAAACAACGTATAGTCCAGTAACTATATACATTAGACCTTGCGTCAGGTCCGGTAGTCTTGATTTTTTGCTGAGTTGTTTATGATGTTGGCCTAGTAATAAATCCGATTTTTCGACCTCGAGTGCCGAACGCAACATTGGTAAAAATTGAAAAAAACGCGAATTTTTCGCGTTTTTTTCACTTATAGGCCATTTTAACCATTACGCCTTAATTTCCGAATAAAACATTGCTCTACGATTTCAACCTTACTAAATTTGCTTCAATTTGAGTCCAAAGCCGGTTCTGTAGACATAACAGTTCCCAAGGGACCGCTTTTCAAAATATAGCAATACAAAATTTAAAACAACAAGTAGTATATAAAACAGTATAATAACAAAAACATGGTCTTTGACATATACTGCATCAAAGCAATAGAGCGTGTAGATTGGGCCAAAAGAAGAAAACAATAGTACTGGATGGGGGTATATATCCCCCCATTTAGGCGGGAGGGGCAATTTTAAGAAAAGTTGACTTCAAATAGAAAAATAACTTTTTTGGATTTTTACAATGTTGCGTTCGGCGCTCAAAAACAACTCAGCAAAAAATCAGAACTACCGGACCTGACGCAAGGTCTCAGTCCTATGAAACTACAAGGTTACTGGACTAGTAAGTCAAGAACAGTTTTTCAGACCTTTTTCATTATTAATATTGATAACCTGTGAAATTTTTTTTATATTTCAAAATCTAAAAACTCTAATACTATATTGAGCCCAAAAAAGTCCTTTAAAACTCGTTTATTTTTTAATAAAACATTTTTTTTTATTCCTAAAAAATTCTAAATGCGTGACTTACCTAAGTGATTTTTAAATTGACCGATTCAACTTTTCTATTGAGCACTTTTGGCAAGAGTAAGATAACTTAGGCGCCAAGAAATGATAACGGTTTTTTGGAGAACAGTTGAATGCAAGCATTTTTTACTATGGGAAGGGGGGTGAATTTCTTTTCAAATTTTCTTCATATTCAATTATTTTATAAATTACATGTCAAAAAATTTAAATTAAAAGTCGGCTGACCTAAATCGTCCTCAGGGTGTTCATTCCCGGTTGTCAATGGTTTATTGTGTATTCACATTTTTCTTATTGCTATCTCACTTGCACTGGTTAAATTTTTTCGTTCAGTTTAATAGCCGTTTTCCTTTGGAGGTGGCAAAGTACTTATGAGTAGATGAAAACCCTAATCTAGTACTACCAACTGCATATGCTCTCATGTGCGAGTAGATACATTTTACATGGGAAAGCAGTTTGATGTGTTCCATTGAAAAAAGCTAGTAAAATACTTGCAAGTACTTCGCCACCTCCAAAGGAAAACGCCTAATAAACATATGATAAAATCCAGGGGTGGTTCATTAACTGCATTTTAGCTAAAAAAAAATGCGTGAAAGAGATTGGCGCTACGTGCAACCCAAATAAATTGATCAGTCCGATAAATTTTAACTGCATTTTAGCAAAAACCACTTCAGTGAATTTTGGTGCAACTAGGCCTAAGACGTAGCCATTTAAAAAAAAAAAATAGCTGGAATCAACGCGGAAAAAGTTCTTTATTATCATATTTATTTATTTTGTGATGATTTATTAAACAATATTTTTACAGCCGAATTTATTAGATTTTCTTAAGATGGCTCTTAGTAGAGGTCATTTAGTTAAGTTTGCTTAAATATTTAAGTTGCCTTTAAATTACGTTACTTAAATTCTCATCTATAATCAATTTTCTATTGCCACTTAACTATACGATTTAAATGTAACGTAACGTGAGAAAACTCACAAATACATGTACATTTCAGCTGTTTTTGACAGTTTGCAAACAAAAGCGAACGCATACTCATAAGACCGAAAGAGAAGCAACTGGATGTAGCATCTTTGCATAGTCCAATGCAAAAGAAATAAAACATGACTCCATTTTGGTTTGTGATACTTTTATTTTTGTGTCCAGAAATCCTTTTATATAATTTATTATTAATTCACACTTTGGTCTTTGGATGGAAAAATATGAAATGAAACATTAGTTTCAACTTAATTTACTAAAGGAGATAACAAATCTTAAAACTTCAATTAGGTACCTAGAACATTCAATATGGAAACTCTACCTACATGGTTTTGAGTAGCCTTTAAACGCGGTGGATGGCGTTTAAGTTGAGATACATTTAAGTAACGTTACTTAAATGTGAAAATTGATTGTAGATACCAACTTGCACTTAAGAGTAATTTAAAGGCATCTTAAAGTTAAGATGCCTTTAAGTTTCCTTAATAAATACGGCCGTTATTGTTTAAAAAAAAATTAGTTGCTATGTCTACTTCAGGCAGGAGTAGATGAGGGGCACATTTGAACATGTCCAAATCAAATTAAAATTTAATAAAATAAATAGCGATTCAAAAAGTGAATAGTGGATACAGTTAACAACATACCGTCGACCAAGTATTTCGCACCTCGGAAAAAGATATAGACGTTTATTTCATCAAATCTTTTAAAATTAATTATGGCCTGGTTTATCTTCAAGCAAATAATATTCCTTTCCAGTACGCTAAGGCATGAGAGAAAGACAATCTCCTACGACTTATTTTAACTAAGGTTATGTTTTGAAATAATTTATTAATGTTTAATAAGGAATAAGACTTGATTAAATGCGTTTTTCAAGGCATGTCCAAAACTGCCCCAAGGCAGATTTGGACACTTATAACAGTTTTTTAAATAGAAAAATATATATGTATAAAATACAATTTTAGGTATGAAAGAGGGCATCTATTTGCAAGGAAAAATACCAAAGAACAACGTCATTCAAGAATAAATTTTATACTGTGATGTATGAGTGTTCCAGGTTGGTTTTTGTAAAAAGCGTCCTAGGGTCCCCCATCTCCTCTATTTCTTTTTTTAAAGCCAATACTCTGTTCTGTTAGTTAGTTTTTGAATCAAGTGAACTCTATATGGTTTTAGAAAAAACGAATTTTAAACTCAAAATTTGCACAAAAAAAAGTATAAAAAAGGTTTAAAGTGTAATTTCTCAAAACCGTAAAATTATGTATCATTTGTTTTTCTGAAATTCGTTGCTCTAATTAATTCTTAATCAAAAACTGAAAATTAAATGATAGGGCTCTCCACGAATACGTCAGTGTCAAGCAGCTAAATCACTTTGAGGGAAAACATTGGCGGCGGCAAATCTAATTGAATGCAAAATATTTCTTGCAAATGCTTAATAAACAATTATTGATCAATTTTATAAACTATTATCCACAAAATAGTGCATAAAAGTGAAATAAAACAATAACTATCACAAATATTTTCCCTCAAAGTCCCATTACAAATAGAAAGAGATAGCTTGGTAGAAAGCCCTATTCTATGTCTTCTAGTTTTTGAGAAAATCTGTAATTACTATAACTACTTTTTTATTGTATGTTTGTTTTTTGCTTGCTTACGTATTACGGCCGGCGCACAGTGGGGCAAAGGTTTAAAAAAACCTCATATATAAAAGTGTTTAATTTGGTAGTGTGATAAACTTTTTTTAGCATTTTACATGCAGAATCCGGCTGTTATACTGATTTTATGGTAAAAAAATGTTATTTCAGCTGAAGTAAGGGGTTAAAATGGACTATTGAAATTTTGAGCCCTTCAAACTGATGTTTTCCATAAATGCTCCATCTCATGTATTATTATTTAAAATTTTTCTTTCAATGAACTATGTAAATATGTACCTAAAGATATCTGATGAGAAAATAATTTGCCCCATTTTATCGATTACAGCGAAAAATCTAGCCAATATTTAGACTTCGAGTGTACTTCCAGACTTGAGTAGCCATACAAAAAGAGCTCCACCTTCCTAGGGTCTATTTCAGGCTTTTTCTGGTAGTCCACTAGGGTAATAAGGATCGTGTTCAAATTTCATCACCAGATTCTACCAGTTTTGTGATCATTGAATAAAGATTCAATGTAAGGAATAAGATAATTTCTGATTGAATATAACCGGCTCAATATAGACGTGATTATTTTTTCACAAAATTAGTAACGGAACATGAAAATTCTATTATTCTTCTTCAAAAATAATTTTGACGCACTCCAATCCACTTTTTATTTTTTGAGAAATTAGTCCGGGAGCCGACCGTAAGATTACCTATCTTATCGTGGCCACGCAAAAATTGGATGCCAACAGATAGCTTTAGTACAAACATTTACAAAACAACTGGGGCCTATTTCTGCGCTTCTACATCAATTACATCAACTACATTTTACAACTTCATCCTGCAACTAAACCAGTTACATTTGTAATTTATTAAACTTTTTTATCTTTTATTTCATTACTCCAGTTGTATGTTTGAATCAGACAAATATAAATTTATTTATTTATTTATTTATTGAATTCGTTAAATAACTAACGATAGAAAGCTTATACAACTAGTTTACATTAAATATAAATTAATATAGTCAATTACAATGATGTATTGAAAATGATCTCTTTGAATTTACAACTTTTGACATTGTCATTTATACAAGAAAGTACACAATAATATTTATTGAAGACTGAAATCAATTGATTTAAAGGACTATTCACACCATAGTTTGTTCTACTGAAGATCGGACATAAAGGCAACTGTCTTCTTAAGTTTGTCTGACTGTAGCTGAAATTCAAACGACACAGAGCTGATGGAGATACTATTGACCCATTTATCAATTTTATAACGAAGCAAAGCTGGATATATTGTCTATGTTTTGAGAGTAAAGGGAGATTAATTAACGTGAGTCTTTGAGCATAAGGAGGTAAAGCATGTCTATGGGACCACGGAAGAAAACGAAGACAGAAGCGCATAAACCTTCTCTGGATACACTCAAGTCTATTTATGTGAACAGTGTAGTAAGGGGCCCATACCACGCATCCATATTCTAGTACTGGCCTTACAAAAGATACGTATAGAAGCTTTAGAACATATGGGTCCTGGAAATCACGAGAAAATCGTTTTATGAATCCCAGAATTTTATTGGTCTTTTTTACAATATAGTCAAAGTGGTTGACAAAGGTTAATTTTGTGTCAAGAACAATGCCAAGATCTGAAAAAACAGACAATCTACATAAAGAAGAAGAATCTAACATATAATTATAAGTTATCATACTTTTTTTGCGTGTAAAAGTCATTGTTTTACATTTGTCAATATTTAACAGAAGACGGTTTGTATTGCACCATTCCCTAAACCTATTAAGATCATCCTGGAGTGTTGAACAGTCATTTATAGAGGTTATACATTTAAAAATTTTTAAATCATCGGCATATAAAAGAATAGAGGAATTTTTAATAATCGAAGTCAAGTCATTTATGTATAAAATAAATAATAATGGACCTAAATGGCTGCCTTGTGGAACACCAGAGTTAACAATAAAATGATCAGAAAGCTCATTTCGAAAATTCACACTATAACACCTATTCTCCAAATACGACGAGATCCACATTAAAAAATTTTCATTGAACCCTAAAGCCTTCAGTTTATTGGTTAAAGTCTTATGACACAATTTATCAAAAGCCTTACTAAAATCGGTAAAGACACAATCTACTTGTTTTCGATCTTCGAAGGAATCAAGACAAAAAGAAGTAAAATGAAACAGGTTTGTAACAGTTGACTTGTTTTTGACGAAACCGTGTTGGTTGTCACAAATAATAGATTTACAATTAAAAGATAACACATTACAAATAATGGACTCAAAAAGTTTCGGAATGACAGAAAGTTTAGCAATAGGGCGGTAATTAATGATGTCATTTTTCGACCCTTTTTTATGAACCGGTGTTATAAAAGCACTTTTCCACAAAACAGGGAACATTGAGCATTTAAGTGATTCATTGAATAGAATATGTAGAGGATAGGACAACTGAGACACACATTTTTTTAATACACAAGATGGTACACCATCAGGACCAGGACTAAAACAGTCGTCAAGTTCAAGAATACTTTGGTTAATTGAATCCTCGCAAATAGAAAGATTAATTGAATTAAGGTGTGAAAAACTAGGGCTAGGAAGGAGTGGATCCATGGGCTCGTGAGAACTAGATACTACAAAGGCATCTTTGAAAAAATTTGCAAACATGTTTGCAATTTCTTCGGAGTCATGACTAGTAGCATTTTTAAAAGACATATAGTTAGGATAGCCATCAACTTTTCTTTTGCTAGACACGAAACTCCAAAAGTTTTTTGGGTTACCTTTTAGATCATTTTCTGTTTTTACGATATAGTCACGATACAAGGCATTAGAATAATCTGTAAACATAAGTTTCAATTCGGAGTATGCCCTATAATCTTCATCAGCTCTGGATTTACTATATTTTAACCATGCTTTGTTTCTTTTATTTTTTAAGTTCTTAAGCTGAGTATTAAACCATGGTGGTGTTGTAGAACTTATACAAGTTTTACGCAGTGGAGTAGTTTCATAAAAACAGTTGAAAAGTATATTATAAAATTTTAAACACATATCGTCAATATTACTATTTAAAAGGATTTGATTCCAGTCAACATTACACAATAAATTAATTAATTGATCAAAATTGCATTTTTTAAAATTAAACTCAAGTTTTTCATTTGAACTAGTTAGAATGTTGGAATGATTTATATTTAGCATTACGTCTAAGGCCGGGTGGTGCCGGTCTTCATCTAGTAATATGGTATCGGCAGGGGTTACAGATGTATCGGTGTTAATAGCTTCCGAGAAAAAGATTAAGTCCAGTATTTTATCGAAGCGGTTAGCAATCCCATTGAATTGATTAAGTCCACAAGAAGCTAGTCCATCAATAATAGTGAACTCATTAGCACACGATGGGTTAACAGGCGATAAACAGTTGAAGTCTGAAGATTTTGTCCATTGCAGGTTTGAAAGATTAAAGTCGCCTAAGATCAACAGCTCATCAATTGGTTCCATTTGATCGTGTATCCTTTCAATACAATTAATACAGTTTTCGTAAACATTGTTTGAAGATCGTGGAGGTATATAAACGGAGACAATATACAGGTAGCCAATTTCTATTTTTATTTTTATAGATATTATTTCCACGTCCGAAGATTCAAAATTGTCGACCAGAGTGCATACTAGAGAGTTCTTCACAGCAAAAAGAATTCCGCCACCCACAGTGTTTAGATCATTTGAATGGTGTCTATCACGTCTGAAGACTTTGTAGGTTGAGTCGAAGAGTTCAGTGTCCAAGAATGTATCATTCAGCCAAGTTTCTGTCATTACAATGATATCATGCGGAAGATTATTGATATTTTTATAGATCGTATTGATCTTAGTCCTTAAACCATTAACGTTTTGGTAATAAATCAGTAATTGTTGAAGCTGCTTCTTTGTCGATTTAGCATTGTCCGGGTCTCCTGAAAAGGGTTACGAGATGTAGTTTTCTCATTGAGTTGTTTATTTATGAATTCATGCATTATTATTCCTTTAGGCCATAATGATGAAGAGTTTAGAACGGCGAAAATTGAATCTGGAGCTCGTATTTTAAAAGATGCATACTTCGAATAATTACGATGGATCATTTTTTCAACTTTTATAATTATGGAAGTTCCAATTTTGTTAGAAATAAAGTTTTTTATATCGAGAGCGTTTGTAGAAGGGTCGAGCTTAGATACGAATAATGTTCGATGGCCTTCAACTACTCTCAGTCCGGATACGATAGGTGATAATAAATGGATATCACTGTATGGTTGAGGATAAGATGCATTGTTTGAAGATTTCAATGATAAATGTGGTATCCTCGATGAAGTTGGGCAATCAACAGAAGATTTTGCCATAGATATTGTTGATTCTGTTAATATGACTGAGGGAACTACATCTACAATAGTTTGCACTGATGTATTGGGTGATGAAGAAGATGACATTGAAGGGGATGAAGAAGTTCGTGTAGCTGGTTGTAGTGGTGGTGGTGGTGATGCAGAGATCGATAAAGTGGCTGGTTTCTTCGTTGAAGGATTAGTTTGAAAAATATCTGTATCAATTTCATCAATTTTTCGTTTTAAAGATGTTGAATCGGTAAGCGGTTGATTATTTGTTATATGGCTTAGAGATTCCATTTGATGTGATATAGGAAGATTGGCTATTATTTCAACTTTTTCGGTTAGATAATTTAATTGCTTGTATAAATTATCAAGGTTTTTGGTGTTTTGTAGTACATCTCTAGTAATATTAGTGTATAAAAATGGGTCACACTCGTCACAAAAATAATAAAATGATTTTCTTTCCTTGAATAGCTTGATAGTGCTAAACGGAGCGTCGATACAAGAGATATGAAATAATCTCCGGCAGTTGCCATGACACATAATTGAGTCGATTAGATAGTCGCTAATGTTTTTACATAGAGTGCACACCGACATTATTATTATTAAAAAGATGTTGTTAATGGATTTTGCCTCTGCTTCTGCGATTTTCAATGTTTTCAATCGTGGTCGTTTTTTTTGTCTACTGGGCAACACTTGTCAAATAGCAGATTGTTGTATTTTCTGCGTAGTCCCTCTTGTGGTGGATGGAAAAAGATGTATTTTTAAGGTTTGTGTATATGCTTGAGAGAAGGTAATGTAAAGTTGTTGTAGTTAAAGGATTTTAATGTACGATGTAGTCGATGTAGTTGATGTAGCTCTGTTGTAGTAGCGCTGAAATAGGCCCCTGGTCGGACAAGCTTTATCTGGGGCCTATAACACAAAGCTACAAGTCTACAAGCCAAGAGCCACTTGTAGGATTACGTTAGTTTTACAAGTGTAGATTATTTCTGTAACACAAAAAAAAAACTTACATTTGTAGAAACAAAAATTTCCCTACACTTGTAGGCATTCCATTCTGCATGCAATGAGTTGAGTGTTCGTCGGCGATCGACCGACAAGATCCAGAACCGACCGATTGGAAAGCTTATAACTTTGGTTATAACTGTCCGATCTTTTAAGTTAAGGACTTTAAATAAAGGGTAAATATGAGGCTACATTTTTGTATTCAATTTTTTGATGAGGCACACAAAATTTAATACTTAATAGCAAATTGAGTCTCCCATCAATTTAATTTTCATTTTTCAAAATGCAAAAGTGGATGAAAACTTATACCATTTTAAAAATTGTATTGAACAGGAGGGACAGCGGGGGCATTTCAATAAATTTTGCACCTAAAAATTCATTTTCTTAAAAAAAATTCGTCTATTTTATTAGCTTCAAAAAATTATAACTTTGCTTCTAATGCTCGGATATTTGAGATTCAGACATTATGAATTCAAAATTCGTGTTTAATTCCGCACTAAAAAGGTAAAGGCTCATATCATAATTCACAAAGATTTGGCCCTGCATCTATGCACGTATATACATGCTATAAAGTATTCCCCGGTTAAAAAACTGATGCCAACAAAATAAAAACATATGTAAATAAAAAACGTAATTCTTAGTGAAAACAAGCTGAGACCAAACTAGTCGAACTTTATTATTCTTACGATTTATACGTCATTCCAATAGTTCACTGAAAGACTTACATAATTTATTTTTTTATTCGGGATATTTGACATTTTTCTTTTTCTTTGCAAAATTTTCAAATTGAAATTCAAAATTAAACTGAAATATTCGAGTAAACAAACGAAACCATTCCGCAAACAGCCGAATCTGGTACGACAAACAAATAGCCCCGACCTTGAACATCGATAAAAATCAAACTTTTTTTGATTTTGGTGAGACCAAATTTTTGTTTAGTGACCTAACCAGCCCGCAAACAAGTAAAATCGACTCGAACATAGTACTCGAACTATATTCACTGTTCACTCGCACCATGTTCGAGCGTCTTCAGAGCCCTTAAAAAACATTTTTTAACTCGTTTTTGCTTTGCTGACACTTTGATTGATTTAATGAGAAATATGTATAATGAAAAAAAATGTAGTGTCATACGGGCTTTGCTAAGATTAAAAATTATAGATTCGAAAAAGAAGAGTAAAAAGAAATCATTATTTATTTTGAATAACATACAAAAGTCCACTTTTGAATTTAAAGTTGTACCTGAGCGAAACACATATGGACTTAAGGTCACAGTAACTTTTTTTCGTTTAAAAAAAACAATAATCATGATGAACAAAAATTATTGAAATGCTGATTAATTTAAAAGATTGTTTTTTAGCATTTTAAAATACACCTTCTGCATCCTACAAGTCTTGAATCACCTGTAAGATTTCATCGATTATTCTACAAGTAAGATTTAGTTTTTCTGTACAGTTGTAGCTTTGTGTTACAGAAAGAGGGAAATTGCCCAATTTCCCACTTGTAATGAATGTCCATTACACTTGTAAAAGAGCCAGCTGACTTGTAGCTTTGTGTTACAGAAATTCATTACATTTGTAAGGATTGACTTGTATTACAAGTACTTGTAGCTTTGTGTTATAGGCCCCTGGTCGCAATGGTTAGAAAATGCACTTTTCAGGTTGCATTTTCCGCTAAATGTACCTATAATATAAGCAACTGCTATAAATGGGGTATCAAATGAAAGCTAGGACTGTCGTCTACTACAGTTCTACACGATACCAATGGTCAGACAGACTTTTTTTTGGCTGTTGCGACGAGTCAGATCATTTTTTTTTAATGGTATTTTCTTAACATGGCGGCGTTTTACATCAGGGAATTGAGTTAAATCATATCAAATAGCTAGGAAAGTGGCCTTAAATACTATTCCTTCAATTTCATCCAAGGATGCACAATTTTTGCGAGGCCGCAATGAGATAGGTAATCTTAAGGTCGGCTCCCGGACTAAATCGTTATTTACTTTTTAGTTTCCACCTGGCTTTACTTTATACAGAATTTCCCACTATTATGAAAAATTAAAAACTTTCCCTTAACTTTGATCTTAAAACGAATGATACCATTCAATTTAGCGGGTGCAAATACATACGAAATGATACAACTAAGAGGTTTTGTGTTTTTCCCAAAATCACAGGTTTGGCCCCACTGTGTGGTATATGAACAGTGAAGTATGTATGCAACTCCCTGCTTGAGCACACTATAGGATTTGGGTTTGGGTGCGAGGTTGGGTGTATGCAAAGTTTCTTTTGCATTTAAAGAATCTGGATTTAAAGAAACTTCAAGTTTATCCTATAGGTACATTTGAAATTTTCAGGAAAGAAAATGTAATGCATTATACAAAATTCACATAACCTCCGTACTACCAACTGTACGATTGCAGCAAATTTATATAATTTCTTAATATGTAGGTATGTTATTTATTGAATTCGTTAAATAACTAACGATAGAAAGCTTATAAGACTATGGGTATTCATGCAACAGCGTAAGGTCGTCGTAAACGTTGTAAAGTTTAAAACTTCGTAATTCTGTCACAATTTGTATGGAGAATTTGAAAGATTTACGATGTTTAAAACTTTACTACGTTTACGACGACTTTACGCTGTTGCATGAATACCCTTACTAGTTTACATTAAATAACAATGATGTATTGAAAAAGATCTCTTTGAATTTACAACTTTTGACACTGTCATTTATACAAGAAAATACACAATAATATTTATTGAAGACTGAAATCAATTGATTTAAAGGACTATTCACACCATAGTTTGTTCTACTGAAGATCGGACATAAAAGCAACTGTCTTCTTAAGCTTGTCTGACTGTAGCCGAAATTCAAACGACACAGAGCTGATGGAGATACTATTGACCCATTTATCAATTTTATAACGAAGCAAAGCTGGATATATTGTCTATGTTTTGAGAGTAAAGGGAGATTAATTAACGTGAGTCTTTGAGCATGAGGAGGTAAAGCATGTCTATGGGACCACGGAAGAAAACGAAGACAGAAGCGCATATACCTTCTCTGGATACATTCAAGTTTATAAGGCAGTTGTATTGTTCAACGCAAATATAATTTAATTTAATTTACAAAATTCAAATATAGTTAATCATCATCATCATCGTGTCCTGTAACCCCGGCTGGGGCATAGGGCGTCAACAAAACGTCTCCATCCTTCACGGTCTGCTGCAAGGTACTTTAGCTGTGGCCACGTCTTTCTCTGGGATTCTGCTTCTGCTAAGACAGTTGATTTCCATGTTGTTCTTGATCTTCCAACCCGCCGTGCACCTTGAGGATTCCATTCAAAGGACTGCTTTGCAATTTCATCGTTTGGTTTCCTCAGTGCGTGACCAATCCAACGCCATTTACGCTTTCTTATGTCGACGTCCACAGCGACAGCGATTCACAAAAGCCTGCAATTTCTTCGAAATTATAGACGTGACTTTCCAGGTTTCAGAAGCATATAACAGCATGGATTTCACATTGGATTCGAAGAATCTCAACTTAGTGCGTAAGGAGATTTGACTTGATTTCCAGATTCGGGACAGAGTACCGAAGGCATCACGAGCTTTATTTATTCTACTTTAAACTTCCAGATCCGTACCACCGTTTGCAGAAACAATACTGCCAAGGTAGTTAAACTGTTCCACTACTTCAACTGGCGTCTCCTCTAGAATAATACGCTGCTGTGTGGAGCGGCCAGTGAGCATTATTTTTGTCTTTTTGCTGTTTATTCTTAGACCACTCGATTCTCCCTTCACTTGCAGTGTTTGGCACATCCCGTTCAGGCCACTGATGGTATTTGCCAGTAGACATGTGTCATCGGCATAGTCTAAATGACTGAGCCTTTCGAACGGTCTCCATTGAATGCCATTTCGCTCAGCTGTACCAACACTGGCCGTCAATACGTCGTCCATCGCCAGCTGGAAGAGAATTGGCGATAGAACATCCCCTTGTTTCACACCCTGTTGCACTACGAAGGAGTCAGATAGCTGCCCATTGTGCAAAACAAAACACCTTGTGTTGTTGTAGGACTCTTTATTAATGGCAACAATTTTTGGTGGAATTCCTCGACCAAGCAACGATCTCCATATACATTCTCGGTTAACTCGACGATAGGCAGGGTGTTGATATGGTCGACACACGATCGACCACTGTGGAAGCCAGCTTGATGCCTCTTGAGTATAGACTTGATTCTATCCTTAATTTTTAGTTTCGGGAAAACGGACAAAACGGTGATACCACGCCAATTGTTGCAATTCTTTAGGTCATCATTCTTTGACAACTTAAAAATCATACACCATCCTTCCAGTCCCTGAGATAGCTCTCGTATTCCCAAATGCTTTGTATCAGTGGATATAAAATACTAGCCGCTGTTACGGTATCGGCTTTCAGGAATTCAGCTGGTATTCCGTCGAGTCCAGCTGCCTTGTTGTTTTTGAGGAGATTTATTGATGTCTAGATTTCCAATTCTGACGGGGGTTCGATGTCAATGTCCCTGTGCATCTCGTTTAGTTGGGGCACCTCATCACTCTGCTCAACTGAATCCTCATTTAGCAGGGCACAAAAATGGTCCTTCCATCTACGAAGCTGATCCTCAATTAATACCAAAAGTGTGCCATCCACATCCATTACAGGATGATTGGTGTTGCTTTTTTTCCCGATAACATCTTTGGCTATTTGGTACAATTCCCGGATATCTCCTCTTCTGGCAGCGATTTCCGCATTATCTGCGAGTCCATCTAACCTCACCCTCTTGTCACGTCTCACACAGCCATAGACCATCTTATGTGCAATGCGGTACTCTCTTCGCAAGTCAGCCTTTCGTCCAGGAGCCTCTACGTCTTGTTCGCTTGGGTACAGTTTCGGATCCAGCCTCCATAAAAAGACTTTTAATTTCCCCCCAAATCTCATCAATTGTTGAATGCTGGATTCCGTTTAATGACGTGGCTCTGTAGTTAAGGGTGGTGACATAGTTTCGACATAGTTGGGGTCATTTAAAGCATTAGTAATGAATTTTGAGCTCCTTGCTTTATCCTGCGCTGGTTTTTGTACGGCAGCGGCTCGTAGTTTGAGACTCATCAGAACCAAATGGTGGTCGCTTCCCACATTTGCATTTCTTATACTCCGGACATCACACATAGACTTCCTCCATCGCTGCTGAATCATGATATGATCAATTTGGTTTTCGGTTTGACCATCCGGATGCACCCAGGTAATTTTGTTGCACGTCTTATGCTTAAATACAGTTCCACCTATCACAAGACGATTCGCTATACAAAAGTCGGTTTTGTCTTCATTTGTGGGGGCGTAGCACTGAATAATTGTGACGTTACGAATTTTTAAACGAAACCTTGCTGTCATTAATTTCGCAGAAATGGGCGCTCAAGAGATCAAACTACGCCTCGCTTCTTCGTTCAACATAATTCCGACACCATGCAGTCTTTGGCCACCCTCTCTTTCATCTTCCCCGGAATACAGCAGTGACTGTCCAGTGTCTGATCTGTATTCAGCTCTTCCTCTCCACTTAGTCTCACTTATGCCAAGGATACTGATCTTTAGGTGAAGCATTTCACGCTCAACCTGCTCGTATCTACCATCGCTGTACAAGGATCGAACGTTCCATGCTCCGATTTTCGAACGTATGCGGTAGCCAAAAGTAACATTTGCGCTTCTTGAAAGACTTCTTCTATTTGTCAACGATTAATTTATTATTATGGCATCTTGATTGACGCTCGTAGATGAAAGATGCCACACCCCCAAATCCGATATGCGGTTTACTGCAACCGAAGCTACAGAAGGATTTTCTATAAAAAGATTACCTCTTGGGACTCATTTTCATTTGTTGTCATAATTCATGTATTTGCATATATCCTTTCACCATGGTGTTTTCCGAGATATGATTAATAACATACATAAGCTCAGATTTGACAGGCACACCCGCCTTTTGTATGGTGTTACACATTACTGCTCGAGGCCGCCCACTATGGGAAAACAGACGCCTTTTGTAGCCGCCCAATATGGGTTACAGACGCTACCTGCTGTTGCCGTTGGCCTTTTACCAAAAAAAGCTCCTCCGCCACCAGACTATCATGCCGTTGACCACCACCTGCAGTTCATCCGCCTTAAGGGGGCTTTAAACCATCCCAAGGACAAGTTCGTGCCCTGACCAGCATATTGCTGGGTTGTCTGCTTATCCCGGTATCCATTCGGTCCCCCTGCACGTTAGCGTTACCCGCCCTCTACCACGCGGAGGTGTGCATAGAGATTTTCCTATCATTGAGCCTAGGGCACTGATCTCTATAATACACTGGATAGCGTATTCATACAAAAAAGTTGCTTCCAATTGAAGAACTGTTATAAGGTGCGCCGGTACACTTTTTTGTATAACAGTATAAAAGTATAACATGTTTTTTTTATTAAAGTGACAGCTGGCAATCAAGGAAGTGAAATTATTTTATTTTGTTTATGGTATCAATCGCTTGTCAAAGCAGAAAAAAAAGCAAGAAAATATTATTTTGCATCATCGAGAGGAAAATAAATTAGAAATTTGTATTCTTAATTGCAATGTGTCTCATTTGAAGGTCGTTCTATAGTTTTGTGTTTTTATTTTAATTAAATCTTCCATTGCAATTAAATCTTTTACATTTGTTATTTTTGTTTGAAATATGTATGACTAATGAGTCCACGGAGAAGCCCAGCAATACAAATGATAAAAGAAACTGGTTCCATTCACTGTCCCGTCGAAGAAAATCAGCAACATCCACCACAACATCGACATCACAAAAATAGCAGAGTCGAAATGAAGATGCTGCTGGTGCCTCTGCTTCGACTCCGAAAGCCTCAGCAGCAACCTCAACACTAACATCAGGTCAAGAATCTTCCGTCGAGGATAGCATCAACAATTGGACTAGTTTTGGAAACGATCGCATCAAACGCAAAGATGAACGTAAGAATGTTTTCCAGAGATTCAAGAAACGCATGGGAATTAACTTTTCGATGCGCCAAAAAAATCCCAACCCGACACATCAATATCTTCCAATTCGAAAATTGGAAGATATAATTCATGAAATATTAAAATTGAAATCGACGCAGAATTGCAAAATCTATAACATATCCAAAGTCCCCGCATTGGCTTTTTGTGTAGATGCATTTGAAGAGGTGCAGATGGGGAGAACTTGGAGGTCTATCAAACTAAAATATTTGTTTTGGCACAATCTAACCATACGATACATGCTTTAAGGGTAGCTTTTAACGCTGAATCTAATGAAACCAAATTCAAAATGAAACAATCACCAAAAAAAAAGTTATAGTTCTTTTTATGTAATGATGACTTTTTTTCAGGCACCACAGGTAAAATATTATCGAAAACCCTTTGAAAATAAAGGTATGTTAATGAAATTCGGAGTGAATGTTCTATTTATCATACGAACTTAGAATCAAAATACTCCTCAAAAATATCCATGTAGAAAGGGTGTTTTTTTAAAGGGGATGGGCAAGTGTAGAATGTTTACCATAGCACCCACGAAAAAAATCATACACTTATGAAACTCACTCACTCACTAATAATAAAACCCCCAGAACAATTATATATATGTGGACTATATTGATTCTTGGTTACCATGACAAATTTAATATTTTTGGCGAGTTTCATGAGTGTAAGAGTTTTTTTGTGGGTGTTATGGCCAACACTCTACACTTGCCCCTCCCCCTTAAAAAAATACCCTTTCTATATGGATATTTTTGAGGAGTATTTTGATTCTAAGTTCGTATGATAAATAGAACATTCACTCCGAATTTCATTAACATACCTTTATTTTCAAAGGGTTTTCGATAATATTTTACCTGTGGTGCCTGAAAAAAAGTCATCATTACATAAAAAGGACTATAACTTTTTTTTTGGTGATTGTATAATTTTGAATTTGGTTTCATTAGATTCAGCGTTAAAAACTACCCTTAAAGCATGTATCGTATGGTTAGGTTGTACCAAGACAAATATTTTAGTTTGATAGACCTCCAAGTTCTCCCCATCAGCACCTCTTCAAATGCATCTACACAAAAAGCCAATGCGGGGATTTTGGGGGACTTTGGATATGTTATAGAGATTGCAATTCTGCGTCGATTCCAATTTTAATATTTCATGAATTAATTTTTTCAACCTCCGAACCTATTTTTCCTGGCCTTATCCAATTATCCAAATTTTTTTCAATTCTCTGTACCATAAATATGTACCTAATATGTATAGGATATTTTTTTGTGATGTGATAGAAATAAGATGCCATTGTTCACCAGTTGCTAAATATCTATTAAGGTTTCTATCTCCAAAATTTATAAAATCTACACTACTCAACGAAATTAAAGGAACAATTTTTTTTTTCAATTCTTGTTAGTTTTTTTTAAAGAGCTGTTTCTTTGTGGAGAGTGGTCGTATTGAGTTGAAACAAAAAGCATTTTACAGCTTAATGTTTTTTCCCCTAAATAAATATACCGCCACTGGACAACCGGGATTGAACAACCCGAGGACGACAAAGTCAAGCCGACTTTTATGTTAAGTTTTTACATATATTATAAATCTAATTTGTATTTTATATTGAATCAATGTATAGCGTTAGGCCCCTTATGTGCCAACAAAACCTTATTATTTGTCAATGTATGTTATAGTTATAAATTATCTTTTAAGCCAATTGTAAATAGAAATGTTCAATAAAACAAAAATTGAATTGAAAATTGCTTAATGTTTTTTGTTTGGAGATTTGTTTGCAAAAAATTTTTTTGTAGTACCGTTATTGCGTTATTGCAAGGAATGAGACGAAACAAAACAAATTAATTATAAATTTTTTTTTGAAGGTCCTCATTTAGACCTTCAAACAACACAGAATATTTTATTTTTATGAATATAAGAACTTAAATCAAATACATTAAACGAAAAATAATATTTTTTCTTCCCTTAAAAATAAGTAATGTTCCCAGTAAATTTGGATGAATCCTTTTTCTTCATTCATCACGGAGTCAATAGAAAATGAAAACAAATATTCTTAGCTTTTATGAAATATTTCAAAAACATAATAGAACTTATTTTACACAAATGTTCACTTTACAACTATACAAAATAAAATAAATAGGTGACATTTAAAAACAACAAAATAAAAACTAAAAACAAAAAGATACAAATTTAGAATAAGAAAAATATGATATGAAAATATTATATGAAATTCTTGCAAGCGTTGTCATTTCTAAACTACTTGGTGGATTTTGATTATTGAAGTGGTTTTAAGCCAAAATTAAGGTCTTCTAAGTTATTTCAAAAACCATTTTCAATTCGAGCAAAGATTTCAAAAAATTGTCTCAAAAAACTATTTTCGTATTTTTTTCGAATTTCAAGAATATGATGATATAAGTTCTATGGGCAAATTTTTCGAAATTTTAGTTTAAATTGGAAATGGGTTTTGAAATAACTTAGAAGACCTTAATTAAGACTAAGAACCGTTTCAATAATCAAAATCCGGCAAGTAGTTTTGAAATGGCAACGTTTTGTATCCAGCACTTGCAAGAATTTCATATAAATTTCTTGCAAGTGTTAAATACAAAGCGTTGTCATTTCTAAACTACTTAGTGGATTTTGATGATTGAAGCGGTTTTTAGCCTTAATTAAGGTCTTCTAAGTTATTTCAAAAACCATTTCCAATTCGAGCAAAGATTTCAAAAAATTGTCTCAAAAAACTATTTTCGTCTTTTTTCGAATTTCAAGAATATGATGATACTAGTTCTATGGGAAAATTTTTCGAAATTTTTGTTTAAATTGGAAATATGTTTTGAAATAACTTAGAAGGCTTAAATTAAGGCTAAAAACAGCTTCAATCATCAAAATCCACCAAGTAGTTTAGAAATGACAACGCTTTGTATTTAACACTTGCAAGAAATTTATATGAAATTCTTGCAAGTGCTGGATACAAAACGTTGCCATTTCAAAACTACTTGCTGGATTTTGATTATTGAAACGGTTCTTAGTCTTAATTAAGGTCTTCTAAGTTATTTTAAAAACCATTTCCAATTCGAGCAAAGATTTAAAAAAATTGTCTTAAAAAACTATTTTCGTCTTTTTTCTAATTTTAAGAATATGATGATACTAGTTCTATAGGCAAATTTTTGGAAATGTTTGTTTAAATTGGAAATGGTGGTTAGAAGGTTTAAATTAAGGCTAAAAACCGCATCAAACATCAAAATCCACCAAGTAGTTTTGAAATGACAATGGTTTGTATCTAAGACTTGCAAGAAATTTATATGAAATTCTTGCAACGTTGGCCAAATGTGATGAACTTCTTTGATTGTTGTTTTATCTGGCTTCAGAATGATATTTGTTTGTTCGGTGTTTTACGTGCGAGGCTCTGATGATCAAAATAAATTGACTGAAAGTTGTGTAGGACGAATTGGTTCATCGTAAAGATTGAACAACATCATTTGAGGTTCGGTTGCCTTCAAAATAAGATCACCATCAAACTTCTCTACACACCTGGAAAAGGCAACTATAATTCGAACATTTGATTACAATGTTGGGGAAATACAACAAATGAACTTACAATGGATCCAACATTCCCTTCCTAGTTACAATAATCTGTTTCGGTTGTTCCTCTACCTCTGCCGGCAATGATCGAATCAACGCTGCTTCTTCTTCAGCAATTTTGCACTTGGCCAGCTACTCCAAACGTTTCTGTCCAGCCCACACCTATGTGTGAATGATCTTCAAGAAAAGCTGACCAGCCTGCGGATTGAAAATGAAAATCGCTTCATTGATTGGCTTTGTTGTCAAATGGCCCTCTAATGTCTCGATACACATTTGTGTCGTGGGCAAACCAAATGATTTGATTAGAGAACAATTCTCCGTAATTCTGTGACGAGAGATAAGGTTCTGTAGACTCGGAACTGTACAATGGTAATGCCTTCCTTTCCTGATGCGCTTCTTCAACACAAACCATTGCCTGTTGAATGAGCGTCTTACATCCAGGGAACTAGGTTCCATAGGCTGAATGCAAATTCTACGCCAAATCAGTGGCAATCAGGACACCAGTAGGTGAAAGATAGACAGGATATTTATTTTTATAATATATTATTAATTTTTTAAAGACGCACTAAATAAAATTATCACCAAATGAGTTTTGAAAAAAAATCGAAATGTCAAAACAAAACAAACCCACCGCTTTAAATTGTTGTTGCAATTCACATCTATTCATCGACACGAGTGAAATTACAAAAACAACAATGTAAACAAATGGGTTTTAGGGGGTGAAACGTATGAAAGTTTCCCATCTTTATTTGTTTATCTATGATAAAAACTTACGTCTCCTTACTTTTTTTTTGCTTTCAATAGACGTCAAAAGGTGCGCTGGTACACCTAATGTCATCTTCAATTGAAATCAGAAAAACTGTTATACTCTGTAGGGAATACACTATCCAGTGTATTATATACTACGTTTACAAGCAGAATCGAAAGCTCGAGTTGAAATAGGGTCGAATATTCAACCCAGGTTTTTCGTTACTTGAGTTGAGTGCTCCATTTAGAGTTGAGTTGAAATGGTACTGAGATTCCAGAAAAATGAATGGCATTAATGTATTTATTTTAATGCAAAGCAAATATAATTTAATTAACACGAGTACTTTACTACACGTATCTTTTTAAACAAAACTATATTTGAAGACAAACATACAAATAAACAGACCAAAGTGTATTATCTGTAAAGCCAACTCCTCGACCCAGGTTTTTCGTCACAAATTTCGACTCGACTCAGCTCCCCGAGCGGAATCGAGTCGAATCAAGCTCATTTCAACTCGAGCCAGGTATACAAAGAGTTGAAGCGAGCTTCAGGCTCGCTTCAACACCACATGTAAACGTAGTCATAGAGATCAGTGCATATAGAGATCAGTGGATCAGTGGCCTAGGGCCATATGGTTTCCAGTATTTATCACTTCACCAAATTCAACACTTCCTCAAATTATGGTGATTTTCTAGTACATGTGTCACATGCATGCACTGCCTTACGAAGTGTATACTGGTAGTAGTAAACAATGCTATCATACGCGTGCGTGTATGTGTTTATAGCCGTTCCACACTATCCCATTGAGTATTAATACATGTCAAAAAAGTGTGAAGAAAGTCATGTATAATAGTGTGGAAGCAAAATATGAAATTTCATCACACACAACTTGACATCGCATCCTACACGATTTGACATGTGTTTATACCTGAAAATATTTAAGATCGGTTCTAAAACCATCACACATTCTATCCCACTTGGGCGTTTGAGGTTATGGTGAAACTGATTTTTTTGATGCAAGTGTGGAAGCAAAATATGAAAATCATTTTCATCACACAAATTTGGCAGTCGTATGAAATTCTTTCCCACTTTATTCTGACATGTGTTAATACTTTGTGGGATAGTGTAGAGGCACTTTAAGAAGTTATCCGTTCATTATATGTGGAATCTGGCTAGTTAAAGTTATCCGTACGTTAACACACGTCACAGACTATTACGCATTTCTTGATAAGAATTACTAGTTAACAGATGTATAAACGCTAGCACGATGTTATCCGCCGGCCGTTTATTAATATGGGGGTTAAAATATTATATCGATAAAAATCGTAGGAGCTATTTTCCTAAGCGGCTTTTTCGGAAGGAAAGGAAATTATTTTCTAAAAATATTCTACATAGTGTTAAAGGACCGTTACCCTGAGGCCACACGAGCAAGTACTTGCAAGCAAGTTGGCTACATACACTGCCTGTCAAATTCGTAATTTGAATTCCACTTGCCTCCCACTTGCTTTCCAATTGCATTCCACTTGCTTGTCTCCCAACTTGCTTCTCAACTTGCTTCACTACTGGCTTCAAAACTTGGGTTTATTTGTGTTTGTAAACAAATGTGTATGTATTATTGCAACTTGCTTATAAGTACTTGCTCATGTGGCCTCGGGGTTACTTACTTATGTCGTTTTCGATTGGACGTTCGGAGTACTCCTTTTCCACTCCATTTTAACTCCTTCTACTCCAAAAGCCTTCGATTGGCTGTTCCGAGTAATGTTTTCGGAGTCTTTTTCTGTTTCCGATTTCAAGAAGGAGTAGATTTGGAACACACGCATACATAAATAGTTTTTCGTCGGACTACTTGTCAAAAGTGATAAATGCTTGAAGAAGCCATTTTATAAAATGGCGTCATTCAGTAGTATGTGTGTATATTTGACAACACGATGTTTTCATATTCGATTAGCTAGCTGTCTCCAGTTTCGCACGCCAAGTTGGTTGAGGTCCTCTTCCACTTGCGTGCGCCACCTTTTACGCTGTCCACTTCTACTGCGTTGTCCCACGGGGTTGGATTCAAAGACTTTCCGGGCCGGAGCATTGGTGTCCATTCGCTCTAGATGACCCAGCCATCTCAGTCGTTGAATTTTCACTTTTGTGGCTAGGTCGGTGTCGCTGTACAGCCCATACAGTTCGTTGTTGTATCTTCTTCTCCATTACCCATCTATGCAGACGGGACCGAAAATCACCCGGAGAATTATCCTCTTAATACAGCCTAACGCGTTCTCATCCACCGTTAACAGTGTCCCTGCCTCTGCACCATACATCAGGACCGGGATGATAAGCGTCTTATACAGGGACAGTTTAGTTGCTCGAGAGAGGGCTTTGCTTCTCAATTGCCTTCTTAGCCCAAAGAAACAGCGATTGGCAAGAGTAGTTCACGTGCATGTGGTTTGTGTTTTAATTATATAACACCATTTGACAGAAGTAGACAAATTAATAGTTTTTTGTTCTACGACTTTATAAGCTCCTCACGTGAATTTTATATGAAAATTCATTTTCAAAGAAATACAATCTTAAAATAGTTTTTTCCGAAAAACTCAAGATTTTGAAATAAGCTACTCTGTTTCTGAAAAGAACAAATCGTCGTTGTTCAGTCAAAACTCCCTAAGTCCATTTTTATTTATTTTGAGACATCGGTACTTTTTATAGATTTGTACTAAAGTGCCTTTCATATGAGCTGCGAATAGCGAACTGTGAATTGCGAATGGTCGTGAGTTTTGACATTTCTTTCACATGAGTGGTCGCCGACAGACGCGAATAGTCATGGAAAATAAACTAGTAAAATGGGGCTGACAAAATTTGAGGTTAAATTCGAGCGAATTTTTCATTCGCAGATTTGTGGAATGCGTCTAAATGTTGTGGATTGCGAATAAGTGTTTTGCAGTTCGCAGCAAATACCTCGGTGGTCACGTAGAATATAAAAAAATGCTAAATTCAACAATTTAAACTAATTTTTGTTCGTGTTTTCTTTTTAAAATTGTAGATAGGATCGTTTATTCACTTTTTTGACAAATTAAAACACTTATTTGTTGATATTCGCGCTTGGAATTGCCTAAATAAATTTATTCGCAGTTCGCAGCTCATGTGAAAGGCGCTTAACCAGAATTTGAAAAAGTTTGATTTTGGGAATTTTTAATTTATAAATAGACCAACATAAAAATTACAGACTTTTAACAGACCTAAAATGTTTATATTTTAATAAATATATCGTATTCAAGAGAGGTTTCTCTTTTTAGAGAGAAATGAACTTGGGGAGTTCTTATGGAACGGCGACGATATATGTACAAAGAAAAAATGTGCTCGTCGATATAAATATCACAAGTTTGCAAAATTTTGGGTCATGGTAGGGTCTTTAGAAAACATGTATTTTCTAGACTATGGGTCACTGAACATGAAAATGGAAATAATTTTTTTTTTCAAAGAAGCGTTTTGTAGATACGCGCAAAATCATTTTCTCAGCTATTTTTTCAGATATTGCCATAAATCTCGCTAACGGCTTAGTTAATTTTGCATACATAAATTGTGTATTTTCCGAATGATCTGATCTGTCTCCTTTCGACAATACACTGCTTGTATGAATCGGACTGAAATTTTATAAGTTACAGACAAATCTTAAATCTCTTTGTGAAAAAAGTTATTCGCTGGTCAAAATTGTGTTTCAGCGCATTGTGGTGTGAAAAAAAAAACATCCTTAACTAGCGAATAACTTTTTTCACATAGAGATTTGAAATGAACTGTTATACTATGATCCCACCAAAGCGAAATCTGGGTTTTCAGCTGAAAACTTTCGAAATTTCAAATTAGTGTTCACACTGCCAAAACCAAGATTTCGTCTCATATAAACACAAACTACTACCTTTGTGTTCCTATGTGTTTGTATTTCTCTCCACCCAAATGTCAAATACAATATCATACTCTCTCTTTTTGCCTGCTTGGCGTTGGAGTGAAAGATCACAATTTGTATCAAAAAGCTTTTCACTATTGTGTGGTGAAAGCTGAAAATGGGTCTGTTCATAAAGATATGCTCACATCGATACAAGATTTCATTGAGATTTCAACGAAATCTCGCATTTCGAAATCTCAAAACTGTATGGGGAAATGTGAAGATTTGGACTGAAATCTCTGAAATCCGAGAATTCACTCTGGTGGGAACGTAGTATGCTACATTTCCACCTAACGCTAATCTGAGATTTAATAAGATGTACCTCAAATCTTCTTTAAATCTCGAGGATTTACCATACAAATATTTTTCGTAAATCTTGAATATTAGAAATTAATCTTGTTAAATCTTCCTAGGACAAATACTTTTACAAATCAAACTAATGCTATGTTCCCACCAAAATGAAATCCGAGATTTCGGTTGAAAACTTTTGATATTTCAAGTTGATGGAACAAGATTTCATGGAAATTTCAACGAAATCTCAATGAAAACTCTAGATTTCAACGAAATCTTAATGAAATCCCGCTCCACCAAGTCGAGAACTCCAAACTTTTCAGCTGAAATCTCAGATCTCAGAACCTTTGGTGGAAACATAGCATTATAGTAACTATTTTGGTTCATAAAAATATGTGGTATACATGTTTGTATTTTTGACTTAACATAAAAAGTAGTGACACGAATTCTCCCAAATTTGGTAAATTTTAGCACGAACATATAAGCTACAACGTTTACGGTTTTTGTGGGATTTTAACAGTAACTTACAAAGATATTGACACAATAATAATAAGACCTCGAAATCGTCACCTTTGAAAAGTAGTGGGTAATGTGGTACACCTTGCAGTCAATGTGGTATACCATACCAAGTGGTCCTCCGAATGTCTTGAAGGCAAATTTCATCAATGATCATAGTACAAGTGGGTCTCTGCATATATTTCGGGTCCCATTTTCCAATTTCACCTTTTTGGGCATTTAAAAAAAAACTTCATAGCAAAAGCACAAAAGTCAGTTGACGCAGGTATAAACTTTAAGGTTGGGTAATGTGGTATACTATACCTCATTACAAATACTATACCACATTAGCCCACTACTAGTATACCACATTAGCCGAAACTCTATATTTTTACAAAAAAAAAATTAAAATAAAACTTTTTAAGCAAAACAAACAATTAAGTAACGTTAATGATTAATATATTCTTCGGATGCATTGACAAATTGGTTTGGAACGCAATTTTTCAAAGCTCTCAAACACTTTTTGTTCCACCCAAAAAAAAAATCAGCTGTACACAATTACGGATTTAAACAATTTTAGAGAATTAATGGACGATTTTAGATTTTTTTAAATACGCAATACTTCTTTTATCATAATCACCGTCTGCTGAATCAAGAACCGTTGTTGAAGCATGCTTCGTTTTTGAAATAACTGCCTATACCACATTACCCGCATATACCACATTACCCTAACTTACTCTATTAGTCTTGGAGTTTGGTGTGTCCAATTCTCCTTTGTATGGAAAAGAGAATGGCCTTAGAGGCACCGATTTATCACCTTAGACAAAATTTTGTTGGTCAAAAACTTTATTTTAGGGCATAGAATTTTGATTTTAGCATTGTATATAAATTCTATAGTATTCTCATGGGTAACGCTAACGTGCAGGGGGACCGAATGGATGCCGGGATAAGCAGACAACCCAGCATTGCTGGTCAGGGTACAAACTTGTCCTTGGGATGGTTAAAAGCCCCCTTAAGACGGATGAACTGCAGTTGGCGGTCAACGGCATGATAGTCTGGTGTGGGGGAGCTTTTTTTGGTAAAAGGCCAATGGCAGCAGCAGGTAGCGTCTGTAACCCATATTGGGCGGCTACAAAAGGCGTCTGTTTTCCCATAGTGGGCGGCCTCGAGCAGTAATGTGTAACACCATACAAAAGGCGGGTGTGCCTGTCAAATCTGAGCTTATGTATGTTATTAATCATATCTCGGAAAACACCATGGTGGAAGGATATATGCAAATACATGAATGAATGACAACAAATGGAAATGAGTCCCCAAGAGGTAATCTTTTTATAGAAAATCCTTCTATAGCTTCGGTTGCAGTAAACCGCACATCGGATTTGGGGGTGCGGCATCTTTCATGTACGAGCGTCAATCAAGATGCCATAATAATAAATGAATCGTTGACAAATAGAAGAAGTCTTTCAAGAAGCGCAAATGTTACTTTTGGCTACCGCATACGTACGAAAATCGGAGCATGGAACGTTCGATTTTTGTGCAGCGATGGTAGATACGAGCAGGTTGAGCGTGAAATGCTTCGCCTAAAGATCAGTATCCTGGGCATAAGCGAAATTAAGTGGAGAGGAAGAGCTGAATACAGATCAGACACTGGACAGTCACTGCTGTATTCCGGGGAAGATGAAAGAGAGGGTGGCCAAAGACTGCATGGTGTCGGAATTTTGTTGAACGAAGAAGAGAGGCGTAGTTTGATCTCTTGAGCGCCCATTTCTGCGAGATTAATGACAGCAAGGCTTCGTTCAAAAATTCGTAACGTCACAATTATTCAGTGCTACGCCCCCACAAATGAAGCGACCTAGGAAGGCAAAACCGCGTTCTACACTCATCTTTACTTGGTTTACAGTAGTGTTCCGAGAGCCGACATCATAGTCGTTATGGGAGACCTTAATGCCCAAGTTGGTTCAGACAATTACGGAATGGAACGCGTGATGGGAAGAAATGGCGTGGGGTCACGGAATGAAAATGGTGACTTGCTTGTCGACTTTTGTAACGTGAATCGTCTTGTGATATGTGGGACTGTATTTAGACATAAGACGTGTAACAAAATTACCTGGGTGCATCCGGATGGTCAAACCGAAAACCAAATTGATCATATCATGATTCAGCAGCGATGGAGGAAGTCTATGTGTGATGTCCGGAGTATAAGAAATGCCGATGTGGGAAGCGACCACCATTTGGTTCTGATGAGTCTCAAACTACGAACCGCTGCCATACAAAAACCAGCGCAGAATGCAGCAAGGAGCTCAAAACTCATTACTAATGCTTGTAGGGTCGCCATAATCAAAAAATGATTGTCTTCAAATTATTTTTCTTCCCCAACGCACTCAGCTCAAAATCACCCGAAGCGAGAGTTACAAATAAAATCAAGTAGCTGAGTCTATTGATTTACTTTTGTTCGTAAGAAAATTAGAAGAAAAGATTATTCTCGGAAAGTTCATTGCGAAGTTTGTTTGTTGCTTAGAAAATAAAAATAAAAAAAAAGCTCATCGTGTAGAAAATTATTCGAGTGCTAATGAATTTTTTTTGGCTGTAATTAAAAACCGAGATAATTTGAGTGTGTATCGAAAAATCCAATACCTACCTACTTTTTTTAATAATAAAAAAGTTTACTAATATAAAAAAAGAAGGAATTTTCAAATTATAAGTTCCATTCTGTTCGAAACCGGGAATGGTGTAATTAAATTTTTCCGGTCATTTCGTTTATGAAAAGAAGTTTCTGGAAACTTTGTGCGTGGTGTACCTACCTATTAATTTTGAAATTTTAATTTATCGTTTCAAATCTGGTGCTAAAATTAAAATATATAAATTCCTGCCTGTGCTGAAAACGAAAGGAATAAAGTTATCAATTGAATAAATCTATGTCTACCTACCTACCTCCCAATATTAAAAGTGCATTTATCAAAAATCAAACTGTTTTTCTTTAAATCATAATTGATCAATTGTACGAAAAAAATGAATTTCCATATTCGAGAAGAGTGTCGTTGATGTCCATCTGAATATAAACCTATCTAATAAACCTACCTACCTACCTACCTACATAACTTGTTGTAATTTTTTTTATAATCCTGTGTTCCCGTATTTCTTCGTTCCTGTGCTGTTACCCTGACGTGCTGTTTAAATATTTAATTTACCTATTATTATCTAAATGTGTTCCTGACCTACATAATTGTATATTCTTTGTTTTTAACCCTTCAATATATAATAATTAATATGTATACATATGTGTGCAATTTAGTTTCATACGTATCAAGTATGCTTTTATCATAGTTTTTTTTTTTATCCGATTTTTCTTTCTTGTTGTTGTTTCCTTTAAAATATGTTTATTTTTCTTTTTAATCGTTATTTGTGTTTGTATTAAGTGTATCTGTAATTCGGTCATTGTCTAGAAGGAAATTCCCTCAGTTTTGTTTGTGTGTGTCGATTTTTTACTTCCTACAGGTCAAAAGCTACGCTGATCCAAATACTGTGCGCACAAGTAAGCGGATTCAGGTATGTTGTGTTGTTTTTATTTTTTTTGTTGTTCTAATTTCATAAAATTCCTCTATATTATTTTTTAAACTGAGGGCATTCAACTCTGACATTGAACTTGAAAAAGATTTTCTAGTTCCAGTTAGTGATGCCACTTTGAGTTTATTTTTGTTTATTTCTCAATCACATATTAAATTAATTTTGTTACTACAATAATTATATTATTACTACTTTTTCTTACTAACTATATTATCATGTATTTTATTAACCAAAATTTATATTATTTAACAATGTAAATAGCTAGAATGAAATTTTTATTCTTTGTACCTAACTTTTAAATTATTAGAAAATTTAATAATTTCTTAAATATTATTACACATTTTTTTTTTATGAGTACATATCCTACCTAGTATTTCCTATGATCATATGATAGTCTATAATAAAAATAACTTCTTTTATAACGTTATCTGAGTTTTCAACATTCATTCAAGGAGATGTTTTAGATTCATTATTGGTATAACTTCTTGAGATATGGAAGGTTAGATTTTTCAGTGGGGTGGCTAATGACGGACGGACATGAGAGTCCTTGACGGGTGAGATTCCGCAGGTGAGGCTTAGGGCCTTTGCTTAGGGGCTGTCGTACATATCTGAGCACGCGACAGCCAAGGCGTCATCTCAGTGATGAGTTTGGCGATGGGGAGGGATGCTCAAGGGTACCGTTAACACCAAAGGTGCCCGTGCATTGATAGGACTAGTAGGTTAATCAGTCGAAAGGTTGTTATTTCGCTTCCAAGCATTTTTAAATTCATTTCCATTTAACGTAGCTTATTTTAACTTGTCTGTTTTGTCCGTTTGTTTCTTTCATAGTTAGCTGTCCTAGTATATTTTAATTTAGCATTTTCTTTTCTTTTAAAGCAATTATTGAACCAGGCATGATATAAGTACGGTAGTCCAGTAAGGCAGGCCAAAAGAACCCACCCCACAAACCGACGAGCTAAGCATACATGCAAGCATGCCTGACCTGGTACTCGCCTACTGGACGCCCTTTCACCCATTTGCAGGTCCTGTAACTGTAGGATGGAAGGGTTGACAACACTTGTTGTTGTCTAATACCGTTACAGGTGGCGCCCAACGTGGGGCAATTTTTATGAAAGTGGAGCTCTGAATGGAGCAAAGCTTTTAAACTTGTTGCTCAATCTTTGTTTAATTCATTTTAATTTTTATCGTTTCACAAGATTTTTTTTTTTTAATTATTTCGGGATGTAACTTCATTGATAAAATTTTAAACTTTTAGTATTCATGCTTGAAGGCGAACCAACAATTTTATTCTTCTTACAATCCTTTTGAATTCAGAATTTCTGTCCGTCAATGGGTATTCCATTACTGTTGATTGTTGCTGAGTTTCTGGATTTCTGAGCATTGTTTGTTAGAAAGAGAATCTCAAGTGTCTTTGGTCGGAATGTATTCCTATCAAATTGCTCTTGACTTTCTCGACTTCGGTTTAAAACTTTGCAAGTTCATGTGTCACTGTCCGGAAGGGGATAGTTTTGGTACCTCTTCGTCTGCTGCTGTGGTACATCCTTGCAACTTTTTAAACCAATTCAGTTCTGTCTTGATATCCTTATGGTGAAAGCTTGATATTTGCTGTCCGGGACAGGGAAATGCAGTACCTATCCGCCTGTTGCTGTATTTGATTTCGCAAACACCATAAGATGTATCGGGTTAAGAACTGATTATGCTGATGATCTGAAACTTCTTTCAATGCACAAGCGGAACTCATTTTGTCTGGGGCTTTCGTCCTTAATGTCATTGGTCACTCCGATTTTAATTTTGTTTATCAAGTAACACTTAGAATTTAAATTACTTCTCTTGGATAAAATCCATTCTTACTTAGAGTTCTTTTTGTTTTATTGCCATTGCGTTTTTAACTTTTTTAATTTAGTCGTTTTTCACTTGTAAAAGCACACTTAACTGATCCTAATTTATTTGAATTATTTTTATTTACGTCGGTTTAATTTTGTTTGGTATTTTACTTGCTTTCTTATCTTTTTTTTTTTATTCAAACTATTTTTTTCTGTTTCTTGAGAATGTCTCATTTGCCAAGTACGAGTAAGGGATCGCCTTTTTCTTGTAGAAGGTCAGCTCCAGGGAAAGTCGATGAGAAAATATCATCTTCTAGCCACACTTCTCGAACCAACCCCTTTTCTTTGTTTCGAGAAGTGTTGCCGTTCCCAAATCTCAATCCAAATAAAACTAATACTAGGCAACAAATCCTTCCAACCCTAGGACGCACTTCAACACCGCTCATTTCTGCTAATTTTAACCGGGCAAATGATATGTTGGATTTAAATAATCATGTTGAGAAAATAGTAGCTTCAGTGGTAGCTACTCAAAATGAGCATATTATGGAAAATTTGGAGAAGAAACTAGAAGTTGAAAGAACGATGTTAAGAAAAGAAGTTGCAGATGTCATTCGAGAAACGCTAATGCCCTCAAACAACTTGAGTAATATCCAAACTCAAGAATTTAATCAACCAGACCATTTTGCTCATGCGAATGCTACTTATGGACATTTTCATCAGCTTGAAGACATGCATCTTAACGATGCCAATTTATCAACCAGACATTACAACCCCGATATAAACTCACAAAATCAAAACCATTTCGAAAGAAATTTTAAAGCTTGTAATTTCCACAAGTGGGGATTAAAATACAATAACAGAAACATGACAGTCGACGACTTTTTATTCCGATTAGAACATCTCAAGGAATCGTACGGCGTTCAATGGGACGATATTAATAGAAATTTTTACCACTTTATAGACGGTGATGTTGCTACATGGTTCTGGGTTCACCTTAAAACTCACCCAAGACAATCATGGTGCGATCTTAAAATATCTCTTACAGAACATTTTGGCAGTTTAGAAACTGAAGATGAGCTAGGAAGAAAATTAGACGATAGAAAGCAGGGTTATAATGAATCCTTTGATAATTTTTATTCTGATATTCTTAAGTTAAATTCTAAATTGCGAACACCAAGAGGTTCAGACTGCCTTATATTTCTTCTGCAACAAAATCTTCGGCCAGATATAGGAAGCAAACTTTTGACGTTCAAGACTGCGAGTTTGCCAGAAATGGTTTACACGTGTCGCAATATTGAAAAATATAACCTTCAGCATTCCAGATCTAGGCAGTTTTCTCAGCAACATCATCCACATAGTTGTAACAAAAAACTCAATGAAATAGATTTTGAAATTAATGAAGAAGCCTACAACCAACCTATAGAAGCCGTCAAATTGTCGAAGTCCTGTGATGAACGAAGGTCCTTACAATGCTGGAATTGTAGAAGCCCAGGACAGACATTTCGTGAATGTCTTAGTTCTAAGCGCTCACTCTTTTGTTTTAGGTGTGGCCGTCCAGATACCACATCTCCTCATTGTTCCTGTTCGGAAAACCAAAAGAGGAGCAATTTGAATCCCCGGGAACTTTGCCCTCCAATACAGAAACCGGGCAACCCATTCAGGAAACCACAATAGACAAACAAAGCATACAATCACAAGACATACAACCTAACAATTCCGTACAAATACTGCAAAGACAGACCAAGAATGACAACTCTCCTTTGTCTTATCACAAACTGCCAGACAGACCGACTTTACATGAACGAATGTTGAACTATGAGCAGGTACGAGCTCGCATTTTTAATAGTCAGCCAAGTTATCCTAGTGATAAAATATTGAAACTGCGCCAACGCTTTGCAAACAAGAAAACTTAGAAAACTTTGTATAAAGCAATATCTTCCACAGCACTACTGAAGAGTGACGACTCTAGACCTTATGCAAATGTCAGGATTTGCAACACGAATATTTTTGGTCTTTTGGACTCAGGAGCATCCATTAGTTGCTTAGGTCTAGGCGCATTGGAATTTCTTCGGGAAAACGAGATTCCATGGAAAGAGTTTTCGTCACTGGTCAGTACTGCTAGTGGACAGAAACAGGCAATTATCGGCACTGCATATGTAAACGTTGGGTACAATGGCTTGGAAAAAGAAATGTGTTTGTTCATAGTTCCAACATTAGAACAGAAACTCTACCTCGGAGTTGATTTTTGGAAACTGTTTAGTATTGCTCCACAAATCATTTCCGAGTTAAGTCCTCAGACTACCCAAGTCCATAAAACAGACCCGAATGCTCATCAATTGACATCGCAACAATTAGTGGCTCTAGAGGAAGCGAAAGCATTATTTCCCTCTTATGCGGTACATGGCCTAGGACGGACAAATATTGAAATGCATCACATAGACACCGGTGATGCTGTCCCTATTAAACAAAGACACTATCCTGTTTCTCCGGCGGTTCAAAAGCTTCTTTATGAAGAAGTGGATCGCATGTTTCAGTTGGGCGTAATTGAAGAAAGCAGTAGTGCTTGGAGCTCTCCTGTTGTTCTGGTTAAGAAGTCAAATGGCAAACACCGACTCTGTCTAGACTTCAGGAAGGTCAATTCCGTTACAAAGAAATATGCTGGTCCGGTTCCAAATATAGAGGGTTTGCTAAGTCGTATTTCAAATTCACATTTCTTCACGAGTGTGGATTTGAAAGACGCCTTTTGGCAGATACCGTTGGATGAAACGTCAAAGGAAAAGACTGCGTTTGGTATTCCAGGATTACCATTGCTTCAATTTACTGTCATGCCATTTGGTTTATGCAACGCTTCACAGCGTATGTGTAAACTAATTGACAAGGTTATACCGCATCAGTACAGAGAGAATGTTTTTCCTTACGTTGATGATCTACTAATTGTAACGCCAACATTTGAGGAGCATATGCGGATGCTAAGGATAGTTGCTGCTCGCTTGAAGGAGGCTGGACTTACTATTAATTTAGACAAGTCCAAATTCTGCTTCAAGGAGTTGGATTATCTTGGCTATGTTGTGGGTGAGGGATGCCTGAAGACCAATCCGGAAAAGGTTTCTTCCATCAAAGAGTTTCCAGTTCCCAAAAATGTTCGACAGGTAAGGAGGTTTCTTGGACTTTCTGGTTGGTACCGTAGGTTTGTCCAAAACTATTCAGGACTAGCTGCACCGATTACCAACACGCTTAAGAAGGGTGTTAAATTCGAGTTTGGTCCGGATGCAGTAAATGCATTCAATCAACTTAAGGAGGCACTTACCACCGCCCCAATCCTTGTAAACCCTGATTATTCAAGGCCGTTCAAGATCCTGTGTGACGCATCGAACACCGGCGTTGGCTGTGTACTGTGTCAAGAAGATGATGAGGGTGTGGAACGACCTATTTACTACTATTCCCATAAACTTACAAAATCCCAGCAAAATTTTTCTGTTACCGAACAGGAATGTTTGGCTGCAGTTTTGGGAGTTAAGAAGTTTCGACCTTATGTGGAAGGGCACGCTTTCAAGATCATTACCGACCATGCAAGTTTAAAGTGGTTGATGAACCAGAAGGATCTACATGGTAGGTTAGCGCGATGGAGTCTAAAGCTTCAAGGGTTTGATTTTGACATTGAACATCGCAAAGGTTCTCAACACGTTGTTCCTGACGCGTTATCGCGAGTATACGCTGTTGATGCACTTGATGATGTTCTTTTGTTAAAGAATCCCCACGATGTCCTTCACATTGACCTTAATGATTTGAGTTTCAAATCGGAGGAATATGTGAAGTTAATAGAGACAGTCAGGGATAATGAAGACCAGCTTCCTAATCTTCAAGTCTCTGATGGGTTTGTGTACAAAAAGGTCAAACACTGTACAGGCAACCCAGTCGAAGATGACATGGTGTGGAAGCTGTGGGTTCCATCGGCGTTAACTAAATCACTAATTCTACTTGCTCATCAGCCAACTAAGGCTTCGCATGGCGGTATAGCTAAGACTCTGTATCGTCTTCGTGATAGATTTTACTGGCCTAATATGGCGGCAGAAGTAAAATCTATGATTGCGAGTTGTGACGTGTGCAAAGTTTCGAAAGCTCCAAATACCATCTTAAGGCTGAAAATGGGAAAGGCGTTTGTAGTAGAGAGGCCGTACCAACACATCTTTATTGACTTCTTAGGACCGTATCCAAGATCAATGAAAGGTAATACTCACATTATTGTCTGCTTGGATCAATTGACGAAATTCGTCCATATTCATCCTCTTCGCAAGGCAACTACTGAAAATACAGTAAAATTTTTGGAAGAGCAGATCTTCTCAGTTTTTGGAGTTCCAGAGTCGTTGTTGTCAGACAACGGGAAACAATTTGTCAGCAAAGAGTTTTCCAAATTTTTGCTTTCATATGGAGTGACACATATCAAAACGGCAGTTTATTCACCACAAGCAAACGCCAGTGAAAGAGTGAATCGATCGATCTTAAGTGCGATTCGTTCCTACCTAGAGAAGGACCAAAGACACTGGGACAAACATTTGTCCTCTATTGGTAGTGCGCTAAGAACGACGATCCACTCCGCAATAGACATGTCTCCTTATGAAGCATTATTTGGACATTCTAAGATTGAACACGGCTCTGACTACAAATTACTGAGGAATCTCAAAGCCTTGAATAATCCTGAATTTCAGTTGTTGCCAAAATCGTCAAGGATGAATATGATCCACAGTCACCTCAAGGACTCGCTTGAGCAGGCGCACAAAGCTTATGAACATGCGTACAACACCCGAAGCAAAGATGTTCAATTTAAGGTAGGTGATGTGGTATTTAAGCGAAACTTTGTGCAGAGTGACGCATTTAAACGCCTAAATGCTAAACTTTGTCCAAAGTTTCTCAAGGCAAAAGTGAAGTCTATTAAGGGAAATAGCCTTTATGAATTGGAGGACATGAGTGGTAACATCTTAGGTATTTTCCATGCCAAAGACATTCGCACTTGACGGCTTTTTGGAACTTACGGCTCCTCGTCCATTTTCTTCTTAGAACGCAGGCGTTCTTCAGAAGGAAATGTTTTGTAGGGTCGCCATAATCAAAAAATGATTGTCTTCAAATTATTTTTCTTCCCCAACGCACTCAGCTCAAAATCACCCGAAGCGAGAGTTACAAATAAAATCAAGTAGCTGAGTCTATTGATTTACTTTTGTTCGTAAGAAAATTAGAAGAAAAGATTATTCTCGGAAAGTTCATTGCGAAGTTTGTTTGTTGCTTAGAAAATAAAAATAAAAAAAAAAGCTCATCGTGTAGAAAATTATTCGAGTGCTAATGAATTTTTTTTGGCTGTAATTAAAAACCGAGATAATTTGAGTGTGTATCGAAAAATCCAATACCTACCTACTTTTTTTAATAATAAAAAAGTTTACTAATATAAAAAAAGAAGGAATTTTCAAATTATAAGTTCCATTCTGTTCGAAACCGGGAATGGTGTAATTAAATTTTTCCGGTCATTTCGTTTATGAAAAGAAGTTTCTGGAAGCTTTGTGCGTGGTGTACCTACCTATTAATTTTGAAATTTTAATTTATCGTTTCAAATCTGGTGCTAAAATTAAAATATATAAATTCCTGCCTGTGCTGAAAACAAAAGGAATAAAGTTATCAATTGAATAAATCTATGTCTACTTACCTACCTCCCAATATTAAAAGTGCATTTATCAAAAATCAAACTGTTTTTCTTTAAATCATAATTGATCAATTGTACGAAAAAAATGAATTTCCATATTCGAGAAGAGTGTCGTTGATGTCCATCTGAATATAAACCTATCTAATAAACCTACCTACCTACCTACCTACATAACTTGTTGTAATTTTTTTTATAATCCTGTGTTCCCGTATTTCTTCGTTCCTGTGCTGTTACCCTGACGTGCTGTTTAAATATTTAATTTACCTATTATTATCTAAATGTGTTCCTGACCTACATAATTGTATATTCTTTGTTTTTAACCCTTCAATATATAATAATTAATATGTATACATATGTGTGCAATTTAGTTTCATACGTATCAAGTATGCTTTTATCATAGTTTTTTTTTTATCCGATTTTTCTTTCTTGTTGTTGTTTCCTTTAAAATATGTTTATTTTTCTTTTTAATCGTTATTTGTGTTTGTATTAAGTGTATCTGTAATTCGGTCATTGTCTAGAAGGAAATTCCCTCAGTTTTGTTTGTGTGTGTCGATTTTTTACTTCCTACAGGTCAAAAGCTACGCTGATCCAAATACTGTGCGCACAAGTAAGCGGATTCAGGTATGTTGTGTTGTTTTTATTTTTTTTGTTGTTCTAATTTCATAAAATTCCTCTATATTATTTTTTAAACTGAGGGCATTCAACTCTGACATTGAACTTGAAAAAGATTTTCTAGTTCCAGTTAGTGATGCCACTTTGAGTTTATTTTTGTTTATTTCTCAATCACATATTAAATTAATTTTGTTACTACAATAATTATATTATTACTACTTTTTCTTACTAACTATATTATCATGTATTTTATTAACCAAAATTTATATTATTTAACAATGTAAATAGCTAGAATGAAATTTTTATTCTTTGTACCTAACTTTTAAATTATTAGAAAATTTAATAATTTCTTAAATATTATTACACATTTTTTTTTTATGAGTACATATCCTACCTAGTATTTCCTATGATCATATGATAGTCTATAATAAAAATAACTTCTTTTATAACGTTATCTGAGTTTTCAACATTCATTCAAGGAGATGTTTTAGATTCATTATTGGTATAACTTCTTGAGATATGGAAGGTTAGATTTTTCAGTGGGGTGGCTAATGACGGACGGACATGAGAGTCCTTGACGGGTGAGATTCCGCAGGTGAGGCTTAGGGCCTTTGCTTAGGGGCTGTCGTACATATCTGAGCACGCGACAGCCAAGGCGTCATCTCAGTGATGAGTTTGGCGATGGGGAGGGATGCTCAAGGGTACCGTTAACACCAAAGGTGCCCGTGCATTGATAGGACTAGTAGGTTAATCAGTCGAAAGGTTGTTATTTCGCTTCCAAGCATTTTTAAATTCATTTCCATTTAACGTAGCTTATTTTAACTTGTCTGTTTTGTCCGTTTGTTTCTTTCATAGTTAGCTGTCCTAGTATATTTTAATTTAGCATTTTCTTTTCTTTTAAAGCAATTATTGAACCAGGCATGATATAAGTACGGTAGTCCAGTAAGGCAGGCCAAAAGAACCCACCCCACAAACCGACGAGCTAAGCATACATGCAAGCATGCCTGACCTGGTACTCGCCTACTGGACGCCCTTTCACCCATTTGCAGGTCCTGTAACTGTAGGATGGAAGGGTTGACAACACTTGTTGTTGTCTAATACCGTTACATGCTTTAAATGATCCCAACATAATACGTCGAAACTATGTCACCACCCTTAACTACAGAGCCACGTCATTAAACGGAATCCAGCATTCAACAATTGATGAGATTTGGGGGGATATTAAAAGTGTTTTTATGGAGGCTGGATCCAAAACTGTATCCAAGAAATAGAGACGTAGAGACTATGGGATATCCCAAGACACCTGAATCGCAAATCGTTGAAAATCCAAATAAATGCCAAAGCAGATATTCAACGAAAGGCTGACTTGCGAAGAGAGTACCGCATTGCACATAAGATGGTCTATCGCTGTGTGAGACGTGACAAGAGGGTGAGGTTAGATGTATTAGTATTGACATCGAACCCCCGTCAGAATCCATACATCAATAAATCTTCTCAAAAACAACAAGGCAGCTGGACTGGACGGAATACCAGCTGAATTCCTGAAAGTCGGTCCAGTAACAGCGGCTAGTATTTTACATCCGTTGATACAAAGCATTTGGGAAAAGGAAAGCTATCCCAGGGACTGGTGTGATTGTTAAGTTGCCAAAGAAAGGTGACCTAAAAAATTGCAACAATTGGCGTGATATCACCGTTTTGTTCATTTTTCCAAAACTGATTGCAACCATCATTCTCGAGCGAATAAAGGGTAGAATCGAGTCTATACTCAAGAGGCATCAAGCAGGCTTCCGCAGTGGTCGATCGTGTGTCGTCCTCGAGCAGTTGATGGAATTTCAATCACCACTTTACCTCATATTCGTGGATTTTGAGAAGGCCTTTGATCGAGTTAACCGAAGATGAATATGGAGATCGTTGCTTGGTAGAGGAATTCCGCCAAAAATTGTTGCTTTTATTAAAGAGTCCTACAACAACGCAAGGTCTTTTGTTTTACACAATGGGCAGCTATTGCGACTCCTTCGTAGTGCAACAGGGTGTGAGACAAGGGGATTCTGTCGCCAATTCTCTTCCTGCTGGCGATGGACGACGCACAGTGGGATGAGAAGCGATTCTAGCGCGCCAAAAGTATTCTTGGGGTAATTATATGGAATGAAGACCTAATTTTGATAAGCTTTTATAGTTTTGTGGTTGTTGCAGCCGTTTTTAATATTTTTCCAGGGTGGTGTCAAAAATTAGGGACAAGAAAGTGGCAAAAAGAAAATTCTATCAGTGTTCGAAAAAAGGGTGTCCCTTAATGCAGGATTATTTGAGAAATGATTCTTGGGCGGTTCTAAGAAAATTGTATGAGGTGAGGGGTCTGTTTCCTTTTTTTGGTGGGAGGGGCAATTTTCTAAAAAAAATTACTTGAAATAGAAAAGTCGAAAATCGATTCTCTGTTTGACTATAAACATATGTATTTGGTTTTGTAAATACTTTTTGAAAAAAATAGTTTTCATACTTAAAATTAAAAGGAAAAACTAAAAATTTGTATTTGTTTAAATTTTTTGTTCCTAGTCACTATTACTACTCGTTTCGGAATCATGTTCAGATTCATTTTCGTAATTTTGGAGGAATAATAAATTGCGAACTTCCTTATTATATTCCCTTTTGTTTTGTTGTTGCCTTTCGCATTGAGGTACTTGAAAACTTGTTTCCAACCAATCTGAGTTTTTTTTTATAAAAATACCTATAGGAAAACTTCGCAGTTTTCCATTTCTGGGATAAAGTTTTGCAGAAGTTTTGCAAAGCATTTTTAACTTTTTTAACATAATCAAAGCTCCATGCAGCCTCTGGTGGCTCCAAATATTCTTGGATCACATCATACAATTATTGCCGATTTTCGTTATTTATAGGAGTCAGCAATTTTTGATAACGATATTTTTCCCTTAATTTTTCAAATAATATTGACTTTTTCAAAATTGAAGCCATTTCTATGGATATCCTCCTAAATATGCCGCACATATGACAGCTCTTTATTATTTTCTCAATTTCAACCTTTAAAATGGCAACACTTATCTGTTTATTATTTGTAACCTACATGGAACTTTTCTGCACGTATGTATTTGTTCACACTTTGATAGGATTTATAGTTTTTCTTTTTAAAAATCGATAATCCGGTGGATAAAATTTAATTATTTAATTAATATGTATTATTTTTAAGCAAATTTGAGTGTTTATCAAATAAAACAACCCAAAAAACGCAGAAAACACTCGCGACAACTTATTATAACGGAATACATTACCGACCTTGAGTCACCAGAGAGAGCAGTTTGACTTTCGTGGCTAACGTTATCTCTCATTAAAAGTTAAATAAAATTGTTAGTTGGTGGTAGTTGGTAGCGAATTTTATAGGAATGTAAGTATACATATTGGACTAGCTAATGGAAGTATAGGTAAGACGTTCCATGACGTTCCGGATTTTTGGCAGACTATACAAACAAAAAACAATGATATAAAAATTGTTTAAATTAAATGATTTAAATAACAAACAACCAGTGAATTAATTTTATTGGAATTGATTGTTTATAAAAATGACACTATTGGTAAACAAAAAAAAAATAATCTAGCAGATATCCATCCTTAAATAGGATCAATATCGACATTTTATAAAAGCAGTAATTTGACTTCATAATTAAGATTATTCATAACCTTCTAAGAAACGAGGAATAAAATCAAAGTGCATGAAGTTTTACAAAAATTGGCTCTCGATTTTTTTACGCCCAAGTATTGACAACATTCCCTGAAAAAATTACGCATTTTGGAGACCATTTTTTATACCACTTTTGGCGCGCTAGAATCACTTCTCATCCCACTGTGCGACGTATTGATGGCCAGTGTTGGTACAGCTAAGAGACAGGGCATTCAATGGAGACCGTTCGAAAGTCTCAGTCATTTAGACTATGCCGATGACATATGTATGTCTACTGGCAAATACCATCAGTGGGCTGAACGGGATGTGCCATACACTGCAAGTGAAGGGAGAGTTGAGTGGTCTAAGAATAAATCGCAAAAAGACAAAAACAATGCTCACAGGCTGCTCCACACAGTAGCGGTTTGGAAGACCAAGAACAACATGGAAATCAACTGTCTTAGCGGAAGCAGAATCCCAGAGAAAAACGTGGCCACAGCTAAAGTACCTTGCAGCAGACAGAGTGAAGGATGAAGACGTTTTGTTGAAACCCTATCCCCCAGCCACGATGATGATGATGATGATCACCTCAAAATGCACGAGAGTTCTTCTTGGTGAAAAGTTGACAGTTCGATTACAAAAAAAAAGATGTTGCAGTTCGTTGTTTCTCGCTTGCCCTTGTGATTCAAAAAATTGAAAAAAATCTTTACCTTACCTTGAGGCCACACGAGCAAGTACTGGCAAGCAAGTTGCAATACATACCCATTTGCACAAACAAACCCAAGCAACTTGCTTATCAACTGGCATGCAAGTTTTAAAGCCAGTAATGAAGGAAGTTGGGTGGCAAGGAAGTGGAATGCAAGTGGAATGCAAGTGGAATGCAAGTGGAATGGAAGGGGAATGCAAGTGGAAAGCAAGTGGAAGGCAAGTGGAATGCAAATTACGAATTTGACAGGCAGTGTATGTAACCAACTTGCTTGCAAAGACTTGCTCGTATGGCTCAGGGTTAATGGATTCGGTGGATTTGTCCCCTTTTACACGACGACCTTAGAGTCATGACTTTTTTCGAAATTAAATGAGTGCGAAGGTGAGATCAGATGTTTTTTTCTCGTTCGCACTCATTGAATTTCGAAAAAAGTCATGACTCTAAAGTCGTCTTGTAATAGGGCACTTTGATAGCCCTATTCTGGCGTTGTGAGGGCTCACAGGTCACAAGCTCTTGTGAGGTTTTCCTTGTGAGGTTTTTCTTGTGAGTTTTTTTGTGATTCGATAACATTTTCGGTATTCTGGGAAAGTCATCACAAGAAATTCACCACGGTGAATGGGCACGTTCAAACATGTCAGATTGTCATGATTTCTAGTTTATTGGGCTCTGATTGGCCGACTGTCATAGACAGACAGATCAGTGAACTTTCAAAATGTTCTGGATTTATGTTGAACACACCTTCATATTTCTTACATCAAAATAAACATGATTTGTTTGATTTTTTTTTAATAAATTAGCTAAGTGCATGCAAGAATGTTTATTTTTCATTCATTTATTTATTTTAAGGAGGAGGCAATTAGAAAAACCCAAACAAACATGTTAAAGCCGTAATATTCGAAATGACAAGTGTTACTTTTTATTTGTGACCTCCTCCGAAGGAGATCACAGTTTCGATAGTTTTTGTGAGGATCACAAGCTGTGAGGTTGCTGCCAGAATACGAAAACCTCACAAAAACAAATTAACCTCACCTTGTGAGGTTGTTGTGACTTGTGAGGTATCAGTGAGGTTTGCCAGAATAGGGATGTGAATTCCTTCGTTTTAGGGCGGTATTCACCGAGCACTCATAAACGGCTCTTAAGTTTATGAGGCTCCTAACTTAAATAATATTTGTGCTATTCACCAACGACTCATAGCTCTTTTTCGAAGTTCGAAAATGAGAACGACTCTCTCTTCTCCAGGTACCCCCAAACTGTGATATCAAACTGTTTTCAAAAATGAGCGCACTTTGTCGGTACTTCTTGGATCCTTGAAAAAATGAGTGTTGCATGCACATAAATAAATTCTTTGTGACTACAGTGATTTTAATTTCTTTCCACTTTTTTTCTAAGTTTTGTCTCGGGGTGAAGATCATTGCACGTTTTATTTTGTTTTATATAGGGAAATGTTCTTACTTTACTTTTTACTTTCGCTTATTATTTCGTTCGTACATTGTCTTCTACGTTTGCGGATCCAAAATGGACCCGTACGCTTGAAGGGGAGATAGACGTCAAACGTTGTTTTATATTAGCTGTGTTAAATGAAGAAAAACTACATCAGGGGCAATTTCACAAGAGTGAGTTTTGTCTGTGTAGGTACACAGAAATTCGTGTACGCATCGATTTTTGCGATTCAGCTAGAGTGAGTTTTAAGTTTTTGACAGATAACGCATGCACAATCAATCAAATTCATTTACATTTGTTTTGGGTGTACACAGAAAATCAGTCACCCTTGCGGAATTGGGCCTCAGAGCAGTATAAATGTGTGAAAACTGTCAAAACTATCAGATTTAAGCAAAAAGCTTTTCTGAGATAAATTTTAGCTTATTATTATCCCAGAAAAAATCAACTGGTACTGGTACTTCAACATTTCTCACTCACTTTCTACACCACAAAAGTAGGTGCCGGAAATATTGTTCTTAACTGTTCTGATCTTTTTCATGGAACACATAGTGACAGAATGAAGAACAGTTTGAGCAAGGTTTTTACTCATGGAACACACAATCCTGTACTTTTCTGTAATTTTCTATTCGAAACAGATTCATTATATACACCTTTTATTAACAAAAGAATTATCTTCACCGCGTGAAGTACAAAATGAACTTAAAAAATTGAAACAATAAATAAAATTCCTGAAGACAAAAGGAATTACAATATTTGTGCGTGTGAGACTCATTTTTGTAAGGATCCAAAAAGTACCGGCAAAATGAGTCAGTGAATTTTCTTGAAGGGTTGCTTCGATGGTTTTCGAATTAGTTTTCGGAGAGAGCGCTCATAACTTTATGAGTGGTCAGGACCACTCATAACTTTTATGAGCGCTCATAAGTATTCATTATTATTGCTTGGTGAATAGGTTTATGAAGCTCTTAACCCGGAGGCCACACGAGCGAGTAATCGCTAGCGAGTTACCAATACATCGAAACTTTTCCTACTCGCTAGCCAACTGGCTTGCCTTTTTCGAAGCCAGTTGAGAAGCGAGTAGAGTGGCGAGTGATTTGACAGTTAATGTATGTACCCAACTCGCTAGCGAGTACTCGCTCGTGTGGCTTCCGGGTAAGTTATGAGCGTTCGGTGAATACCGCCCTTAGTTTTGACCAATAAGTTGACTCGAACCGGGTTGACTCTAACTGGGTTAACTCATACATGGTTGACTCATACTGGGCTGACTCAAACCGCATTGAGTCAAACCGGGTTGACTAAAACTGGGTTGACTCAAGCTGGCTTGGCTCGAACCGGGTTGACTCGAACAGGGTTCACTCAAAATGGACTGACTCAATCCGGGGTGACTCAAACCACTGATCTCTATAATACACTGGATAGTGTATTCCTTATAATGTATAACAGTTTCTTTGCTTCCATTTGAAGATGACAATTAGGTGGTCGGCTTCATAATTTGACATCTGAATTATAAAAAAAAAAATGTATTTTCCAGATAGGGATGTGCGGTATTGAAACAACATCGATTTCAACATCGAAGATCAAACATCGATGTCAATAAATATCGAACCGAAAACATCGATGTTTTTCAGGTGTTTTTGTTTAAGTTTTTTGTTTGACCAAAGCAAAAAATGCGTCATGCTATGCTCTAATGTATTTTTGCTTTCAAAATTTCTGGTGCCGGCTATTTTTTCTTAAGTTTCTTAAAATCGATTTAAGTTTTCATACAAATAAAAAATGTGAAGTCGTAAACAAGGTATTTCAACTTTAAACATCGATATTGCAAAATAATTATGCACAGAAGCTTGTATACTTAAACCGCGTGTAAGTGGTATCTTTCTAGGCATCAATGATTTTAATGGGTGAAAATCGATGTTAAAATATGTATTTTGCACAATGAATATCAACAAATTTGATAAAATCAATATTGCAAGGCAATTCATGGTGTTAAGCTGTTATGTGTGACCTTTTTGAAATCCGATATCTCAAAATCTTGTTTCACACGAAGGTGTGCGCAAGAACTGCGGTGTAAACTGGGTGTTTCTGACCATCGATAATTTTAATTCGTGAAAATCGATGTTAAATATGTATTTTGCAGTAATATTTCAAGGAATTTTGTGTAAACTGTTTTCTGTGGCTTTTTGGAATATATCGATATTGCAAAACACGAAGTTGTGTGCAAAAACTTGCATTGGTGTAAATTGGGTCTTTCTGAGCATCTATAATTTCAATGCGTGGAAATCGATGCTAAAATTTGAATTTTGCAAATTATATCGTCCACAGATTTTATAGAAGCAATATTGCAAGTATTTCATGTGTACACTGTTATCTAACGATATTGCAGGATATGTTTGCTTACAAAAGTGTGTACAAAAACTTGTGTGCTTTAAAATGCGTCTTGCTGAGCATCGATGATATTAATGCTTGAATATCGATGTAAAAATATTTCTTTTGCAAAAATAAACACAAAACAAATTTGATGGAAGCAAAATTGATAGGCACTTCATGTGTAAACTTATATCTGTGCCTTTTTGCACATCGAAAGTTTCGTTGTGGTTCTGAATTTTTAAGTTTGGTTTGGGAGATCCTTTGATGATTTCCTTTTGAGATGACAGATGACTTAAAAACTATGAAAGTCACTCCATCTAGATTTTACTAGCAGAATCAATCATTTTCGTTCTAACTTTTTTTGTTTTTTAGTCCGATGTTTTGGATGTTAATATCGATGTTAGAAAACATCGAAATCTTTATTATCGATATTTTGCAAATATCGATTAAAAATCGCTCATCCCTATTTCCAGATGTCTATCTGAAGAAAGGGAACAGACCATGATATGAAAATATAAACTTTTGTGGAAGTTTGTTTTATTATTTATTATCTTTAAGTTATTCACTGTGTGCATTTGGTATATTTTTTTTGTATAATTACATAGTGGAATGAGATTAATCATTGCAGTTTGCGAACAAGTTGAGCAAAACAGCTACAGCGCTATTAATAAAAAACGCTTATTCTACCTTTATTCCACGATTTAATAAGAATAAGAATTAAGCCACGGATTAAAATTTCTCATTAAAAAAAAAATTATATTCGTGGAATAGTAAAGTGACGTTTACCGTACAAGGCCTGTTAAGTATCTTGAAATTTGTACCAAGTTTCGGAAGCTTGGGTTTTTTTCCGTATGGGTTTTGACATCTTAAAATTTCAAGTAACCAAACACACCTAAGAACTTTCTTGTTTATGTCTATCTAAATTATTAGTAGGTATTTTGGTAAATTTAATGGCCGAACAGAATGGTGTAGCTGTAGTTGTCGCGTGTAGCGCTGTCAAAGTAGAAAGATACAAAAATAGTATAAAGTGCCACAATGAGCAGCTGTAAATGTAGCAAGGAATGTATGGTGTAGCAGAAGTTAAACTAAATTCAACTCTTGCTTTGCTACCTGCTGCAGCTACGTTCATTCTGTTCAAGGGGTTAATTAAAAAAGAAAAAGAAGCGAGAGTTGCAGCACCAAAGACAAAGTAAGCTCATAAAAATAAACCAAACCGTTTATAAATAACCTTTTGCTTTATATTCTTCAGAAAATAGTGAAATCATTGTGCATAGAAAAAAAATGTTATTGAAAAGGTAAATCTTCTGATACCAACACCAATAAAAAAAAGAGTCTGCTGCTTATTCCTTCGCTAAACCATCCGCTTCGGTGGTTTAGCATAGTAAACGTCACATAGCAGACATTTTGTTTTATTAGTATCACTCTGCACTTAATCCATGGAATAATGCTAACCCTTCGCTATTCCGCGTTTTTTAATTTGGCTGCTAATGAATAATTATGATGAGGAGGATGCGATTGCATATTCTACGTTTTTTTTTTTGTTATGTATTTACCTCCTTGTCACACTCTTTACGTTTGTTATTCCGTTTCATTTAACAATTAGTGAATGAATTGAAATTACGAACACAACAAATGTTAGCAAACAGATCTCGGGGGGTGAAACGAACGGAGAATTGATGTCTGTTTAATGGATTATCTTTGTATTACATGTTATACAGTTATACTGGTATACAAAAAAGTGGTCAGCTTCATAATATAACAATTCTTCAAATGGAAGCAATATTTTTGTATCGATACACTATCCAGTGTTTTATAGAGATCAGTGACTCAAACCGAGTTAACTCAGACCGGGTTGAAAGACGAAAAATTAGGTTTGTTCGCTGTTCCCTGCCCCAGGGTGCACTGGGGAATGTCATTCAAATGTCAAAAAACTGGGGGCTGCCCGGGTTTTGATTTCACATCGAACACCTCAGTGTTACTTTTGTATGATAAAAATGTTAAGGTGCTTGGAAACTATTTTGTGCAGCTTCAAAATCTTTATGCAAGCACTAGATATCCATATATTTTCCTTAGCATTGTATTTATTAATATATAAGTTAATACAAAGTAACAAAATAGTATACAAAATATTTCTCATTTATTATTTATATCGTCATAAAAAATCGCAAAGTTAATCCTTTTCCTTTGACATTCAACTTTTACAAACAGCTGATTTCAATTTCGCAGCTTTGATTTCTTTCCCTAAGAAAAAACCTGGGGTGCGAAAGAGCGAGTTCAGTGCTCGCCCCGAACACACATCGAACACAGTGCAAATAAACTTGGGTGAAAAAATTGTCACATAAAACACATTAGAACGAGTTCAGGGCGGCCCAGTGCGCCTCAGTGCTGACATCGAACAAACCTATTATAGAAGAAACTCCCTCAAAATTTTCCATTTTCATATCATTGGTCTATTTCTCTTTCTTCAAATTGATATTTTGAAAATACTTTTTTTTGTGTAATGTAGACGTCATGTTATGAAGCCGACCACCGTTAGCCTTTTAATACCAATGTCAAGCAATGTCAAAAAATCACTGTCTCCGCCGTTGATTGTTCACTTCACGAGGAAGTATGTACTAGGCCTTAAGCTTAGGTAATACCACCTCGTGAAGTGAATAATCGCCAGTGGAGAAAGTGATTCTTTGACATTGCTCACTAATACAGACTTGCAAATGTGTTTTGAACGCTTGACGTTTAAGGTAGAACTAGAATAGTCGGAAGCCAACTTAAGTGGTCGTACGAAACCGAGCGAAAACAAGAAATTTATATGACGCGCACATAATTGCGAAGTGGAACTTTTCGTTTAGTTTTCGTTAACTTTTGCCGTCGGAAGTGAGAGCGCTCAACGACCGCTCTTTCGTAAGTAGACGAATGCTAAATAAAAATGGTGGAAGCAACCTAACAAGAACTTGGCACTTGGTGGCTTGGTGCAAAGTTTCCAACTTTTTTTTTCTGTTTGATGCAACTTGCAACTTGCTTATCAACTGGCATGCAAGTTTTAAAGCCAGTAATGAAGCAAGTTGGGTGGCAAGGAAGTGGAATGCAAGTGGAATGCAAGTGGAATGGAAGGGGAATGCAAGTGGAAAGCAAGTGGAAGGCAAGTGGAATGCAAATTACGAATTTGACAGGCAGTGTATGTAACCAACTTGCTTGCAAAGACTTGCTCGTATGGCTCAGGGTTAATGGATTCGGTGGATTTGTCCCCTTTTACACGACGACCTTAGAGTCATGACTTTTTTCGAAATTAAATGAGTGCGAAGGTGAGATCAGATGTTTTTTTCTCGTTCGCACTCATTGAATTTCGAAAAAAGTCATGACTCTAAAGTCGTCTTGTAATAGGGCACTTTGATAGCCCTATTCTGGCGTTGTGAGGGCTCACAGGTCACAAGCTCTTGTGAGGTTTTCCTTGTGAGGTTTTTCTTGTGAGTTTTTTTGTGATTCGATAACATTTTCGGTATTCTGGGAAAATCATCACAAGAAATTCACCACGGTGAATGGGCACGTTCAAACATGTCAGATTGTCATGATTTCTAGTTTATTGGGCTCTGATTGGCCGACTGTCATAGACAGACAGATCAGTGAACTTTCAAAATGTTCTGGATTTATGTTGAACACACCTTCATATTTCTTACATCAAAATAAACATGATTTGTTTGATTTTTTTTTAATAAATTAGCTAAGTGCATGCAAGAATGTTTATTTTTCATTCATTTATTTATTTTAAGGAGGAGGCAATTAGAAAAACACAAACAAACATGTTAAAGCCGTAATATTCGAAATGACAAGTGTTACTTTTTATTTGTGACCTCCTCCGAAGGAGATCACAGTTTCGATAGTTTTTGTGAGGATCACAAGCTGTGAGGTTGCTGCCAGAATACGAAAACCTCACAAAAACAAATTAACCTCACCTTGTGAGGTTGTTGTGACTTGTGAGGTATCAGTGAGGTTTGCCAGAATAGGGATGTGAATTCCTTCGTTTTAGGGCGGTATTCACCGAGCACTCATAAACGGCTCTTAAGTTTATGAGGCTCCTAACTTAAATAATATTTGTGCTATTCACCAACGACTCATAGCTCTTTTTCGAAGTTCGAAAATGAGAACGACTCTCTCTTCTCCAGGTACCCCCAAACTGTGATATCAAACTGTTTTCAAAAATGAGCGCACTTTGTCGGTACTTCTTGGATCCTTGAAAAAATGAGTGTTGCATGCACATAAATAAATTCTTTGTGACTACAGTGATTTTAATTTCTTTCCACTTTTTTTCTAAGTTTTGTCTCGGGGTGAAGATCATTGCACGTTTTATTTTGTTTTATATAGGGAAATGTTCTTACTTTACTTTTTACTTTCGCTTATTATTTCGTTCGTACATTGTCTTCTACGTTTGCGGATCCAAAATGGACCCGTACGCTTGAAGGGGAGATAGACGTCAAACGTTGTTTTATATTAGCTGTGTTAAATGAAGAAAAACTACATCAGGGGCAATTTCACAAGAGTGAGTTTTGTCTGTGTAGGTACACAGAAATTCGTGTACGCATCGATTTTTGCGATTCAGCTAGAGTGAGTTTTAAGTTTTTGACAGATAACGCATGCACAATCAATCAAATTCATTTACATTTGTTTTGGGTGTACACAGAAAATCAGTCACCCTTGCGGAATTGGGCCTCAGAGCAGTATAAATGTGTGAAAACTGTCAAAACTATCAGATTTAAGCAAAAAGCTTTTCTGAGATAAATTTTAGCTTATTATTATCCCAGAAAAAATCAACTGGTACTGGTACTTCAACATTTCTCACTCACTTTCTACACCACAAAAGTAGGTGCCGGAAATATTGTTCTTAACTGTTCTGATCTTTTTCATGGAACACATAGTGACAGAATGAAGAACAGTTTGAGCAAGGTTTTTACTCATGGAACACACAATCCTGTACTTTTCTGTAATTTTCTATTCGAAACAGATTCATTATATACACCTTTTATTAACAAAAGAATTATCTTCACCGCGTGAAGTACAAAATGAACTTAAAAAATTGAAACAATAAATAAAATTCCTGAAGACAAAAGGAATTACAATATTTGTGCGTGCGAGACTCATTTTTGTAAGGATCCAAAAAGTACCGGCAAAATGAGTCAGTGAATTTTCTTGAAGGGTTGCTTCGATGGTTTTCGAATTAGTTTTCGGAGAGAGCGCTCATAACTTTATGAGTGGTCAGGACCACTCATAACTTTTATGAGCGCTCATAAGTATTCATTATTATTGCTTGGTGAATAGGTTTATGAAGCTCTTAACCCGGAGGCCACACGAGCGAGTAATCGCTAGCGAGTTACCAATACATCGAAACTTTTCCTACTCGCTAGCCAACTGGCTTGCCTTTTTCGAAGCCAGTTGAGAAGCGAGTAGAGTGGCGAGTGATTTGACAGTTAATGTATGTACCCAACTCGCTAGCGAGTACTCGCTCGTGTGGCTTCCGGGTAAGTTATGAGCGTTCGGTGAATACCGCCCTTAGTTTTGACCAATAAGTTGACTCGAACCGGGTTGACTCTAACTGGGTTAACTCATACATGGTTGACTCATACTGGGCTGACTCAAACCGCATTGAGTCAAACCGGGTTGACTAAAACTGGGTTGACTCAAGCTGGCTTGGCTCGAACCGGGTTGACTCGAACAGGGTTCACTCAAAATGGACTGACTCAATCCGGGGTGACTCAAACCACTGATCTCTATAATACACTGGATAGTGTATTCCTTATAATGTATAACAGTTTCTTTGCTTCCATTTGAAGATGACAATTAGGTGGTCGGCTTCATAATTTGACATCTGAATTATAAAAAAAAAAATGTATTTTCCAGATAGGGATGTGCGGTATTGAAACAACATCGATTTCAACATCGAAGATCAAACATCGATGTCAATAAATATCGAACCGAAAACATCGATGTTTTTCAGGTGTTTTTGTTTAAGTTTTTTGTTTGACCAAAGCAAAAAATGCGTCATGCTATGCTCTAATGTATTTTTGCTTTCAAAATTTCTGGTGCCGGCTATTTTTTCTTAAGTTTCTTAAAATCGATTTAAGTTTTCATACAAATAAAAAATGTGAAGTCGTAAACAAGGTATTTCAACTTTAAACATCGATATTGCAAAATAATTATGCACAGAAGCTTGTATACTTAAACCGCGTGTAAGTGGTATCTTTCTAGGCATCAATGATTTTAATGGGTGAAAATCGATGTTAAAATATGTATTTTGCACAATGAATATCAACAAATTTGATAAAATCAATATTGCAAGGCAATTCATGGTGTTAAGCTGTTATGTGTGACCTTTTTGAAATCCGATATCTCAAAATCTTGTTTCACACGAAGGTGTGCGCAAGAACTGCGGTGTAAACTGGGTGTTTCTGACCATCGATAATTTTAATTCGTGAAAATCGATGTTAAATATGTATTTTGCAGTAATATTTCAAGGAATTTTGTGTAAACTGTTTTCTGTGGCTTTTTGGAATATATCGATATTGCAAAACACGAAGTTGTGTGCAAAAACTTGCATTGGTGTAAATTGGGTCTTTCTGAGCATCTATAATTTCAATGCGTGGAAATCGATGCTAAAATTTGAATTTTGCAAATTATATCGTCCACAGATTTTATAGAAGCAATATTGCAAGTATTTCATGTGTACACTGTTATCTAACGATATTGCAGGATATGTTTGCTTACAAAAGTGTGTACAAAAACTTGTGTGCTTTAAAATGCGTCTTGCTGAGCATCGATGATATTAATGCTTGAATATCGATGTAAAAATATTTCTTTTGCAAAAATAAACACAAAACAAATTTGATGGAAGCAAAATTGATAGGCACTTCATGTGTAAACTTATATCTGTGCCTTTTTGCACATCGAAAGTTTCGTTGTGGTTCTGAATTTTTAAGTTTGGTTTGGGAGATCCTTTGATGATTTCCTTTTGAGATGACAGATGACTTAAAAACTATGAAAGTCACTCCATCTAGATTTTACTAGCAGAATCAATCATTTTCGTTCTAACTTTTTTTGTTTTTTAGTCCGATGTTTTGGATGTTAATATCGATGTTAGAAAACATCGAAATCTTTATTATCGATATTTTGCAAATATCGATTAAAAATCGCTCATCCCTATTTCCAGATGTCTATCTGAAGAAAGGGAACAGACCATGATATGAAAATATAAACTTTTGTGGAAGTTTGTTTTATTATTTATTATCTTTAAGTTATTCACTGTGTGCATTTGGTATATTTTTTTTGTATAATTACATAGTGGAATGAGATTAATCATTGCAGTTTGCGAACAAGTTGAGCAAAACAGCTACAGCGCTATTAATAAAAAACGCTTATTCTACCTTTATTCCACGATTTAGCTAAGCCACGGAATAAGAATTAAGCCACGGATTAAAATTTCTCATTAAAAAAAAAATTATATTCGTGGAATAGTAAAGTGACGTTTACCGTACAAGGCCTGTTAAGTATCTTGAAATTTGTACCAAGTTTCGGAAGCTTGGGTTTTTTTCCGTATGGGTTTTGACATCTTAAAATTTCAAGTAACCAAACACACCTAAGAACTTTCTTGTTTATGTCTATCTAAATTATTAGTAGGTATTTTGGTAAATTTAATGGCCGAACAGAATGGTGTAGCTGTAGTTGTCGCGTGTAGCGCTGTCAAAGTAGAAAGATACAAAAATAGTATAAAGTGCCACAATGAGCAGCTGTAAATGTAGCAAGGAATGTATGGTGTAGCAGAAGTTAAACTAAATTCAACTCTTGCTTTGCTACCTGCTGCAGCTACGTTCATTCTGTTCATGGGGTTAATTAAAAAAGAAAAAGAAGCGAGAGTTGCAGCACCAAAGACAAAGTAAGCTCATAAAAATAAACCAAACCGTTTATAAATAACCTTTTGCTTTATATTCTTCAGAAAATAGTGAAATCATTGTGCATAGAAAAAAAATGTTATTGAAAAGGTAAATCTTCTGATACCAACACCAATAAAAAAAAGAGTCTGCTGCTTATTCCTTCGCTAAACCATCCGCTTCGGTGGTTTAGCATAGTAAACGTCACATAGCAGACATTTTGTTTTATTAGTATCACTCTGCACTTAATCCATGGAATAATGCTAACCCTTCGCTATTCCGCGTTTTTTAATTTGGCTGCTAATGAATAATTATGATGAGGAGGATGCGATTGCATATTCTACGTTTTTTTTTTGTTATGTATTTACCTCCTTGTCACACTCTTTACGTTTGTTATTCCGTTTCATTTAACAATTAGTGAATGAATTGAAATTACGAACACAACAAATGTTAGCAAACAGATCTCGGGGGGTGAAACGAACGGAGAATTGATGTCTGTTTAATGGATTATCTTTGTATTACATGTTATACAGTTATACTGGTATACAAAAAAGTGGTCAGCTTCATAATATAACAATTCTTCAAATGGAAGCAATATTTTTGTATCGATACACTATCCAGTGTTTTATAGAGATCAGTGACTCAAACCGAGTTAACTCAGACCGGGTTGAAAGACGAAAAATTAGGTTTGTTCGCTGTTCCCTGCCCCAGGGTGCACTGGGGAATGTTATTCAAATGTCAAAAAACTGGGGGCTGCCCGGGTTTTGATTTCACATCGAACACCTCAGTGTTACTTTTGTATGATAAAAATGTTAAGGTGCTTGGAAACTATTTTGTGCAGCTTCAAAATCTTTATGCAAGCACTAGATATCCATATATTTTCCTTAGCATTGTATTTATTAATATATAAGTTAATACAAAGTAACAAAATAGTATACAAAATATTTCTCATTTATTATTTATATCGTCATAAAAAATCGCAAAGTTAATCCTTTTCCTTTGACATTCAACTTTTACAAACAGCTGATTTCAATTTCGCAGCTTTGATTTCTTTCCCTAAGAAAAAACCTGGGGTGCGAAAGAGCGAGTTCAGTGCTCGCCCCGAACACACATCGAACACAGTGCAAATAAACTTGGGTGAAAAAATTGTCACATAAAACACATTAGAACGAGTTCAGGGCGGCCCAGTGCGCCTCAGTGCTGACATCGAACAAACCTATTATAGAAGAAACTCCCTCAAAATTTTCCATTTTCATATCATTGGTCTATTTCTCTTTCTTCAAATTGATATTTTGAAAATACTTTTTTTTGTGTAATGTAGACGTCATGTTATGAAGCCGACCACCGTTAGCCTTTTAATACCAATGTCAAGCAATGTCAAAAAATCACTGTCTCCGCCGTTGATTGTTCACTTCACGAGGAAGTATGTACTAGGCCTTAAGCTTAGGTAATACCACCTCGTGAAGTGAATAATCGCCAGTGGAGAAAGTGATTCTTTGACATTGCTCACTAATACAGACTTGCAAATGTGTTTTGAACGCTTGACGTTTAAGGTAGAACTAGAATAGTCGGAAGCCAACTTAAGTGGTCGTACGAAACCGAGCGAAAACAAGAAATTTATATGACGCGCACATAATTGCGAAGTGGAACTTTTCGTTTAGTTTTCGTTAACTTTTGCCGTCGGAAGTGAGAGCGCTCAACGACCGCTCTTTCGTAAGTAGACGAATGCTAAATAAAAATGGTGGAAGCAACCTAACAAGAACTTGGCACTTGGTGGCTTGGTGCAAAGTTTCCAACTTTTTTTTTCTGTTTGATGAGTGAATGAGAGAAGTCAAAACAATTTTCTTTTAATTACTTTATATCACATAGAATTTTAGTGGTTTTGCAAACTAAATTATTAAAAGCTATCACTGCGCTGTGGGAATGAGAGAATAAACATGAATGAATGAGAAAATAAACATTGAATAAGCAATTATTTATTTTTTGTTCACTTCCAACCACTTAAGTGCCACTTGTGAAATTGACGTTTCGAGAAGCTACTTTTCGGTCGGTTTTGACATAAGCTTCCGACAGCTTCCGCCTATTCTAGTTCTACCTTTAAAATCACAATGCATCCAATGACGGTGTTCACATTGGACTGACTCCTCCGACTTATTTTGACATTCATCCAACTTCTTTTGTTCAGACACAAACTAATGTGAACGCCAACAGACTCACTTTGAAGTTGAGAAGTCGTTTAAAGAAAACACAAATCTGAGCTCGTTGAGGGATTAATTAATTTGTTTTTCATTCCAAAACTTTAATTTAATTTGTTTAAAATATTTTCCAATGAAATAAAATTGAATTGTGTAGTATTTGTCTGCCAAAGAAAAAGTACAGAGAGATAAAGCAGTTGTCAGAAAAGAATACGTCAAAAAAAATCCATAGATTTCCAAAAAATTTAAAATATTCTGCTTGTCCTTCCCATCTCTTTCTCACCATCAAGTGAGAGTGAGATAAAGTACAGAGACGTCAAAAAAAGTCGGAGGAGTCAGTTCAATGTGAACACCGTCAATTGCATACATTTTGCACGGAAATTGCTCGTGAAAGAAAACTGTCCACACGAGCAGAGAATAGGCGTTTTTCTTTTTTAGCTCCGAGCACAGCACTGAGTTGTCAAAAAAAGATCTGTGTTTCTTTTTTAGCTCCGAGTACTCAGAGCGCTCAACTTGTGTTTCTTTTTTAAATCAGAGCTAGCTCGGAGTACGCTCCATGAGCTCAGGATAAAAAGACCGACATTTTTGTTCACTTATTTCAAGTGGACGCGTTCAACACATAAATTTCAGTTTATAATTTTGAATTTGTCAAGTTTTTGATTGGCCAGCTGTCTGATGAAAATTAAGTTATTAATCAAATTTGGTGAGTTGAACGCATCGCAATCGTATGACATTTCAGAGCTCGGGTGTGTTTCAAAAGGGGTTTTTCTTTTTTAATTCAGAGCAGAGCCTGAACTGTCAAACAAAAAGTTGTGTTTCTTTTTTAGCTCTGAGCGTTCAGAGCTAAAAATTTGTATTTCTTTTTTCGTTCTGAGTGTGTTCAGAGTTTGTTCAGAGCGCGCTCTATGAGCTCAGAATAAAATGACTGAGCAGACCGAGTTCAATGCTGAACGCATAGCATTTGACAGCTAGTGTTCAGGTGTATTTCAAAAATAGAGAGCTCTGATCATACTCTGCTCAGAGCTAACTCCGATAGCTCCAGCTCTTCTCCATGCTCTGCTCAGAGCTAAAAAAGAAAAACGCCTAATATCAAATAAAGAAGCCAATCCTTCGTACGTTTAAACCTCCAAAACCCATTTGTTTACATTTTTGTATTTGTGATTTCATTTCTAGCCCGATTCTCCCCCTTGTGAGGAATCATAAGTCACAAGCTGTTGTGACTACTCCTTGTGAGGATTGATGTGACTCGATAACATTTTGGTATTCTCCCCCTAGTAGTCACAAGCAAACTCACCACGAAATTCACCACAGCATTTTGTTGGTAGCTTCTTGACCGATAAGCGCACACATAAACAACTCTACAAGTAATCGCAACGAACTTAACCATCACACCCACAATATGTATTCAGTTTATCTGTCTCATAAATACAAAGCAAAAGAATATCGCGCCTTTGTCCTATTCTTTTGCTTAAGAAATGAAAGAATACATACATTTTGTTCTCTTTCGCACAGAGAACATATCGCCTCCGTAGAAAGAATATAATTCAATGATTTGTAGAAACTCAAGTAAATTGTGAGTTGTGACCTGCTCTGGAGGAGATCACAGTTTTGGTTGTTTTTATGACTATCACAAGTTGTGACTTTAGGGGGAGAATACGAAAAAGTCACAAAATCTGTTTCACCACTTCTTGTGACTTGTGAGGTATCAGTGATGATGGGGAGAATAGGGCTATTCGTGTCGAAGACGGTGTTCATACCAGCTTCACGTGAGGCGACAAATTTTGACGTCTCTCTTTTGTATCTCATTCTTATTTATTGAAAAGAAAGAGATGGAGAGTTGAGGTAGAAATTTTCAAAAAATTTAAAAACTTCTGCCTCACCTCGCCATCTCTTTCCTTCCAATAGATAGTAATTAGATAAAAAAGAGAGACGTCAAAATGAGTTGCCTCACGTGAAGCTGGTATGAACACCGTCGAAGAATAGATGTGAATTGCAACAACAATACCTGTGCTGAATGATGTGCTGAATGACTAGTTGATTGTGTGCGTTTTTCACTGCTTTTTTTTATTTGATATTCTCTGGCTTTGGGGTTGGAGCTTAACACCCCGACTCCACAGGAGATAATTTCTATCAGGATGCCCATCTTGACAGTAGATATCCAATGGAGTCACTCCGTTTCATCTCTTGTTGGGATATCAGAGATATCTATCTGCGATTATATCTTGACAGAGATCGCTGATATGAATTTTGACAGATGAAGATTTTTTTGCTTGTTGTCTCGATTTTTCTCATTATTTTGTATATGTATCCATATCCATTTGTTAGTTTCTTCCTCGGCAAATGGAATTTTTTTTTGTACTTTTGGAAGCTAAAAATTAATTCAGTTTCGCTTTCGTGATTTGTTGGACAAATTTTTGAAAATTCAAATAAAACTATATTTAGTAGGTAATTACAGTGCTGACAAAAGCAACTTTTTGCAAGAGATAAAACTCTGGTGTATAACTACCTGGATTGTAATTTATTTTTTAATCGTTTTATTAGTAAATGCTCTAATTATTACCACATTAAAAGTAATAATAACGAAAACGATTTATATTTTCAATATTCTCCTTTTTACTAAAAGAAAAATATCGGTATTCGGTTTGCAACCAAAACGAACACAGTCGAATAGCTAGTTTCTTTTTTTTTTGTGCGCCAAAAACCAGCCATCAAACTCTCGTGCTGTCTTGCTATGGAATGAAATATCATAACATGATTTGCCCAGCATAGATAGAAGACAATGCAAGATATAAATATCTGATATTTAGTTAGAGAGAAATTATCTCCTGTGGAGTCGGGGTGTAACTGACAGCTGATTACAAAAACAAAAAGTTAAATGAAACCCCAAGGCAACAACAGAAGACAACAAAAACATTCCACCCTTCAAGCAAAGGAGTCCGTTTTGGATCCGCAAACGTAGTGAACAACGTATGAACGACTACGTTTTCGAATCCAAATGTGGATCCTCAAAACTGCGTTTTACGGCTCAAATTAGTATGGAAATTAGAATCACCGCGGACCCACTTGCGCATGCGTTATGAGATACAAAATTCACCATAGTTAGCAAGTATCGAAACCAGTAGGTATGAAGAGAAAATTCCCTTATCAAGTTCTAAATTTCCTACAAGCAACAACCAACAACCACAGACAAAGGACAAACAAACAACAAGACGAATTTTTTTCCTTTCAAAGCACATTTATTTGGAATTTATACAAATATTAACAAAAACACACTTATTTGCAATAGCAAAGATTAAACAAATTCCAATTGCATTAGTTTGTATTTTTGACCGAAAATGTGTTTAAGTTTTTACAACAAAACGAATTAAAACAAGAAATGATCTTCACCGCACGACTTGCAAAAGTAAATAGTACTAAAAAAAAATAAGTGGTGGAAAAAAATAAAATCCCCGTGAGAGCTCATTTTTTAAGGATCCAAGCAGCACCGAAAAAGTTGGGTCAGTAAATTTGCTTGAAGGGCAGGTACGCCAAGGACAAGGACAAAGATTTTCCTTTGCGATTTCACTTGTGTAGTAAGCAAATTTAAAATTTTGATTTTCAGAAAAACACTTTAATTCAATGTACATATTTCCATTAGCAACATAAATCTATTCAGAAGATTAATTACCATAGTAATAAAAAAAAACAATAGCATTCAAATTAAATGCCAAACGCCATGGAAAAGACCAACTGTAAGAAACCATTACAACCGTCTGTAGGTGGACGTAAGAAATCTGGACCGAAATTTGAGCTCTCTGAAGAACAAAAAGCTGACATCAGAGAAGCATTTGATTTATTCGATACCAATTCCACAGGGTTCATTGAGGTAAAGGAACTTAAAGTTGCCATTCGGGCTCTAGGCTTTGAGCCAAAGAAGGAGGAAATCAAACGTATGATTGCAGAAATCGATAAAGACGGTAGCGGTAAGCTCTCTTTTGCTGACTTTCTACAGCTGATGACTATGAAAATGGCAGAAAAGGACACCAAAGAAGAGATTCTAAAAGCTTTTCGTCTTTTCGATGACGATGATACTGGCAAAATTTCATTTAAGAATTTGAAGCGGGTCGCTCGTGAGCTAGGTGAGAATCTGTCGGATGAAGAGTTACGTGAAATGATTGATGAAGCTGATTTGGATAACGATGGAGAGGTCAGCCAAGAAGAGTTTCTAAGAATAATGAAGAAAACTAGTTTGTATTAATTAAGAACCATATTATTACCTACATTCTTAAGAACCTTAATATTATCTACAACCTTTCGTAGTAAATAGATTAATGCATAGCCTTGCAAAATTATTTATATTTATGCGCATTCAATGCAACACTATTTTAAATCCATACAAATTATTCATTTCAACTGCAATATAAAAGAAATCTATTTGATTGTTAATTAAAACTGCAATTGAATTTTATATTTTCTTATTCAACATTGATTGCTTGCAATAAATAAAAACTAAATTAAAAATTAGCGCTGTTGTATCAAGAAAAATAAAAGGATTATTTTTTTTATTATTAAGGTATAAGAGAAGAACACGAAATAGCTTATAGAAAGCAGAATCGAGACAACGTTGGTTATGAAACAATTAAGCTACACACAATATTATTTCAGTAATAGCACTCCAAATTAGTTTAAATTCAAAATCGATAAAAATGATAGACCTATTTTGTATCGATTATATTAGAAACATGAATTTGCCAAAACTAAGAAGAAGTTTTCATTTACTTAGACCCGTTTGCTGACACGAAAATTAAGCATTTATGTTCTACTTTTTCCTCTGCGTAAACTATCATATAAGCGCTTATGGCCTTAATGGCGTAACTGATATTTTAAAATTACAAAAGACTAACTCAATTTTTTTCGCCAAGAAATCTCTTTAGATAGTCCCTAAGAAGATAAAAAGCGGCAAATTTTCGGGAACCCACTCAGGTAAACACATAGGGACATATTCATAGATAGTAAAAAACTGTTTTATCTAACTGCTCTAAAAAAATTCGTCGTTATTTCTTGTCGCCTGAATTATCGTTTTATTGTTATTTTAATGACAAATATTGGGGCTGACTGATCAGCCCTGTTCCAGGCAGACGAACACACTTGCGGGTGGCAATGGTGCCGTGGATGTAGTGCTTGACTGCTAACTTAGAGGTGTGGGTTCGAGCCCCATTCTAGGCAGCATTCTTTTCTACATTCCCAGCTTAACTGGATGCCACATGTGAGATTTAATGAGATAATAAACACCTTAATCTCAATCCACTGTGCCAAATCTTTCCTATCCTCCTACTCTTTCTAACTAGTGCCGTGCAATTCAGGTTGTATTTAAAAGACAGGTCTTACAGGCATATAGTTAAAAATTATTATTATTATTATTATTGGTTTAACACCTCAAAGGCTATTATTGTTATGAATTACTATGTTACGCAAGAGACTTGACATTTTATGTCGTAATCTCCCGGTGAGTTTCGCTTGTCAAGCAATCGGCATTTTGAGGAAGGGACTGAAGGCCGTATAATTAAGATGCGTTTGTGCAATCATTTCAATTTTGCATGAATCCATTAATTTGCAATTACGAATCACCCACAGTCTACCATTCGCAGAAAAGAAACGAATGGGAATCATATTCATTTCTTCCAAAGCCTAGTACCTACACTGCTCATGTGAAAGGGAAAATACCAATTGCATTTATATTTGTTTCAATTTGTTGAATTCTGTGAAACTATGATTTTTTTTTCGTAAGTATTTTGTTTTCTCGGTGCAGACCAACTAAAAATTTCGTTTCGAATCAGCAGCGTACTAGGCTTTGGAAGAAATGAATATGATTCACATTCGTTTCTTTTCTATGAATGTGAGACTGTGAATGATTCACAACTGAAGCGTTCAGATGAAGAAGGGGTAAGTGACATTTTGGACATTTTTTTTTGTCACCAACGAAAAGGCTATTGGCGTCTTTCTACTATCTAGTTTCCAATTTAGCTCTACGAAAAATGGTGCAAAGGAGGTAAATGCAATCAAAAACTTTAGGATATTAGTCGAAAGAGTTAAAATCACTTAGCACCTTAACGCATTACAAAATTCAAATTCAAAAGATTTTTGTTTGCATAAACAAGGAAATACGTTGTGATTGTGAGGGTAAACCACAAAAGAAATACAAACATTTTTGGCCTAAATGATTTGAGTGGACATTAACCCCATTAATGCAGTTAACTTAATAAAAATATTTACTTTCGTGAATGAACGAGTGAAATGAGTCCCATTTTATCTATTTGTCTTGATTTAAAATTAGATAATACGAGCGTTTCATTATTGCTCATAACCCATATATATTTCACCTCGTGAAAATAAAAAGATAAGATCGACCTAGACCCGGAGATAATAAAACGCGTCTAATGAAGTAATCAAGTACCGAAACTTGTACTTTCTATTTTTGAAGACTCTACACATTAAAAATATCTAGCAAGTGCCTTCTTTTTTAACTTCCTATTGGAAGTTATTAAAATTGGTTCGATTTGTCGAATAAAAAATTTGGACATATATCTCCACGTTTCGAGGAATCCCAATTCCCAAAGCATTGTTTTTAGAGAGATGCTTGTATGTACATATGTTCGATTATTATTGTAAACGTCATAAAGTGTAGAAAAGTTTTTCGAAAAAGTTTGCTAACTAAAAATGTAACTACCTTTACAAAATGTTTGTTGAGCAAAACAAAAAAAGTTTTTTAGTGGAAGAAGTAGTTAGCTGCCCTTTATTTGCTAAATTATTTAAAAAAATATAAGGCTTTTAGATATTTTTTTGAAATAAAGTAATAAAATTTAAAAATACTGTAATGTATTTAGTTTTTCTTCATCAGAAAGTTTCAGTTGCAAAAAAGTTCTTATCATAAAACTTGGGGCTCTTATATTTCAAAACTAAAAAAATAACACTTCCTTCCCTTCTTCATCTGAACGTTTTAATTGCAAATTCCTTAATTGCGAATTGCAAATGGATTCATGCGAATTTGAAATAATTGCTTCCCCTTCCCTTCTTCAAACTGCCGATTCAATTTGTGTGAAGTGAGAAATATATGCTAGCGGAAATAATAATAATATCAGAATGTGCAAGCCCTCCACAGTACACATATTAAAATGTGTACTGTGCAAGCCCTCAACAATCTCCAAAGAATGTTATTCAGGGTGTACCAAAACTCAACATCAAGCGGGTGACGGGTTACACAGCAAGTTATACCTATATGTATAAGAACAGACCATATCAACACTGCGTATCGTCCTCGAGCAGTCGATGGAATTTCAATCACCGCTTTACCTCATGTTCGTGGATTTTGAGAAGGCCTTTGATCGAGTTAACCGAGAATGTATATGGAGATCGTTGCTTGGTAGAGAGGAATTCCGCCAAAAATTGTTGCCATTATTAGAGTCCTACAGCAACGCAAGGTGTTTTGTTTTACACAATGGGCAGATATTCGACTCCTTCGTAGTGCAACAGAGTGTGAGACAAGGGGATGTTCTATCGCCAATTCTCTTCCTGCTGGCGATGGAAGACGTATTGACGGCCAGTGTTGGTACAGCTGAGCGACAGGGAATTCAATGAAGACCGTTCGAAAGGCTCAGTCATTTAGACTATGTCGATGACATATGTCTACTAGAAAATAACATCAGTGGGCTGAACGGGATGTGCCAAGCACTGCAAGTGAAGGGAGAGTCGAGTGGTCTAAGAATAAACAGCAAAAGGACAAACATAATGCTCACAGGCCGCTCCACACAGCAGCGTATTATTCCACAGGAGACGCCAGTTAATGAAGTCGAACAGTTTAACTACATTGGCAGCATTGTGGTACGGATCTGGACGTTAAAAGTAGAATAAATAAAGCTCGTGCTGCCTTTGGTACTCTGTCCCAAATTTGGAAATCCAATCAAATCTCCTTACGCATTAAGTTGAGAATCCAATGTCAAATCCGAGCTGTTATATGCTTGTAAAACCTGGAAAGTCACGTCTACCATTTCGAAGAAATTGCATTCTTTTGTGAATCGCTGTCTTCGCCACATCCTAAAGATTCGCTGGCCACAAATAATATCAAATGAGGAATTGTGGCGCAGGTCAAGTCAAGACCGGCTGGACGTCGACATAAGAAAGCGGAAATGGCGTTGGATTGGTCACACTCTGAGGAAACAAAACGATGAAATTGAAAAGCAGTCCTTTGAATGGAATCCTCAGGGTGCACGGCGGGTTGGAAGACCAAGAACAACATGAAAATCAACTGTCTTAGCGGAAGCAGAATCCCAGAGAAAAACGTGGCCACAGCTAAAGTACCTTGCAGCAGACCGTGAAGGATGGGGAAGTTTTGTTGACGCCCTATGCCCCAGCCGGGGTTATAGGAGGACACGATGATGATGATAACAGAAATACATCTTGCTAGGTTTAGTAATTTGTAATAGCATTATTTTAAAAAAATATGAAAATCGATACCCTGGGCCACATTTTTAGGTACCGTGGTCACAAATTTCCAAAAATAGATGACCATCCTTCGCTTCATAGCTTAATCAAACAAAAATCAATTTTGATTGAACTTTCGAAAACAGTCTCAAACATTTATTTTTTACTAGTAAAACCCGTCGCTTTGCTCGCCCTACCCTTTATAAGTTCTAAGCTTTTTAAGTTTAGTAGCCTATAACCATCTCAAGGACTTCATTTATCTCTATATCAAAATTCGTCATAATTGATTCAGCGGTTTATGGGTGAAAGTGACAAGCAAACACACAAACTAACGTTCGCATTTACCCTGACCCTCCACTTGAAATATTTTCAGACAAAGATTACTCTATTTATTTCTTGTCTTGTCTTCCTAGAAGAAATAAATGAAAAAATAATTTTGACGTTTTGTCACACCCCAACTTCACCGGACACAAATTTCTCACAAGACGTCGAGTGTTGATACTGATTTCAAATTTTCATGTTACATTCCTTAATTTTAGTGGAAAATTGATGTTATAATTAGCCAGTTTATATTTCCTGAGCGCTCAGCCCTCCGTTTTTTGACAGACAAGGAGAATAAAATATAAACAGAGTTCGTCACATAGAGGACAAAACAGCTCTCCTTTTCTTTACTTCTTATGTAATTTACTGCGACAAAAAATAATTGAGCAAGCGAATCCAAAAAATTTCAGTCTCAGTTTGCAAGGGGAAGAGTGAGGAATTTTTGGGAGGAATCCTGTTTATATTTCTGAGCCCTCCGAGTCCTCCGATCTCAGAAATAAACCGGCTTAATTTGTCTTCGTTTCTATACGAAGTCTGGTTATAGCCTATTAAATGGACCGGAAAATGAGGAGTATAAAGAAACAATTACGTGCAAGGGTTTTTATTTTTGAATATGTTTGTTTGGCCCATAAGCATGGGTGAAACCGAAAATGCTACTAAATTCACCCATGCGTTTCTGAGAGAATGGTCACACTGGCCACTTTTCAATTTTGTTGGTATAACTCGAAAACTAAGCCGAATTTGACAGTTTTACGCTTAAAACTTGTTCTTCAAAATAAATAAATTTTCTCTTTTTCTATATTTTGTTTGTTTGTTTGTGTGTTTGTTTAATTTTATTTAGCAACTAGTGCCATTAAAGGTATCTACATAGTACATAAGTAACTTACATAATTTGTTTCTACATTTTTGCTGAATTTAATATAGGTATAAAAAAAAATTAAATTATTGAATATTATGTCTTATATAAATCAAAATATTTCTTTTAAATTCAAGAATAGTTTCTGCTTATTTTTGATATTATTAGGAAGACTATTGAATGTTTGAAATCCCATATACTGTATTGTTCGCTGTCCTCTTGTTGTTCGCACTCGTTGAATTCTTAAGTCTTGGTTGTTTCTCAGGTCGTGTCCCGATAGTTCATTGCTGCTAACATTCTCTCGAAGGTAACTCGGACATATTCCAGTTTTGATTTTATAAACAAATATCATAACGCACATAAAAAGTCTTTGATTAACATTGAGCCAATTTAACGACTCAGCCATGAATGATATTGGCGTGTATCTATCACATTTTAAAATAATTCACATTGACTTATTTTGAAGCACTTGTAGTCTATTTTTTTGATATTGATGGCACAAAAATAGGATACTGCCACAGTATTCGAAATGTGGTTTCAGGATGACATTGTAGACTTTGACTGCACAATTCATGGATATATTTTGCCTAATTTTTCTTAGAACACCAATTTTCTTTGAGATTTTTTTGCAAATATAGTCTATGTGATCTTTTAACGTTAGTTTATTGTCTATTACAACATCCAGATATTTCATTTTATCAACTATTTCTAACTGCACATTATCCACCGCGATAAGAGTCTGTTCATTTAACCAATTGTTAAGCACCATAACTTTCGTTTTTTCAGTATTTAGAATTAACATATTCATCTTAAGCCATATAGCAAGAGCGCTCAGATCTTCATTTAAAAGTCGGCTACAGGTTTCTAGATCATGGCCTGAAATGTATATTAAACCATCGTCGGCAAAGGGTTTGATTTTAGAATTTTTTATAACTTTCACTATATCGTTAATATATATTTGTAAGAGAGGTACGCTAAGGATTGCTCCTTGGGGTAAAACGATATCTATGGAAACCAATTGAGACACATATTCGTTAACTTTCGTGCATTGCGATCGGTTTGTTAAAAAAGACTTAAACCAGTTTAATTCCGTTGATTTTATACCATATTTGCTTAATTTATCAAAAAGGATACTATGATTAACGGTTTCGAAAGCTCGTTTTAGATCTAAAGACTGCTACGATTATTTTACCTTGTTCAATTTCTTGTTTCCAGTCACTGATCACATAATTAACACATGTTTCACACGAATGATTTGCTCTGAATCCAGATTGGTAGGTTGAAATAATGTTTTAATTCTCGATATGTTCTAAAGCTTGTATATGCACTATTTTTTCTAATATTTTTTCATAGGTTGGTAACATATTAATAGGATGCTACTCTTTACAGCTTTTGGCATTATACACTTTTTTAATTGGTACAACCAATGATTGTTTCCACGAATCGGGAAAGATACCAGTGGAAAGGGAGATATTTATTATGCGTAATAGAACAGGGCCAATTATATCTATAGATTCTTGCAGCATTTTGACATTTAAGAAATTAAAATCACTTTTTTTACTAATTCTATGTATTGCACTCAGTAAATCCTCGGAATTAATTGCACGAAACTTAAAATCTATATTGCAATCATTGACTAAATTTTCGTATCCTATATTTATCACAGATTGGTTTAATTCTAAAATACTTTGCACGAAATAGTTATTAAATTTTTCGCATAATATTGCACTATTGTTTATTTTATCACTGGTTTCAAATTGCACTTCAAATATCACATCTTTTCTTTTGTTGAGTACATACTTTTTTAGTTGCCTCCACATGTCTTTTTGCTTATCCGCTGATTAAATTTTTTTCCTTATAAAAAGGGATTTTGCGTACCTAATTTTATTTTTACACATATTTCTGTATGTCCGATAGCTATCCCAATCGGCGAGATTATTTGTTATCACAGCTCTTTTATATAAGTTTATTTTTAGTTGCTTTATTTGTTGCAGTAACTACTAATGTTTTAGTAACTACTAATGAGTCAATTTCTCGCCTTAGTTCGGTGCTAAAATGTTCACTAAATATACCAAGACTATAAGGCTGCTCAGAGTCAAAATTTTGAAATACCGGATTAGATCTTAGTTTACTTTTGAATAAATCTTTATTATAATTACAATATTTAATTATATTTTTGTTGTCAATTGGCTGATTTATTTGTTTAATTAGAATTTCAACAGTTTCACGGTCACTAATTTTCAAGCTATGATCGACCTTACTTGCCGCTAATTGAGAACTATTTGATATAACGTAGTCAATCAAAGTCCTTGAGGTTGGTGTTATTCTAGTTGGTTCAGATACTAACATCGAAAGGTTATTGTCATTAATTATTTCCGAAATCCGTCGACGATAAGTATCATCCGTTTCAAGCCAATCAATATTCAGATCACCCATCAAAATAAAATAGCTATTGAAATCTTGAAGGAAGTCAATCATTCTTTCTAGTTCTATACAAAACTCACTTTTTGGTTGCGTGTGCGATCTATATATTGCACAAAAGTATATCACATGATTGTTATTGTATTGCACTTTAACTATAAGACACCAGAGTTTCATATTAATAATTATTTTCTTAACAATGGAACATTTGAAAGTTTTTTTGATAAAAAATAATACACCACCCGTGTGGCTAGATTCGCTTTCGCAATTAAGCAAGTAATAACCTTCTAATTCAAGTGCATTTAAATCATGATTCTCTGTAATGTGTGTTTCTGATAAGACAAGCATTTCCATGTCTTCATGTTCATGTTTCTTATTCTCCGAAAAAAGTTATGCACTTATTGGAAAAAAATTTAAAAATAGTAAATTTTCGTTTTTTTTATAATGTTGGTTTTGTTAATTTTCCCTGCTAAAATTTTTTTATGAAATTTTTTAAATTATCCATTTCGATAGAAAATTTAATTTTAAACAAAAAGTTTTAAATGTAAAACTGTCAAAATCGGCTTAGTTTCCAAGAACTATTGAAAAGTGGCCAGTGTGACCATTCAGGAACGCATGGGTGAATTTAGTAGCATTTTTGGTATTAAGCATGCTTATGGGCCAAACAAAAATATTCATTGATAAAAACCCTTGCACGTAATTGTTCCTTTTTAAAAGGTCTATTCAATAGGCTATTAAACCAAGATGTGATTTGAAACTCATTTTTTACCATTTAGTTGATGGTCTTTTTTATTGTTTGATTTTTCGCGAAGAATGAAATGTCGACCAAATTTGCCCACATAGTAAAGAAATATAAACTTCAGAAACAACGTTTGATATAATATCCTAAATAAAGAGTTCTAATGGAGGTGCGGCCTAAATATTAGTTAGGATATAATTTTGCAAGCTGGGGGCCTATTCTGAAAAGCGCTTTGCATTTTCCTATTCTGAAAAGCGATTCGCTTTTCATTCGACCGCATATGGAAAGCGAAAGCGCTTTCCAACTAAATGCCATTCTGTCAGTACGTTTTGAAAGCGATAGATGTGAAGCTGGCGAACTAGTGACGGATCGAAGCAAAATATAAATAATTACATACAAAATGTTTTGTTTCTCAAATAAAAATGTTCTGATTGTTTCTGTAATTTTTTGGGGATTTTTTTCAAATAAAAGTGTGTTTTGAATTTATGTCATTTCGTGTTTGAAAACGATAGGTAGGTATTTAGGGGACGGATTGTTGGCGGATTGAAAGAAAATGCAATTACGAGTGTTAAATTATGTTTAAATATTTGTCACCTCATTCTTAGCATAGCATTTAAAAACACACTTATGGAGTCCAACGAATTGTTTTATTTTTTAGACAAGTGCAACAAATCGCAAAATTATGAATTAAAATACTTTTTGCATAAATAGAAAAAAAAAATGTTTTGCTGACACGGTCCTTCTGTCATATTCTTGGAAACAGATGATATTTTAATGAGAGAGTGGAAGTGAAAATGGGAGTGGCCTGGAATTATTTGGAATTTAAATGAGAAAACTGGAATTATTTGGAACTCAAATGAGAAAACTGGAATGATCGTTTTTGTTCATTTTCGCTTTTGGGAATAACCCAAAGCGAAGACGGTCGAAATTGAGGTATCGCTTTCAATTCGATCCGCCGCGCTTTCTAGAATAGGCCCCCTGTAAAGATGTTTCGACTACCCCTAAAATGAATTGACACACTGCGAGCGTAAGGAAAATAGGGAGGGATTTAAAAGGAAAATTCGATGCAAAATATTTTTGAAGTTCTGAATATCAAAATAGAATCCCTGTACTTGACAGTACGTCCGAAATTGGGTTCTAAAGTAAACTGATGAGCATTCCTAGAAGTGTGAGCAAAGGTGGAATTGTTTTAGGAGAAAGGAAAACTCGATGCAAAATATATTTTTAAAGTTCTGAATATCAAAATAGAGTCCCTGTACTTGACAGTACGTCCGAAATTGGGTTCTAAAGTAAACTGATGAGCATTCCTAGAAGTGTGAGTAAAGGTGGAATTGTTTTAGGGGAGGAATCCAACTGAACCGGTGATTGTTAAAACAGCGTAAGTATGTATCAGATTTTTGTAAAATCGATTTCATTACGTCTTCACACCGTTTATGGGTATAATTTTAAACAAACAACATTAAAAGAAAGTTATGTTTTTTAGTGTGTGTGTCCTGTGCTAATATTTTTTTTTAATCCCTAGCTGTTTACAACTCCCAAACCTTCCTCCATTCAGATTTTGTCAAAGCGGCCGTGTCGTCAAAAATATCATAAAATTGATAAACCATGAAATTCAATATTACAAATTCAAATGACACAAGTTTTGGCTATTGAGAACCATGCAGGCTGTTAAGCTACGAGCAGACGATTTGCAAAAGTCGCAAATATTTGCGAGTATGACGTCATTTTTACGTCACAATTTGCGATCCGTGGTCGCAAATCGTCTGAACACATCTTTGGGACAGCCTGCAAATGCTCGCAAATCATTTGCGGATGATTTGCGAGGCCCCAATCGCAAATACATTTGCGACTTTTTCGCAAATCGTGTGAGCACTCACGAAAACCATTTGTGACAGTTTGCGAGTATTTGCGACTGTCACAACCATTTGCGAACACACGAAAATGGATCACTGCAAATGCGGACATTTGCGATGAATTTTGTTGTTGTACTTGAAGTAATTGGCCGTGGTTTTTAGTATGTATCTACCTTCTTATTTTGATTTTTTTTTTTAATATATTTAAATTTGTTTTTCTTTTGTTTTTTTTTTATGGAAACTAGTTTTACGTAGTTTAAAAAAAAATTAAATTGACCTACAGCCCATAAAACAACACAAAAATAAACATATAATTTACATACTACACATGTATGTATGAATGTATGTATGTGCATACACTTGTATTTAAAATATTTTGAGACTATTCGAACAAAAATCGACAAATAAACAAATTTTTCAAAAGAGAAATATCATGCTCGCAAATCTGAAAATGAGTAAAAATATGATTTCTAAAAATACTGGCGCAAATCGTGTGAACACCCCGCAAATATGCTGCAAAATTTGCGATCTTATTTGCGAGCATGTCATTTGCGAGCAGCTTGATCGCAAATGTATTTGAGAACTTTGGGACAACATTCGCAAATCGTCTGAACACGTGTATTTGCAGGTTTGCGAGCACTGTCAAACCTAAACCATTTGCGGTATATTTGCGATTTTTTTCGTGACGTCAGTGCTCGCAAAGATTTGCGACTATCGCAAATCGTCTGCTCGTAGCTTTAGGAACGACAAGAAATTGAAAATTAAATAAGGAAAAGTTGTTCAATTTTTTAGTAAATTTGGGTTTAAAAATACTAGCACCCTTATTGTAAGTTGCAACTATAAATTAGTGATAGTTGATGAATATTAAAATTTTGTAGTTTAAAACTCAATTTACTTAAAAAACTACTCATCTCTTGTTTGAAAAATGTAAATTTTCTTGTAATTCATAAGTAACTTATAACGAATTTTAATATTTATCAAATATCAATTGATAGATTTAACTCACAATAAGGGTGCAAATTTGAAGATTTTTTAACTTTCAATTTTTAACTAACAACCGTAATTGGGGTGAATCTTTCTGTTATAGTTTTATCACCAATCATTTTAAAGCTCTATTATAAATCTTATCTAAGAGACTTAAATGGTTAAAAGGATCATTGCACAAACATGATAATTTTACTGAAGTTAGTAGCTTAATTGCAGACTTCATAGTTTACCCCTGGGGGAGATTCTGTATTGCAAAAGCGAACAAATGTTGTCGTTTGGGCGAAAGATTTGCTTACCCTGAGGCCACACGGGCAAGTACTGGCAAGCAAGTTAGGCTATATACTTTGCCTATCAAATTCGCATTTAATTTGCATTTCACTTGCCTCCCACTTTCATTCTACTTGCTTGTCTCCCAACTTGCTTCAAAAATTCCATGTCAGTTGATGAGCAAGTTGCTTGGGTTTGTATGTGTTAACGAAAAGATGTGTTTGTAGTGCAACTTGCTTGCCAGTACTTGTCCGTGTGGCCTCAGGGATTTGTGTAACTTTAAAAACGGAAGCATTTGCATTTGAAGAAATTAAACGATAACTTCACGTTTCTAATATTAATTAGATAAATAAGGCTTTTTTTTGAGCATATTTTGCATGTTCAATCGATCTTAATTTTATTCTATTCTTATTTTTATTCTTCAAGATTTATAGATGTGTGCCTCGTTTTTCTGCACATTTTAACAAAACCACCATATAAAAAAGAATAATCACTTTGTTTTGAATCAATTGATGGCTACAAATTACACTTATGTTTTCCTAAATTGATTGTAAAAGCTTTCGTTCAAGTTATATAAATTTGTTTCCTTAATGTTAAATTTATTTATACTTTTCCACCGCTTTTCTGTGTTCGACTATTCACCATCTCAATAATCTCATCCCTAAACAAACACAAGCACTTACAAGCTGTGCAAAGAGGCTCTCAAGCTTGAGCGAATCAAATAAAATAAACGAAATACGATGCAGGGGGTCTATTGTAGAAAGCGCGGCGGATCGCTTTCAATGGCGGATTCGTATTTTTCCATTCTCAAGAGCGTTTCGCTTTACATTCGACGTTATATGGAAAGCGAAAGCACTTTCCAACTAAATTTCATTGAAAGCTTTGACTAGTTTTTATTTTTTAGAATTCTATTCAATTATAGGGCGGCCAAGACCATTATGCGGCTAGGCACTGATACATACAATAAAATGGAATGAGTGTGAAAATGTCAAAAGTACAAACCAATTATTTGGTATGTAGAGGGAAATGAGATCTCACAATTTTGTTCTCATAACGTGAGCAAGCGAATTCCTATTTTTCGTTTTGTATTGCTGAGGTCTCGGAGATCTCATTTTTCTAAACATGCCTGGTTTTTTTTTTATTAAAAAAAACTTTCACGCTCTAATTGTGTAATGTAATTTTTTTGCCAAAAACCTGAAACCGACGCACAGACTAACGAACGGTATGATACAAAATTTGGATTTATCTATCAATCATCGTTATGTTAAGTTTGATTAAAATTTCGAAATGTTCTTTTTACATGAAAACAATACTTGCCATATACAGCAAGTAGGTAAATAGTTTTGGTAAAACAAAATCAGGGTCCAACTATGTAATTCGATTCTATAATAAAAATGTTCGAATTCGCAAAATCGGAAATATGTAATTCTTTAAGAACGTTTTAATATACGATAGTCGAACAGCTCTAGTAGTGCCAACTAAACTTTCGCTGTCAGGGAACTACGTGCCCTTTCACACGAGGAAACTGAGTTGCCAGCAACTTTTAGTTCCAGGGTGAGAAGGGCAGGAGGAAAGAGGGGCGAACAGAATCTCCCCGGTCGAGGATTTGAGGAGATTTTTTGACATTTCCTTTCACATCTAGGTTAAGGTGTGTTCAACCAATAGACTTTCAAAGGAAATTTCAAAAATTGCCTGGAGATTTGTTTCCTCGTATGAAAGGTACAAGAGATTTTTAAGGAGATTAAAAGAAAACGTCAAAAAAATCTCCAGCAACTTGTTTCTTCGTGTGAAAGGGGACTACCATCTCGAAAGTAAATGTCAAAACAATTCGAAATCGCAAATTATCATTCGACATCAAATGTTTTTGCGAATAGATTCCGTCGAGAAGTTTTTTTTATCAGAATGTAAGTAAATAGAAGTTGAAAATTAACATTTTTCTGAATATTTCTTAAATATAGTAATATATAATTATGTAAATGTTTTCTGTGCAGGGAATCATCGAAAGTGCAAATACGAAAGCGTCCCAGTTCGAGACACTCGTGCAATATATGAGCAAGCATCCAGATTTGCCCAAGGGATATCTAAAAATACCCGAAGCGAGACAAAAATCTAAGCATTTATGGACTAATTAGTCAAAGAACTTGAATGCTGATGGTGCACCGCAACGCTATGATATTCGGAACAGAATTGCAATAGTCGTGCTCAGCCCGCTTGAAATGTTATCTAGCAAATAGATAAAAATAAATAAATAAAAATAAATTTAAAAACTTTCTTCAAATCGTTAGGAATTTTTTTTCTTTATTCAATTTATCTGACAACTTAAAATTGATATTCGTTCGAAAATATTGAGTAAAAAAGTTGGCATAACTTAAGCGGGCCATTCACGTTAAAACTGTCGTAAGGACTGTCCGACAAATTTCAGTAGTATACGACAGGTTCAACCGTGAATGTCCTTGTTGTACATCGGACCGTGCGACTAACGACAGGTTGGAAGTCTGTTGAAAATTTCAACGAACCTTGCGACACGAGCGAATGGTCGAATAGTGAATGGCAGTTCTTGAGACAGTCCTTGCGACCGAACTACTCAGTCTACGAATAATCTAACTATATGCACGTTTTTATTTTGTTTCTAGGAGACGAAATAAATAAAAAAACAAATTGAAGGAATTTTTTGACACACCGTTCGATAAACTGGTTCGCCGCGTGTGTGCGTACTTTCGACAGTTGTTGCAACAGTCTGATCGACAGCCTGTGTGACAGTCTCAACGTGAATGGCCCGCTTTACATTTCATTCTAATTTAATACGTAGTACCAACTGAAAGTAGAATCGGAAATAGGTTTCGAGTAGAATTGAAAGTAGAATCGATTTACATAATTTGACCCCAAAATCCACTTTCTTTGCTTTTCGGTCTCGAAAATAACAGTTTTAGCTAACGCTTCTAAGCCAATACGTGTAAATTCATAAACGTCAAATGTTTTCGCATCACTACTTTTTTGCGATGCTGATGCGCAACGCAGCTGATGCTGATACAAATGCATCAGCAACAACGCATCAAGAATTTTCTTTATTCTGATTTGTTTGAAGTTTGCGCATCACTTGATACAAGTTTGCAATAATGAACATGTTACGCAAAAAGTGATGCGAGTTTGATGCATTTATGAATGTTTGGCGGAAATGATTGTGTATCATTGTTGCAACGATGCGTTTGTGAATTTACACATGTGAATAAACACATATTCACATAAAATAAAGCTCAAACTAGAACTGTCTAGCTTAAGCTACTCTCTTATAAAATCAATGGTTGTTAAAAGAAATTGAGTTTCTCAATAGCCATTTCTCAACCATCCAATATGACGGTCTCCAATTCAGATAATCAAAGCATGGTTGAAAGTATGCTTTGGATTTGGTGGAGATTGCATGTGATAAACAATGACTGTGTATTTTATTGAAAGTCAAATGAACTAGCGAAGATTGCTTTGGAACAGTTCGGAACCATGGCATTCTGATCCCAAAAGACCAAACACGGATAATAACAACTGTGAACTTATTACGAATAAACTGTGTTTTTTGGCTGCAAGAGTGGGGAACTTAAAAAAATATCTTAAATAAATAACACAGTCGATTTGATTTTATGATATTTTGATGAAGGCAATGTTCAACGCAAAAGAGATATTTAATTGCGAGCAGTACAACAGCAATTCATCCTCAAACTATTTATTTTTGTAAGTTTTAACAGGGTTCAGAGGATGAGCCACTGTTGTACCAACAGGACTTCGACAATTTACTATTTTAAGAAATTCGATTTATCAGCTGTCAATGTCAACTAAAAGTTGGCTAATGTTTTAGACACCTGTTTTATCGGAGTTTATAAAATAGATTTGGCTAAATATCTTACTTGAGTTGGAGCTAGCCATAGTAAAATCTATAACACAAACCACCGTAATCTAATTTTAGAATCTATTAGTTATATTTATGCATCTGTCATGGAATAGCGATGACGATGGATCATGTGATAAAGATGACTATTTTCTCATTTTATTTGCCTTTAAATATTAAATAAATTTATGTTTTTTTTTTAATACTTAGTATGACAGTTTTTTCTTTATATTAATATCAATTAGCTTAAACAGTAATGAGAATTTAACAATGCTATATGCTAAAGATGTTACTTAGTGTTATTTATAATTTGATTACATTTTTAATTTACTTTTTTAACATGATGAAGCTTTTCAAAAATGTTATATAAGATTTCATAATTATTTTCAACCATAATTAATTGGGTATAAAAACTCAACTGCATTATACCTTATTATAGTATATTATTATTCAATATGTTAATAGGTAACTTAGAAAAGAAAATATACTGTAGCTCTGCAATTCAATTGCGGTTCTTTAGAGTTCTTACTTTTTTAAATAAGTACCGGAACCTTTTGAGGAGTAGGATTAATTGACGAGTGCCCAATGAAGAGGGTGATATAATTATTCAATTAAAAAGTAATAGATTTAATTGATGTTGAGGAAAATATTGTTCAGCCTTTGATGATCAGACGGGTCTTTGTGGCGACTTATGTAGGAATGGCGGTGGTGGTGGAGGAGCTCGTTGTTTGCGTTGTAATATGGAAAGAATCTTAGGAATTGCACCCTTAGATGTTTTTGGGTGGGAGTTTGATGGTGGCACCCACTGTACAGGGTGTTTATGATTTATGTGTGTCTGATGCGCCATCTGTTGATGTAAAACAGCTCCACCAGGCGATTGCATGTTATGAACACTCGAAATTGGATAGTGCGGAAGATCTTTATTTGAACATGTTTGCTGTGGAACGGTATTCGAAACACGGGCTCGGCTGCAAACGTTGGCTTGTTGATGGTTGTTGGTCTCAGATATTAAATGATTTTCTTCATAAGGATAATCGTATAGATTCTTCTTGGGACGAGATTTGCGTGCTGCTTTTTCTGGAAAATGATTGGCGCTCATCATCAAATGTCCACCATCTCCTCTGGGTTTTGTTGGCATCGTAGTTGGTCGATTTCCACGAGTACCTTGTGTAACATGACGATGACTGCTTGAACCAGGCTCTTTCAACGGAGCATTTGAAATACTTTTAAAGTCATTCTCGCCTTCCGAACCAAATGATTTTCTCGGTGAAGGTGAACGAGACGATTTATTCTCTTCTAAACGAGCACGAAATCCTTGGATCGATTCGTTTAAAGCCCACAGCTGAGTGAGTAATGATAGATCCATCTGTCGTAAATTGTGCATTTCTTGCCGAAGCGTTGCTAATTGTGTGTCCATGTTACTTTCGTTTGATGTTGTTCCTGTCGATGATACAGTCGGTGATTTACTTGCTTCTCCACTACTTACGGAATCAGCTGTCGATGACAAACTTCCATATCTATTTGGCCCATCCAAAGTGTCTCTTTGAGGCAAGTTACGTGCACTCGAAGATGTACTTGGAGTATCTACATGAATCAGACTAGAGCCCTCTGGTAAAACAGCAGCAGCGAGGCTTTTTGGTAGAGGTGGTAAGTCAGGATAAGACATCACGGTGGCAACTTCTTTTTCACTTGTAGTTTCAAGTAATTTTTTGGTATTGTCTTTTAATTTTAGATATAATAGTAGTACTTACTGAAACGGCGCACGAATTAAATTAAAATATAAGTATTAAAATAGTTTAGACATTTATACATTCAGTGAATGTTGAATTTCCAAGCCTGTCGGCACATTGGACACTGCTTATTTAAGGGTTGTAAGTTGAGCCACTTTACAATGCAATGCATGTGAAAACAATGGGAACAAACACCCCATACGAGTGGGCAATCATCGCCAGGCAGTGAACACTCAGGGCACGTACTCTCGAACGACATACGACAAATACCACAATTTTCATCATTAGCAATCCAGCGCCAAGATGCAACGCCCATCCATGATTTTATTTTAACTTTCATTGCATAAGTTTCCACAAATCCATTGAATACAATACTATGCTTGGGATCACTCTTGTTATGAAAATTGGAGTAATAGAAAATAGGTCGAACACAATTTACGTGCGCTTACGAAGATGTTCACACACTTTCACGATACCATGTTCATGTTTTTAGTCAAGAATAATCCACCAACACCCCCAGACTCCAACACTTTTTTTTGTTTTACCTCTCTTTCACTCAACGATCAACTTGTCATATCATTCTACCAATGTCCGATTTCATGTATGAAAGAATGCAAGAACGCCACATCGGTTTTTTTTCAGTTTTAAGTAATTTTGACCATCTATCGTGACGTAATTGGAGACAAAATATGAATTCTTCATTGCATGACGGTGTTCATACCAGCTTCACGCGAGGCGACTCATTTTGACGTCCCTCTTTTGTATCTCATTCTTTTTTATTGAAAAGAAAAAGGTGAGGCAGACATTTTTAAAAAGTATAAAAACTTCCACCTCACTTGGCCATCTCTTTCTTTCCAAGAGATGAGACGGGTGGCAATGGTGCAGTGGATGTAGTGCTTGACTGCTAACTTATGTCGTTTTCGATTGGATTTTCTGACGGTTCTACTTCTTTTTGATTCCAATAGACAGTGTTCATACCAGCTTCGCGTGAGGCGACTCATTTTGACGTCTCTCTTTTGTATCTCATTCTTATTTATTGAAAAGAAAGAGATGGAGAGGTGATGCAGAAATTTTCAAAACATTTAAAAACTTCTGCCTCACCTCGCCATCTCTTTCCTTCCAATAGATAGGAATGAGATAAAAAAGAGAGACGTCAAAATGAGTCGCCTCACGTGAAGCTGGTATGAACACCGTCATAGAATGTGAAAACATCGTGTTGTCAAATTTACACACACTACTGAATGACGCCATGGATATACAATGCTTCTCAGCAAGAAAAACTGTATGTGTATGCGTGTGTTTTTCTGTTCAAATCGGGAACAGAAAAATACTCCGAAAACAGTACTCTGAACAGCCAATCGAAGGCTTTTGGAGCTCCCCACGAATACGTCAGTGTCAAGCAGCTAAATCACTTAGGGAAATAATTGGCGGCGGCAAATCTAATTGAATGCAAAATATTTCTTGCAAATGCTTAATAAACAATTACTGATCAATTTTATAAGCAAAAAAGTGCATAAAAGTGAAATAAAACAATAAATATCACAAATATTTTCCCCAAAGTGCCATTTAAAATAGAAAGAGATAGCTTGGTAGAAAGCCCCATGGAGTAGAAAAGGCGTACTCCGAACGTGCAATCGAAAACGACATTAGAGGTAAGGGTTCAAGCCCCACTCTAGGCAGCGTTTTTTTCTATATTCTCCCAGCTTAACTGGATGCCACCCGTGGGATTTAATGAGATAATAAACACCTTGATCTCAATCCACTGTGCCAAATCTTTCCTATCTTGCTACTCTTTCTAACTAGTGCCGTGCAATTCAGGTTGCATTTTCAAGACCTTAGGCCTTACTGACAATTACAGCCCTATTCTGGCAAACCTCACTGATACCTCACAGGTCACAACAACCTCACAAGGTGAGGCTAATTTGATTTTGTGATTTTCGTATTCTGGCAGCAACCTCACAACTTGTGATCCTCACAAAAACTATCGAAACTGTGATCTCCTTCGGAGGAGGTCACAGCTAAAAAGTAACACTTGTGATTTCGAATATAACGACATCTATATGTTCTTTTGTGTTTTTCTTAATTGCTTCCTCCTTTAAATAAATAAATGAATGAAAAATAAGCATTCTTGGATGCGCTTAGCTAATTTATTAAAAAAAATCAAACAAATCATGTTTCTTTTGACGTAATAAATATGTAGGTGCGTTCAACATAAGGGTAGAACTAGAATAGTCGGAAGCCAACTTAAGTGGTCGTACGAAACCGAGCGAAAACAAGAAATTTATATGACGCGCACATAATTGCGAAGTGGAACTTTTCGTTTAGTTTTCGTTAACTTTTGCCGTCGGAAGTGAGAGCGCTCAACGACCGCTCTTTCGTAAGTGGGCGAATGCACAATCAAAATGGTGGAAGCAAACTAACAAGAACTTGGCGCTTGGTGCAAAGTTTTCAATTTTTTTTTTTTTTTTTGATGAATAAATAAGAGAAGTCAAAACAATTTTCTTTTAATTAATTTATATCACATAGAATTTTAGTGGTTTTGCAAAATAAATAATTAAAAGCTATCACTCTGCGCTGTGAATAAGTATAATGAGACAATAAACATTGAATAAACAATTATTTATTTTTTGTTCATTTCCAACCACTTAAGTGCATTATGGACCACTTATGAAATTGACGTTTCGGGAAGCTACTTTTCGGTCGGTTTTGACATAAGCTTCCGACAGCTTCCGCCTATTCTAGTTCTACCTTAAATTCAGAACATTTTGAAAGTTCACTTATCTATCTTTCTATGACAGTCAGCCAATCAGAGCCCAATAAAACTATAAATCATGAAAGTCTGACATGTTTGAACGTGCCCATTAACCGTGGTGAGTTTCTTGTGAGGTTTCTTGTGAGGATTTTCCCAGAATACCGAAAATGTTATCGAATCAAAACTAACCTCACAAGGAAAACCTCACAAGAGCTTGTGACATGTGAACCCTCACAACGCCAGAATGGGGCTATTAGTAAAAATTAGGTGTGGTTTTTTTGTAAGCCTGGGGGAATCGGACTAAAAAAACGACATCGGGGGTTAGCGACGCCATTACAGAAAAAAAATGGAGTTTCCATACAAACTATCGAAAACATGTATAAAATTTATGCTGGTAGCACAATTTTTATCTGGGCTAAAATTATGCTACATTTCCATTTTTCGTTGAAATCTAGAGCTTTCATTGAGATTTCGTTGAAATTTCCATGAAAGTTCCATCAACTTGAAATATCAAAAGTTTTCAACCGAAATCTCGGACTTCATTTTGGTGGGAACATAGCATAATAATAACGAAATCCGAGATTTCGGTTGAAAACTTTTCATATTTTGAACTGCTGGGAAAAAATTTCATAGAAATTTCAACGAAATCTCAATAAAAACTCTGGATTTCAACGAAATCTCCAAGAAATTCTGCTCCACCCATTTGAAATCTCGAAATTTTTTAGCTGAAATCTCGGATTTCGTTTTGGTGGGAACATAGCATAAGGCTAGTCGCGCACATGCAACTGCTACTACAACAAAACAGTTTAGTCACAAGTTGACCGATGAGCGCGCACATGAGCAACTCCACAAGCAATCGCAACGAACCTAACCAATACACCCGCAATTTTTATTAAAATTTTCTACCCCATACATACAAAGAAAAATATTATCGCCTTTGTCCTATTCTTTTGCTCAGCAAATAAAGAAAAGATTAATTTGTTCTCTTTCGCACAGAGAACATAAGTCACTTTGGAAAGAACAAAATTCAACGATGTGGTAAAATATCTGCAACTATTTGGTTGCATGTGCGCGCAGTTACATAGTCCCCTTTCACACGAAGAAACAAGTTGCTGGAGATTTTTTTGACGTTTTCTTTTAATCTCCTTAAAAATCTCTGTACCTTTCATACGAGGAAACAAATCTCCAGGCAATTTTTGAAATTCCCCTTGAAATCCTATTGGTTGAACACACCTTAACCTAGGTGTGAAAGGAAATGTCAAAAAATCTCTTCAAATCTTCGACCGGGGAGATTCTGTTCGCCCCTCTTTCCTCCTGCCCTTCTCACCCAGGAACTAAAAGTTGCTGGCAACTCAGTTTCCTCGTGTGAAAGGGCACATATTATTCTATATGACACAAATTGAAAAACCGATTTCAGGCAATCGTCCAGTTTGTGGCAAAACACAAACTAAAAAGTTGCTCGAATCGACGACTGAATAGTTTCTGCATGTGCGCGCTGTCCCATATGAGTCAATAGGATTCATTTTTGCAACCAAACAGTTGCGAAACTGAAAGTTGCATGTGCGCGACTAGCCTTATGCTATGTTTCCACCAAAGGATTATCTCAGTTCAGATTTATGTGGTTTTCCTTTCGACCAAAAAAGTCGACTTTTTTCTGATTTTTTCGACCTGAGATCAACTTTTGCTTTCCATTCAACCAAAAAAATCGATTTTTTTTCAACCTCAGGTCGATTCTTCAAATCTCAATTTTTAGCAGGATTTACACGCATTTGCACACACACACCAAAATAAACTGACATAGATCTGAACGTATTAGTTTGCATTTGGTATTTCGCAGTGTTGTTTACTTTCGATAAGAAGGTTGTGCTTGTTGAACAAATTCATCAATAGAAAAATAGTCACTAACACGATTACAAAAGCAAATCAAATCTCATTTTGTGTTCTATTTACCACAAAAAAATTATGATCTGACCATCAAAACTGAAATTGTTGAATGGAAAACTACATTAATAAATCTATTTGGTGTATCCACAGCACAAAAAGATTTACTTTGACATACCCTTTTAAAATGCAAATGGTGTTTCATTTTTTCTCATTAAGCCTAGTACGCAGATCGAGCTAAAATTTCGCTCCCACATTTCTCTCCAAACACCAGCTAATATCCAAGCTAAATTTTGACATACGATTTTTGTGGAGATTACATCACAGAAAACAGCTGTTCTCTGAAAGGAAATTTTATTCAATAATTTCATAGAATTTTATTTCAAGTGAATCTAATCAAATAACATAGATTTTTCCCTTTGGCATTGATAAATCGTTTGTCCTTGAATATTACTCGTTCTCAATTTTGATTTCCACAAAGTAAAATTCACACAAATCTAGCAAAAAAAAGAACCTGTCACAATTTAGCTCGAAAATTAATGTGCCGAACAATTATTTCATGCGCTTAATTTTGACAGATAAGAGCTGTACAGTAAGAAATGAAAATTTGATTTTTTAGCTGGAGCTGCGTACCTCTCGGTTAAAATGCTTGGCTAAATTTTAGCTTGGCTAAATTTTGGAGAGAATTTTGTATGGGAGCGAAATTTTAGCTCGATCTGCGTACTATGCTTTAAGAGGAAGTGAGATAAAATGTTTCCTCTGTGAAGAACTGAATTCAGCCATAAATTAATCCTTCAGCGCCATACAGGAATAGGTTAGTTCGATTTGTAAAAGTACTTGTCCTAGGAAGATTTAACAAGATTAGTTTCTAATCTTCAAGATTAACGAAATAAATTTGAATGGTAAGGCTAGTACGCAGATCGAGCTAAAATTTCGCTCCCATACAAAATTCTCTCCAAAATTTAGCCAAGCTAAAATTTAGCCAAGCATTTTAGCCGAGAGGTACGCAGCTCCAGCTAAAAATCAAATTTTTGTTTCTTACTGTACAACTCTTATCTGTCAAAATTTAGCGCGTGAAATAATTGTTCGGCACATTAATGCTTGAGCTAAATTGTGACAGATTGTTTTATTTGTTAGATTTATGTGAATTTTACTTTGTGAAATCAAAATTGAGAACGAGAAATATTCAAGGGTAAAGTCTAGTACGCAGATCGAGCTAAAATTTCGCTCCCACATTTCTCTCCAAACATCAGCTAATATACAAGCTAAATTTTGACATAAGATTTTTGTGGAGATTACTTTACAGAAAACAGCTGTTCTCTGAAAAGAAATTTTATTCAATAATTTCACAGAATTTTATTTCAATATTTCAAGTGAATCTAATCAAATAAAACAGATTTTTCCCTTTGGTATTGATAAATTGCTTGACTCAATTTTGATTTTCACAAATTAAAATTCACACAAATCTAGTAAATAAAAGAACCTGTCACAATTTAGCTCGGGAATTAATGTGCCGAACAATTATTTCACGCGCTAAATTTTGACAGATAACAGCTGTACAGTAAGAATCGAAAATTTTATTTTTTAGCTGGAGCTACAACTCTCGTACCTCTCTGCTAAAATGTTTGGCTAAATTTTAGCTTGGCTAAATTTTGGAGAGAATTTTGTATGGGAGCGAAATTTTAGCTCGATCTGCGTACTATTTTTAAACGATTTTTCAATGCCAAAGGCAAAAACCTATTTTATTTGATAATGCTACATTTCCACCTAGCGCTAATCTGAGATTTAATGAGATTAACCTTAAATCTCCTTTAAATCTCGTAGATTTACCATACAAATTTATTTCGTAAATCTTGAAGATTAGAAATTAATCTTGTTAAATCTTCCTAGGACAAATAGTTTTACAAATCGAACTAACCTATTTTTACATGGTGCTGAACGATTCATTCGAGACTCGCATTCAGTTCTTCATTGTTTCACACGAATCAAACATTCTGTCTCATTCGCACTTCATAAGAAAAATTGGAACGCCATTTGCATTCTTGAAGGTGCTGTCAAATTTAATCTTTTTTAAATCTTTTTGTGCGGTAGAAACACCAAAAAGATTAATTAAATCTAATCTGGGATAAACCTTTGGTGGAAACATAGCATAAGACTCGCTTGAAATATTGAAATAAAATTCTATGAAATTGTTGAATAAAATTTCTTTTCAAAAAACAGCTGTTTACTGCGATGTAATCTCCACAAAAATCTTATGTCAAAATTTAGCTTGGATATTTAGCTGATGTTTGGAGAGAAATATGGGAGGGAAATTTTAGCTCAATCTGCGTACTACACTTAAATCTTTAAGATTTAAAGGAGATTTGCGGTAAATCTTATTAAATCAGATTAGCGTTAGGTGGAAATGTAGAATTACATGTATTTATAACTCAGGCGATAACTTTTCGTTAAAAAATGAAATAACTCATTTCTCACTTATTGTCACCTCTGGAAAAAATTGTGTTTCTGTAACTGAACAAGATTAGTGAAATTTCAGTTCTGGCTGGAATTTCCAATGGAAGGCGATAAGTTAAACTGATACAGAAACCCATGGTATAAAAATATACCATGAAAGAAACCCATTTTATCTAATTTTTCCAGGATTTCTATTCCGACTGTTCCAGTCGATATCAAAGTTACAGAAACCCGATGATGCAATCAAATGAAATTCATTCCAATTCTCAACGTTTCCCTATTAGCTTTATCGATTCGAAAATTACAGTGTATAGGTCGAGAATAGTTCATCTACAGCAGTATTAATAAAAAACTGGTATCCGCTCCCTAACCCTAACACACGTGTTAACTGGCACACGGATAGACAACTTGTCCGCTTGATAACTTTTCTTATTTAAAAAGATATGATATCTTTCCAGTATTTATCACTCCACCAAATTCACCACTTCATCAAATTATGGTGATTTTCTAATACATGTGTCACATGCATGCACTGCCTTACGAAGTGTTTACTGGTAGTAGTAAACGGTGCTATCATACGCGTGCTTGTATGTGTTAAGAAGTTATCCGTTCATTGTACGTGGAATCTGGCTAGTTAAAGTTATCCGTACGTTAACACACGTCACAGACTATTACGCATTTGTTAATAAGAATTACTAGTTAGCAGATGTATAAACGCTAGCACGTTGTTATCCGCCGTTTATTAATATGGGGGCTAGAGTGTACTCGAAGTGCAGTATTGAAGCAGATTTCTACTCTGCTGAATTAATCCCGTGAGTGCAGGCCCAATGGGTGACCCCGCGCCGATCCAAAACGGTCGTGTGTGGGTAGGTTCGGCCACCGCTCCATTTGGATTTTCAGCCAAACTGAAATCCAACCAAGCCAAATGGATCGGGTGGCTCGATAGTGTATGGCCATCAGCTTTAGGCCAAGGAAAAGTTTTTTCGCCTTGAATATTATTCAATTTGGTGCACAGAATAGGTGGGAAATCGTTTCGAAAATTTTGATTTTTTTTGCATGGGAACTGTAAACTATGCTTAAAGTCACTTACTGTTTTCTTTAAGCCTAGCTTACAGTTCCCGTGCGAAAAAAAATAGACGGTTTACAGTTTCATGCAAAAAAAAACAATTGCTGTCATGCAAAACAATGGACCTGCAATTGTTTTGCATGGAGAACAAAATAATTTTTTTTTTGAACATTTTAACAAAAAATGATAAATAAACACTTGTTATTTCCACAATTTTTACAAATTTTTTTTGGTGGTCGACTTACACCTCCAAAAAGAACAATGTATTCACCTCAAGGCATTATTTGCATGCAAATGGTTTTTGCTCCAAAAATAATTGTTTTCCATTTTAAGGGCTATATTTTATTAACTAACAGTGATATTATTAAAAACTTGCTATCCGCTCCACAGCACACGTGTTAGCTGGTACACGGATAGACAACTTCTCCATTTAATAACTTTTCTTATTAAAAAAGAGATATCTTTCCAGTGTTTATCACTTCACCAAATTCACCATATCATAAAAATATGGTGATTTTCTAATACATGTTTCACATGCATGCACTGCCCTCATCATCATCAAGTCCTGTAACCCCGGTTGGAGCATAGGGTGCCAAAAAATCGTTTCCATCCTTCACGGTCTGCAGATAGAAAGTTTAACTGTGGCCACGTCTTTCTCTGGGAGTCTGCTTCTGCTAGAACTGTTGATTTCCATGTTGTTCTTAGTCTTCCAACCCGCCGTGCACCCTGAGGATTCCATTCAAATGACTGCTTTGCAATTTCATCGTTTGGTTTCCTCAGTGTGTGACCAATCCATTGCCATTTACGCTTTCTTATGTCAACGTCCAGCCGCTCTTGACTTGTCCTGCGCCACAATTCCTCGTTTGATATAATTTGTGGCCAGCGAATTTTTAGAATATGGCGTAGACAACGGTTCACAAAAGCCTGCAATTTCTTTGAGTTGGTAGTCGTGACTTTCCAGGTTTCGCAAGCATATAACAGCACGGATTTGACATTGGATTCGAAGAATCTCAACTTTGTGCGCAAGGAGATTTGACATGATTTCCAAATTTGGGGGAGAGAACCGAAGGCTGCGCGAGCTTTATTTATTCTACTTTGAACGTCCAGATCAGTACCACCATTTGCTGAAACAATACTTGCAAGGTAGTTAAATTGTTCAACCTCTTCAACTGGCGTCTCCTGTATTAAAATACGCTGATGTGTGGAGCGGCCTGTGAGCATTATTTTTGTCTTTTTGCTATTTATTTTAAGACCAATCGACTCTCCTTTTACCTTCAGAGCTTGACACATCCCGTTCAGACCGCTGATGTTATTTGCCAAGAGACATATATCATCGGCATAGTCTAAGTGGCTAAGCCTTTCAAACGGTCTCCATTGAATGCCCTGCCTCTCTGCTGTTCCAACGCTGGCCGTCAAAACATCGTCAATCACCAGTAGAAAGAGAATTGGCGATAGAACATCTCCCTGTCTCACACCCTGCCGCACCTCGAAAGAGTCGGATAGCTGCCCATTGTGTAAAACAAAGCATCTTGCGTTTTTATAGGACTCTCTTATAATGGCAACAATTTTTGGGGGAATGCCTCTACCAAGAAGTGATCTCCATATGCATTCACGGTTGACTCGGTCAAAGGCCTTCTCAAAATCCACGAACATGAGGTAAAGCGGTGATTGAAACTCCGCAGACTGCTCAAGAACGATACGCAGAGTGTTGATATGGTCGACACAAGACCACCCACTCCGGAAACCAGCTTGATGCCTCTTGAGTGTAGACTCGATTCTAACCTTTATCCGCTCCAGAATGATGGTTGCCATTAATTTTGGAAAAACGGACAAAACTGTAATACCTCGCCAATTTTTGCAATTCATAAGATCACCTTTCTTTGGCAACTTAACAATTACACCATCCTTCCAGTCGCTGGGATAGATTTCGTTTTCCCACACAGCTTGTATCAACGGGTGTAGAATACTAGCCGATCTGACAGGGTCAGCTTTCAGGAACTCGGCTGGTATACCGTCAAGTCCAGCTGCTTTGTTGTTTTTGAGAAGATTTATTGAAGATTGAATTTCCAGTGCTGTAGGGGGTTCGATGTCAATACCCCTATATGATCTACGCATCTCGTTAAGCTGGGGCACTTCACCACTCTGCTTGACAGAATCCTCATTGAGCAAGGCACAAAAGTGATCCTTCCACCTGCGCAGCTGATCCTCGATTGATACCAAAAGTGTACCATCCACATCCATTACAGGATGATTGGTGTTGGTTTTCTTCCCGACAACTTCCTTGGATATTTGGTACAATTCCCTCATATCTCCTCTTCTTGCAGCGTTTTCCGCATTTTCTGCAAGACCGTCTAACCTCACCCTATTGTCACGTCTCACACAGCGATAGACCATCTTATGTGCTAAGCGATACTCTCTTCGCAATTCAGCCTTTCGTTGAGCATCCGCTTCGACATTTATTTGCATCTTCAACGATTTGCGAAGGTCGATTTTATCCCAGGTGTCTTGGGATATCCAAGAGTCTCTAACTCTCGACTGTTTGGGTACAGTTTCGGATCCAGCATCCATAAAAACACTTTTTATATCACCCCACATCTCATTAATTGTTGAATGTTGTATTCCGTTTAATGACGAAGCTCTGTCGTTAAGGTTGGTGACATAGTTACGACATATATGTTGGGATCACTTAAAGCATTTGTATTGAACATCGAAATCCTTGCTGTACCCTGTGATTGACGTTGTACAGCTGCAGTTCGTAGCTTGAGACTCATGAGAACCGAATGGTGGTCGCTTCGTCGGCATTTCTAATGCTTCGAACATCGCACATTGACTTCCTCTATCGCTGCTGAATCATGATGTGGTCAATTTGGTTTTCAGTTTGACTATCCGGATGTACCCAGGTGATTTTGTTGCAAGTCTTATGTTTAAACACAGTCCCACCCAGTACAAGACGATTAGCGTTACAAAAATCGACCAGCAAATCGCCATTTTCATTTCGTGACCCCAAGCCATTTTTCCCCATGACGCGTTCCAGACCGTAGTTGTCTGATCCGACTTGGGCATTGAGATCTCCCATGACAATTATGATGTCGGCTCTTGGAACACCACTGTAAACTGAGTTAAGATGAGTGTAGAAAGCGGTTTTGTCTTCCTCGGTCGCTTCATTTGTGGGGGCGTAGAACTGAAATATTGTGACGTTGCTAATTTTTGAACGGAGCCTTGCTGTCACGGAGGCCAAGCAGAGGCGGAGTGGAGGCCGAGCAGAGGCTGAGCGGAGACCGAGTGGATGGGACGCTGAGCGGATGCTGAGTGGAGGCCAAGCGGACGCTGACTGGAAACTGAGTGGACGCTGAGCGGAGGCCGAGCGGACGCTGAGCGGAGGCCGAGTGAACGCTCAGCGGAGGCCAAGCAGACACCGAGTGGAGGCCGAGCGGATACTGAGGGGACACTGAGTGGATGCTGAGCGGAGGCCGAGTGGACGCTGAGCGGACGCCGAGCGGATGCCTAGTGGATGCCAAGCGGACCCTGAGCAGATGCTGAGCAGAGGCCGAGCGGATGCTGCGCGGAGGCCAAGCGGACGCTGAGCAGAGTGGAGGCCGAGTGGATTCCTAGTGGACGCAAGCGGAGGCCGAGTGGAGGCCAAGCGGACGCTGAGCAGAGTGGAGGCCGAGCGGATGCCTAGTGGACGCCGAGCGGACGCTGAGTGGAGGCCGAGTGGACGCTGAGTGGATGCCGAGTAGATGCCTAGCGGATGCTGAGCAGAGCGGAGGCCGAGCGGACTCTGAGTGGAGGCCGAGCGGACGCTGACTGGACGCTGAGCGGAGCCCGAGCGGACGCCGAGTGGAGGCCGAGCGGATGCTGAGCGGACGCTGAGCTGAGGCCGAGCGGACGCTGAGCAGACGCCGAGCGGATGCCTAATGGACGCCGAGCAGACGCCCAGCAGACGCCGAGCGGACGCTGAGTGGAGGCCGAGCGGACATTGAGCAGACGCTGAGCAGAGGCCGAGTGGATGCTGAGTGGAGGCCGAGTGGAGGCCAAGCGGACGCTGAGCGGAGTGGAGGCCGAGCGGATGCCTGAGCGGAGGCCGAGTGGACGCTGAGTGGACGCTGAGCGGATGCCAAGCGGGCGCCGCACAGTGGGGCAGCTCCATACATCATGATGATAAAAAGTTCACCTTGCAAAACTAAAGCACCGGGAAAATAAAGTTTGGTTTCTCAAACTATACGGTAAATTTGATATGATGAGGGTGATTTTTGTTGTTTAAGTCATTTAGTGGAGGCTAGTCGGACAATCAAAGTTGGACTTAAAGGTGCGCGAATCAAATATTTGAAAAGTGTTAAAAAAGGTTTACTTTTGTTTTTGTTCATATTATTGAAATTAAGAGTGATATCAAATATATCTAAAATGTCAAACCTAGCTGATGGCATGTAGATTATATTTAAACTTTAAAAATAAAAAAAAAACATTTCTTTGTTATAAAAAAATCGGCAAGAAAAAAAGACATTTTTGTTTAGACTTCGCGGTACGTTTTACTCAATATCTCCTGTTGGGGCAAAAGTTAAGCAGGTCTGAAAATAGGGAAAGTTAAAAGAATATTTGATTAATAAAATTATAAAAAAATATGTGCTTAACTATTGCCCCAAATCCTTTTTTTCAATTTTTGAAATGAGTATTAAGAGATTTAGGGCGGTATTCACCGACCACTCATAAACGGCTCTTAAGTTTATGAGGCTCCTAACTCAAATAATATTTGTGCTATTCACCAACCACTCATAGCTCTTTTTCGAAGTTCGAAAATGAGAACAACTCTCTCTTCCCCAGGTACCCCCAAACTATGAAATCAAACTGTTTTCAAAAATTACCGCACTTTGTCGGTACTTCTTGGATCCTTGAAAAAATGAGTGTTGCATGCACATAAATAAATTCTGTGTGACTACAGTAATTTTAATTTCTTTCCACTTATTTTCTTAGTTTTGTCTCGGGGTGAAGATCATTGCACGTTTAAGTTTGTTTTATATAGGGAAATTTTCTTACTTTACTTTTTAGTTTCGCTAATTATTTCGTTCGCACATTGTCTACTACGTTAGCGGATCCAAAATGGACTCGTTCGCTTGAAGGGGAGATAGACGTCAAATGTTGGTTTATATTAGCTGTGTCAAATGAAGAAAAACTACATCAGGGGCCCAATTCCACAAGAATGAGTTTTTTCTGTGTACACAGAAATTCATGTACACATCGATTTTTGCGATTTGGCAAGTGTGAGTTTTAAGTTTTTGACAGATATCGAATGCACAATCAAGCAAATTTATTTATGGCCTCTTCGATTGGCAATCCGGAACAGCGATTCGATACGTGTGAACGCTTCTCATTTTGATTCTGAAATCAAATTCAGAACAATTTTCTGTTCTTTTCAGAACAAGAACTGTCATTCTGTCCCCAATCGAAAAGGCCATTACATTTGTTTTGGGTGTGAATAGAATATGTACACAGAAAATCTTGCGGAACTGGGAACCAGAACAGTATAAATGTGTGAAAACTGTCAAAACTGTCAGATTTAAGCAAAACGTTTTTCTGAGATAAATTTTAGCTTATTATTATCCCAGACAAACAAATCAACTGGTATTTGTACTTCGACATTTCTCAATCATTTTCTCCTTCACAAAAGTAGGTGCAGGAAATATTGTTCTTAACTGTTCTGAAAAACATCATGGAACACATAAGGCGTTTTCCTTTGCAGGTGGCGAAGTACTTGCAAGTACTTTGCCAGCTTTTTTCAATGGAACACATCAAACTGCTTTCACATGTAAAATGTATCTACTAGCACATGAGAGCATGTGCAGTTGGTAGTACTAGATTATGGTTTTCATCTACTCACAACGTACTTTGCCACGGCTAATATGTGCGCGTGTGAGACTCATTTTTGTAAGGATCCAAGAAGTACCGACAAAATGAGTCAGTGAATTTTCTTGAAGGGTTACTTCGAAGGCTTTCGAATTAGTTTTCGGAGAGAGCGCTCATAACTTTATGAGTGGTCAGGACCACTCATAAGTCTTATGAGCGCTCATAAATATTCACTATTATTACTTGGTGAATAGGTTTATGAGCCTCATAAGTTATGAGCCGTCGGTGAATACCGCCCTTAATGGGTGAAAAATTGACTGACTTTTGTTCATATTTTAATTTAAAATTTTTTTTGGTGAATATTTTACAATTTTTAAAGCATATTTACACAGTTAAATTGTTTCTACATTTTTCCCATATTTTTTTTTTGTATACTAGTCCAAATTAATTGGTATCGGGACGTCTTTAGGACACACTTTAACAGCTCATTTTTGACTGTATGTGGCTCTCTTGTTTTAATTATTAGTTATATTCACTTTATAATTGGCCTACTTAAATTGTCAATAAACAATTTTTTCGTATTAATAAGAAAAAATTCACGTCGGAGGCAAACTAACACCTATTTAAAAATGAAACCATCATATATCTTACCCCTTAATTGACAAAAAAAACTATTTTTCATTTTGCATTTTGTAACTTGTATTTAGATTCTGATGACCAAAATTACCGGTGCTCAAGAAAAAAGTTAGTCGAAATTTTTTTCTCCAGCAAACAGAAAAGTCCTGACCAAAAATTCTTAGAGGTAGAATCTTATTTAAAAAATAAAACTTTTTGCGGCAAAAGTCACGTCGCTAATTTAAAATTAGCTTTGAAAAGCTTCAAACACCATTTTTAAATAAAGTGGGATCGTTCACACCGAATGAAAAAACGGTTCTTTTCTTCTGTAAAAATATGTCTCAATGAAATTGTTTCATTTAAAAAATATCCATTGTCCGTTGGACGCCCTGCAAATGATTTTACCAGTAGTAGTGAGCAGGCAAAGCGAAAGCGAAATATTTAGTATTATTTTATTATTTGCAACAGTTTATTTATTTATCTATTAAGAGAATTAAGGGAATTGAATTTTGAAGGGTATCTTATGTACTTTTAGATTTCATTACAAGTTTTTGGGACAAAAATATCTCGCAATATAACATAACCTTTAAAGTACCCAAAAATGTTTTGTTTTTTTGATTTTTATTGAAATATCTCAAAAAGGTAACTTAAAAAAAGATTACAGCTTGGTTTCAATTTAAGGGTAACATAAACCGAAATTCAAGTTTAACGAAAAAAAAAAATATATCTTGTTATGTAGTAAGTATATCGTAAAAATACCCAACAAGCTTTTTATGGCACTTATTAGAATATCTTGAAAACGTAATATGTGGAATTTTTTTCAACATTAGATTCGAATTCAGCACACTCAAGTTCCTCGGAAAATTGAAAATTGGATTCCAGATAAGGAAAAAGTTAAATGTGGTAAGTTAGTGTAAAATGTCCATTAAAACTCTTTGAATAAGTGATCCCAGGGGTATTCAAAACATATCCCCGTAACATAAAACTGTATGAAAAGCTACGAATATATATTACTTTCGTCATGAAATCACTAGAAGCCATTAAAACAACATTCCCACCTTACAAAATAATTAATATCATAAAATTACCATTTTGCCCCACTGTGCGCCGATGCTACGCTGAGTGGACGCTGAGCGGAGGCCGAGTGGACGCTGAGCGGACGCTGAACGGAGGCCAAGCGGACGCTGAGCGGAGGCCGAGCGGATGCTAAGCAAGGGCGGAGCGGACGCTGAGCGGATGCGAAGCGGACGCTGAGCGGAGGCCGAGAGAACGCTGAGTGGAGGCCGAGCGGAGGCCGAGCGGATGCTGGGCGGAGGCCGAGCGGACGCTGAGCGGAGGCCAGGCAGAGGCTGAGCGGAGGCCGAGCGGAGAGTGAGCGGAGGCCGAGTGGATGCTGAGCGGACACCGAGTGGAGGCCGAGCGGAAGCTGAGGGGACGCTGAGCGAACGCCGAGCGGATGTCTAGTGGACGCCGAGCGGATGCTGGGCAGACGCTGAGCAGAGGCTGAGCGGAGGCCAATCGGACGCTGAGCAGATGAGTGGAGGCCGAGTTGATGCCTAGTGGACGCCGAGCGGACGCTGAGCGGAGGCCGAGTGGTTGCTGAGCGGAGGCCGAGTGGACGCCAAGCGGATGCCTAGTTGACGCCGAGCGTAGAAGTAAAAATTTTAGCTTATTCAATTCTATACAAAAAAAATTACCATTCTTTTTTTTCATACAAGCAATAGATTAAGATTTATGCAGGAACTTTATGGAGTAGCAAATTTAGTCAAAAAGTTTATTTATATTACCATAATCGAACACCAATATTTTTTGTACTATACGTTAGGCTATACGTTTATGTCATTATAAACCAAGTTACTGTGGTGTCCAGGGTAAGTAAGGCTACCATCTGGAAAAAGAAGTGGGTCAATTTATTTAATAACTTTATGGAATTTTATTTGACAACAAAATGACGAAAATTTACATTTAGACAGTAAAATTATCGAAGCCTATAGGTACCTATGCACTTGTTAAGCAGGTCGAAGGTGATCTATTAACAAAGGGAAAGAAGAAAAAACATAATAATAATTAATATTGTATGTAGCTCATAAAATTCTACCCAAAAATATTAACTTTGTTCGAAAAAGCAACAGATTTTGAGAAAAACGTGCACAAACATAACAAGAGTTTTTTATGTAATGAAACTTTTCAATACTACCATTGCAGTGCGCTTTAGCTTTAGAATAGGTAACGCTGTGGCTCCATTGGCAATATTTGAGGCGATGGCAATTGGAATAGGAATGGCAATTTATTGCTTGGGTGGGCATTTTCATTGCCACGCAATTTCAATTATAAAATGAGTGTATAGAAATATTTGACTGCAAATACAGTCAAATGCTGTTCAAATCCCATGTTTTAATTAAATTTAATTTTAATTCACTATATTTTGTCATGTGCGTTCTCATATTCTACGATTTAATTGAAAAAATCAATTAAGAAGCCATTGACAATTACGGGGAACCCCATTTTTACTCAATTTATTGTCTTGACTATGGAAATCAATAATTGCCTCTCATCTTCTAGGCAATATTGCCATTGCCATTGACAAAGCGTCTCCATTTGCAATATTAAAGGCAATAGCAATAAGTGAGGCAATTTATTGCCTCAAATATTGCCAATGGAGCCGCTGGGTAATGGGAGCGTATGTGATAATTTTTGATGAATAATACATGCATTTTGTAAAAATTGCAATGAACAACAAATAACTTAAACCATTTCCTTACCCCGAGGCCACACGAGCAAGTACTTGCAAGCAAGTTGCAATACATACACATTTGTTTACTAACACAAACAAACCTAAGCAACTTGCTTATCAACTGGCATGCAAGTTTTGAAGCCAGTAGTGAAGCAAGTTGGGAGACAAGCAAGTGGAATACAAGTGGGAGGCAAGTGGAATGCAAACTACGAATTTGACAGGCAGTGTATGTAGCCAACTTGCTTGCAAGTACTTGCTCGTGTGGCCTCAGGGTTAAGTAGTAATCAATCTTTTATTTAATAAAAATCAAAATGCGCAACTAAAAAATTAAGTTTTAAATTAACTGTTGTTGTTTGGTCGGTGTCTTCTTCTAAATTCTCATGGATACAGATACTTTTGGTATGTATCTTCTTTCTCCTTCTTCTTTTCATATTTGTTCTTTCTATCTTTTTATTGCGTTCAAGATAGTTTCAAATGAATGCATCCAGAAACTCGTCTTTGGTGGTGGTTTTTCGCAACACATTTAAACAACATTAAGGGCGGTATTCACCGACGGCTCATAACTTATGAGGCTCATAAACCTATTCACCAAGCAATAATAGTGAATATTTATGAGCGCTCATAAGACTTATGAGTGGTCCTGACCACTCAAAAAGTTATGAGCGCTCTCTCCGAAAACTAATTCGAAAACCTTCGAAGTAACCCTTCAAGAAAATTCACTGACTCATTTAGTCGGTACTTCTTGGATCCTTACAAAAATGAGTCTCGCACGCACACATATTGTTTGTCCTTTCGTCTTCAGGAATTTTATTTATTGTTTCAATTTTTTAAGTTCTTTTTGTGATTCACGCGGTGAAGATAATTCTTTTGTCTGTTTGCTGCGAAAATTTGAAAAAATAGGATAATAAAAGGTTTATATAATTAATCTGCTCCGAATAGAAAATTACAGAAAAGTACAGGATTGTGTGTTCCATGAGTAAAAACCTTACCCAAACTGTTCTTCATTCTGTCACTATTTGTTCCATGATGTTTTTCAGAACAGTTAAGATATTTCCTGCACCTACTTTTGTGGTAGAGGAAATGATTGAGAAATGTCGAAGTACAAGTACCAGTTGATTTGTTTGTCTGGGATAATAATAAGCTAAAATTTATCTCAGAAAAACTTTTTGCTTAAATCTGACAGTTTTTAAACATTTATACTGTTCTGGGTGCCAATTCCGCAAGGGTGACTAATTTTCTGTGAACACATTCTATTCACACCGAAAACAAATGTAAATAAATTTGATTGATTGTGCATTCGATATCTGTCAAAAACTTAAAACTCACACTTGCTGAATCGCAAAAATCGATGTGTACACGAATTTCTGTGTACACAGAAAAAACTCACTCTTGTGGAATTGGGCCCCTGATATAGTTTTTCTTCATTTAACACAGCTAATATAAACCAACATTTGACGTCTATCTCCCCTTCAAGCGAACGAGTCCATTTTGGATCCGCAAACGTAGTAGACAATAAACGAACGAAATAATTAGCGAAACTAAAAAGTTAAGTAAGAATATTTTCCCTATATAAAACAAACTAAAACGTGCAATGATCTTCACCCCGAGACAAAACTAAGAAAATAAGTGGAAAGAAATTAAAATTACTGTAGTCACAAAGAATTTATTTATGTGCATGCAACACTCATTTTTTCAAGGATCCAAGAAGTAACGACAAAGTGCGGTCATTTTTGAAAACAGTTTGATTTCACAGTTTGGGGGTACCTGGGGAAGAGAGAGTTGTTCTCATTTTCGAACTTCGAAAAAGAGCTATGAGTGGTTGGTGAATAGCACAAATATTATTTGAGTTAGGAGCCTCATAAACTTAAGAGCCGTTTATGAGTGCTCGGTGAATACCGCCCTAAATGCATCAACAATTATATTGTATATATATTTTACTGTCGTACTACTGTGTACTGCTATTTTTTTCCTAGAAGTACTGCTTTCTGAAAAAGTGAAACGATAGCCCTGGCGCCAAGCCATTCTGTTAAAGTTGAAAGCAGAGAATATCAAATAAAGAAACCCACAGTACACATATTAGGCGTTTTTCTTTTTATTTCAGAAAAAAGCTCTGAACAGAGTCCGAGCATTTCGAGCATGTTCTGAACATCATCTGAGCAAGTTTGCTCTGAGCACACCCTGAGCCATTTTTGAAACACACCTGAACACTAGCTATGTGTTCAGCATTGAACTGAACTCTGTCTGCTCATTCATTTTATTCTGAGCTCAAAGAGCGCGCTCTGAACAAACTCAGAACACACTCAGAACGAAAAAAGAAATACAAATTTTTAGCTCTGAACGCTCAAAGCTAAAAAAGAAACACAACTTTTTGTTTGACAGTTCAGGCTCTACTCTGAATTAAAAAAGAAAAACCCCTATTAAGGCCTGGTTCACACGAGATTGTACCGCACGTTTTTTATCGCATTCGGTTTTTACCGAACAAATATCGGGTGTTCACACGATATTTATTTTTATTCGTTTTAAACTCGAATAGCTGCAGTATAATGAAAATGAATGGAAAAGTTTGAATTTGTGAAGTATTTTATTTTTATCTTTTTAAGGGAAAGGGCTAGAAAGCTGAAATTTGGGCGGATGATAGAAAATATTGACTTAAATACGAATTAAAAAAATAAGAGTCCTAGAATACCGTTGGACGGAGATAACGGCATCATTTGAGCGCTTTCACATATGAGCTCATATCTGTTTAGTGCATTGATGAATTTTCTTGTTGTTTAAAATATAAAATATAAATAAAATTACGGTTATTTTGATACCTCATTCATTATCTTACGTGGTATATAAGCGAAACAATCTTGATTTTAAATTGATACAAAAATCAAAACAATTGCATTGAAATTACCTGCTTGGACCATTGTCCACGACCTTCCACCAGCGAGAAGATCCCGTTATCTACATGGATTTTTTTTTATTAAAATTTGATATGGATGGCTTTAAAAATTTATAGCTCCCGTTCTACTGATTAGATCTTCAAGGTTAAGGTCTTTAAAGAAAGCTGACATAACGGGCTATATTGTGTACAAAAATCATTGAGGAGGGGCAAACATTTTAATACTAAAGGGGTGAATAAAGCCCAATTCAATTCCATTTATTTTATTCTAAATTCAAATGTTGATGAAAATTTTTACAATTTTGAAAAACTAAAAACGCATATTTATTGCCTCATTTCTCTTCTTTATTTTAAGACCTTAACCTTTGAGATCCAATGAGTATCACTGGAGTTATAATTTTTTTAAACCAACCATATCGGTCGATTAATTTTTTTTGTGCACATGGGCTTTTCTCTCCACTGAAGCTCATTCGATGCCAACGAACAAATACCCAACGTGGATTTTAACCGTGTGAACGAGACTTTATAAAACTATACGCCACTGGAGGACGATACGTCGCAATTCATTCGTTTTTTTTTTAAATCCGTTGAGTTTTCGATAAACGTACTTGGCTGACTACGTTTTCTTGCCGTACAAACGTCGTGTGAAAGGCTCTATGTAAAATATATACGCCACTGCTCATCCGCACGGATTTATACTGCAAAAAATCGTGCGGTACAATCTCGTGTGAACCAGGCCTAAAGGTAATAGGTTTGTTCGGGTACTTTCTGGGCTAAATTGGGCAGTCTGTCAAATTTTCAGGAGTGGAGATGCAATTCTCTCAGAGATAAGTAAAACTGTGCAAAAGTACACGAACGCATAGAACCAACATTTCTACCACTTTTTAAACGTCAACAAAAAGTAAACAAGAAAGCTACTATAAGAACATAAGAAAACAAAACCACAGCATGAGAATTTCTATTTTAAGCATAGTACGCAGCTGACGCGAAACCAAAATTTCTATACAGAAATTGACACAACGAAATCGTAACGAAAAATTTCGTACTAATTTTTGTTAGTACGTAGCTCGACAGTGAAATGTCAATAAAACAGCAAATTGTAGTCGATGCAAGAACCAAGTCTCCACTTACTTTTCACACACAATTAATTGACCGTAACATATTTCAGACGAAAAGTTAACAGTTTTTTATTTTGCTGTTGAATTTTATTTGAAAATGAAAATTGACGAAAATACCGTCAAAACGAACTGAAGAACACAATTATTTGGAACCTTAAGCACCACAACAGACGACACGAAAACAAAAAAAAGAATTCACATCAAACGAAAAAAAAAAATTGGCCAGTTTATATTTCTGAGATCTCAGAGGGCTCAGAGGACTCTGAAATATAAACACGATTCCTCACAAAAATTCCTCACATTTCCCCTTAAAAACTGAGACTGAAATTTTTTGGATTCGCTTGCTCAATTATATTTTGTCGCAGTTAATTACACAAGAAGAAAAGAAAAAGAGAGATGTTTTGACTTCTATTTAGGAATCCTGTTTATATTTTATCCTCCGGCTCTGTCAAAGAAAGGAGAAAAATTACTGAGCGCTCAAGAAATATAAACTGGCTAAATGACTTAAGATTTTGATTTTTTTCTTATTTTTTAATTTATTTTGACATCTTTCTGATTAAACTCTCCATATTTTTTTCGCAATCACTTCGTTTCTGATTTCGTTCTTGAGTTGGAGACCCCAGAGAATTTTCGTTTCACCTCAGCAGCGTACTAGGCTTTAACTTTTAATTCATCATTAAATGTGATATTTTTTATTAATTAATTAATTACATAAGCATGGCATTCATGTTGAGAGATTTTCAGCGAGCTGCAGTACACACGAGGTCCATTCACAATAGAACCTGTCGATTTTCCATAGAAAATCTCTACGATTCTTGCGACAGTCCTAACGACTGTTCCAGCATGAATGGCTCACTATAGTATTAATTTATCCCTAGAAATGAAAAATTGAAATACACTTGAGCACAAAATTTCTTTGTGATTAAAAAATATTCTGCTATGAATTATCAGTTTTTATTTTTCAAAAAAGCACAACACAATGTTAACAAAATATAAGAAATTCACAATTTAGTCACATTTTCAAAAGGACGAACAGAAAAGAAAAAATCACTCTTAAGCCTAGCACGCAGATCGAGCTAAAATTCCGCTCCCACATTTCTCTCCAAACACCAGCTAAAATCCTAGCTGAATTTTGACACAAGATTTTTGTGGAGAATATATTACAGAAAACAGCTGTTCTCTGAAAAGAAATTTTATTCAACAATTTCAAAGAATTTTTTTTCAATATTTCAAGTTAAAATAATCAAATAAAATAGATTTTTCCTTTTGGCATTGCTAAATCGTTTGTCCTTGAATATTTCTTAGTCTCAATTTTCATTTTCGCAATGTAAAGCTCACATAATCTCACAAATAAATGAACCTGCCACAATTTAGCTCGAGAATAAATGTCTGTTCGTGTTCTTCCCAAAACTACGAATTTCTACAATTTTATTTTTTATATGAGATTTGACAGAACTTTGGGCTAAATTCGTAGAAAATCGTAGTTTTGGGAGGTACGCGAACAGACACTAATGTGCCAAACAATTATTTCACGCGTTAAATTTTGACAGATGAGTGTGTTTAGTAAGAAACGAAAATTTCATTTTTTAGCTGGAGCTGCGTACCTCTCGGCTTAAATGCTTTGCTAAATTTTGGAGAGAATTTTGTATGGGAGCGAAATTTTAGCTCGATCTGCATACTACGCTTTAACAAGAAAAAAACAAAACTAAAAGTAAACAACAGCCATTTTGTTTATGTGTTGTTGTTCTTAAGTCACACAGCACTTACCATTTCTGCCCAAACAAATTCCTTTGGCAGAATTTGGCAAAAATTGTCAGGAAGGGGAAATTGTTTACTCTCTTGTGAGCGTTCTCTTCTGCCAAAAACTACACATTTTTTGTGTACGCGAACAGCTTTCGGCTAAATTTGGTAGATTTGGGTAGAATTTGGCTGTTTCGTGTGAGTACGCGAATAGACCTAATATCTTCCGAGTTTTCATTTTCGTTCAAGTTCGCGCATGTGTTAAAATCTCAGAGACCCCTGTCAGTTCATTGTCTGTGTTCTGTGGCATATTCAACACTTTTCAAATTTTACGTTTAGATTTTCAGTTTTCTCAATTTTCCAAGCCTCTGATTGGCCAGAATTCAGAAATCTGAAGTTTCAGTACTGAAATTGAGGCATTAAATGTACCCATTGTCAATTTGACAAGGTCTCTGAGAATTAATTTGTTCTTTTTGTTCAGTATCTGACAACCGATTTTTGACAACATGCGCAATATATTACCTTTAATATGTGTACTGCTTAGAATAAAGAATATAAGGAAGCGCCATTGTTGGAAAAATCTGCGGAATTTTTCATATTAGTGTTAGCTATCACAAACACAAATGCACTCCAACAGGGATGGAGTGATTTTTAATTGCAACTTACTTGGGCGCCATAACAATCATTTTTTAGTTTCTGAACTTATTTTTCTTCTCAGCGGTATGTTTAAGAAAATACTTATTTTTTTATGATAACCGTCTAGGGCGCCGATAAAATTTTTAAAATCTATTTTCTTCAAAATTTTGTTGTTTCAGTGGAGCATTATAAATGTACTTAGTTTAATTTACGCATCGACATGAATAAAGGCTCTCCGAAACCAACGCGAAGTCAAATTAAATCATTGGCAGCGATACAAAATATGACACCCCGAATGTGGCCTTACTTCATCCACTTTCAGACTGGTCATCCATTTTTGCTTATACCACTCGACTTTCGAAAACCTTTTAAATTTTGTATTAAATTATTTTAAATATTTATTTTCAAGCAAATAAAACAAATATTTTCTGGGCATCTTCCTGAATAGACAAGTAAATTAACATTAAAAACATGAACAAATAACTTGACTACGAAACAATTCCAGCAAAATTCTGAAGATATAGGTGTATGTAACATAAATACATATACGAACACCAAAAGTACAAAATCGATTTTATATAAAAAAAATTCTAATATAAAGGGCGCCTAGTATATAGTTGCACCTTACAATCAGCAACACAAAGAAAAAAATTCGTCCCTGTTTCACAGAATCGCGGTTTGACATTTCTTCTATCCACAATTATATCAGAAAAACCATGTGCAAGTTCTCAATTAATTAATATTATTCTTATGGCCAGTTGCACCGACCTCTTTTAAATTTTTATTGCTTCGTTTGATTTTAAAATGACATTTATCGGTTGCACCAACCACTTCTAAATAAAATAGATAAATTACTCCTGTGTCGCAAAAATATTAGTGTTAGTTGGTTTCCATTTTTTCTCTGAAAAAAAAAGAAAATAATAAATAATAAAAAAACACCAAGATGGCGCATTGGTTGCATCTAATGAGAATACCTTGTTTCTGTTTATTGTGTATTCACATTTTCTTTATTGCTATCTCACTTGCACTGGTTAAATTTGTTCGTTCAGTTTAATAAACAGATGATAAAATCCAGGGGTGGTTCGCGAACTGCATTTTAGCTAAAAAATGCGTGAAAGAGATTGGTGCAACCCAAATAAATTTATCAGTCCGATAAATTTTAATTCCATTTTAGCAAAAACCGCTTTTAGTGAATTTTGGTGCAACTGGGCATTAGCCTTTTTAAAAGTTTAATCATTTAAAATGTGTTACTTGATTGGTGACTAATTAAAATATAAACAATTCACATCACTCTCTTTGAGAAAAATATAATAAAACTCACTTGTGAAACGAAATGATTTTCATCCGCCTTATTTTGGTATGTTTTACAAAATTTCGCACTGCACTTCATATTTTTTTATTTTTATTGGCAAATATACACAAATTTCTTAGTAAATCACTGCAAACTGTTTTTTTTTTCAACAATTAATAAGTTTGTTCGATGTCAGCACTGGGGCGCACTGGGTCGCCCTGAACTCACTCTAATGTGTTTTATTGACACTTTTTTCACTCCGGTTTATTTGCACTGTGTTCGATGTGTGTTCGGGGCGAGCACTGTACTCGCTCTTACTCACCCCAGGTTTTTTCTCAGGGAAAGAAATCAGAGCTGCGAAATTGAAATCAGCTGTTTGTAAAAGTTGAATGTCAAAGGTAAAGGATTAACTTTGCGAATTTTTATGAAGATATAAATAATAAATGTGAAATATTTTGTATACTATTTTGTTACTTTTTATTAATTTATATTTTAATAAATACAATGCTGAGGAAAAGTGCTTGCATAAAGATTTTGAAGCTGCACAAAATAGTATCCAAGCACCTTTACATTTTTATCATACAAAAGTAACACTGAGGTGTTCGATGTGAAACCAAAACCCGGGCAGCCCCCCGTTTTTTGACATTTGAATGACATTCCCCAGTGCGCCCTGGGGCAGGGAACAGCGAACAAACCTAACGGTTTATTAATGTTTTTAGTCTGGTATCACTTTTTGTTTACTTTTTTTCTTCCATTCAGTCACCGATTCGACATTTCGAGTATTCAACTATCTGCCTCACTCACGTATACTGTATAATGTGATATACACCAGTTCCTTTACTTCTTTTTTATGGTGTACTGTGAAAGAAGCCAATCCTCAGCAGTCAATGGGCACGTTCCAATGGTTATTCTCAGTTATCCGGATAGCTTTGTGTTGTTGTAATCCCTTGTTAAAAAACAGCTGATGACCGCTGACGTAACAACTCAAGTTATCTCAAAATTTTTAGGATAACTAGATATCATAGCGAATAAACATTGCAACGCGAGGAATTTGATTTGCATAAAAGCTAAAACAAACAGCTGTGATGATTAGATTTGCAAAGTATTAGTGAAAAGCGAAAAACGCACACATCCATACAATCAACTCGTCATTCAACACATCATTCAGCACAGGTCTTGTTGTTGTTGCAATTCACATCTATTCTTCGACACGAAATGAAATTACAAATACAACAATGTAAACAATGGGTTTTGGAGGGTAAAACGTACGAAGGATTGACTTCTTTGTTTGATATTCTCTGATTAAAAGTGTCGAGAAGTAGAAGACGCTGGCCTGAACCATTGTATATCCAATCTATAGTATTCTCATGAAACACGATTTTGTAGGTAGACATTTGGTCGATAGGTTCGCTGTGATCGCCTTACTGAGATCCCTTAGCAAAAATTAGTATTACATTGGGCACGTTCCGCTGGTTATTCTCAGTTATCCGGATAGCTTTGTGTTGTTGTAATCCCTTGTTAAAAAACAGCTGATAACAGCTGACGCAACAACAACTCAAGTTATCTCAACATTTTTGGGATAGCTAGATAGCATAGCGAATAAACATTGGAACGCGAGGATTTGGACGCATAGATGGCCACGAGCTTTTTTTCATCATGAGAATACTATAGAATTTATATACAATGCCTGATCTTACAATAGTAGAAATATGTAAGTAGAAATAAAAAGAAAGTTTTAAATTCGATATAAATTTATTAAAAAAAACAGTGTTTTATTGATAAATGTATGGTGGCATTTAGAAAACTTTTTCGTTTGCCTCTATACACCGCCGCCACAGCCGCCATTGCCACCATCACGTATAGTTGCAGAATTTTTATATGAGTACAACTAATGTATTTATAATAGTTTAAACATTTAGTTAAACTTTTATTCTGTTTTGTTTCTTAAAATAATAACATTTAATGTATCTAGTGCTCTTCTTTCACCATACGCTGCTACCACGTTACTGCCGACCCGAAATCGCCGTCGTGTAGTTCCTTAAATGCCTATTTAGATTTAGAAGATTTGTGCATTTTCCTTCGTGCCGCCGCCGTCATTATGACGTTGCCTGCCCCCAAACTTTATGTAAGTACCTCTAAAATTTATTTATAATAGTATTGAACATTACGTGTTAACTGGCACACGGATAGACAACTTGTCCGCTTGATAACTTTTCTTATTAAAAAAGATATGATATCTTTCCAGTATTTATCACTTCACCAAATTCACCGCACTTCATCAAATTATGTTGATTTTCTAATACATGTGTCACATGCATGCACTGCCTTACGAAGTGTATACTGGCAGTAGTAAACGGTGCTATCATACGCGTGCGTGTATGTGTTAAGAAGTTATCTGTTTATTATACGTGGAATCTGGCTAGTTAAAGTTATCCGTACGTTAACACACGTCACAGACTATTACGCATTTGTTAATAAGAATTAACAAATTAACAAAGATGTTCAAAGGGTAGACACGGTGCATTCAAGAGGACACAAGCGTCCACAATCTTTTTTTCAAAGCGAACCTCTGTCTATCAACTCCTACTCTCACCTCCAGGTGGTGAACATCGGGTGCCTAGTACCTTTAACTGAAGATGGGGTTCCAATCCCTGTGGACAGTTTTAGGGGGCGGCAAACGAGAGAGGGGGGGAGGAGTGTTCCCACTAAGGCACTTCTCCTTCATCCAGGCGGCAGCGGAAGAATTCTCAAGATGGAATCAACGGTGGCGTCTACAGTTCCAGTTAGGCTGAACTACTTAGTGAACACCTTATACGGGCTACTACGACATATTCGGAGCTCAGGCCTATAAGGAGCGGTTAATCCGGCTCCCCGCCCTTGGAGTTATATTGTAAGGGTCTGGTCCTCCAGGTTGGGGGTCGTGCCGTCGGGGTGACTTCCCGGCCACGTAAAGCTATCTTAGTTGCGAAGCACCAACAAGCCTCGGATACGGACGGATTTACTGTTGACGAACCAAGCAAACGAAATAAGGACAACGAACTTCGGATCTGCACGTGGAATGTTCTGTCTCTCTATAGACCACGTGCAGCCGAACATTTAGCGGAGGCCCTAGACTGCTACAAAGCAGACATCACCGCCATCCAAGAAGTGCGATGGGATGGGCCGGACAAGAGAAAACTGAAAGACTGCGATATCGACTACGGTGACTGTTACCGACCACAAGGGCAGCGTCTCTTTGGATGTGGATTCTTCGTTAGAGGCAGACTTAGGCAAGAAGTCCTGAGTTTCAACTATGTGAACGAGCGCCTCACGACGATTCGCATCAAGGCTAGATTCGCCAACATCAGCCTGATATGCGCGCATGCTCCCACAGAGGAGAAAGATGACGACACCAAGGACGAGTTCTACGAGCTCTTGGACAAGACATATGAGCAATGCTCTAGCTATGACATTAAAATTGTCTTGGGTGATTTTAATGCCAAACTAGGAAGAGAAGACGTCTTTGGTGGCACAATCGGAAGATACAGCCTGCACGACACCACCTCCGATAACGGACTCAGGCTAATCGACTTTGCTACGGGGCGAAACGTTGTGGTAGCTAGTACGCAGTTCCCGCATCTCGATATACATAAGGGGACATGGCGAATTCCTGATCAATCAACCGCCAACCAAATTGACCACATTGCGATCGACGCAAGGCACTCCTCCAGTATCAAGGATGTCCGAACATTCCGAGTTGACTCAGACCACTACCTCGTTGTAGCAAAGGTAATGCTACGGATATCCAGATCAAAGCCAAAACAGGGAAATACTGTGAGGAAGTTCGACGTCGGACGGCTACAGTCGCAATAAATCGCCAGGTCCTTTTCCGATCGAGTCTCTCGCGCCCTCTTAACTAGTCCTTTGCCGCCAACTGCAAAAATCGAGAACCAGTGGGAAAACTGCCAGGAAGCCATGAGAGATGCTGCCTCTGACGTGCTGGGCTTTGCACGACCACCACAGCGAAACCCCAGGTTCGACGAAGAATGCCGGCAAGTACATGCAGCCAAACAACAGGCATACAAAGCGGCGCTGCATAGAAGGACCAGAGCTGCTCGCGAGCTCTACGAGCAGAAGAGGAGAGAGGAACACAAGCTTCTTAGAAGGAAGAAGAAAGAGCATGAGAAGCGCGCGATCGAGGAGTTAGAGAGATGCCACTGCAGGAATGAAGTTCGGAAGTTTTACCAAAAAGTAAAAAGAACCTCCCAAGGTTACAAGGCCCGAACCGAAGCCTGCAAAGACGATCAGGGGAACATCGTGGTGGAATCGCAGTCGGTGCTGAGGATATGGAAAAATCATTTCTGCAAATTGTATAACGGCGATGACGAACCGAATTCCGCTAACATACAAATTGCACCATTCTACTTGGACGACGTATGCCAACAATTCCGTCCACCCGATCTTGACGAAGTGAGGATAGCCATATCTAAACTTAAGGCCAATAAAGCTGCTGGAGCTGATGGCCTTGCGGCTGAACTATTCAAAGCAGCTGGCGATGAATTGGTTAGGAGTATGCACCAGCTCATCTGTAAAATATGGTCGGAGGAAAGCATGCCCGATGAATGGAACCTCAGCATTGTTTCCCGATCCTCAAGAAAGGCGATGCTCTGGACTGCACCAACTACAGAGGCATCAGCCTTCTTAATATCGGCTACAAGATCTTCTCTGCCGTACTTTGTGAACGCCTGAAGCCATTCGTCAACAACCTGATAGGTCCATATCAGTGTGGCTTTAGGCCAGGGAAGTCCACCATCGACCAAATATTCGCACTACGGCAGATCTTGGGGAAAACCCACCACCTTTTTATCGATTTCAAGGCCGCGTATGACAGCATCTATAGAGACGAGCTATATAGAGCAATGTCTAGTTTTGGCATCCCTGCCAAACTCGTCCATTTGTGCAGGATGACAATGGAGAATGCACGCTGCTCCATCAAGGTCCGCAAAGACCTCACCGACACCTTTGAAGTCAAAAAAAGTTTTAGGCAAGGCGACGCGCTGTCATGCGACTTCTTCAACATCGTTCTTGAAAGAATAGTGCTAGACTCTCACGTCAACACTAGAGGCACAATCTTTCAAAAGTCCGTCCAATTACTCGCTTACGCTGATGACATTGACATAATAGGACGAACAAAGCGTGATGTCAGTGGTGCTTTTGTGAGCATTGTGAAGCCAAGAAGATGGGTTTAACGGTGAATGAAAGCAAAACGAAGGATATGCTGTCAACAAGAAAGAACACCAAACACCGACGTCTAGGACAGAACGTCACTATAGACAGCTATAATTTTGAGGTGGTCAGAGACTTTGTCTACCTAAGATCCGCTATAAACTCAGCGAACGATACCAGTGCTGAGATCAAACGAAGAATTACTCTTGCCAATCGCTGTTTCTTCGGGCTAAGAAGGCAATTGAGAAGCAAAGCCCTCTCTCGAGCAACTAAACTGTCCCTGTATAAGAAGCTTATCATCCCGGTCCTGATGTATGGTGCAGAGGCATGGACACTGCTAACGGTGGATGAAAACGCGTTAGGCTGTTTCGAGAGGAAAATTCTCCGGGTGATTTTTGGTCCCGTCTGCATAGATGGGGAATGGAGAAGAAGATACAACCACGAACTGTATGGGCTGTACAGCGACACCGACCTGGCCACAAAAGTGAAAAGCCAACGACTAAGATGGCTGGGTCACCTAGAGCGAATGGACACCAATGCTCCGGCCCGGAAAGTCTTTGAATCCAACCCCGTGGGACAACGCAGTAGAGGTGGACAGCGTAAAAGGTGGCGCACGCAAGTGGAAGAGGACCTCAACCAACTTGGCGTGCGAAACTGGAGACAGCTAGCTAGAAACCGAGCCGGCTGGAAGAAGCTTGTTGGTTGAGGCCCTGGTCCACCCCGGACTGTAGCGCCACCTTAAAGTAAAGTAAAGTAAAGTAATAAGAATTACTAGTTAACAGATATATAAACGCTAGCACGTTGTTATCCGCCGTTTATTAATATGGGGGTTGTTGTTTTTAAATATCACATATAAATATAATTACGGTTATTTTGAAACCTCATTCATTATCCTACGTGGTATATAAGCGACACAATCTTGATTGATTTTAAATTGATCGAACAATCAAAACAATTGCATTGAAATAACCTGCTTGGACCATTGTCCACGACCGTCCACCAGTGAGAAGATCCCGTTATCTACATGGAATTTTTTTATTAAAATTTGATATGGATGGCTTTAAAAATTATAGCTCCCGTTCTACTGATTGGATCTTCAAGATTAAGGTTTTTAAAGAAAGCTGACATAACGGGCTAAATGTTCGTACTAAAGGGGTGAATAAAGCCCAATTCAATACCTTTTATTTTATTCTAAAATCAAATGATGATGGAAATTTTTATAATTTTGAAAAAACTAAAAACGCATATTTATTGCCTCATTCCTCTTCCTTAACCTAAAAGATCCAATGAGTATCACCGGAGTTATAATTTTTTTTAAGCTAACCATATCGGTCGATTAATTTTTTTTTGTGTACATCGGCTTTTCTCTCCACTGAAGCTCATTCGATGCCAACGAACAAATACCCAACGTGGATTTAAATCATGTGAACGAGACTATATAGAACTATACGCCACTGGAAGACGATACGTCGCAGTTCATTGGTTTTTTTATAAGTCCGTTGAGTATTCAATAAACGTACTTAGCTGAGTACGGTTTTTTGTCGTACAAACGTCGGTTGAAAGGCTCTATGTAAAATATATACACCACTGCTCCTTCGCACGGATTTATACTGCAAAAAATCGTGCGGTACAATCTCGTGTGAACCAGGCCTAAGGGTTTTTTAATACCATTAAAGTTTAAACTCCAAAACATTTTTGAGAGCGAAGACATTTAAAAAACTATTCTTCATATGCAAACCTTAAGTAAAAAAAAAACAAAATTTCAAGTTTTCAAGCAAAAAAGTAATTTGTACCCGGAAAAATAATTTTTTAGCACGAATCATAAAATCAAAGAATTTAAAGTCGTTTGACAATGAAAATGTTTTCAAACTATGATTCAAGAGCTTAAAAGTCTTGAAGTTGATGGGGTGATATAAACATTAGCGGTCAAGACAAACAAATTTATTTCGTTTTGGAGATTGTGATTTTACATTTCAATAGATCATTTTCAGCTAATTTTTAGAGTATAGGGAGACTTCGTAAAGTCAAAAAATCTGAAGTGCTGACTGACGTTATCAGTTACACGAGGAGATTTATTAAGAACCCGTTTTGAATATGAAAATGATGTTCTCCTGAAACTGGCATACAAAACTATTCCCTACTAAATGAAATACCATCGTTTCATGTTATTTGAAGATTATTGCGTTTATCTCATGCACGACTTATTTGAAGGTGTTTGTGATTACGACGTCTGCCATATTATTACATATTACAGCTTCTTATTTAACTTTGGAAACCTTTAATTTAAGAAAAATAACTTCTAAATAAAACATGTCAGGTAAAATAAAAACTTAACATTTGTCCAGTTTATATTTCTGAGGACTCAGAATTTCCCCAGTTTTGCTGTCAAATACTAAGTAAACAAAAAAAAAAAAACAAAATTTTGGATTCATCTGCTCAGAAGAGCGCTCTGATATAAAACTGAACAATATAAAAAACAAACATCTAAAAATGACAGCAAGAGAAATGGTGACTTTCATATGGAGGGTTCACAGCTGAACCAAGCCAGAAAGAGAAAATTAGATTCGAAGATAGTAAGAGTAGAAGTAAATAAACTGCCATTTATTAATATTTAATAAAAATATATGCTAATATTTTACTCGTTAAAAGGACAAGTCTAAAGTTTAATATCTAAATCAAATAATTATTACTGTTCTCTTATTTAAAAATTAAAAACTTGAGCTGAAAATATTCACAAAAATTTGAAAAAAAGAATATGTCTTGGCTCTGTACAGCTGTGAGTCTTTTATTTAGATAATGGTTGGAGATGATGACGAGGTATGGAAATTTCTTGTCAACTTAATTGAATTAATTGATATGCTGCTTTCTTTCGTAATTTGCAATGATAGTATCTCAATGTTGAAAATGAAAATATAAATTCACAACATGGATAATGTTCGTCTTTTTAATGTCACGCTGAAACCAAAACATCATAATTTAACTTATTATCCAACTATTCTGAATCGGGACCCATTCGGAACTCTTGATGTTTTAAATTTGAAGGTAAGCACAAAGAATTTAAGCCTTATTCTCATGCCATTAAGTCTCGGAAAAATATTACTTTGACAAAAAAACATCAGATAAAAACCACATTTAATTTTGTGGTGATATCAATAACGACATCTACACATGATCATGATGTTATCTTAACAAAGCTATCTATCTGTCAACCACACAATTAATCTTAGTTCAAATATTTTTTGTAACTTTCACATTGAAAACCCTGCGTATTAGAACATTCCAAATTTTGTTTGTAGTTGTAGTAAGTGAGTTATTTTAAGAAAATACGATCCAAACTGAGATATATTTTTGATTGTGAAATAAAAATCCCACAATTGGTGACCCTTTAAATCAAAATTAACACGCAAACATAAAACACACTTTTAAATGTAGGTATTTCTTTCCCAGAATCAATGGAAATATTTTTAATCATACAACACTGCACTAAAACATTTTGAATTATGACTTCATCTATAAACGCGAGGAACCGATTACGAATGGGATTTACCAGCAAACTACATCAAGCGAAGAGTTAACACCTCCAGTCACACAAAGGACTCATCGGAAAGGCCGCACTATTCGACTTCATATATGTACGTTTTGCAACTTGAAGTCTGGAAGTGGGGTACTGTGGTGATATCAATAACGACATCTACCAACCACCATGTTATCTTAACAACGCTATCTATCTATCAATCAAATAATGAATCTAATTTAAAATAAGTTTTGTAATTGTCATGTTGAGAACCCTGAGTTCTAGAACTTTCCAAATTTTGTAAGTAGTTTTAAGTGAGTTTAAGAAAATAAAAGATACAAGACGCTTTTTATTGCGATTCAAACTGATTTGTATTTTTATTGTGGAAATAAAGATCCCAAAAGTTATTTAATACCTTAGATCAACTTCATAGCTACTTTTTCTTCTATGAAATAAAAAAAAATGAAAGTAATTTTACACCTTACGTGGACATAGAGTTTTTCTGAAATTCATAGTTACAAATACCAAATAAAATTTTATATAGCCCAGTTCAAATCAGATGTGGACTTGTAGGTATGTTATAATAGGCATTATTCTTTTAAGAAAAGAAAGTTTTTTTGTTTTGCCAAAAGGTTAACAAAATCCAATACAATCCTTAATTTCAAAAACGTTGAAAAAAACTGCTCAAGGTTAAACTGTTCTACGAGTTAAGGAATATTTTGTTTCAAATTATCAGATATACAAATTTAAATTTGTTGATAGTTACAATGATGAGATAGTTAAACAGTTACAAAAACTTAAAATAACTTACAAAATATTGCATTGAAATTACAGATGATTCAAAAATTTACAACTTTAACTTCTTTATTAGAACTTAATTTATTCGCTCCACTTAAACAGACGAATATTTTATTTTTAATTTTCTTGAAAATCATAAATATTAACTCAAATTTCAATGATATAAAAAACTTTATATAACAATTAGTGAAAACTTTAAACTTAAAAATTTTTGTTAAACAATGCAGAAAGTTCAATCTTCGCAAATGGCATTCACGCCATCCTCACCTCAGCCGCCCGCAAGGCGGTTTCCTATCTCCCCTTCTCTGGAACTTGGTAGCAAATGATCTTCTGATATGCCCTAAATTTTTCAACACAGTATACAGTGAATATGATTACCCCCGTTAACTTCTTTTTAGTGTATTCTATTCGATCACCTGGTTTCAAAATTAGGACTCTATTTTCTTTTTATCGCACTATGTGGTGCTTAATTTGAGCCAAAAGTGAGCAATGTTTACTGAAGGAAATACACTGAGTACACTCAATAGTCAATACACTGTGAGTGTAAACCAAGTCTACTTGGTTTCTAGCTGTATTGAGAGAAGTTGAGTTTAAAGAAAATACAAAATAGAAACTCCTGATGCAAATCTAATAATAAAATCAAAAGAACCAAGTTATTATAGTATTACAAAATCGTGTTTCCACGTTAAGAATATATTTTGTATATCATTCATTAAAACTTTTGCGCTCTAAAGCCTAGTACATACTTCCTCGTGAAGTGAACAATTACCAGTGGAGAAAGTAATTTTTTGACATTGCTCATTGGTACAGACTTGCGAATGTGTTGTGAACGTTTGACATTTAAAACCACAATGCCTCCAATGAGGTATTTTTCTTTTGTAATCACGCCAATCTGAGATTTAATAAGATTTACCCATTGGCGTAGGAAGAAATTTTTTCTAAGGTGGGCAACCAGTCCAAACCAAACCTTATCATATAAGAATTTTTCGGTGCAAGTGATTCCTCAATAACTATGTATTTATTGGTGTTTGAGCATTTAATTAATTCCCGAATTTGTTCAAAAGAGATTTTTAATGAATGAAGCCGACAACGACGTCAACAATAAAAGTAGAACTAGAATAGGCGGAAGCTGTCGGAAGCGTATGTCAAACCCGAACGAAAAGAAGCTTTCTGAAACGTCAATTTCACAAGTCACCGATAATGCACTTAAGTGGTTGAAAGTGAAAAAAATGAATTGATTCAGTTTTTGCAGGCTAAAAGTCATTTATTTATATTTTATATAGTGCACAAAAACCGGCATTGGCTTCACATTGCCTAGATGAAAATCATTCGTTTGATTTCGAAAATGTAAAAATTTTAGAAAATGAAAAGCATTATTTGAAAAGAATGCAGTTGGAAATGCTACACATTAATAAAAATAAAAAAGTTGTTAACAGAAAATCTGATTGTGATGGCCTGAGCAATATATATAGTCATCTTTTATGATATTAAATATTCTATTACTTGTTTTTATAGTATATATTATTTTTAATTTTGTTTTCAATTAGTAATTTATAAAATTTTTTAAAAATTTTTCATATTCAATCAAAAATTGTATAGGATACCAACTTTTTTATTTGTAAGTTTATTTTCTATGATATTGTAATAATTTTCCATATTTGAACTATAACGACTCCGAAATGCAAACAAACGGACACAATAAAGCTTACGGTCACAGTGCAAACATACCCCTAATAGGTATAATTATAGCAACTCTCAAACGAAGGAAGTGCCATCTGCCGGATTATAGCAGATTTACCAGCTGTCAAATAAAAGCTTTTGGAAGGGAAATTATTGGGAAATCTCCCCTACGGAAAGCTCTGGAAGCAGAGACCAGAACGTTCTCCTTATTTCCAGAGTTTGGAAAACAAGTATAAAAGGCACTTGTTTGAACGGCAGCGAGACAGTTTGTTTTAACCGTGAATGAATAAAGTTGGTTGTAATAAAAGTGAAAAGTTAATTTTGTGAATTAATTCAGTGGTGAATAATAAATCGTTTTGTTTGTAGTAAGAAAAGTAAAGTGTTTTATTTTGCGAAATAAATAAGTGGACGTTTTGAATAAAGTAAATAAGTTTTATTAACGAACCTGAGAAAATATAACATTGGTGTTAGAAGTGGAATAAAACTTAATTTATCTGTGCACTCAGTAAATTTATTGTGTGAAAAGTGAAAAAAAAAGACAATGGGTAAATCTTTGAATGATTTAAATTTAGTGGAACTTAAGGCAGAACTGAATAAGCGAGATCTTCCTACTGCTAGAACAAAGAATGATCTTATAATTCGTCTGCAAGAAGATTTAAGAAGATGTGGAAAAAACCCGGACACGTTTATATTCGACATTGAAATGGAAGAACAGCAAGAGCAAGTAAGTACATCGGGCATGACGAACATGTTGTCTGAGCTGCTTGCCAAATTTGATAGTCAGGAAAAGAATCTTCTCGAACGTTTCGAACAACAAAGTCAAGAGCAGAAGAATCTTCTAGAACAACAAAGCCAAGAGCAGAAGAATCTTCTGGAACAACAAAGCCAAGAACAACGGAATGAACAAAAGAATCTTCTCGAACGATTTCAACAAAAAGGCCAAGAACAACGTAGTGAACAAAAGAATCTTCTCGAACGATTCGAGCAACAAAGCCAAGAACAAAAGAATCTTCTAGAAAAACAAGAAAGGAATCTTCTTCAACTATTCCAAGAACAGACAAATCTGCTCGAAAGTAAGTTGGATGCTTTTGACAACAGAATTATTACTCTTAACGAGCGTGTCGATAAGCAATTTTCGACTGTAGATAAACAATTATCGACAATAGAAGCAAAGTTCGAAGATAAAATCGAATCCATTACAAAGGAATTAGATAAAGTAAAGAAAATGAAGGTTCGAGAAAGTTCTGGCGACTGTCCAAAGAAAAAAGAAATGAATCCACCAACCTTCGATGGGCAAACTTCTTGGTCAATCTACAAGAAGCAGTTTGAGGCAGCCGCAGCAACAAATGGCTGGGATGAGGAAGACAAATTCATAGCTCTAACGCTTGCCCTCAGAGGACCTGCTGCTGAGCTATTACAAAGCATACCAGCAGATAAAAATGGCAACTTCAGTGCTCTCGTTCAGGCCATTGACAAACGTTTTGGAGATGGCCATAGGCAAGAAGTCTTCCGCGTCCAACTCAATTCCAGAGTCCAGAAAAGAGGAGAAACTCTGCAACTACTCCAAGCAGACATCAAACGGTTGGCGCACCTGGCATATCCGGCTGCAGGGGACGAAATCATCAACCAATTATTCGCAACAGAAGCCTTTGTTCGTGCTGTATCTGACATCAACCTTCAGCGAGCGATTCGAACGGCAGGAAAACGCACACTCCCTGAAGCATTAGCGTTCGCCCTGACTATGGAAGCAGCAGAACAGGCTTCTCAAGGAGTTCATAGGGTAAGAGAACTAGAAATTGAGGAGTGTTCTTGCCAGAGAACTGCATTCCAAAGGAACCAGCGAGATGGGCCTGCTCGATGCTGGAACTGTAACAAGACCGGACATCTTCAACGCCAGTGCAGATTGCCACCTACAAGACCTGCATGTCAACATTGCGGAAGCAGAAACTGCAACAACAACAGTAAGTACTCCAACTCGGCCTGTTTTTCACCCGGGAAATGCATAAGCACCAACTCAGAGGAGCAGAAGATGTTTTCTGGTATAGATGACCCTAGAATCACCACCGTCCAGTGCCGAGATTCAGCTATTTCAGCGAGTGAGATGAGATGACTCGCCTTACTCGCCGACTCATCTCACTTCACTCGCAAAAGCGATTCAGCTATTTAAGTGAAATTAGTAAGTTCGAATCTAGTTTCGAACATGAGACAAAGAATAAATATAAAAGAGCTTAATTCTACCTCCTTGTCAAACTCGTTACGCAAAACGAAATGAAACAAAAAATACAACAATGTAAACATTGGAATTGGAATTGGCTACGATTGACACTGGTGCCACTGCCTCCATTGTTCGAAGAGACTTGGTGGAGATGACATGGCTGCATAACACCAACGCCTACCGTCTGAAAACTGCAACAGGAGAGGCAGCCAGAGTGTACGGGGAGGTTCGACTGACGATCCGTTTGGCAGAACTGGAGTTCTCACATCTGTTTCTGGTAGCAGATATATGTGACGAGTGCATTATTGGAATCGACTTTATGAAAGAGCATGGAGTAATCCTCGATATCGGGAAGCAAGTTCTCAAGTACCGAAATGTGGAGATTCCTATGGTTTATGGCAATGAAAACACGTCAACTCAGAGGACTGTCATAAAGGAAGATATATGCCTGCCACCTTCTTCAGAGGTGTTCGTTTGGACGAAAATAAAGGGTGATTTGGGTAGCCATCGATACCTAATGGTGGAGCCAGAGTCTGAGCAGTCTTCTCAAAACATCATCCTAGGGAAGACCCTTGTGGCACCAAAGAACAACACGGTGCCCGTACGGATACTCAACCTCAAACCGTACGAAGTCAAGCTAAGAAAAGGAGAAGTTGTTGGAAAATGTGAATCCGTATCCGCAATAACTAAAATCACAGAAGCTGATACACAAGAATATGTGGACCCCAGGAAAGTGAACACTATGAAGTCAAACATTCTGAAGTCTTCAAAATTAAGTGAATATCAGCTTCGTGTTGCTAGAAGCCTCCTGCACGAGTACGCTGATATACTATCTTCACCCAATGGGCAGTATGGTCGAACACAACTGGTGCAGCATCGAATCGATACAGGAGACGCAAGACCTATTCGACAACCAGCAAGACGTCTCCCACTAGCCAAACAAGCCGAAGTTGAAGAGATGATATTGACCATGAAGAAAGATGGGCTAATCGAAAACTCTAAAAGTCCTTGGGTATCCCCAGTTGTTCTTGTCAAAAAGAAGGACGGAAGTACTCGATTTTATGTGGACTATCGGAGGCTGAACGATGTGACAAAGAAAGACAGCTACCCTCTGCCAAGAATCAGCGATACTCTGGATGCGATGGAAGGAGCTGAATGGTTCTCAACATTGGACTTGAAGAGTGGCTACTGGCAGGTAGAAATCCATCCAGAAGATCGAGAGAAGACGGCTTTCTCCACAGGAAATGGTCTGTGGCAATTTAATGTGATGTCTTTCGGACTATGCAATGCTCCGGCAACATTTGAGCGTTTGATGGAGTGCGTTTTGCAAGGACTTACTTGGAAATCTTGCCTAGTCTATTTGGACGATGTCATCGTTTATGGTAAGACATTTGATGAGCATTGTGGAAACCTTAAGGCCGTGTTCCAGAGGCTTCGAGAAGCAAACTTGAAATTGAATCCAGACAAGTGCGAATTTTTCAAGTCTGAGGTAAAATACTTGGGACAAATCATCTCTTCCCAAGGAGTGAAGACTGATCTTGAAAAAGTTGACACTGTAAAGAATTGGCCAACACCACAGGATAAACATCAACTCAAAAGCTTTCTTGGTCTAGCCACGCACTATCGACGATTTGTGAAGGATTTTGCTGGAATCTCGAAAAGTTTGCACCAGTTAACAGAGAAAGGCAAACCGTTCAAATGGTCAAGCGAGTGCGAGAAAAGCTTCCGGGAACTTAAGCAGTGCCTATGCAATACACCAGTTTTGGCCTATCCGACACCAGGGAAACCTTTCATCATTTACGCTGACGCTAGTAACGTGGGAATTGGAGCCGTACTCTCACAAGTTCACGAAGAAGAAGAGAAGGTTGTCGCCTACTACAGCAAGGTACTCTCAAAGCCAGAAAGAAACTACTGTGTGACCAGAAGAGAACTTCTAGCTCTAATATCGGCTACAAAACACTTCCATAAGTACATCTATGGACAGAAGTTTCTTCTTCGAACAGACCATGGCGCACTTAATTGGCTTTTGAACTTCAAAAATCCAGAAGGTCAAGTGGCGAGGTGGATCGAGAGATTGCAGACATACGACTACCAGATCCAACATCGAAGAGGAAGGTTGCACTCAAATGCAGATGCCTTATCTCGGAGACCATGCAAACCGGACTGCAAGTACTGCACACGTCAGGAACAGAAGGAAGTTGCTGCTATCCAGCGATTAAGAGCTGATCCCATTTACGGTTGGAGTAACGATAAGAACTGAGGACTGCCCAACAAGAAGACTCGGATATTGAGCCCATTCTTGCGTGGAAGGAACACCAAGAGAAACCTGAATGAGGTGACATCTCCGATAGAAGTCCAACTCTTAAAGCGTATTGGGCACAATGGGACTCACTTCATGTACAAGAAGGAGTACTAAGACGAAAGTGGGATAGTCCACAGACGGCAAATCTTATGTGATGCAGCTAGTCGTACCTCGTTCCAAGGTTAATGATGTTCTTCAAGAGATGCATGAGGGAGCTTCCGGAGGACATTTGGGGGTGAATAAGACACTGGAAAAGGTAAGGCAGCGATTCTACTGGCTACATGCAAGAGAAGATGTCGAAAAATGGTGCCGAAATATGATACTTGTGCTGTAAGCAAGGGACCAGGCAGAAAAGTCCAGAGTAGAATGGAGCAGTATAATGTGGGCACGCCTTTTGAGAGGATTGCAATAGATGTTGCAGGCCCTTTTCCAGAAACTGAAAACGGAAACCGATACATCCTGGTAGTAATGGACTACTTCAGCAAGTGGCCTGAGGCATTTGCCATCCCAACCCAGGAAACCAGAACAGTCGCGGATCAGATTGTTTTCAACTGGGTTAGCAGGTTTGGTGTACCCATGGAACTCCATTCAGATCAAGGGAGGAACTTCGAGTCCAAAATCTTTCAGGAAGTTTGTACACTCCTTGGCATTAAGAAGACGAGGACAACACCGCTTCACCCACAATCTGATGGGATGGTTGAACGATTCAACCGGACCCTTAAAGAATATCTTTCCAAAGTTGTAAGCGACAACCAACGAGACTGGGATTGGCATATTCCGTTATTCTTGATGGCCTATCGAAGTGCGGTACATAGCTCAACAGGACATACACCATCAGAAATCCTGCTCGGGACCACAATACGACTACCAAGCGAAATCAAATTTGGATGTTATACAAGTGAGCCACAAGGAATAGACGACTACGTGGACATCCTCAAAGAAAAGCTAGTTGACATTCACGAAAGGACGAGGGCAAATATAAAACTATCGAGTGATCGGATGAAAACAAGATACGACGCAAAAGCCACAACGACAGGATTCCAAGTGGAAGACCTTGTGAGGCCCTTATACTGTCGTAATACGAATAAACGATGTCGTCTACCGCATTCAGAGAGGATTAAGAGGCAAACTAAAAGTAGTTCACAGTGATGGAAATAATGGATTTGCTCGGGACGATCAATCCTAAGAGGGGGGCAGTGTAATAACTTTCCATATTTGAACTATAACGACTCCGAAATGCAAACAAACGGACACAATAAAGCTTACGGTCGCAGTGCAAACATACCCTTAATAGCTATAATTATAGCAACTCTCAAACGAAGGAAGCGCCATCTGCCGGATTATAGCAGATTTACCAGCTGTCAAATAAAAGCTTTTGGAAGGGAAATTATTGGGAAATTTCCCCTACGGAAAGCTCTGGAAGCAGAGACCAGAACGTTCTCCTTATTTCCAGAGTTTGGAAAACAAGTATAAAAGGCACTTGTTTGAACGGCAGCGAGACAGTTTGTTTTTAATCGTGAATGAATAAAGTTGGTTGTAATAAAAGTGAAAAGTAAAGTTTGTGAATTGATTCAGTGGTGAATTATAAATCGTTTTGTTTGTAGTAAGAAAAGTAAAGTGTTTTATTTTGCGAAATAAATAAGTGGACATTTTGAATAAAGTAAATAAGTTTTATTAACGAACCTGAGAAAATATAACAATATTATATATGTATGTTTATTAATTTGTTATTTTAAATAAAGGCCTGACGAAGGGGATAAACATCCCTGAAACGTTGCAGATTCAAAAAATATAAATAAATGACTTTTAGCCTACAAAAACTGAATCAATTAATATAAGTAAAGTCACACAATAATAATAAAGTGAAAAAAAATGTAAATAATCATTCTTCGATGTTAATTTTCTTATACTTATTCACAGCACCCACAGAACTATAGACTTTTAATTATTTACTCGTGAAACCACGAAAATCTTAAATTAAAAGAAAATTTAAAATTTCACTACACTCATACATCAAACAGAAAAAAACTATGCACAAAGCTCCAAATTCCTTTTAGTTTGCTTCCACCATTTTGATTTTCGTACGTCCACTTACGAAAGAGCGGTCAGTGAGCACTTTCACGTCTGACGGCAAAAGTTAACGAAAGCTAAACGAAAAGCTCCACTTCGCAATTATGTGCGCGTCATATGAATTTCTTGTTTTCGCTCGGTTTCGTACGACCACTTAAGTTGGCTTCCGATTATGCTAGTTTTACTCTAAAGCAAATTAACAAACATTAAAAATGCTAGCAAACTCAACTCTGCAACAATGTCTTATGATGCATCTACATTATACTAAAAATTAATGCTTTTGGTTAAAATTAGTTTTCAACTAAGTTTTTATCCGCCGCACTGCCGATAAACTTCTTTAAAAATTGGCGCAACTAACCGCAAGCGGTAATGCGGCCTGTTGCAGTTTGTATATACATTTGGAAATATCCATATTTTTTTTATTATTAAGGTTTATTTCATAGTTCTTTAATTCGAACATATTTTTTCATAATCTAGACTTCGGCACTCAGTGCTATATTGAATTAATTTTAAAACATCTTTAAAGTTATTGATAAAATTTGTATGCAGTACTCAAATATAATTTGACAAAGGCGACTAATTAATGGGCCCATATAATATGTATTTTCAAACCGCCTTTTGAAGTTGACATTTATTATGTTATCCATCACCTTAGTCGAAAAAAGAGTTAAACGGTCGAATTCATAAACTTTGGCAGCTGTCCTACTCCAAAAAATTTTTAAAAACTTTTGTTCACCCTTGTCTTAAAGTTATCTTTCTTGGACAACGGCATCTAATATTTGTCAAGCTTTGCATTTTATTTAATAAAACAAAGTATATTTCCAAATATTAAGAACTTTTAGAAACTGTGAAACTACTCAACCGTCTAACAATTTTAAATTCAGAGTATAAACATTATTCAATAATTCAATTTGATTTTTATTTAAAAAAAGAGCTTGTTTTTTGAGTCATTTATTGAAAAGAAAAATTAATTTTTCCACTCAAACTTTGATCGCATTTTGAAAATAAACTTCAAAATATGAATTTAAATATTAGACCATTAAAAACAAATCAAAGCTGCATTAATAAATAAAAAAAAAATATCTTTAATAAAAAATCTACCTGGGTACAAATTATAATATTTATTCTCCAACAATCTTCGGTTTCGATAAAGGATGCCAAATCAAGTGTATTCCTTTTGCCACAACTGTTGCTGAAAAGTAAATTTGTTTTTCCTGACGTCTCCTTTTTGATGCTCGTAGGTTTTAAAGAAATCTCATACTTTTGTGAAAATTTTTCTATTTCTAGCCAAATTTTAAAATCATTCCTTAATGTTTCAAAGGTATGGACTGTACTAGACTGTAGAGTGTAAATACTGGCACAAAAAAAGTGTATTTTGATCCAAATGTCACCCAATTGCCCTAAAATCATCTTTTCCCGGAACAGTAAAAAACTTAAATATTCTGATTTTGTTGAGGTTTTTTAATTCATCCACGTTATATTGTTCTCCATAAAACGCAGGCGATAGGTAGAAGCAAATTGGTTTAGATTTTTATAAAATTCTTATTATTCGGTTTGATTTGTGTGTTACAGAGCAAATAATACGTTAACCCTGAGTCGATGACAAACGAGTTGTTACATACCGAAACCAAACTGTAAGCTTTAATTTGAACTCCAAATCGAATTACGTTTCGGTTCATGTTCCAAAGGAGAATGGGCATTTTTGGGTGTAAGCGGCCATTAATTAAATTAGTGTCAAATGAAAGGTATGCTACTCAGGAACAACTTTCACTATGGACGTTACATTGCATTTCATTTAGAAAAGAAGATATTTCAATGTTTATGTAATGCAATTGCATTGAGCAATATTGCATAGTGATTATAATTTTAGTGGATGTTATGCTTTTTTCTAACTTTATAACGTCTACTGATACTGTATTAGTGTGTTTAACGGGGTTTCAGAATATCCCAAGGACGCAATACGGCTTTTTAAACAGACCCAGTACATACGTATTTCAACAACTTTGTAATTTTTTTAAACATATTATTTTACTCAGGATTTTTTAATATTGTGAGGATTGTAATATTATAGTTTTATGATAAATGTTCTTATTAATGATGTTATATGGCCATTTTCATAAACAAATATTCTTGAGACTGTCTAGATTTCTTGTTCCACTTTCTTTTTCTAGTTTTGAATTGGTCAGAAGCCAGAAACTTAGTAAAACTTTATGAAAGTCATAGAATAAAAATGCATTTTTTTCGGTTTTGAAGTACACCACAATGAAAAAATTTCTGCACGGTAATTGTAGGACTAAAACACATACAAAAATAACAAAATCATTCTTGGCCGCTCACGCCCATGTTTCATACAAATTTGCCCATTCTCCTTTGTCAGATGTAACGATTTATCGCCAAACAGACGATTTGAAATTTCATTTTGTGGCAAGAAAATTGATTTGACGACGTACACAAAACAGGCAATATTTTAAGCTTTTGGTGATTTAAATTTTTTGAATTCAAGTCTTTATTTTTTTTGCAAGCTTTTACTTAAGCTTAACATTCGTTTTATGATGGAGCCATCGTAGTATTAAATCTGAACGCATCCCAAAACTGAAAATAGATTTCTTTCTTATTCCTAAATTAATTTTAATATATTTTTAATTTGGTTATTTATAGAGTCGAAAATTTTGCAATTTTGCGATTTTTTGGCGATTTACATATATCTTAGGTTTGGTGATTCCGTTTCTTAAACCTGACAAACTTCTCATCTTCAAGGTTCAAGCTAATTTGGTTTGAGACAAATTTAAACCGGTTCAACTAGGTTTGTGCTTGCCTTGGTTTAATAAATTGGGTTGATGCTTCTCGGACAGTGATGCAATGTGTAAATATAAACAAAATTAAGGTGGACAAAAATTGTTTTTATGTGACGACCAACTGTAACTGTAGGCAAAATTTAAACTTTGGTGGCTGAAATTTCATTCACAGTAGTTGTTCAATTTTGCTTCTTAGGTGGGATGAAGAAGCAGAAAATTTTAAGTACCGATTTTTCTAAGGTGTTCATTTTTTAAGGTGGGCACTGCCCACCTCTGCTCCCCCCCTTCTACGCCTATGGATTTACCGCAAATCTCCTTTAAATCTTGAAGATTTACTATACAAATCTTGAAGATTAGAAATTAATATTGTTAAATCTTCCTAGGACAAATGCTTTTACAAATCAAACTAACCTATTCCTGTATGGCGCTGAAGGATTCATTTATGGCTGAATTCAGTTCTTCACAGAGGAAACATTCTATCTCACTTCCTCTTTATGAGAAAAAATGAAACACCATTTGCATTTTAAAAGGGGCTGTCAAAGTAATTTTTTTTTTAATTTTTTTGTGCGGTGGAAACACCAAAATGCTACATTTCCACCTAACGCTAATCTGAGATTTAATAAGATTTACCTCAAATCTTCTTTAAATCTTGAAGATTTACCATACAAATATATTTCGTAAATCTTGAAGATTAGAAATTAATCTTGTTAAATCTTCCTAGGACAAATAGTTTTACAAATCGAACTAACCTATTTTTACATGGTGCTGAACGATTCATTCGAGACTCGATTCAGTTCTTCATTGTTTGACACGAATCAAATATTCAGTCTCTTTCGCACTTCATAAGAAAAATTCAAGCGCCATTTGCATTTTTGAAGGTGTTGTCAGATTTAATCTTTTTTTAAATCTTTTTGTGCGGTGGAAACACCAAATAGATTTATTTAATCTAAACTGAGATAAACCTTTGGTGGAAACATAGCATAACATAACCAAACATAACCTTGATCATTTAAACGCAAAACCAACAATTTTGTCCAACTTTGTTGTATGGTTTTCAAAAAATTTTGAAAACTTGCTCTGTTTTCATCAAGCAATGTTGTCCAACTATTTTGATCCATGTAAACCCCCCTATTGGAAAACTATACTCCTGCTGCAAGAATACAAGGAAAGCCTAGTAAAAAATATATTAGGCGTGTTATATTGAACTGTGAGCTCTTTAACATTAATCTAAGCATTATAATACGTTCCACATTTAGCCATAGAGTTATGCTATGTTTCCACCAAAGGATTATCTCAGCTCAGATTTAATAAATCTATTTGGTGTTTCCACCGCACAAAAAGATTTAAAAAAGATTAACTTTGACATCCCCTTTTAAAATGAAAATGGTGTTTCATTTTTTCTCATAAAGAGGAAGTGAGATAGAATGTTTCCTCTGTGAAGAACTGAATTCAGCCATAAATGAATCCTTCAGCGCCATACAGGAATAGGTTAGTTCGATTTGTAAAAGTATTTGTCCTGGGAAGATTTAACAAGATTAATTTCTAATCTTCAAGATTAACGAAATAAATTTGTATGGTAAATCTTCAAGATTTAAAGGAGATTTGCGGTAAATCTTATTAAATCTCAGATTAGCGTTAGGTGGAAATGTAGCATTACTGAAGTTCAAATGTCAAGTAAACTTGGTGTTGGAATTTGTATATGGAAATTTTGCTCAACGTGAAGCATTTCTTAATGTTCATATAAAGGCCTATTGCAAAGCGTATTTTTTCTTATATTAGGGGAGTCCATGATGCTAAATGTGGATTTACTCGAGCGTCATTGGGACCTAATGGATTTGAAGATTTGATGATAGAGAGAAAAAATGTTAGTAAAGTATTCCGTTCATCGGTGGGGGGGGGGGGGGGGGGGGGGGGGAGCATCTACAGGTGTTCAAAAATGTTTAAAAAAACAGTCACGTGGACATATTCGAGCACGTCAGATATTGATAGTGTATATTAGGGTGTGTTACTTTGGTATGGCGAAAAAAATACTGTTCAGATTTAAAATCTAATACCTGCCAAAAGCTGCATTGGAATCGTAGGAATAAGAATATATGAAATTTTTTAAAAATTAGATGGTGTTTTGGCTCGCTAAACAATAAGGTTTATTTTCGAAAACTGTATTTTTAGTACTTTTTCTGTCTATTGCTTGGATATGGTTATAGTTAATCTGAGCTGATATAACTAATTTAAATAATTTTGCTTAGTATAAAAACAATTAAAAAGAAAAAAAAATTAAGGCAATACAAATTAAACAAAAAAAAAAAAAAAATACTAAATTAAAAACTTGAAATCACTCAAAATTGTATTTTTATACATTTTTCAAGTGCGACAGATATTAATAATTTTTTCTTAAATCTATTAGTACTTATCAAAAAAAAATGTACTAGGCTAATTTTATGACACTGGAAAAGAAAATGACACTCAAATTTGTTTGTAAGGAAGCCTTTTCGAAATAACCATATCTAAAAAAGCATTAAAAAACTTTTTTTCGCCATAAAATACGACTTTGCACTTTTTTTTTGCAATGATGTTTTTTTTTTTAATTTAGCTAACTAAAATTTTTTTTAATTTTTTTTTCAAAAATCCATTTCGATGGTAAATTTTATTCTCTACAAAAAATGTTTTAAGAATTATCTCAAAATTTTGCTCCGTTTTAGAGTTATATGCAAAAACAAAAAAGGGTGCTTTTGCACCCCCCTCTCCAAAATGCACCCTCTCATTTAATTGCTCTACGTGGTTTTCTCATCTTCAATGACCCCTTTGAAGATTGTTACAATAAAATCTCATGAACGTCTACATTCCTTATTGCCCTGTTTTTTAGGACATAATCAAGCATTTTTAGCGAGCCAAAGCCAGTAACTAAAACGAAAATTTCAAATGAAGAACTTAATTTTAATATGTAAAGCAGCTTTTTGGAGGTATTAGATGTGGAAATTCCAGAGTTGAAATAAATGACACACCCTAGTGTATATGGCCTGGGTCTTTCTAATATCAGTGGTATGTTAATCTGCCGGTTTGCGTGGTGGGGGTGGCTATATGGGAGTGTAGAAATTGGAAAACAAATGGATTTACTCGAGCAATTATGTCGCCGCGTTTAGGAGGTAGAGGCAATTTTCGAGAAAAACGACTTAAATGGAAAAAAATATTAAAAATCAGCGACAATACTTAAAATTCAAAACAATAAATGTTTTAAAAGCCAGAAATCTGTTCTTTTATCTCACATTTAAATTCAATTATTTATGTCAATAGTTTTCAAAATATTCGCATACAAACTCAAAATTTTGATAAAAAAACGCAAACAAAATGTTGGGATCAATTTTTCTAAAACTTGTGAGGTGAAAACTAAATATTCTTTTTGTGTTCAATGCTCATATTAATTTAAAATCGAACACAAGAAACCGGAAGCTTCTGTCTTCTAGTTTTTGAGAAAATTGCAAGTTACTGATACTACTTTTTTGAGATATTTTTAATTTGCTTGCACTGCCAGCATTACGGCTGCGTTTTAAAAGTGAGATATGTATACAACCGCCCTGCTTGGGCTCACTATAGGATTTGGGGTATGCGCGAGGTTCGGTGTTTGCCAAATTTTGTTTGCATTTAATAGCTTGAATGTATTCTCTGTTTCCAATGTCAATAGCTACTAATGGGAACAACTACATAATGATACAATATAATAATCTCATAAAAAAGTACCTAGTATCAGTAATTTACAATTTTCTTAAAAACTAGAAGACATAAAAGCTTCCGGTTTCTTGTGTTCGATTCAAAATTAATACGAACATTGACCACAAAAAGAAAAATTAGTTTTTGATTCCACAATTTTGAGAAAAATTGATCCAAATTTTTTTTTTTTTTTTTTTTTTTTAATTTTGAGTTTAAATGCAAATATTTTGAAAACTATTAACAAAAATAGTTCAATTTAAATGTAGGATTAAATAACAGATTTCTGGCTTTTAAAACCGTAATTGTTTTGTATTTTAAGTATTGTCGTTGATTTTTAATATTTATTTTTCCATTTAAGTCGTTTTTTTCGAAAATCACCTCTACCTCCTAAACGGGACGAGAAAACGGCAAATTATACTTTTTCCGTTATCCTAGAATTATTTGCTTCACAATAAGAAAAAAATCAACCGAATGTAAAAAAAATATTAAAAAATATCGTTAATACCTACAATTAAGTGTTATACGCACCTTTTTTCAAAGCCAATACTCCGTTCTATTAGCTAGTTTTCGAATCAAGTAAAATCTATACATGGTATTTGAAAAAACGAATTTTAAACTCAAAATTAGCGAAAAAAGCATAAAAAAAGGTTTAAAGTGTAATTTCTCAAAACTGTTAAATTATATACCATTTCTTTTATGAAATTTTTAATTAATTCTTAATCAAAAACTGAAAACTAGATGATTCTATGTCTTCTAGTCTTTGAGAAAATTGAAAATTACTAAAACTACTACGGTACAAAACTCGAATGTTAGCTCGTTTTTTGTCATGGTCTAAGTGGGTATTCAATTCATACTTTGAACAATACAACTGCCTTACATACATAGGTATCAGGGACGAAGCGTCCATATAATGAGTGGAATGAGTGCTTCCGTTTGAACAAATTAAAAAAATCGTAGGAGCAAAGAATTAAATTCGAACTTGCAATTCGTATTAATTTTCCCATTATGATATACCTTTTTACCTATATTTTCTACTACAGTCAAACCTTCATTCTGTGAATTAAACTCCAACATCATTGTGAGAACATTATCATATTTTACCAAAATTACTATAGAATGCGTAACAGATATGCATTCCTTACTGTCGCTTTCTTAACTCAATTTCAAAATACCCTACTACTCCAACCAAATTGTGAATACAGATAACATAACCCACCACTGTTCATATAATGCTCACACAAAAGTGCTTCATAAAAAACTAGAATGCACAACAGCTAGGCATTCCATTATTTCGCAAATTAAAACAACCGGTTTGCCTTTTTGTTTTTTAAAAAGGTTTTATTTGGTTGTGGAACCAATCTGTTCCAATTTGTTGGGGTGCAAGCTTAAGACTAATTACAATTTTATTCTTAAAGATAAATTATCTAAAAGTAATATACTAATCGTCAACATAACTGCTGACTCGATAGATGGGTCCGTGGGTGGATGGATGCTGGTGTAATAATTGTATTCATTTCCAATAAAGGAAATGCTGACTCAACGGATGGGTGCATGGATGGATGGTCGATGTAATTCAATATATTCGTTGTGACCATTGATGATACTGAATAAAATATTTTGTGGATTATCTGCACTTTTGGGTGGGATATTGAATTGTGTTGCATGATGATAACTCCCCTCTTTCTTAGATGATGCGTCCCGCGTCATGAATTTCCTCTGAGAGTTTTTGTATATTTTTGTTTATTTTATTTATCATTATTTCTTCATTTATATTATGGGTTTTTGGTTTAAGTTTCAAAAAGAAGTAAGTAAGCATTATTACTAATACAATAATTATTATTAAAATTGTACTGAATGTTATGCTATTTGTTATTAAATTGTTGGTTTTAATTTCTTCTAGAATTTTTCTGTTTTCGATATTTTTGAAATGGAGTTCAGGTAAACTTATGTTTACTGTTATATTTTTAATTTTAACATCTTTAAAAATTGGTAGGATAAAATTTTCATTTACAATTATATTTTCGTAAATATTATTATTAATATTAATTTTACAATTCTCAAAGTTTATTATCGTGTTTCCATGAAGTATTACGTCATATGTGTTACAATTATGAATTAATTTTGTTTCAGGGACATTTTTCGTAATGACAATATTATTAGTTAATTGTTTTATTTCAATAGCTGCATTAACTTTGAAATTACATATCGGATTTTCTTTTAGTATTTCTTCAATACATTGGTCGTTTATTTTTATTAAATGTTTTTTCATTATAATGGGTTCTTCTGAATATTTGTACCAAGTATGGTTACTTAATATTAACTCTCTATAATTGATGTCTAATTCTAAATTATTTTTGTTTGGTATTGGTTCGATTATAATTCTGTGGTACATTTGATTGCAATAATTAGGTATCATAATTACAAAAATTATTTTATTATCGTGTAAAATTACTGAGCTTTTAATGTACATTAAATCTCTTAAAGTTATATTATATGTTTTTATTTCTTTTACAGTCAAAATATCTCTCCCTAATACTCCTAATCTAGATAGCATTAAATTATCTTTTACTTTACGAACTTGTTCTCTTAAGAGTTGAATATCGTATTGAATTTGAAAAATATGTTGCATATGGTCTATAGTTACATCTTTAGAGGCTTTTCCAAGAAGATTAGACAATTGGTCATTTATATATTTTTGTTGTTTATTAATGTGATCTGTTACTTTTTTCATTGCTAAGTTAAATTGATCATTTATTCGAACTTGGTCGTTGAGGCTATTTATAATGTTTTCATTATTCTTTTCATTAACATCTAATCTCTGCCTAATTTCTAATTCATCATCGGCATCCATTGTGCCTGTTATAAATTTTAAACCTTTTCCTATGATATTTATTAACCCTCGTCTTTTCCTTGTATGTGGTAAAATGCTATTAATTTCTTCCTCTAATGCATTAAAATTATGCAACATAGTTGGATAATGGTTGCAAAAACTAAAGTTCGCTATGTTGTTTCTTATTATTTCTAAATTCTCTTTCCATAAATCTAAATCTATTGTGTATAGGATTTTCTTATAATTGTCAATAATTTTGAGCTCTTCATTTTTTATCATTATAAATCCCTGTCCATCATTCAAGTACTGTACGTCAAGCCGCTGTCCTTGTCCATTATGTAGTAATGTCATAAGTAGTATAACTATTTCGAGTAGAGGATTCATTGTCCTGAAATAGATTAAATTTTAATGTTATCTTTATGAATTATACGATCATTTTTATGAATTCGTATTTTGTTTCCTAAGTCTTCTTTCACTTTTTGTTTTCTATATCTTGGTTGAAGTTTATTTCTAACCCCTATGATTTTTTCATAAATTATTTCATTTTGTTTATACGTTTTCGTCTTTACATTAGGTTTGTTTCTCTTTAACATTTTTGCTTGGGCTAATAGAAGTCTTGGTTGTAAGTCTTCATGTTCTAATTTGTTGAATAAGACTTCGAAAGGTTTTTTGTTTGTTACAGAATGAATAGTTTTATTGTACTGCTGTACGGCTCTAAAAATTGATTCTAGATCACTTATTAAATGAAATTCTTCTTTCAAACATCTTGCTATTTCTATTAGTGTGGAGTGAGCTCTTTCCACTTGTCCGTTGGAAGTACTGTGTTTTGGATCACAGAAAAACATTTCTATCCCTAGTCTATGCATCAACGTTTTAAATTGGGGTGTTGAAAAACCCGGTTCGTTGTCGACACATAATTTCTTAGCTTCTGGGAAGCTTTGCAAAAGTTCTAAGACCTTGTCGTCTAATTTTGTTCTATCTTCTATTTGTTTAATGACCAGAAATTTTGAATAGGAATCAATGCAAGTTAAAAATTTTAACTTTTGAGCAAAGAAAATATCCAGGTGTAACTGCTCCCCCTCTTTCTTAGCAATTGGAGCCTCTCCAATTGGAGCTTTAAAAGGATGTCTTTCGTATTTATTTCGGTTACATATTTCACAGTTTCTAACGAATTCTTTAAACTGTTTGGTCATTCGTGGCCAATAATATGCTGTGTAAATTTGTTTCAAGTTTTCTTGATAGCTACGGTGTGCTCTAACGTGTGTTTGTTGTATTATAGTTTGTTGGTCTTCTTCGTTCGTAATATCAATAGGAAAGTTCTTTGTGTAAAGAAAGTTATTATTAAAAGTTTCCTTTAATTTTTGTTTAATATTATAAAGGTCTTCTGGTGTGCAATGAATTGCAACAGTTCCAGGTTGTAAATATTGTTTTAATATGATTATTAAATTTTCTGGCGTATCGTACTCAATTAAATGTCTAGTTCTGTTAAAATATTTTATTTGTTCATGTGCCGTAAATAATCCTTGAGTTAAAAGGATTTGTTGCTTAAATTGATTAAGAGGTTTTGTTGTCTCTTTAATTTCTAAGTTATCACTGCTCTCGGCAGAGTGCTGTGTAGCAGTACTAGATGAGTCTTCATCTGAAATGTGGTTTAAGTATTGCCTTGACAAGGCATCAGCAACTACATTTGTAGTCCCTGGCTTGTATATTATTTTGGGAGCAAACTCCTCAATAAACGCATGCCAACGTTTCATTTTGGCATTTGGATTTCTTACGGATACCGCAAACGTTAGCGGTTGGTGATCCGTATGGATCTCAAGGTTAGAAACACCATATAAATAGTTTCTTAAATTCTTCAAGGACCACACTATAGCGTATAATTCTTTTTCGTTAGTGGCATAATTTTGTTCTGTCGCATTCAATGTTTTTGAAATGAATGTTATTGGTTTTCCTTCCTGGGATAAAACACCTGCTATAGCGTTATTAGAAGCGTCAGTTGTTAATATAAATGATTTTTTGAAATCTGGTTGAACTAATTCGACTTGTTCTATTAAAATATTTTTTAAGGTCCTACAAGCTAAAATTGCTTCATCGTCTAGTTTAATAATTGTTTTTTTAGATAAGTTTTTTGATATTCTGCCGTTTTCTCCGGCTAAGTATTTAGTTAAAGGCTTAGTTACTGATGCGTAGTTCTTAACAAACTTACGGTAGTAACCTGTCATGCCCAAAAAACTTCTTAACTGTCTTAACGTATTCGGTAATGGAAAATTACTAATTGTCTCTATTTTCTTCGGGTCTGTTTTAATAGTGTTAAAAGCGACTATGTAACCTAAAAATTCTGTTTCCTTTTTATAGAATTTAGATTTTTCTAAGGAAATTTTCATATTAGCCTTTTTTAATACATTTATAATTTCATTAAGATGTCTAGTGTGCTCATTTAAATTTTTAGAGTAGACTATTATGTCGTCCATATAGACATGGCACACTTTCCCTATATAATCACGCAAAATATCATCCATTGCTCTTTGGAAGATGCTTGGTGCGTTTTTTAAACCGAAAGGCATTCTCATAAATTCATATTTACCGTTATTTATGCTAAATGCCGTTTTTTCAATATCTGATTCTTTCATCTGTATCTGATGAAAACCAGACTCTAAGTCTATCGTAGAGAAATACTCAGCTTTCCCTAAATTAGATAAAATGACGTTACTCTCGGGTATAGGATATCTATCTGATATCGTTTTTTCATTCAACTTTTTATAATCTATTACCATTCTTAATTTTTGAGTACCATCATCATTGGTACCTTTTTTTGGTACAACCCAAATCGGTGAATTGTACGGACTTTTACTCTGGCGAATAATTCCTGCCTTTAATAAATCTTTTATTTCCTTATTAACGAATGTGTTAACTGACAGTGGGTACGGGTATTGTCTGCTCCATATAGGAGTATCGACTGTAGTCCTTATTTCTGCCTTTACATCCGTTCGGAATAATGAATTTATATTTATATCTGAGTGTATTTTTTCAATCTTTTCAATCATATACCTTTTTAATTCTTCTACATTTTCACTGCTTTCTAATTCAATTTTTAAAGTTTCGGAATCTTCTGATTCCCTTGAATTGTTTAATTCATTTATATCTTCTGATAAGAATATTCTTTCTCTTTTATTATTATATATTAAATAACCATTCTCAAAATCTAACTTAATAGAGGCTTCTTTGAGTAACATATAACCTATTAATAAATCACTTTCTAAATTTTCTATTTCATAAAATACAACATCTCTATCAAATATGTATGCAATATAAAAATGAGTTATTATCGAGTACCCATTTACTGTGCGAATTCTTTTTTTAATAGATAGCTCTTGTCTATCTTGTAGAACATTTGGTCTACAATAGCAACTAGTTGCTCCCGTGTCAATTAAAATTTTTAGTTGCTTGTTTGGTTGGTTTCTAAGTATGTAGGGCAATTGACACGGCGATCGCCTAAAAAAGCTTCCTCGTTTATATTATTAACACGCTGATTTTTTACTGGTGGCTGAGCACTATTTTGTGCACTATGTGGTCTCTTATCCACATACAAATTTCTGTGAAAATTATTATTATAATTATTATTTAAATTTTGCCTGAACGGATTGATACGTTGTCCTATATTATTATTGGCATTAGTGTTATTATAAGATCGCCAATTATTGTTACCAAAATTATGTCTTTGATTGGGCAATCTCATATTAGAGCTTCCAACTGTCATCGGTGTAGGTTGTGAATGTTGATGACGAAAATTGTTTGGATTCGGTTCCCAAACAGATCTTTTAGGGAATCTCAAATGGTTGTTGTTTGTGTTGTTTGTGTTATTTGTGTTATTTGTATTATTTGTATTATTTATATTTCTGTTAAATTGAAGAGCGAATTGAGCCCTTTGGTTGTTGGACTCTAGCTCTTGAGCTTTAGCAAGAGCGCTAGGCAAATCATTAGGGCTAAGCGAAAATAATATATTGCTTAGTGGGGCGTTTAGCCCGGTTATAAAAACGCGTAGGGCATTTGTGCGGTGAGCTTCGTTGAGCTCCCTGGTCAAGCTGTCCTGACCATGAGTCATTATTGTTTTATTCACCAAGAGTGTTAATTTCTTATTGACTCTATTGTAATAGTCGATTAATGATAAGGAACCTTGCCTCAAGATGCTTAGTTCCTGTTCAATCATATGTATTGGACGTTTGTCCGCATATGCGAAATCAAGACGACTTAAAATCGCATCAAAATTTAGAACCGTTCCGTGGTTCGTAAGCATATCATTTGCTTTTTTTATAATTTTATTTCTTAAAATTGTTAACGCCGCGAAGTATCTACGACTACCTCTCGTGTAGAGAGTCATCGAATTGTTAGCAGCTTCTCTCCAGCTAACATAACTATTTTCATCACCAGTAAATTCAGGCAATGATTTTATCACTTCAAGTGATTCAACACACGTTATAGATTCATCTATAGTTTCCGTACTGTGTTCTGTGACATTACAATTTGTCGTCAGAACAGAAAGTTGTTTTTTTAAATTATCTATCTCGTTTTTCAATGAGGCTGTGTTTAACGCCACAATACGAGAGATAATGTCTTCATTATTCGTCGACATTTTACTAAATTTTTCAATCAATTCTTCCAGCTTTAATTTTTACTATCTCAATTAATCTTATTATTTATTTATATATTTACTTTAAATATATTTTCTCACAATGTTCTATTTTTTTTTTTTTCACAAAACACTTAAATTCATGGAAACTTTATTTTATAATATAATAATGAAATACAATAATATTCTTAAGTATATATATTATATATATATAAATATTCTTTGTTCACAAATTAACTTTATTGTTTTTTTTTTTTTCTTACTCAAATTTTGATATATATTTTCTGCTGCCGTTGATGTTCAGTAATGATGGCTTTGGCATATTTTTCTTCACTTCAGAGTTTATTATTTTTTTTATTAAGTTATAGTTCAACTTTACAATAATGATTTTTTTTGTTTAACGGAAAGAGTTATTTTTTGGAGGAGTGATCACTTTCTTTTTTCTATATTTTTCTTATTTTTCTTTTTTAGAGCACTCACTTTTATTTATTTTATTTCACCTTTATTAAAAATATATATTTATATATATTTTTTTTTTTATTTAAACTTTTACTTTTCTATATTTTTTTTTCGCAAAAACTTTGGTTATTACTTTAATATTCACGTACTTTAACTTTCACCTTTAAAAAATTTACTTTTACTTGCATAAATTTTCTTTTCTTTTTGCAAAAACTTTGTTTAAATACTTCAATATTCACGTACTTAAACTTTTTTAACTTTTTACTTGCATTTACTTGCATGCCCCACGTTGGGCGCCAATTAAAACAACCGGTTTGCCTTTTTGTTTTTTAAAAAGGTTTTATTTGGTTGTGGAACCAATCTGTTCCAATTTGTTGGGGTGCAAGCTTAAGACTAATTACAATTTTATTCTTAAAGATAAATTATCTAAAAGTAATATACTAATCGTCAACATAACTGCTGACTCGATAGATGGGTCCGTGGGTGGATGGATGCTGGTGTAATAATTGTATTCATTTCCAATAAAGGAAATGCTGACTCAACGGATGGGTGCATGGATGGATGGTCGATGTAATTCAATATATTCGTTGTGACCATTGATGATACTGAATAAAATATTTTGTGGATTATCTGCACTTTTGGGTGGGATATTGAATTGTGTTGCATGATGATAACTCGCATACTTAACTTAGATCCCAACACAAAGTCAAAGTAATTTTTTTTTGTTTCTCGCCATTTGACCCACGTTTGAAGAATGAGTTGAGTGAACGCATTCTGAATATTCCATGAAACAAAACTAGAGATAGAGAGAAAAACAAAGATGTATCTATTGAGTTGCGTATTGTCTCAAACTGTTAATGAGTTAAATTTCATAGAAGGGTTAGAAAAGATATTTTTTGTGTGAGTGGGAATAGGGAATAAACAAAAAACCGATTTAAGGTGGTAGTTTTTTAATTCGTTTGATGAAATAAAAAATATAATAGATGATGGGAGACCGAAACCTTGTGTAATTATAAACACCGTTACAAAGCGGTGTACTAGGGACTTTTCGATGCAATTATATGAAATTTTTTCGTGGTTAACAGGAGGTTCAAAAACAAATATGTTGTACTGTTGGCCTTGCCTTTTATTTGCAAACGAAAAAAGTGTGTGGAACAGTGCGGGGTTTTATGATATGAACAATTTTTCAAAAGCCGGCAAAAGGCATGGAAAAGAGTGCGGCTCATATTTAAGTGGAATGGTGTCATTAAAAATGTTTGGTTCTGTTCGCATAGAATGTTTACTATCATTTAATTTTAGTAATTTTATTATTTTATGTACACTAGTCAACAATATTAAAGGAACAAATTTTTTTTCAATTTTTGTTAGCGTTTTTTGAAGAGCTGTATCTTTGTGACGAGTGGTCGTATTGAGTTGAAATAAAAAGCATTTTACAGCTTTATGTTTTTTGGTTCGAGATTTGTTTGCAAACAAATTTTTTGAAGTACCGTTATTGCGTTATTGCAAAAAATGAGATTATCTATGGATAATTTTTTTTGAGTCAATTAAATGTCATGATCAGATACCTTGTTTATTCAGCTTCAATTCAGTTTTTTTGTTGTTGTCGTACGATTTTTTTTGACATGTTTTATCTGACTTTGAATGAAAAAAGATACTTTTAGCCTTGATTACCAATATCTCAGCAAGTAATGATGTTATAAAAATTTCAAAGACAGTTTTGGAAATTTGAAAAAGCGTTTTACAAGATTTTTTTATGATTTTGTAGAAATTATTTTTTTTTACCGTTCACCGTTAGTTTAAAAAAAGTACTAAAAACCGACGTTTTGTGGTCTTTTCGTAAATCTTTTTTTTTTCGTTGCAAATATTGATTGCATGGCTTGCGTTGGTATGCAAATTTAAAGATTTTTAAATCATCAATATTCTTGTAAATTTTCAAATTGATTCATCGAACCGTTGTTCCTCACCAAAACTTCAAAGTCTTACAAACCAGGTAAAGGAACAAATTGTGGTGTTCCTAAACAAAGCGAAGTTGTCATCAAAATGACAAGAAAACCGCAATTCCAGTGGATTTTTTTCACAGTTTTGCATTAGTTAGATACTTTTTTGAATGGATCATGACATTTAATTGACTCAAAAAAAATTATCCATAGAAATGAGGACCTTCAGTTGGTAGTACCTAGGTAATGTGAATTTTGTATAATGCATTACATTTTCATGTCTGAAAATTTCAAAAGTGCAACTTTGAGCCACTAATACATATGTATATTCAGATGTATAGGATAAACTCAAAGTTTCTTTAAATCCAGATTCTTTAAATGCAAAAGAAACTTTGCATACACCCAACCTCGCACCTACCCCAAATCCTATAATGTGCCCAAGCAGGGGGGTTGCCATACAAACCTCACTGTTTATACGCCGGCCGAGATACGTAAGCAAGCAAAAAACAAACATTCCATACAAAAGAAGTTCTAGGCCAGGAAAAATGGGTTCCGAGGTTGAAAAAATTAATCCATGAAATATTAAAATTGGAATCGATGCAGAATTGCAACCTCTATAACATATCCAAAGTCGCCCAAAATCCCCTTATTGGCTTTTTGTGTAGATGCATTTGAAGAGTTACAGACGGGGAGAACTTGGAGGTCTATCAAACTAAAGTATTTGTTTTGGTACAAACCTAACGATATGATACATGCTTTAAGGGTAGTTTTTAACACTGAACCTAATAAAACCAAATTCAAAATGATACAACCAACCAAAAAAAAGTTATAGTCTTTTTTATGAAATGATGACTTTTTTCAGGTACAACAGGTAAAATATTATCGAAAACCCTGTGAAAATAAAGGTATGTTATTGAAACTTGGAATAAATGTACCATTTGTCATACGAACTAAGAATCAATAGAGTCTCTAAAAATATCCATGGTGAAAGGGTGTTTTTTTAAGGGGGAGGAGCAATGGTAGAATGTTTACCATAACACCCACGAAAAAACTCTTACACTCAAAAAACTCGCCAAAAAATTAAATTTGCTATGGCAATCAAGAATCAAAATAGTACATACCAGTATATTTGGTCTAATAGTGTTTTTGTGACGGTTACTTTACTTTTATTAGATTCAGCGTTAAAAAATACCCTTAAATCATATACTATACTTTGTGTATACCTCAATTACACCAAATTAGAATTTTGGCTCAAACATTCCAACTTTTTCCCAGATTTTCCCTCTCTTTAATAAAAACCCCCAGAACAAATATATTTATGTGGACTATATTGATTCTTGGTTGCCATGACAAATTTAATATTTTTGGCGAGTTTCATGAGTGTAAGAGTTTTTTCGTGGGTGTTATCGTAAACATTCTACACTTGCCCCTCCCAATTAAAAAAACACCCTTTCAGCATGGATAATTTTATTAACTGACTTGATTCTAAGTTTGTATGACAAATGGAACATTTATTCCAAGTTTCATTAACATACCTCTATTTTCAAAGGGTTTTCGGTAATACTTTACCTGTTGTACCTGCAAAAAAAAGTCATTATTACATAAAAGGGACTATAACTTTTTTTTGAGTGGTTGGATCATTTTGAATTTGGTTTTATTAGGTTCAGCTATAAAAACTATCCTTAAAGCATGTATCATATCGTTAGGTTGTACCAAAACAAACATTTTGGTTTGCTAGACCTCCAAGTTCTCCTCGTCTGCACCTCTTCAAATACATCTACACAAAAAGCCAATAAGGGGATTTTGGGGGACTTTGGATATGTTATAGAGGTTGCAATTCTGCGTTGATTCCAATTTTAATATTTCATGAATTAGTTTTTTCAAGGTTCCCTATACGATTGGTGCTATTTTTCCTGGTCTAGTAATCATCGATTTTCTCAAAAACTAAAAGACAAAGAATCTTCTAGTTTCCAATTTTTGATTAAGAATTAATTAGAGTAACGAATTTCATTTCAGTTTTGATAGATTACACTTTAAACCCTTTTTGTATGCCTTTTTTTTTGCAAATTTTGAGTTTAAAAGTCGTTTTTTCAAAAACCATGTGCAGATTTCACTTGATTAAAAAACTAGCTAATAAAACAGAGTATTGGCTTTGAAAAAAGGTTTAATACTTAATTGTAAGTACTACCGTTATTTTTTAATATTTTTTTTACGTTTTTGGTACTTTTTTTATGAAATTGCCCCTCCCGCCCAAACGGGATGAGATAGACCCACCCTCCCATAGTAAAAGATGCTTGTATTAAACTGTTCTACAAGAAACAATTTTCATTTCTTGGTGCCTAAGTTATCGTACTCTTGCCGGCCTCTCGACTGGAATTTATTCGAGCCAGCCACGGCAGCCACTTACCTGAAATAATTTTTAAAACATAAAACCCATATCTAAAAAAAAACCTTTATCTCAACCTAAATCAACACGAACGAGTATCTGGCTGGAGACGAGGCTGCAACTGGACCTGCAGCGCGAGTTGCTGTAAAAATGTTGAATACACACAAATTCAATGATGCGAACAGAACACGACGCAGCTGCAGATGCAGATGGACAAGTTGGCCAACTTTTAACTTTTGCTTGCATCTTTTTTGAAGTTCCAAAATTGCGAGCGCAACCGAGTGCTCACATGTGGGTTAAAGTGATTTTTAAATTCTTTTCAATCTCTCATTAAGACGTAAAGCAATTTTAGCCCCTTTTCATCATTAACAAAGGGCACGGTAGTGCCCTGCCAAGTTCGGGGCACTACACCCTTTTTACAGGAACAAACTCAGGTGATTTTAAACCCCCTCTAACTTCAGTACCAATAAAGTCAGAAACTTCAAATTCGGAGTATTTGCTGAACTGATCAAACACAGGTGGCTCACCAAATTTGAACTCTTTAGCATTAGTAGTTCCCAAGATAAAGGACTTAAAAAATCGTAAAAACCGTAACTGACTGACTCACTGATTCACTGACTCACTGACTCACTGACAGATCATCAAAATTATGGAGCACTTCCCGACATCTTAGAAACTTGAAATTTCGCACAACGGTAGGCCTTGTGGTACATACAAAGGAAAAAATCTAAAATCGGCAATTTTCTATTCAGGGGGCGTGGCATCCACCCACTTTCTTAAATATTCTATAAATTATATGGAGCCTTTCCGATTGTTGTAGAACAATGAAAATTGGTAAGTCGGTAGGGTTTGAGGTACTTAGAAAGAACAAAATTGAAAAATTGGAATTTTTCATACAGGGGGCGTGGCATCCACCCACATTCTTAAAAATTCTAATAAATTATATGGAGCACTTCCGATTGTTGTAGAACGATGAAAATTGGTAGGTCGGTAGGGCTTAAGGTACTTAGAAAGAAAAAAATAGAAAAATTAGAATTTTGCATTCAAGGGGCGTGGTATCCACCCACATTCTTAAAAATTCTTATAAATTATATGGAGCACTTCCAATTGTTGTAGAACGATTAAAATCGGTAGGTCGGTAGGCCTTGAAGTACTTAGAAGAAAACAAATCGAAAAATTGGAAGTTTCAGTTCAGGGGGCGTGGCATCCACCCACATTCTCAACAATTCTTATAAATTATATGAAGCACTTCCGATTGTTGTAGAACGATGAAAATTGGTTGGTCGGTCTCGGTATGCCTTGAAGTACTTAGAAGAAAAAAATCGAAAAATTGGAAGTTTCAGTTCAGGGGGCGTGGCATCGACTCACATTCTTGAAAATTCTTATAAACTATATGAAGCACTTCCGATTGTTGTAGAACGATGAAAATTGGTAGGTCGGTAAGGCTTAAAGTACTTAAAAAGAAGAAATTGAAAAATTGGAATTTTGGCATATATTTTAGATCTCATTACTTTTTTGGCTGACTTTTTACGCACAGGTTTCTTGTACACATAAGAACTTGGCTCCTTTTTTAACATTTATGTTTTTGTTGTGATCCATTCTTACTTGCGATATAGGTACTATAAGGCAAGTTTTGGATTCGTCCAAACAAAAATTTTGAGATAACAATCAAATATGATATTACGATGATAGAGAACACCAAAAAAGTGGCTGGCACAATTCTGTCTGTCTGTTCGTCTAAAGCCTAAACGGCTCGATCGATTTTCTTCAAACTTGGTACATAGTGGGTTTTGGTGATTTTGCCCACACATTTTTTTCATTTTTTTTAGAACCAAAAATAACGCGTACCTGCCATACAATTTTTTTTGGTAATTTTACATAATCGTATGTTTATCAAAAACGGCTCGACAACTTTTCTTCAAATTCAATAGATTTATTTTAGTAAAGGCTTCCTTTGGGTGGAAAACCATTTTTCTAAAATGGTTAATAATGGTACCTCCCAAAGAACCATTTTTTTATTTTCTTCAAAACGGTACGACCGATTTCAATTATTATTGTATACAATAGCTTACAAAAAAAATAAATAGTTTTGTGTACTAAAATGTTTGGATTTTTAAAAAATGTTTAAAATTTTTTTTTGGAAAATAAAATATTTCGAAAACGACAAGATCGATTTTTCTTAAACTCGATAGATACTAAAGAGTTTCTTAGTACTCTATAAAATATTTTTTGAAAAAATTTTACATCTATGAAAAAATAACGGTACCTTCCATACAAAAGTTAAAAACCCGCAAAGGAAAACATTTTTTTCTCAAAAACGACTCCTACGATTTTGATTAAACTGTTTGTATATTCTAAAATTAGTACGACCTACAACCAAAAATTATAAAATTGTACACTTAGCAACTATTCATTTTGAATTTTCTCGTTTTCGGCTAAACAGATTAGATTATTTTTGTATTTACAAATTTCAGATAAGATTAAATAATATTGCATATCAAAATTTTCAAAAAAAAAGTTTTTGGATTTTTAAAAAAAGTTTCAAATATTTTTTTTGAAAATTCGATATCTCAAAAACGGGTTGACAATTTTTTCTTTTTTTTTTCATATACACATGAATATATACTTAAGATTTGCATACCTAAATTCGTTTTTAAAAATGTTTTAAGAATTTTATATAGGTATACAAAATTAATTTTTTAAAAAACCGCTCCAACGATTTAAATTTTTTTTCCCATACAATCATATTCAATCAAGAATTAAGATGGCATTCTTTTTTTCATATCAAACTGTCAAAAGAGTTGTTTTAGCCAATTTAAATGTCGTATTTCCTGCTTCTCTACATTTTTCTCTCATAATTTAAATATTTATATATACAATTTTCTTAAATCCGCAGTGTCTTGAACATAAGAGCAAGTACGTGCGACCCAGTCGTGCATTTTATTATTTTTGTTTTATTTTTATTTTCGATACTGAAGTGTCAGAAAGCTGTAAAGCGCGTAAAAAAGGTCACGTATGACACCTTTTGACAGCTATTCCAGCTGCAGTAGCAGCTCCAGTTGCAGACCTCTTCTGTTCAGGCAGAATACAAGCGAATCGTGCATACATTAATTGTCATATTACTCACCACTATACTCGCTTTTCAACTGGCTACAAAAAAAGTAATCCTCAAATCAATGACTTTTTACAAAATTGTATAGAAAATACATCTATTTTCAATGATAATTTTAAGTACAATCAAACAAAGATAAAGTGAATATCACAAAATTAAATAAATAAATATTTAGATAAATAAATAACAAAAAAAGTTAGTAAAAACTGAGTAAATAAATAATTGAATTAATAAATTAATACAAGTAAGATAAATAAATAAATAAAAAAGTTAGTAAATAAATCATTACATAAATAGGTAAATAAATTCATAAATTAATAATAATAATAAATTAGAAAAAATATCATAAAATTAAATAAATATCAATAAATAAGTAAATTTGTATAGGTATTAATATAATTAAATAAATAAATAGATCTGTATTAATAAATTAACAAAAATATATCACAGAAGACAAAATAAATTAATACATAAATCTCTATGAGTTAAAGCTTTGTAAATATATTTTAATATTCATTTAGTCAGATTTGAGATGAGGTAGTTACCAGATGAACTACATTTTAAGTCATAGATTTGATTTGATTTGATTAAAAAACAGAGGCTGGGTGCAGTGGCGTAGCGTCTGTTTTTGCCGCCCGGGGCAGAGCCAATTTTGCCGCCCCTAGCAATTTTTTTCTGGGCCTTTAATTTTGATTGCTGTTTTAAAAAACATTAAAGTGAAACAGCTACTTAACTTACCTTGTTATAATTTAATTTTTTATTCACAAATTTATTATATTTATTTATATTATATTATGTAGATAGAAGTGCCTAATCGGGTGATGATTGCTGAAAAAAATAAAACCATAAAACCGGTAGTAGGTTCGAACGCTGCTCATGAGTGGTAGTCGAAAGAAGGCAAACGAAAAAGCCTTGCACCAGGACACACATAGAATGAAACAATCATTTACTGTTCCAAATCAGAGTCGTTGTCGATCATTGTACTTCACACTTTCTTATGGCGCAATACACATCTCAGACACAACATGACGATGACACAACAACAACAAAAAAAAAACAAGAGAAAGACGTGTATCATTGCCGACAGAAGAACCGTGTCGCGAAAATCTTTTATATTATGTACCACGTCCTACGCACACACACGGATCTTTCAGCTCAAAAGTAACAAATATATTTCCGAAAAGGACAGTTTATTTTTTCACAATTAAAATTTGTTACAAAAGTAAGCTTACACCTGAACTCGGTGTTCTCCTGGGTGTGATGTGTATTTCCTTTCGTGACTGAGTGTTCTTTGAATAAAGCTTTATTTTCAATGGTGAAACGAAAAAAGCTGTTTGTGGCTCGGAAATAGTCGAATGACACCAACAACACCAACAACACCAACAGCAATAACACCAATAACACCAACAACACCAACAACACCAACAACACCAACAACACCAACAACACCAACAACAACAACAACACCAGCAACACCAACTATACCAACAACACCAACAACACCAACAAAACTAACAACACCAAGAACAGCAGCAACACAAAAAACATCAATAGCACCAACAACACCAATAACACCAACATCACCAACAACACCAACAACACCATCTACACCAACAACACCAACAACAACAACAGCACCAACAACACCAACAACACCAGTAACAACAACAACACCAACAACCCCAATAACAACAACACCAACAACACCAACAACACCAACAACACCAACAATACCAACAACACCAATAACAACAACACCAACAACACCAACAACACCAACAACACCAACAAAACCAACAACACCAACAACACCAACAACACCAACAATACCAACAAAACCAGCAACACCAATAAGACCAACAACACCAACTACACCAACAACACCAACAACACCAACAACAACAACAACAGCAGCACCAACAGCACCAAAAACACCAACAACAACAGCAACAACAACAACAACAACAACAACAACAACAACAACAACAACAACAACAACAACAACAACAACAACAACAACAACAACAACAACAACAACAACAACAACAACAACAACAACAACAACAACAACAACAACAACAACAACAACAACAACAACAACAACAACAACAACAACAACAACAACAACAACAACAACAACAACAACAACAACAACAACAACAACAACAACAACAACAACAACAACAACAACAACAACAACAACAACAACAACAACAACAACAACAACAACAACAACAACAACAACAACAACAACAACAACAACAACAACAACAACAACAACAACAACAACAACAACAACAACAACAACAACAACAACAACAACAACAACAACAACAACAACAACAACAACAACAACAACAACAACAACAACAACAACAACAACAACAACAACAACAACAACAACAACAACAACAACAACAACAACAACAACAACAACAACAACAACAACAACAACAACACCAACACCAACACCAACACCAACACCAACACCAACACCAACACCAACACCAACACCAACACCAACACCAACACCAACACCAACACCAACACCAACACCAACACCAACACCAACACCAACACCAACACCAACACCAACACCAACACCAACACCAACACCAACACCAACACCAACACCAACACCAACACCAACACCAACACCAACACCAACACCAACACCAACACCAACACCAACACCAACACCAACACCAACACCAACACCAACACCAACACCAACACCAACACCAACACCAACACCAACACCAACACCAACACCAACACCAACACCAACACCAACACCAACACCAACACCAACACCAACACCAACACCAACACCAACACCAACACCAACACCAACACCAACACCAACACCAACACCAACACCAACACCAACACCAACACCAACACCAACACCAACACCAACACCAACACCAACACCAACACCAACACCAACACCAACACCAACACCAACACCAACACCAACACCAACACCAACACCAACACCAACACCAACACCAACACCAACACCAACACCAACACCAACACCAACACCAACACCAACACCAACACCAACACCAACACCAACACCAACACCAACACCAACACCAACACCAACACCAACACCAACACCAACACCAACACCAACACCAACACCAACACCAACACCAACACCAACACCAACACCAACACCAACACCAACACCAACACCAACACCAACACCAACACCAACACCAACACCAACACCAACACCAACACCAACACCAACACCAACACCAACACCAACACCAACACCAACACCAACACCAACACCAACACCAACACCAACACCAACACCAACACCAACACCAACACCAACACCAACACCAACACCAACACCAACACCAACACCAACACCAACACCAACACCAACACCAACACCAACACCAACACCAACACCAACACCAACACCAACACCAACACCAACACCAACACCAACACCAACACCAACACCAACACCAACACCAACACCAACACCAACACCAACACCAACACCAACACCAACACCAACACCAACACCAACACCAACACCAACACCAACACCAACACCAACACCAACACCAACACCAACACCAACACCAACACCAACACCAACACCAACACCAACACCAACACCAACACCAACACCAACACCAACACCAACACCAACACCAACACCAACACCAACACCAACACCAACACCAACACCAACACCAACACCAACACCAACACCAACACCAACACCAACACCAACACCAACACCAACACCAACACCAACACCAACACCAACACCAACACCAACACCAACACCAACACCAACACCAACACCAACACCAACACCAACACCAACACCAACACCAACACCAACACCAACACCAACACCAACACCAACACCAACACCAACACCAACACCAACACCAACACCAACACCAACACCAACACCAACACCAACACCAACACCAACACCAACACCAACACCAACACCAACACCAACACCAACACCAACACCAACACCAACACCAACACCAACACCAACACCAACACCAACACCAACACCAACACCAACACCAACACCAACACCAACACCAACACCAACACCAACACCAACACCAACACCAACACCAACACCAACACCAACACCAACACCAACACCAACACCAACACCAACACCAACACCAACACCAACACCAACACCAACACCAACACCAACACCAACACCAACACCAACACCAACACCAACACCAACACCAACACCAACACCAACAACACCAACAACACCAATAACAACAACAACAACAGCAACAACAACATCATCAACAACACCAACATTAACACCAACAACAACACCAACAAAACCAACAACACCAGCAACACCAATAACACCAACAACACCAACAAAACCAACAACACCAACAACACCGGCAACACCAAAAACATCAACAACACCTACAACACCAACAACACCAATAACATTAACAACATCAACAACACCAACAACACCAACAGCACCGGCAACACCAACAGCACCAACAACAACAATAACAACAACAGCAACAACAACAACATCAACAACACCAACAACAACTACAAAACCAACAACACCAACAACACCAACAACACCAGCAACACCAACAACACCAACAACACCAACAACACCAGCAACACCAATAACACCAACAACACCAACAAAACCAACAACACCAACAACACCGGCAACACCAAAAACATCAACAACACCTACAACACCAACAACACCAATAACATTAACAACATCAACAACACCAACAACACCAACTACACCAACAACACCAACAGCACCGGCAACACCAACAACACCAACAACAACAATAACAACAACAGCAACAACAACAACATCAACAACACCAACAACACCAACTACACCAACAACACCAACAGCACCGGCAACACCAACAACACCAACAACAACAACAACAACAACAACAACAACAACAACAACAACAACAACAACAACAACAACAACAACAACAACAACAACAACAACAACAGCAGCACCAACAACACCAACAACACCAACAACACCAACAGCACCAACAACTCCAACAACACCAACAGCACTAACAACACCAGCAACACCAATAACACCAACAATACTAACTACACCAACTACACCAACAACACCAACAACAACAACAACAGCAGCACCAACAACAACACCAATAACACCAACAACACCAACAACACCAACCACACCAACTACACCAACAGCACCGGCAACACCAACAACACCAACAACACCAACAGCACCGGCAACACCAACAACACCAACAACACCGACAACAACAACAACAACAGCAACAACAACAACAACACCAACAACAACAACAACAACACCAACAACACCAACAACACCAACAACACCAACAACACCAACAACACCAGCAACACCAATAACACCAACAACAACAACAACAACACCAACAACACCAACAACAAGAACAACAACAACGCTAACAACAACAACAACAACAACAACACCAACAACAACACCAACAACACCAATAACACCAACAACACCAACATCACCAAAAACACCAACAACACAACAACTAGTCGATTAACATAAGGAACTACTTAAATAAGGATATTTCATCGCAACAGACGGCTCAAGCGAGCCATTGATGCAAAATGCAATGTTTAATGTTATACTGAACCAAATCTATGTATATCAATCTATTTTATGAATTTACATATATGAATCTATATTTAAAAACATATATTATGTACATACCTACTCTCTTCTGAATTTTTGAATAAACATATTACTTACTTACTTACTTACTTAGTCGAATGAAATGTTTGAAAATTTTGGTTGATGTGAATGAGGGAGCTTTTGTATTTGTATTTGTAGCTTTATTGTTGTTGAATGTGAAGCAGTGTTACCGCTCAAAAACTTTTAAATAATTTATCTGACTGATCAAATTTATCCACAGAAAAGAAAAGAAAATATAAAAACATGACATACAAAACCCATTTACATTAAAGTATTTAGAAAAATTGCAGCAAAGTGCCATCCGGATGTTTTGAAAAATTGCTGCCTCCCAGCAAAGTGTCGCCCGGGGCCTGTGCCCCCTTTGCCCCCCCTCGCTACGCCACTGGCTGGGTGCGACCCACACTAGTAACTTCCCATTGGTGCCCTCAGAAGCTAGAGGCCCAATGTTATTTTCTTATTAAAAATCGCCGATTCTCGATCTTCGAAAACTATTTCAGGTGTTCAATATACAATCAAGTGAAGACCAAATGTTGGTTTGCCTTCGAGATATTAGAGAAAAATATTGTTTAATAAAGTTTGTAGCCTTTTTCTATAAAAAACTGTTTATTACTTTTTTTTACAAATTTGAACTAATATGCAGAGCAAAATTTTCCCAGTGGCCATATTGATGTTTGTTATTAAGATATTTGAGATTTAAAAATGTTCAACTATTTTTGGTAGGTAAAGTTTCTAGTATTTTTGTTCCTTTAAAAAAACTGTTTCGTTAATTTTTTTTTGCAAAATCTATCAATTATCAATTTATTATAATCTAGTATATAGAATTAAATTAACCCGAAGACAATATGATTATTTGTTCCTAAAATATTTAAGACGAACAAAAATTTTCCACAATTTTTGGTAAAGTTTCTTGTAGTTTTTTTCGCTTTAAGAAAAAACTATTTATTGAATAGTTTTATGAATTGTATAAATTATTTATTATAAACAAGTGCATAGAATAAAATTACCCCGAAGCCAAAATCATTGTTTGTTATCAAGATATTTGAGACGAACAAAATTTTTACACAATTATTGGTTAAGTTGCTTGTAGTTTTGTTCGCTTTAAAAAAGACTATTTGTTAATTTTTTTAAAATTCATTTAAAATATAAATTATAAACTAATGTGTAGAATGAAATTAACCAGAAGCCAATATCATTGTCTGTTCTCAAGATATTTGAGGCAAAAAACAAGTTTTCAACAACTTGAACTGTTAATTCAATATTTTTAAAAATTTCATCAATTTTTTTACATAAAGTAGTGTGTTAATTAAAATAACCTTCGAGCCAAACAACTTTTATCAACGATTTTTAGCAACGTTGTTTTTATTAAAAAAAATTTAAGGTTGATATATTTCTATATTCTTACCAATTCTGTATTACGTCAATATGCGTAGAGTAAAATTAACCCGAAGTCGATAGCATGATTTGTTCTCAAGATATTTGGGACTAAAGAAATAAAACAACTATTTTTTTTAAATTGCTATAGTACAAAAAATACTCATTGAATTATTTTAAATGTCCTTTCTGCACGTAATGAAACAACTATCTATAAATTAAAATTCATCCGAAGTCGATATCTTTATTCGTTCTTGAGATATGGTGAACGAAAAAAAACGAACGAACGTACGTTCAAACACAGACATCTGTCTAAAAATGATGGATTCTAAGGAGCTCGAAACGTGAAGATATGTCGATTCGACAAATCGGACCAGTTACAATAATAAATTAAAAAGTATTTTTTGAAAAATAAAATGCCACTAAGCAAACCTTGCGGTGGTTGGATGTTGTAGGAACTGGGGGCCTCGAGCTGTATCTTTTCCTACACATCAAGTGCTTACAATACCTCCAAGTTGGTAGCCGCCGGATACTGGTCTTGGCTTTATGCCAGGACTTGCTAAACTTGTAAGTGCGAATGTTGATCAAGGAAAGAATTGCAACATTAAACCCATGGCCCTACAGATTGGAGGTTAGTGCGTTGGGCTAACGACCCGGCCACAGTAAAAAAGCCAATTTTTATGAGAGAGACGCAAGAAGCCTCGGATAACGACCCCCCTCAAATGGCAACCAGACCCGGAACGAAAATGGACTATGATCTACGAGTATGCACCTGGAATGTAAGGACACTCTACACACCAGGTGCTACTCAAAAACTTGAATCTGTCCTCTCGCGGTACAAGGCAGACATTACCGCGATCCAGGAGATACGATGGATAGGATCAGGTATAACGAAAAGAAAAGATTGCGACATTTATTACAGCTGTCACCAAAGACTGCACATGCTAGGATGCGGATTCGTCGTGGGAAATCGACTCAGATCAAAAGTCATCGATTTTAAGCCGATAAGCGATTGCCTGGCTGTGATCCGCATCAAAGCTACCTTCCAAAACATCAGCCTAATATGTGCACACGCCCCTACCGATGAAGCTGAGGAGTCTAACAAGGAGGAGTTTTACGACCTCCTGGACGGAGCCTGTCCGGAGTACGATGTCAAAGTCGTGCTCGGAGACTTCAATGCTAAAGTCGGAAAGGAAAACATCTTTGGCGGATTAGTTGGAAAGCACAGCCTCCACGAAACGACAACAGACAACGGCTTCCGACTAATCGACTTTGCTGCAGCTCGTAATACGGTGATAAGTAGCACTAGGTTCCCCAGGCGAAGGATACACACAGCAACCTGGCGATCTCCAGATGGTCGAACGGCCAACCAAATCGACCACGTGCTAATTGGCGCAAGGTACGCATCGAACATCTTGGACGTGCGAACTTTCCGAGGTGCAAACGTGGACTCTGACCACTTTCTTGTTGTGACAAAGTTCAGAGCCCGACTGTCCAACGAAAAGAAAACGAAGACCGCCCAAAGAAAGAAGTTCAACATCGCATGCCTTAGCACATCTGAGAAAGCCAGAGACTACAGTGAGCAATTGACCGGGAAACTCTCTGCCGTACACCCAGCCACAAGCGTCAACAACCAGTGGAACCAGTATCGCGACATTATTAAAGAGACAGCCGAGTCTACCATAGGCAATCAACCACCCAGAAAAAAGAACCCGTGGTATGATGATGAATGCGCGCTATTGAAGCAGGAGACGGAAAATGCACGAATGCAAATGCTGCAACGGAAAACAAGAGCAGCAAGAGAGGAGTACCGTGAAAAGAGAAGGAAAGAGAAAAAAATCCTGCGTAGAAAGAAAAGAGCATCCGCAGCCTCTCAGCTCAAGTATCTCGAAGAGTCCAGCACCGCCACCAACACCCGCCGGTTCTACAAAACAGCCAAGCAACTGGCATCTGGTTATAGGACTGGCACGCAAGCTCTTCGAAACAGCGAAGGGAACCTAGTCACCGAAGCACAGGGAATTGTAGACGTGTTTAAGCAGCATTTCCAGCAGCTGCTTAATGGGCATTATGTAGAGGAGGCGACAGGGGAACAAAGAAGCATTAGACCAGTCAATGAAGATCCAGTCCCAGCACCCAGTACTGAAGAGGTTAAGAAAGCCATCCACAAGCTTAAGAACAACAAATCCGCCGGCTCGGATGGCCTACCAGCGGAACTCTTCAAGTATGGAGGAGATGTTCTGGTAGGGTGCATGCACCAGCTCATCAACCAAGTTTGGGAGGAGGAAAGTATGCCCGACGACTGGTCAAATAGCTCCATATGCCCAATCTACAAAAAAGGCGATCCTATGTCCTGCAAGAACTACAGAGGCATATCCCTGCTTAATGTTGCCTACAAGATCCTATCCAACGTACTATGTGAGCGTCTAAAATCTTTCTGCAACACTATGATCGGCACGTACCAGTGTGGCTTCAGGCCAGGCAGATCAACGATAGACCAAATCTTCACATTGAGGCAAATCCTGGAAAAGACCAACGAATTTCAAGTCGAGACCCACCACCTATTCATCGACTTCAAAGCCGCATATGATAGCATAAGTCGCCAAGAGCTTCTATTGGCGATGTCGGAACTCGGGATCCCGAAAAAACAGATCCAGCTATGCCGCATGACGTTACAAAATACGCGGTGCAACGTGCAAAGTTTTTGAAAGTGTTCAGAAACGTTTCCTTTTGTATGCTCTTCGACATCTTCCATGGAACCCAACTCAACACTTACCTCCATATGAAAGCCGACTTAATCTTCTTGGCCTAACATCGCTGGAAAAACGGAGAGAAGTAAACAATGTCATGTTCCTATATCAACTCTTGTCGGGATCTATTGACTCATCTTATATTCTAAGCCAACTAAACATCAACACTCGTCCCAGAACAACTAGAAATCCAGAATTTTTTTACATATTGTCCTCCAGGGTCAATTATGGTTTAAATGAACCGCTTAATGTTATGAGGAGTGATTTTAATAAATGTTATAACTTAATTGATTTCAATAAATCTGCTTCTAGTGTTAAACATACTTTATATTCAAGATTGCAGTAGAATTTTGTATTCATGTAAAAATTACACACATAATGTACCTAATTTGTAAAATAAGTTTGTAAAACTTTAGAAACAACTTTGACATTTATGTCTGTAGTTGATAAATAAATAAATAAATGGGTAACAGCTCATCCGAGTTATTCCAGACGTGTACAGGGTTCAGACAAGGAGATGCGCTATCATGTGATTTCTTCAACCTAGTCCTGGAGCAGATAGTGCGCAAGAGTGGTGTTAACATGGAAGGCACTATCTTTAACAGGTCTTCTCAACTGCTTGGTTATGCGGACGACATCGACATCATCGGCCGTTCCAAGAGAGCTGTACTTGAAGCATTCACAGCTATTGATGAACGCGAAACGCGTTGGTCTTGAAGTGAATGAGGACAAAACAAAGTATATGCTATCAACAAACAAAGCCTCATCTGTCCATCGCCTAGGACAAAACGTCACTGTTGGTAGCAGTAATTTCGAGGTAGTCAAGGAGTTCACCTACCTCGGAACAAACATCAATCCCACGAACGACACCTTAGTGGAAATCCGACGAAGAATTACCCTAGCGAACCGCTGCTACTTCGGTTTGGCCAAACAAATGGGTTCAAAACTCCTTTCTCGAAAGACAAAGTGCACGCTATACAAAACTCTAATTTTACCAGTTCTACTCTACGGTGCCGAGTGCTGGACGATAAGTAAAAAAGGGGAATTGATCCTGGGCACTTTCGAGAGAAAAATTCTACGGCGGATATTTGGTCCTATATGCGAAGAGGGCGATTGGAGAAGAAGATTCAATCGTGAACTGTACAAGCTGTACCAAGATGTGGATGTAGTCCAAAGAGCCAAAACACGTCGACTACATTGGCTCGGCCACATCGAGCGAATGGACAACAACGCTCCAGCCAAGAAAATCTTCGAATCCCAGCCCCCAGGTTCGAGACGACCAGGAAGACCGAACCTCCGCTATAGGGACCAGGCGGTCACAGACGCAAGAGCGCTTGGTCTCGACGACTGGAGGGAGCGTGCGAGGGACCGCAACCGATGGAAGATCGCAATATCTCAGGCAGAGACCCTTCATGGATCGGGAGCCGGATAAGTAAGTAAGTAAGCAAACCTTGCATAATTACTTCTTATATATATGTGACAATGTGTCCTTTTTTCAAACAGCCACACCTACCCAATTTTTTAACTGTAAATATAACTATGTACCCATTTGATTTCACTGAAATATTGTTTTAGGGCGATTCCGCTGGAGACGATTTTCGACATCAATTTCTAAATTACATAATTTTTTATTTTTGTTGATAACAACGCAAAGTATAAAAACTATATTTAATAAAAATAAAACTGACCTAATTTAAAGAAAACATTTTTTTGCGCTTGGCAACATTGTCTTAAGAAGAGTCGGTACAAACTGCAATTATCATAACTGGGAGCAGAGCACAAAATAAACATTACCGACAGTTAGAGGTTATGACTATCTTGATTGTCTTTTAATCGTTTGCCCAAAAGTTTTAAGGTATTCGTTATTACTTTTTTAGGATTATTGATTACAAATAGCCATTGTAAGTTTGTTGCACCCGCGATATAAAAGTTGATTTTTTTCACAGATATAAACATCAAAAACAAAATTAAATCAGTCGATATCAGGAGTACATTGTAAGCTGGATTTGAAAAAACGTTGATTCAAATTGCAGTTAACTGACACCTAACATTAATGAGTGATTTTGTATATTATATTGATAAAATATGCCTTGAATTATAATTTTGTGATTCAAGGTTATTTTTTTTTAGCAATTTAATATAATATTTAGTTCTTTTTTATTAAAATATAAGGTTAAATGGAAACAAGAAAAAGAGACGGCTTCACAGAAATATAGAAGTAGCTAAAAGAAAATGCTGAACTCCATGCAGAGCATCTATGTAGAGAAAGGGCTCGTGATTCAAAGTGGAGAGAAGTAATGAAAATGAAAATGGAGGCAGATGAAGACTTAAAAACACTTGCCAGAATCAAATCAAAATTAAGAATGCAAGTGACTAGAAAGCGTCGTAAAGAAGAACAAATCAAACAGACAGGTTCTTGTTTCTTTAGTCCTCGAACGCTGGGAAAAGCTGTGGCAAAAGTGAAACTTAGTCTTCCACCTAGCCCCACTTAAGCTGTAGCAGTTGTAAAAAAAGTAGCCGCTCAGTTTGAAGTTATTTTATCTGAAAAAATTGATTCTGCAAAAGCACTGCCTTTCAAAGTGACGGACGAAGTCAAACAACAGATTTTTGATTTCTATGATAGGGATGCTATTAGCAGACAAATGCCAGGGATGAAAGATGTGAAATCGATTAAGACAACGACGGGAATGAAGTTAAGACTCCAAAAGAGAAAAATGATCATGAGCATTTCTGAAGCTTTCGAACTTTTAAAAAAAAACTTATCCCGAAACATCTGTTGGTAAGACTATTTTTTACAAAGAAAGACCTGCTCATATTCTGCCTATAAATGATACCCCTCATAACGTCTGCGTCTGCGCAACTCACTCAAACTATATAAATCTTCTCCTTGCTATTTCGAGACATGCGACAGATTTTCCGCAAACACACCAAGAGCTTTTGAAAGAAGTATCGTGTAATGTGAAAAATGAAGATTGTATGTCTAACAGTTGCGATTTATGCAAAGAATCCAGCATCTGGGACATAACCCTACATTCGAACCCCAGTGTAAGTTGGAAGACTTGGATTTTTCAGCATCAGAGACCGAAACAGATCGTGATTAGCAAGCCCTTCAATGAAGCGCTCGATGAACTTCATTACAACACAGCTAAATTCAAGCTTCATTCTTTTGTTAAAAATATTCAGTCTGATTACTTCCAAAATGCAAAACAAGATTTGTCCAGTGAGAAAGCAATTGTACAAATAGACTTTGCCGAAAATTATGGGTTGGTGACAGGGCCGTAGCTAGAGTTGAACTAAAGGTAGGGCAGCGGTGGAAACAGGTAGGGCAGAATTAAAAATTGTACTTGTCAGGAGAGGGTAATCGGTAATGGATCGATATTAATGATACACGATGTCAAAGTTATTTTATTTTTGAAATCTTCGTTTAAGTCAAAAGTTAAAGTCAAAGTCAAAACCAATTAATCAATTTTCGAAAATTAGATCAAAGTACCATTGAAAGTATACACAATTTCCCATAAATTATTATCTAAGGTTTTTTACTGCGACAAGCCATTTGGACTCAAGCGCTAGTCGAAAATTGACGTATTTTTACTTTTTTCGAAAATCCCCTCGCGAGCACTAAGAAATTACTTTGTGTGACAAAATTTGAATTTTTGTATGTAACATGCACCAGGATATAATTTTTTGAAATTGCTCTATCACGTCACGTTTTTGAGATATTCGAATCTAAAATTAAAAAAAAAATGCATTTTTTATACAAAGGGGTAATATTTGTTCTCGAGGTAATTTTTTTTCGAAAAAATGCTTATGGTCATTCTGAGGTATGAATATTTTACCTCAAAATTCTTTTTGAATCCTTCAAATACATCCATTCATCTTAGAGAAATTGTTAGTTTTCGTCTTACTTTCTAATTCGAAATATCCAGTCAATTTGTGCTCAAAAGGGCACTTAGTGAGCAAACTGTGGGATTTTTCGAATGAGGGAGTTATTTGAAAGATTCAAAAATAATTTTGAAGTAAAATGTTCATACCTCAGAATGACTAAGTATTTTTTCGAAAAAAATCACCTCGAGAACAAATATTACCCCAAATTTGCATAAAAAATGTATTTTTTTTAAATCTTTAGATTCGAATATCTCAAAAACGTGACATAGCCATTTCAAGGCCAGATTCGAACTGAACGCATCAAAGACCATCAGAAAAGTATATCTTGGTTCATCTTACAGACAAACTTTAAAATTTTGTCACACAAAGTAATTTCTTAGTGCTTTCGAGTAAATTTTCGAAAACAGTAAAGATACGTCAATTTTCGACTAGCGCTTGAGTCCAAATGGGTTGTCGCAGAAAAAAACCTTATGTAGAGATTTATTGGAAATTGTGTATACCTTCAATAGTACTTTGAAGTAATTTTCGAATAATTGGTAGTTTTCGAGCCAGTAGTGAAAAACTCCCAAAAAATGCATTTTGGCATCATTTTTTTCCCATGTTGCGTCACGAAATTTTGCTGGAAAACCACAGATTCGGATTCAGCACCCCCGAAAACATGAAAAAGGGGAAAAATCAAAACTACCACCACAGTTTGCTCGCAAAAAGCCTTTTTGAGCACAAATTGACTGGACTATATGGCAGTTTATCGTTTGAGATGAGCTAAAACAAAGATTTGAGTTTCTCCTCTAAAGGAAACCTCATAAAAATGCCTTGTACCAAATTGGAAACAAATTGATCCATCGATTAGGATCTAGCTCGATGTATCGTGGACGCATATACTCAAAGACTAACAGACGCAAATACCGACGGACGTCTTGACAAAACCACTTTATGTTTGTTTATTCCACCATGGTAATGTTAAATTTGAATAGAACATACAGATATTTGACATGAAATCAATATTATGAGCCATTTCCGTCAAATCCCTTTTTGACTGTGTTTTGAAAATTAAAGAAAATCGGCACAGTTTTCATTGATGGTATTTTTAAGGTAGGTCAATTGTATTTAAAGGTAGGGCATTGCCCCATACTGCCCTACCGTAGCTACGGCCCTGGTTGGTGAGTCAAGATGAAATACAATCAGCTCACTGGTCTCATGGGCAAGTCACGCTCTTCACGTGCTGTGAACGAACGTGACGGCTGACAAACTCCATTCACTGATCATAGTCAGTGATGAATTAAACCACAATAAGTACACTGTGCATTTCTTCCTGCAGAAAGTATTCGAGTACATTAAGTCCAACACTGATAATATTACATCTGTATATATATTCAGCGATAATTGCGCGGCACAATTCAAGAATCGGTATGTATTGGCTAGCATAAATTCAAAATGGAATTCAAGTTTAGCCACCTCGAGTGGAACTTTTTTGCTGCCTCACATGGCAAAGGTGCCGTCGATGGAATCGGAAGTAGTGTGAAAAGATCTGTGTGGATCACTGTAAAGTCCAGGAAAGTCATCATTAACAATGCCCAAGAATTTTACAACGTGGCGCGCGATCTCTCAAAACACATCTTCTTTATATTTGTTTCTAAACAAAAAATTGAAGAAGGGAAGGGCGTGTTAGATCATAAATGGAAGGGATTAAAGAACATACCAGGTATTCAATCAAAACATTTCTTCCAATCAGATGACGGCGAGAACATAACTATGGCACGAACTTCATTGTCTCTTTGCAAGAGCACAGTAATTCTGAAATCCGCCACCCTTGAAATAGGTAGTGAAATCGAAGATGATGATTTTAAATCTGCTCCTTCTGTATCGGGCCAATCCCGCCTCATTAGAAAACGAAAATTGCGCGTTTCCGATGTTTATAGTGAGTCAGAATAAGAATCTGCAACGTCTCTTGAACCCCCCATATTACCAGCAGAGACATGCCCTGAAACTAGGGTGACCAGATCTTCAACTTTTAAAAAGAGGAAACTTTAAATCAAAAATAATTTTCCGTTAATAAAGTTAAAACAAATATTTGAATTAATAAGCTAGTGTTATATTGCAAGAAAAGTTTTGAAATAAGAATTAACTCAGTCTTGAAAATATAAAAAGTACGAATTATACACAAAAAACAACTTTAACATTACCTTCAAACAAAATTAAAGCAGACAAAATATTTCATAAGGCAATCGTAATACCTTCATGTTATTGTTCTTCAGAACAACTTAAAATTTACTTTTCATTAGAGGAAATTTACCTTAATAATGTAACAAATATTCATAAAAAAAACTTTGAAACAATGAAATACCACACAAAAATATTGATGGCAATAATAACACCTTATTTTTGATAAATATTGATGTATTTGAAAAAAAAAAAAATAACTATGATTAATAGAGAAGGGTACTGACTAGCAATAAATATTATTTGATCTCTTTTCCAGTTCCTTTATATCGTTTTTTTGATATACATACTCATTTAAGCTAGACGCGTTGCACCCGCGATAATTCAATGTTGCACCCGCGATAGCTATACAAATGAAAAATTTGTTCTTTATTTTTGTTATCTAACTTCATTTTTATTTCTTTAGTATATTGAATCAATTTCGTTCAATATAATGTAAAAAGAATAAAATAAATGTTTCACAATTAACAGACTTTTGTGTTTTTCGTACTGTGATCCAGAAAGGTGTGCCAAATTCGTTGCACCCACGATCGCTCTTTGAAACCTTTTTTTCCGGCGATTTATTTATTTCATTTAAATTATATGAATGAACACAAAATTAATAGGTGAAAATGTAACCCTTCAAGTGAAGATTTTATTTAAATATTTTCTTATTTTATTATTAATATATTAAAAGTGAGTCTAACTGTTGCACCCGCGATAATGGAATCGCCCTTTAATAATAATTTTCATTTTATTTTCTATATTAGGTAATAGCGGGGCTGTTAGTGAGACCGACCTTTCATTTTGACCTGACGGGTTGAGCTTTATTATACAACTAGTCCATGTCCTAACTTTACTTTTAAGAAGTGTTGCCAAGGTGGCAACACTGTCAGAAGGACAAGAGAAGGGCTGTCACAATCTCGAAATGTTGCTTATTAATCGAAAACCAAGGTTCGGACGATGACCCGAGAACTCCCCTTGAATTCAGCACCATTGAAACCATAGGACCACATTATTGTTTTTCTCCCACCCCTCCTCTTGCACAAAGGGGGTGGAAAAAAGTAGTTTTGGAAACAAAATTTGAAAAGCCAAGAATAGTTACAAAATATTTGTATTAATAAAATTTAAAGATGTCGACGCAGAATTTCACAATCTACTACATTACATCCAGAGTTGATTGAAAACCTACTTTGGTTTTTTTAAAAAGCCACTTTCAAAGTGCTAGGGAGGGGGAATATGAAAGATTAACAAACTTAAATATTTAATTTGGAATAATATAAACATATGACACATGTTAAGGGTATATTTTAATGCCCAATCTTACTCAATCAGAATGAACTCGATACAACCACCTTAAAAAAAGTGGTAGTCCTTTTCATAAATGATGAATAAATTTTTAGTGAAACAAGTAAATATTACCAAATTCCAACAGCATTGACACGAAACTTGGTCCCCATATTTCATTTGTCATAAGTAACAAGAATCAAAGGAGTCTACACAAATATTTGTAGCGAAAGGGTGTTTCTTTCGATGAATTAGAACATTTTTGAACTACTACCATGAGACCCCTCCCAAAACTGGTACGTTGTTGAAAGTTGGTGAAAATGTTTGATTAATCATCGGAGACAAGAATGAAAAAAGACCATTCAAATATCCATGGTCTGAGGGTCTTTATTGAGAGGTAATATCGTACCTATTCTAGTCAAAAAATACAATCATTTACAGACATTAACTTTTTAAAAGTAAGATAACTTTTGTATGTGAGCTTGTATCTAGTTTACTTAAATATTATTGGAATCAGCATTAGAAAATACCTTAAAATCCTGCACCATATTACATTTATGTATCTTGGTTTCAAAAACATAAAAATGATCGGTCAAAAACTCTGCTTCTCATTCCCCATTGAGAAACACCCTCAGATAGTTTATATTTGTTTGGTCCCTTTTGTTTCTTGGTCTTGATGAAAAGTCAAATGTTTTCACCAATTTTCCTTAACGTTCCAGTTTCGGGAGGGGATTCATGGTAGTAGTTCAAAATGTTTCCATTTCAATGAAAAAAACACCCTTTCACTACAAATATTTTTGTAGACTCTTTTGATTCTTGTTGCTTATGACAAATAAAATTTGTGGAACAGGTTTCATGTCAATGCTGTTGAAATTTGGTAATATTTTTCGTGTTTCACTTATAATTCGGTCATCATTTATGAAGAAGGCTATAACTTTTTTGAAGGAAGTTGTATCGAGTTCATTCTGATTTACTAAGATTGGGCATTAAAAAATTCCCTTAAGATATGTGCCATATGCTTATATTATTCCAAGATAAATATTTGAGTTTGTTAATCTTTCATATCCCCCCTCCCTAGCACTTTGAAAGTGGCTTTAAAAAACAAACAAAGTAGGTTTTCAATCAACTCTGGATGTAATGTAGTATAATGTAGTAGATTGTGAAATTCTACGTCGACACCATCTTTAAGTTTAAAAAAAAAATCTTTTTCTAACTTTTTTGGCTTTTCAAATTTTGTTTCCAAAACGACTTTTTTCCACCCGCTTCGTGTAAGGGGAGGAGTGGGAGAAAAACAAAAATGTGGTCCTATGGTTTCAAGGGTGCTGAATCCAACGGGAGTTCTCGGGTCATCGTCCGATCCTTGGTTTTCGATCTATAAGCAACATTTTGGAATTGTGGAAACCCTTTTCTTGTCCTTCTGACAGTGCTGCTACCTTTGCAACACTTCTTAAAAGTAAAGTTAGGACATGAACTATTAGTGTACTAAAGCTCAACCCATCAAATCGAAATTAAAGGTATGCCCTCATATCGTGCACTAACGCCCCTACCATAAGTAGTCCAGTCAATTTGTGCTCAAAAAGGCTCTGCGAGCAAATTGTGGCGGGGTAGTTTTGATTTTTGCCCTCCTTCATGTTTTCGGCGGTGCTGAATCCGAATCTGAGGTTTGCCATCAAAATTTCGTGACACAACATGGACAAAAAATGCAAAAAATGATGCAAAAATGTATTTCTTGGGAGCGAAAACTACCAACTGTTCGAAAATTATATCAAAATACCATTGAAAGTATACATATTTTCCAATAAATCTCTATTCAAGGTTTTTCCTGCGACAACCCATTTGGACTCAAGCGGTAATCGAAAATTGACGTATTTTTACTGTTTTCGAAAATACACTCGAAAGCTCTAAGAAATTACTTTGTGTGACAAAATTTGAATTTTTGTTTGTACCAATGAACCAATGTATACTTTTCTGATGGTCTTTGATGCGTTGATTTCGAATCTGGCATGGGAGTTGCTCTAGCACGTCACGTTTTTGAGATATTTGGATCTAAAAAATAAAAAAAAAAATGCATTTCTTATGCAAATTTGAAGTAAAATGTTCATACTTTAGAATGACCACAAACATTTTTTCGAATAAAATTACCTCGACAAAAAAATATAACCCCAAACTTGTATAAAAAATGCAATTTTTTGAAATCTTTAGATTCAAATATCTCAAAAACGTGATGTGCTAGAGCAATTCCAAGGTCAGATTTGAAATCAACGCATCAAAGACCATCGGAAAGGTATACCTCGGTTCATGTTACAGACAAAAATTCAAATTTTGTCACACAAAGTAATTTCATAGAGCTTTCGAGTGGATTTTCGAAAACAGTAAAAATACGTCAATTTTCGACTAGCTCTTGAGTCCAAATGGGTTGTCGTAGAAAAAAACCTTAGATAGGTTTTTATTGGAAATTGTGTATACATTCAATGGTACTTTGGTGTAATTTTCGAATAGTTGGTAGTTTTCGAGCCATTAGTGAAAAACTCACAAAAAATGCATTTTTGCATAATTTTTTGCATTTTTTTTCCATGTTGCGTCACGAAATTTTGTTGGCAAACCTCAGATTCAGATTCAGCACCCCCGAAAACTTAAGGAGCGAACAAATCAAAACTACCCCACAATTTGCATGATAAAAATACAATATGACTGGACTAAAGTATGTACCAGATATTTATTTGAAAGCATGAAAATGCTTTTAGCTAAATCACAAATAGATAATGTTAAGATTATTTATTCATATATCCGTGTCCTATAAATACATATGTCGCTGGACATTTAAAGACCATTCACACGAAAAACGTTAGTAATTGGATTTGAGGAAGTGGTTATAGAACAAGAATTTTATTCAAAGAGTTTTAAATATCGCATACGATTTTTACAAGCAACTCAATAAACTATGAGTGCAGTGAAGGTTGCTAATCCAAAATGGAACTTTAGTTTTTTAAATCTGTTCCTTGATAAAGGTGCAGTTCATGGGTTACCTTATGTTGGTAAGACAACACTTACGTTAATCGAAAGGTGAGTAGTATTTATATGTTTCAAATGATTGTTTTTGATGCATTTTATCTTCATAGAGTTGTATGGCTCATTTTAACATTGATAGCCTTCTATTTTTCAATACATTTGGCATTAGAATCATTGGATAGATTCAATACCAAAAGTACAGTCATATCTATTGAGAGAGACTATCACTATTGGAATACTACTATTCCTAGCGCAACAATTTGTCCAATGGAAAGATTAAGCCACGAAAAGTTCAATTCATACTTTAAGTAAGTAAACATTATGTATATATTAGGGTGGTGGTTAGAAAAAGGTCATGGATGGGCCTAAATCGTCCTAAATGAAAAAAAAAAATTAAGGTGCAACTATTATCATAATTATAAAAATGGTATATTTTAATGTTTGTATTTTGAGTTAAAAAAAACTTTCAAAATTTCAGAGTCAATCTGGGGCCTACACCATTAGACAGGATGTCTTTTCTGGTAATTTACCAAAAATTTCAAAAATAGTGCTAATTTTTACTGATATAAGACAGTGTGAACTGAAAGATGATAAAATTTAAAGACGTGATTTTATAAATTCTGACTACTAACACCGACTTCGCAAATTATTCAACCACACATACATTGTCAATCACAGAATGATCTATCGTTCGCTACAAACAGTTAAAGAACTACTAAAAGTGCCTCTACACTATCCCACAAAGTATAAACACATGTCAGAATAAAGTGGGAAGAAATTTCATACGACTGCCAAATTTGTGTGATGTAACTGACTTTCATATTTTCCTTCCACACTTGCATCAAAAATCAGTTTCACCATAACCTCAAACGCCCAAGTGGGATAGAAAGTGTGATGGTTTTAGAACCGATTCTAAATATTTTCATGTATTAATACATGTCAAATCATGTCGGATGCGCTGTCAAGTTGTGTGTTATGAAATTTCATATTTTGTTTCCACACTATTATACATGATTTCTTCACACTTTTTTGACATGTGATAATACTCAGTGGGATAGTGTCGAATAGCTATAACTAATGCGATTAACGTTTCTGTTCATTCCTTTTGCATTTTGTGCACAAACATTTTCTTTTTTGAATACAGTGAAAAACGACATTCACAAACAATTTTTTCCGAAAACATTTCTTAAAGCTTAAAATTCTTGAGTGACCTAGTTAAACGCTATTCCCCATAAATAAATATTTGTAGTGAGTAATTTCTACTTGAAGTTAACAGTATTAAATACGTAATGCTTGTAACAAGTATATTTTTCTAAGGGTGTAAACTCAAAAGAATTTTTCTATTACACAGATCAGTTTCAGCTTTTAGCCCAGGAAAATTTTCCGACAAAGTTGAGTTTTGGGAGAGATCTTTGAATATGGACGTCTTAAGTTTATCCTAAATACCTACCCTAAATTTGGACCGGGTGATCATTTTTTAGTTAGAGTGAAGGGTAAAAGGGGTAAAACTTAGTTTTTTTCCTTATTTCTCTAATACTAGTTTTTTACTTGCGATATAGGTACTATAGGGCAAGTTTTGGATTCGTGCAAAAAAAAAAAATTCGAGATAACAATCAAACATGACATTACGATGATAGAGAACACGAAAAAAGTGGGTGGCAAAATTCTGTCTGTCTGTCTGTCTGTCTGTCCGTACCTCAACCTACAGCCTAAACCACTGAAGCGATTTTCTTCAAATTTTGAACTTAAGGTTTTTTTGTAACTCTCCAGAGGGGAAATTGAAATTTTTTTTTTAGCTCAAAAAATAACGGTACCTGCCATACAACCGTTAAGGAAAAGCTCATTTATCTCAAAAACGGCTCCAACGATTTTGATGAAAAAAAAATCAGTGTATTATTGTCGATATGATGTACCTTTTAATAAGAAAAAAAATCACTAAAAACATTTATTAACGGTACCTGCCATATAACGGTTTTTTTTATTTTTGATTTTCTCATTAACCACTCATCCGATTTCAATTAAATTTTTTGCACGAAAGCTTTGTTGAAATATACATAATACTGCATACCAAAATTTTTGAAAAAATAAATTTTGGATTTTTAAAAAAAGATTCAATTTTTTTTTTGAAAATTCAATATTTAAAAAACGGGCTAATGAATTGTTTTGAAATTTCAGTTTTAAATGTATATAAATGTATACTCAAAATTGGCATACCAAATTTTTTTTTGAAAAATGTTACAAAAATTTTATATATAAAAAATTAATTTTTAAGAAAACGGCTCCAACGATTTTAAAATTTTTTTTTGCATATATTCATATTTTTACAAGTAATCAAATGGCATGCTTTTTTTTGAGCTCTAAGTTATTTATCAGGCTGTTTATACAGTTTTATAAGTACGTGCGATCCAGTCGTGCATTTTATTTTTTAATGCGAAGATACAAATTGTAGCTCCTGCAATTCTACACAAATAAAATAGACGTTCTTTTTTTCATACAATCAATAAATTCAGAGAAAACTGTGCCGAAACTTCTTGGTGTATCAAGCTAAGACAAAAAATGTATTAAAATATCATTTATCGATGGGCAACAATGGAGGATGCTTGATTTTTGAAACAATGCCCTCAGGTTTGTTCTGCTCGCTAGGTGCTCTAGGTACAAATTTTGCTTTTTTATTAAAAACTTGGAAAACCGATTCATCCAAAAAGCAAGGTTGTGCAAAATATTTTTTGAATAAATTTTTCGGTCTTATTACATGGTCCTATTATTAACATGGTTTTATTATTTAATAAGACCGAACAAAGTTATTTAAAAAATATTTTGCAATGGTCAACCAAAGAAAAGATGAATGGACTATCTAAACTTAAAAAAAAAAAAACTCGACAGCTAGTGGTACAGTTACGAAAAAAAGACAGGGGAAGGCTCATACCAGAACAGCACTAATTATTAGAAATTAAATTTTAATGCATTGTGAAAATATTTTGCATTAAAAAAAATGTTAATGCAACCTCGAAAATTTGTTACATTAAAAAAAAAGATTATGCATAATAAAAATTTCTTGTAGTAAAAAATATGTTAATGCAGGCAAAAATTTGTTTGCATTAAAAAAATGAGAATGCGATATAAAAAATGTCTTGCATTAAAAAAAAATAGAGTAAACTTTTTGCGTTTTAGAGTGATTTTATTAAACAAAGGTTGCTTTTTATTAATCTATGTCTGAAAATGCAGTTTTTTTTTTATTTTTTACTATCTTAAATCTTCAAGTGGTTGCAAAAATTGTATTTGTTACATAATTATTTTTAACCTTACGTATAATAAATATTTTACGATCTTCGTAATTTTTGACTACCTCATAATCCTCTTCAGAAAATCCTAAACAGATTATGGGTTTATTTATTTAAGTCAAAAAAGAGGTTATATTTTTATTTTATGATGGGTCAGGTAGTTTTCGTGATTTGTGAAAGTACCTATTTGCATATGGATACTTATTTTTATGACGGACCTGTTGTATACTTACATATCATCACATTACCAAAGAAGTATGTATATAAATATGAAAAAATAGCTTAAATTCTTAGTTATAAAGAGAGCCAGGAAGTGATAAGACGCAGTCAATTTTATTTTTCTATAAACAAATTATTTTAAACGAAAGTTAATATGAAAATTCCATACAGTGATTTAGTTGACATTTTTTTCGATACAAAACAAACAAAAGAAGAATTCACCACAACTGTAAAAAATAAATATAAACTTTTTTCTGATAATTGGTCAGAAGAAGAAATAACTAAATTAGATAAAAAGTTGTCATCATTTTATGTAACCGCAAAAATGAAATGGTATGCAGCCCATAGATCGAAACAACCTTTTTTAAAGAAAAATGAAAGTTGGTTGTCAAAAAATGTTCTTTGCTTTGATTTTGAAGGGACAAATGAAACGGATAATTATTTACCAAGTACATCACGAAGAAGTTCTAAGAAATCAAAAACTGAGAGCTCATCACTCAGCATTCCTTCTCCTCGAAAGGATCCTGTCAATTATGAAAAAGAAAGCGCATTAGCCCTATTTAAGGATCTGGGACTTACAGAGGAAAAATATCGTTTATTAAGAGAGTCCTTACAGAAACATAATGTTGATGTTCTGCCTTCTTATGAAGAACTTATAAACTAATGTATTGTCTATTAAAACTTAAATATTTAAATAAAAACCTCTTTTAAAAGTTGATCTTTTCTTCTTTTTTTTCCTATATATCGATATTCTTGCAGTTTTCTGAAAAAAAAAATTGTTTATTTTGGTTTCTTGAGTTTTTTGTTACACCGTCAAAAAACATTATCTGAGTCGAGAATAGCTTGTTTGGAAGTTGGGTAGACGGCGGAGCCTTTGCCAGGATTTCGGGAATTTGACCTAACGCGAAACTTTTAGCTTGTTTTCAATTTTCTTGCTATCTAATATGTTGCCTTCTTTATTATCTTCATTTTAAAGTACATTTCATCTTGACACTTTAATGATTTATATTTTTAATTTTTAATCTAAAAGAAAAATTTGTGATATGGCAAAAGGCAAAGCCTCCCTGGTAGGGATGGGAATGGGTACGTTTGCCAGGTACCTAAAGATCAAAGTCAGTAAACACAAACAAAAGACTAAACATTTAAATAACGTAACAAAACATAAGATTAAGAATAAAAACGTAAATAATTACAAATTAATTATTTTTGTTTTTGTTTTTGTGGACTCTTGAATTGAAATTCAAATTTAAAAGTTTTGCGACCTTTAGTCCAAATGCGTTTCGCCCAGGTACAACAATTGGGCTCATCAGTTAGATGTTGTTGTACCCTTCTAAGACGCATAATTTTTTAGTCGATGGTTAACGACACGTATAAAATAAACAGCACAAAAGCACTGTAAATTATATAATGTTCTAGTGGAATTTGGTTAAATTCAGACAACTAGAAAAATATGATGGTAAAGCCCGTGGTCTGGCTGGTATAAGATTAAGAATAAAAACGTAAATAATTAAATAGTTAAATTTACCATCATATTTTTCTAGTTGTCTGAATTTAACCAAATTCCACTAGATCATTATTCGCGCGTGCAAACACACCGGCCGGCGCGCGCACGCACGTACGGGCGCAGCACGCGCGGACGAGCGCGGCACGCATGGACGGGCACAGCACGCGCGTGCGGGTGCGTGCAAGCGCGTACCGGCGCAGCACGCGCAGACGGGCGCGAGCGCTCGTGCCCCCCCCCCCCGCACCGAGCCTTCCCTGGGTTTTCACTTTTTATTATTTCATTAATGTGGGCATGTGGTCACGGGCGCGTGCCCCCCCCTGCACCGAGCCTTCACTGTCATTATTTTTTTATGATCTAATTAAAGAACATACATTTTTTGCAGATCTATCCTTTTTTCTTTATACTGATGCATAAAAAAGTCGGGATTGTTATACCCATTTGTTTAGTTACAGATATGAAAGTATTTTCAATTTGCCAAATGCAATAGTTAATAGATGTTGGTTTCATTTTTGCCAAGCTTTGCGATTAAAACTGTTTGGGACTTAGTTCCTTTGAGAAATTTTATTTATGTTTTATTTCTAAAGGAACTGGGAGTTTGTTCATTTGGGACTTTGTTCATAATGAACTTAGTCCCACTGCTGGGACTTAGTTCATCTTCATTTTGGGACTTAGTTCATTACACGGTTGGGATTTAGTTCTTAAAAAAAATGGGAGTTAGTACATATGAACTAAGTCCCACTTTTTTTGGGAGTTGGTTCATTGGGAGTTAAGTCATTTGGGAGTTAGTTCGTAGTGCCTCCCCCTTCTACTCTAATGCAACTAAAACTAGTATTATTAGCTTTAAATTCGGTATATGAAAATTCAAAAAAACTGTATATGGGTGATTCTACAAATGATGGAATTTTCGGTGGCTCCACTGATATTTTAAAAACCGTACAAGTATTTAACCTGATTTTTTTTCTAGAACTGTAAATCTGATTGATATTTACATGGTCAGACAAAATTATTAAGATCTGATAGACTTTCATTACTCAAAAAAATCTTCAAAGTGTTTAATTCTCAGTCCCCTAAAGTGTCCCCTGCCCGTTTTCGAAGAGCAAAATTCTTACAATTCTCTTATTTTAGTTCTAAAACCAAAATGAACACTCAATTTTTGACGTTAAATAATATATCTTTATATGATATAAATATATTTTTAGTAATATTATATTTGCTTTAAAAAAAATGTCATTGAACTTTGTCTCACGGATTCCTTATCAGTCCCCTAACAGATTGAAACAGGCAAAAATATCGTTAACTTTGAAAACTATCGAAGTTTCAAATCTAGCAGCGTGAAGTATTGAGTCTCGTGAAAAAAAAAAACATATCCATATCTTAGATCCGTTTGTTATTTCATTTGTGAAGAAGGCATTTGTGCGAAAGATTATGGATTGTCCGTTCAGCTTCTCAGTACCCTGATGATCAGTATTTACAGGAAAAATTTCTATGTAAGTAGGAATATTTTTTACATTATATTATAGGCTAATGCTATGTTTCCACCAAAGGTTTATCTCAGATTAGAATCTTTTTGGTGTTTCCACCGCACAAAAAGATTTAAAAAAGATTAAATTTGACAGCACCTTCAAAAATGCAAATGGCGTTCCAATTTTTCTTATGAAGTGCGAATGAGACAGAATGTTTGATTCGTGTGAAACAATGAAGAACTGAATGCGAGTCTCGAATGAATCGTTCAGCACCATGTAAGAATTGCTTAGTTAGATTTGTAAAACTATTTGTCCTAGGAAGATTTAACAAGATTAATTTCTAATCTTCAAGATTTACGAAATAAATTTTTATGGTAAATCTACGAGATTTAAAGGAGATTTAAGGTTAATCTCATTAAATCTCAGATTAGCGCTAGGTGGAAATGTAGCATAAGTAAAACCCTAATGGTATATTTTTACTTGCGATATATGTAGGTACTATAGGGCAAGTTTTGGATTCGTGCAAAAAAAATTTCGAGACAACAATCAAACATGACATTACGATGATAGAGAACACGAAAAAAGTGGGTGGCAAAATTCTGTCTGTCTGTCTGTCTGTCCGTACCTCAACCTACAGCCTAAGCCACTGAAGCGATTTTCTTAAAATTTTGAATTTAAGGTTTTTTTGTAATTCTCCAGAGGGGAAATTGAAATTTTTTTTTAGCTCAAAAAATAACGGTACTTGCCATACAACCGTTAAGGAAAAGCTTATTTATCTCAAAAACGGCTCCAACGATTTTGATAAAAAAAAAAATCAGTGTATTATTGTAGACATGGTGTACTTTCTGGTAAGAAAAAAAATTACCAAAAACATTTATTAACGGTACCTGCCATACAACGGTTTTTTTGATTTTCGTTTTTCTCATTAACCGCTCATACGATTTCAATAAATTTTTTTGTACAAAAGCTTTGTTAGAATATAAATAATACTGTATACCAAAATTTTGGAAAAAATAAATTTTGGATTTTTAAAAAAAGATTCAAAATTTTTTTTTGAAAATTCAATATTTCAAAAACGGGTTGATGAATTGTTTTGAAATTTAAGTTTTAAATGTATATTAATATATACTCAAAATTGGCATACCAAAATTTTGTTTGAAAAATGTTACAAAAATTTTATATTTAAAAAAATTAATTTTTAAGAAAACGGCTGCAACGATTTTTAATTTTTTTGTTTGAATATATTCATATTTTTTCAAGTAATCAGATGGCATACTTTTTTTTGAGCTCTAAGTTATTTATCAGACCGTTTATACAATTAAAAGAACGATTTAAATGCTTTTTATACTTTTTCTATAATAACTTGAATATTTTTTAAAGTTCTAAAGTCCCATACATCTTGAACATAAGAGCAAGTACGTGCGATTCAGTCGTGCATTTTATTTTTTTATTTTTTCGTACAATACGTCACTATCTTTTTGGCAAAAAAACTGAAAACACTCAGTCCCCTACCCTCAGTCCCCTCTTGCACTTTAATGACTGATTTTCTATCTGCTTTTCTTTAAAAATAGTTGCAAAATCAAAAGCACGACTCGGTCGCACGAACTTGCTCTAATTTACAAGTTGCTTGTAAATTTAATGATAAGCTATACAGAGTGTTTTGCAAAAAATGCATACAATCGCTGCAGGGCACAGGTCGGATCGAAACAAGAAAAAAATTGTGTGGGAGGGTGGTGTAGTCTCTCCGTTTAGACGAGGGGAACGATTTTCTAAAAAAATTACCTAAAATAGGAAAATATTTATAAAAAATTTCAGTTCTCAGGAACACCTATTTTTAAAAAATTGCCATAAAATCGTTATTTGTTAATTTTTTTACTGGCCGCTTTCAAATAAGTGAAAGAACGTTCCAAAGATCAAGTGTAGTTAGTTTTTACGTTTATTTTCATCCCCTATAGTCACTGTAGGGGTTAATCAAATGTACCTACCCTTTTTTGCAAACTAGACGATTCGCCTAAAATCTGCCACAGAAGACAAGCAGAAAATCCTATGGGAGGGGGGTAGTATTTCGCCTCGCTTAGACATGATTTATAAACAAATTACATTAAATAGGAAAAAAAAAATTTAAAAACAAAGAGCACTTACAGTATTGTGTTTTAGCTTTTTGAAAAGCCAAAAGTCTATTCTTATTGTTTATTTACAAATTTAGTTTTTTTTTTATAAACAATTTTGGTAAATAAATTTCTTAGAACTATAGTCCAGTCAATTTGTGCTGAAAATGGCAAAATGTGGGATTTTTCGAATTAGGTAGTAAGACGAAAACCAACGATTTCTTGAAGACGAATGGAGGTTTTTTCAAAGATTCAAAAAGAATTTGGAAGTTAAATAGTCATACTTCAGAATGATTATAAACATTTTTTCGAAAAAACTACCTCCAGAAAAAAAAATATAATTTCAAATTTGCATAAGAAATGTATATCTTTTAAATCTTTAGATTGGAATATCTAAAAAACGTAGCGTGCTAGAGCAATTCCAAGGCCAGATTGGGACTCAGCGGATCAAAGAACATCAGAAAAGTATATCTTTATTCATAATACAGACAAAAGTTCAAATTTTGTCACACAAAGTAATTTCTCAGCGCTTTTGAGTGGATTTTCGAAAACAGTAAAAATACGTCACTTTTTGACAAGCGCTTGAGTTCAAATGGGTTGTCGCAAAAAAAAACCTTAAAAAGGGAATTATTGGAAATAGTTTATACTTTCAATGGTACTTTGATGTAATGTTCGACAAGTTGGTAGTTTTCGAGCCATTAGTGAAAAACTACCAAAATTTTTGCATCATTTTTTGCATTTTTTTCCATGTTGCGTCACGAAATTTTGTTGGCAAACCTCAGATTCGGATTCAGCACCCCCGAAAACATAAAGGAGCGAAACTATCCCACAATTTGCATGGTAAAAATACAATATGACTTGACTACTAATATAGATTCAGGATATCTTTCCGGCTCTGGACCCTTGGCATCTCATATAAGGGAAATTTGATAAAAAAAATGCTATCTATTTGGTCAGAAAAGGTCAAGTGGTCCCAGAAATTGGTCAGCTCTAGATAACTTGTAATAAAGGCTCAAGCTTTCTCAAGGTCGCTCAGGGTCACGCGCGATTTTTGGCACCTCATTTATGGGAAATTCGCAAAAAAATTATATCATCCGAAAGATTTCTAGATCGTGATAAAAAGTCAACCATTTTCAGTAATTGATCAGGCATAGATTTTTTCTATGAATTTTTGAAGTTTGTTTCACGGTCACAAAAAAAAAATAAGAAATGTATATCTTTTAAATCTTTAGATTGGAATATCTAAAAAACGTAGCGTGCTAGAGCAATTCCAAGGCCAGATTGGGACTCAGCGGATCAAAGAACATCAGAAAAGTATATCTTTATTCATAATACAGACAAAAGTTCAAATTTTGTCACACAAAGTAATTTCTCAGCGCTTTTGAGTGGATTTTCGAAAACAGTAAAAATACGTCACTTTTTGACAAGCGCTTGAGTTCAAATGGGTTGTCGCAAAAAAAAACCTTAAAAAGGGAATTATTGGAAATAGTTTATACTTTCAATGGTACTTTGATGTAATGTTCGACAAGTTGGTAGTTTTCGAGCCATTAGTGAAAAACTACCAAAATTTTTGCATCATTTTTTGCATTTTTTTCCATGTTGCGTCACGAAATTTTGTTGGCTAACCTCAGATTCGGATTCAGCACCCCCGAAAACATAAAGGAGCGAAACTATCCCACAATTTGCATGGTAAAAATACAATATGACTTGACTACTAATATAGATTCAGGATATCTTTCCGGCTCTGGACCCTTGGCATCTCATATAAGGGAAATTTGATAAAAAAAATGCTATCTATTTGGTCAGAAAAGGTCAAGTGGTCCCAGAAATTGGTCAGCTCTAGATAACTTGTAATAAAGGCTCAAGCTTTCTCAAGGTCGCTCAGGGTCACGCGCGATTTTTGGCACCTCATTTATGGGAAATTCGCAAAAAAATTATATCATCCGAAAGATTTCTAGATCGTGATAAAAGGTCAACCATTTTCAGTAATTGATCAGGCATAGATTTTTTCTATGAATTTTTGAAGTTTGTTTCACGGTCACAAAAAAAACTTTTGGCACCTCATTTAGGTCATTTAAAAAAAAAGTATGCAATTTGAAAGGCCTCTTTATGGTTGTAAAAGGTCAGCTATTTTCCGTAATTGGTCAGCCATAGTTTCTTTTTTGTGAATTTTTAAAAATTTCAGGGGCATAGCGATTTTTGGCACCTCATTTATGGGAAATTTCCAAAAATTTAATACCATCAGAAAGACCCTGAGAACTTTATAAAAGGTCAGCTAGTTTTAGTAATTGGTCAGCCATAGTTTTTTTAAATGAATTTTTAAATTACTGTTAAAGGTCACGTGCGATTTTTGGCACCTCATTTATGGTAAATTCACAAACATTTAATATAACCTGAAAGGCCCTAAGATCTATATAAAAGGTCAGCTAGTTGCAGTAATTGGTCAGCTGTAGATTCATTTTTACGATTTTTAAAGTATTTTTTTTAAGGTCACGAATCGTTCATGACCTTGAAAAAAAAACTTAAAAAAAATCGTATAAAAGAATCTATAGCTGACCTATGACTGAAACTAGCTGACCTTATATATAGATCTCGTAAATCAAAAATCTTGTTTTTCATAATATCGCAAACTTCAACCGAAATCTCGCAAATCATAATCTTGCAAATTCCAATCTGACAACGAATCGCACTTCGCACACGACTTTAAATTTTTTGTTGAGTATACACCTAAGAGTATTTTATATATATTTTACTTACAATATATAAGGGCAAGTTTTGGATTCGTGGACAATTTTTTTTTTTGAGATAACAATCAAACATGACATTACGGTGATAGAGAGCACGAAAAGAGTGGGTGGCACAACTCTGTCTGTCTGTCTGTTTGTATCTATATCTACAACCTAAGCCAATGATGCGATTTTCTTCAAATTTTGAATTTAAAGTTTTTTGTAACTCTCCAAAGGGGAAAATGAAATTTGTTTTTAGCTATAAAAATAACGTTACTTGCCATACAACAGTTGACGAAAAGCTTATTTATCTCAAAAAAGGCTGCAACGATTTTGATAAAAAAAAAAAATCAGTGCGTTATTGTAGGCATGGTATACATTTTGGTAGAAAAAATTACCAAAAACTGTTATTGACGGTACCTGCCATATAACGTTTTTTTTTTCATTTTCAATTTTCTCACTAACGACACAACGGATTTCAAATCATATCAAAATTTTGAAAAAATAAGTTTTAGATTTAAAAAAAAATATCACTTTTTTTTTTGAAGAATCAAGATTTCAAAAACAGGTTGATGAATTTTTTCGAAACAAAATTTTAAATGAATTTTAGAATTTCAAAAAATGTTCAATCCAATTTTTTTTATGAAAACCACCCAAACGATTTTAACTTTTTTGTTGCATATATTCCTTTTTTTCAAGTTATAAAATAGCATATTTTGGTTTGAGCCCTAAGCTATTTTAGTAGTTGTTAATACAATTTAAAGAACGATTTAAATGCTTTTTTTTAACTTTTAAATATTTTGTCTATAATTACTTGCATATTTAAAAAGTTCTTACGTTGCAAGCAACTTAAACATAAGATCCAGTCGTACACTTTACTTCTTTTCAAGTTATAACTATACCCGTCAACTAAGTTTTTAACCATATTTATTACTTTTAACAACCTCTTAAATCATTTAACGTTCCTAGTTGTCTTTTACGCGTTTATCATGGAACTAAGACTATTTTCTTGTTCAAGGCCAAATACGATTAATGGAATTTACACATGATACTTTACAACAGTTTTTTTTTCAATTTCTCAAAAAACAAGTGAAAATTTCACCTTTTGTTCCTATACTTCTCAATTCTTTTAAGGCTGGCCGTACACGACCCACAGTACACATATTGCAGGTAGAATCATTAGCGTTTTCATTTTTGTTCAGTTCTGCGCATCCATCAATATCAGTGGAAAATGTCGAATCCCGTGACCCCCACTCGTTAAACATCAAAATTTGTTGTGTGTTATGTGTTCATTTCTTACTTATTTATTAGCAAATACAATTATTTCAATATTTTTAGTGTTTATTAACATTATTTTGTCATGCAAACAACATTCCTTCCTGGTTTTTAGTGTTATTTAAATTATGCTTTTGTGTTTGTTTTCTTCGTTGTTGCTGTAATACAGCGGACGAGGTCACGTAAGGCTGCCATCTTGAATTTCTTTGACAGTTCTCATTTCGGACAACATGGGCAAGATAATACCTTACCCCGAGGCCACACGAGCAAGTACTTGCAAGCAAGTTGCAATACATACACATTTGTTTACTAGCACAAACAAACCCAAGCAACTTGCTTATCAACTGGCATGCAAGTTTTGAAGCCAGTAGTGAAGCAAGTTGAGAAGCAAGTTGGGAGACAAGCAAGTGGAATGCAAGTGGAAAGCAAGTGGGAGCGAAGTGGAATGCAAATTACGAATTTGACAGGCAGTGTATGTAGCCAACTTGCTTGCAAGTACTTGCTCGTGTGGCCTCAGGGTTAGATATGTGTACTGTGTACACGACCGAGCCATCCGATCCATTTTGCATTACTCACGAAACTATATATATTTAAATTTGATATTCCAATTACTTACTTTGCTGTTTCTGATTTATGCATTAATTGTTTTTATGATTTAAGTGGAAATGAAATGGCTTGAAATAAGATTATTATATTTCTGGACATTAGATTTCCGCTGGGAAAAATGTTTCAATATATGATGCTTTCAAAGTTTTTTTTTGTAGTTTCCAATTTATGGGAATAGTTGTCGTTGTCGAAAGCTTCGACATTAACCTAGATAAGTTTAGCTGCCGTAAGCTTATGTAGATATGTCAACCCATGATCATATCGTTGGCTTAGAGTGAAAAATGGCTAACTCCACATTTTTTAACCATTATAAACCACTTCAAAAATTGCTATTATTATTATTATTATTATTATTTATTAATCAAAAACATAAATGTATAGATTAATATTAAAACTAACAGCACTAGCTCCGTGGCTTAAGGCTGGGATCTTACAATTATTTCTTAAAAATTAAGGTTTAAAAACTAAGGCGGTGAAAGTATGGGGGAGCGATCGAGGACAACAAGAGTGAGTGCTGTAAAGCACGCGCTCTTGCTGTCCTCGACCGCTCCCCGTTTAAGGATTCAATGAGTAAGTTAAATACATGTATCGAGTTTGAGATCTTGTAATACTTTAAATACATTTCTTATGTTCTTATGTTATCCGCTGATGGGACTGAAAGTAGGTTAGTAAAGTTATTTTTGTATAATTTTTCAAAAATTTGCTTAATTTTAATACATTCGGAAGTTAAATGCTTAATGGAAATTATAATGTTTGATTGGCAGATGTGGCAGGTGGCAGGAGGTTCATTCTTCAATAAGTAGCTATTCGTTATCCAGGTATGTCCAAGTCTTAGACGCAGGAAGCATCTGTTCATTTTGGCCGTTGTATTTGTAGGATTAAATGCTGGCATCCCTTCCGGGTTGATTGAGGCATAGTGATGTATATATGTACTCCAATTCTCTTTTTTTTTTATGGGACCAATGCTGGTCTATGATTTTTTCTAGGTCTTTTTTGAGAGGTCGTTGTTCACTTGTATTTGTATTGGGACACACGGAGATGGATTTCGCTTCTCGATCCGCTGCTTCGTTCCCTTTTATCCCAACATGTCCTGGGATCCAGATCAGTTTTAATTTTGCTCCTTGAGATGTAATGTTGTCTCGGATTTTGTTGATGTATGGTGTACGGTGTTTTATATTACTAATTGCTGTTAGCGTTGAGAGACTGTCAGTAAAGATGACAGTTTTCCTGTTTGTTGAAACGGCTATGTTTGTTGCTTCAAGTATAGCTAAAGCTTCGGTAGAGAATATAGAGAAATATGATGGGAGCTTCTCGGCAAAAATAAATTGACCCTGATTATCAGCAATGGCAAATCCGGTACCCTCACGGCTTTTGGAACCGTCGGTGTATAGTATGTTCCAAAGGTTATTGGGATACCTGTGCAGCAGATCCTGGGATAGTTGGATATATACTTCTTTAGGTGTTGTATCTTTCGGGTATTTCGTTAAACTGGTATTGATGGAATCTTGAGGAAGTGCCCAGGGAGGGTGTTTTTCGATGGGTATGCTTTTTACAGTGGGGATGATTCCAATGTCTTTCCCGAAAGATAGAGCGTTATAAAGTGTTGAGGGTTGTTTGGGTAACTTCTTACGCCTCATTATTTTGGCTGCGTCGTTGTGAATTGGAGAGCTGTATGATTCGCAAATCTTCGGAAAAAGCCGGGATGTCAAGATTTTGCTTCGGTCTTCAATCGAGTAAAAGCCGCCTTCTGTCATCATATTTTTGATTGGAGTAGTTCGAAAAGATTTTAAGCTTGCTCTAATTGCTGCATGGAAGAATGGATTAAGGATTTTTAAGTTTGATTTGGCAGTTTTGCCGTAAATGGTTAGTCCGTATTCGAACTTAGAACAAAAAATCATTTTTGTTATGTTAATTAAGGTGTTAGTATGAACATAACTATTTTGTGATGACAAGTATCTTATAACATTGAGTCTAGGAGCTAATTTTTTTTTAATTCTGTACAGTGAACCTTAAAGTTAAACTTATTATCAAATAATATTCCTAAGATACTTAAATTATTAACAGTTGGTATATGAATATTATTAATATCAATGTTAAAGTTTGAACAGTTAATTTTCCTGCAAATATGCAGGTGTTTGTTTTTGTTTAATGATATTATTGCCCCTGGTTGGGTGCACCAATTATTTATACAATTAATAACTTCTTTAAATAAATTAGCTGTTCGTGTCATATCGTCACATCTAGACATTAAGTACAAATCATCCGCATATAACGAATGATCGATGTTTTTAAATTTTAAGATTATTTCGCTTATATCGTTGTAAGCAATCACAAATAAGACCACCGAAAGGGGAGATCCCTGTGGTATACCATTTTTAAGAATGTGCAGTTTAGAGAAAGAGTTGTTTACTTTCGATCTAAAAAATCGATTCGTAGGAAACGACTTTACAAAATTGTACATTTTGGGGCCAATCTTCCAGCTCGTTAATTTATTTAGGACGACATGGATTCCGATGCGTTCGAACGCTTTCTCGAAGTCAATCGAAACAATTGAGATGTGGTTTTTGCATGAAAGTGCAGAAGATATAAACTCGTCTATGTGAAGTAGAGAATCAATGGTGCTGCGGCCGTGTTTAAAGGTGATCTGGTTAAGGTTTATAAGATTGTTTCTTTCAATAAACCAAAGAAGTCTTTTGGACACCATTTTTTCTAAAATTTTGCTTGTGCAAGATAACAGTGAAATCGGCCTGTAACCATTAGTGTCAGTTGGTTGTTTGTTTGGTTTTGGAATCGGAACATTGATTGCAGTTTTCCATGCCTGAGGTATTATGCCTTGGTCGAAGATGTTATTAAATATTATTAATATTCGTTTTTTACTTGAAAAGGTGCATTTTTGATCATCGGATATGATATACGGTCGAATCCGGGAGTTTTCCCTTTGACTGAGTTCAAACTGCTTTCTAGTTCAAGAAAGTTAAAAGGTATTTCTAGGTATTTTGCGGATGGGGATAGTTTATGAGTCGTGATAATCTGGTTTAGCGCTTCATATTTTGCCTCACAGAATCGGGAGGAAAAATTAGAATCACTGGAGTATGTGGACCAGCCATTTGCAAAATGCTCGGCGATTTGGTTTGAATCCGTAAGAGGTTCGGTAGCAGTGTGTATTATTTTAATAGAATGAGGTATATAGTTTCCTGTAAGGCACTTGACATCTGCCCAAATTTGTTTACTAGTCGTGTTTGGATTAAGATTTGAGGTGAAGTCGTGTTTGGATTAAGATTTGTGGAAGCTCTCTATTTTGAAAGCTTTAGCTTTTTTTCGAAAAAATGCGTTAGCTTTTCGAAAGTTAATGAGATTTGTATCATTAGGATACTTTTTAAAGATTTTCCAAAGATGTTGCTTCTTTTCACGAAGGGAAGCGATCTCAGAGTTCCACCATGGGACTATGTTTTTTAATGGCTTATTTTTTGTTTGTGGGATGGATAAATTAGCTGCGAATCGTAGCCCTTTGCTTATATTTGCTGCTTCTTGGTTAATATTTGTGGATTCTGGTCTGTTGCTGAGAAATTCTATTGATTTTGTTTGGAAAAAGTTCCAGTCGGCACGGTCGGTTAGAAATTTAGGGGTTGGCTTGCAGCTGGTTTTGTGACATTTGAGGTTAATGCTGGATATAATGGGGAAGTGGTCGCTACCGTGGAGGAAATTTAGTCTCTGCCAGGTAATTTTAGGTAATATTTGCGGAGAAGTGAAAGTGAGATCTACGTGTGTTAGCGTGTTATGGGTAGAGAAGTGTGTAGGGCTTCCATCATTTAAAAGAGATAAATTTGAATTTGTTAAAAAGTTTTCAACAATTTTTCCTCTTGCATTTGCAACAGGTGAGCCCCAGAGAGGGTTCCAAGCATTAAAGTCTCCAGTCTCCACATACCAATAAAGGGGATTTTACAGATTTTAAAATGTCTTCCAAGTTGGAAGAGGAAAATGGTTGGGAGGGATGGATATAGAGGGATAAAACTGTTAATTTAATGTCAAAATCAATTTCTACTGCTATTGTAGAGATGTTTGATGTGATTGTTTGAATTTTATGTGGAATAGATTTATGAATCAAAATCCCTACGCCTTGTTTTGCTGTTGTATTTGTGTTTAAATTGTGAAAGTAGCTTGCGTACTGTTTTGGGGCTTTAACTATTGTGTTGTTGGGAACGTGGGTTTCCTGCAGAGAAATTATATGAGGCCTATATTCTTTTATTAGGATCTCTAGCTCATGATAATTATTAAGATATCCATTAAGATTCAACTGGAGAACCTTAAGGATTGATTTTGTAGTTGCAGAGGACTTTTGTGCAGTATAAGAGGAGCTATACTGTGAAAAGTCATTAGCGTGTGTATTATTCTGATTAATTGATTGACTCTGTCGCTCCAAAGTTGGGTCACTCAAACTCCTGGTGGAGTTTGAAAGTTCCAACCTCCGAACGACAGAGTCGTTTTCTTGAGTACCAATGTTATGGTTAGATGTCTCCATCATTATCATCGTCATCATTTTCACTTTCTGAAATTTTGTCATAGTGTTGACTGATGTGGTCGATGGACAGTGGTGAAGCTGGTTTAGATGCTTGGGATATTGTATTAGTTGTTGGGTCTTGGTTTGAAATGTTATTTATAAATGCAGTTGAGTTTGGTGCGTTGAATTGTGAATATGAGTTTGAGTGAGAATTTGAGTTTGGAAAGAGTGGAGAGTTTGTTGAAGTTGTGTTTGAAGCTAAATAATTTTTTGAGAGGAGGTGTGAGTGGGAGTTAGAATTTGATAAGAATGTTGCATTAGATTTGGAAGTGTTTTGTGTGGCTGATGAAAGAATGGTATCGTTGGTTGATTTGTTCGATCTTGAAGGTATTACCGGAGCAGAGATGGTAGGTAAAATAGGTGAGCTTGATATTGTTGTGGGCTGGTTTGTATAAATTGGGAGAGATGCTGTAGGAGGGGTGTTGCTTGTTTTTTCTGTTATATTGATTGATTTATTTATAAGAGAGGGTTCATTTGTTGTTTTTTGGGTCAAACTTGTTGTTTTCATAGAAGAAGTTGAAGGGAGAGATACGGACGTGGAGAGTGGCTGGCTTGATAAGCTTTGCGAGATCGGTTGTGTACCGTTTGCTGCGACAGAAGAGTAAGGTAATGAAGGTAAGGGGATTGGATTTTGTTCGCTGTAGATCTGTTTGGCTTCTGCCATGCTGCATTTTTGTATTGTTTTTATTTTCAGAATTTCTTTTGCTTGAATGAACCTTGTGCATTGTTTCGAAGATGCTGGGTGGTTATCTGCACAGTTAGCACAAAAAATGCGTGAGCAATTTACAGACGGGTGTGGGGGGAGATTGCATGTGACACATGTCTCGCTACGAGTGCACCTTTTCATTGTGTGCCCGAGAAGCTGGCATTTTTTGCAGCGCATCGGATTTGGGAAGTATTCTTCCACTTTAAGTTTGTACCAACCAACATTTAAGGTTGTAGGAGGACGGAAAAGGTCAAAGGTAACGAGTACTAGACCAGAAGGTACTTCAACGTTTTTTTCTATGCCTGCAACTTCTTTTCTTTCGATTTTTTTAAATTTATAAACGTCTGTGACGCCTTGGTCCCTCATCTCTTCAATGATTTCTTTTTCAGGTAGGATGTTCAGGCATGGAGCACAAACAGTGCCTTTTGAGGAGTTGAGTTGGCTATGAAGCGAGATAGAAACCGGACAAAGATTAGATAGAGTCTTTTTGGAAAGAAAAAGATTAGCAACGTGTTGAGATTTTACGAGTATAAGCAGGTTGCCATCTCGAAGTTGAGTGATGTACTCGTTAGATGTGCTAATGGCGTCAATAGCTTTTTTTAAAAGAAAAACACTAACAGATGTTAGAAGTTGTTTGGGGTCGGTTGGGGATATAATTATGAATTTAGGATTTTTTGAATTAGATTGGGAGGGAATGTCAAAATTATAAACTACAGGAGAGTTTGTATTAACATTATTTTTTGTATGTCTTTTTTTGGGGGGATCAGTTAGCTCATTCAGCTCAGCGAACCGATTACCCGCGAGCACGTTTGGCCCTGAGGCCATATTGAATAGATTTTACACTATATATGGGCTTATTTGTCACTCACGTGTTTGATTGGAAAGGAAAACAAAGCGCAGGGGAAAGGGAAGGGGTAAGCGCGGGAGAAATTAAGTAACCAACTTCGGGAGAGCAGAGAAAACACAATCAAAAACGATGTTGACGGCTCGAAGTTCAGTCGGTGACTGCAAAAATTGCTAAAAAATATAAAATCAATCAAGTCTGTTCAAGCTTACTGAATTTAGCAATAAAGAGTGTAGAAAAATACTTAATGCAATTTTGGTTTTATTCAAATATTGCATACACTTTTTTTTAAATAATTTTTTGTAAAAAATGCAAAATAGGAGTTAGCTGCTTTTCACCCTAAGCCGACGCTATGAATTATTATAAACATTATATGGACGTGTGGATAGAATTTGTATTTAAGTGGAGAAGTATAACTTCCGATCCCCATACATTAGTGCAAACTCTTATTTTTTAATTCGGCTCTAACTTTTAACTCTCACTGTCAGGGTAAAAAGTACTCACTCCATATATAGCGGACGTTTCCACTTCATACATACATATGTACATAAGTCTCGTTCGTAGTTGACATTTTGCCCATTCTCCTTTCTTTTTTCAAAATTTTGATATGCAATATTAATAAATTATAAAGATGTTATTTTAGTAATATTATTTACATTTTTAGGGACCACCCGTAGACTGAAATCGATACAGCCCTTAATGAAAAAATTGAAAACCAAAAAAAGGTTGTATAGCAAATACCTTTAATAAAAGTTTTCAAGACTTGAAGATCACTTCAGTGGCTTAGGCTGTAGGTCGAGGTACAGACAGGTAGATAGACAGACAGAAAGAATTGTCGAATTTACTTTTCTCCATCATCGTAATATCATCTTTATCTTGATATTTTTTAGCACGAATCCAAAACTTTTCTTATATTACCTACATACATACATATGTATGTACATTGTACAAGTAAAGGTACTCAAAATCAGGCCCAATTTTTACTTGCAATCAGCTTGTGGCTATTATCCAGCTGGCAAACAATCGAAGCCGCACTTTTAAAGGTAAACCAAATTCAATATTTTGTTATTAATCTTTTATTTGCAATGATTTGCCTGTTTTATAGTTTTGAATAATATTACGTATACGCCACAGTGTACCATTTTAATAAAGCCGAATAGTTTTGCTTTTATAATTGCAAGAAAGGGATCATGTTTCAAATGTAAGTTTTATTACTTTTATTAATAATTATTATAAGTATATAAAAGGCTTAAAAAAGGTTCGTTGTAGTTGCATTTGTCGTTACAGTTACTTTATTGGTCTTTTAATATATTCATTAGAACCGGTATGTTATTTATTATTATACGGCTCCAACGAATTTGATGAAAAATCAGTATATTATTGTAGCTATGATGTGCATTTTAGTAAAAAAAAGTTTAACAAAAACTGTTATTAACGGTACCTGGCATGTAACGGTTTTTAAATTTTGAGTTTTTTTTTCCAAACGTAGCATCAAACGAAGTGATTAAATTTCAGACGAAGTTACAGCAAATAAACAATTGCTCCCAGAAAAGGTTTATTTCTTCTAAAAGAAAAGCTTTCTGCCCAGAAAAAATCTCAACTCTATTTTCACAGGTTTTAAATGCATGCTTACATTGAACTCTCATAAGCTGCTATCTAAAGCTAGTTTAATGTAGCTTCTCTGCGCTTAATGTTATATGTTGAATTGAAGTTTTTGATAAAAAATCGAGATTGATAATCCACATCACTTCTTATAATTTCAATTTTTTATATAAATCCTATAAAAATATAAAAGTCAGAAACCTAAGAAAATTTATCTCGAAAATTTTCGATTTTCAAAAAAATTGTGCGCTAAAAATTAACACTCTCACATACACACTCCTCAAACATGGGTAAAATATTATGTTCTTACCTTTCCAAAAATATTATGATAAGGCAAGACAGAACAGAACATCTCTCTACCTTCGTCAATTTAGAAAATAGCCACTTTTTAAACTAAGATGGCGGAAACCCTACAAAGTGTTTGATGGTCGAAAACTTGGATTTAATCTTCCTTATACCGGACTAAAATAGATATCTTTATTTCATTATTTAATAGATTCAAACCATTGCATTGCACAGAATGACTTGGGAATTTGCACTAAAGAAAATAAGATGATAGTTTTAGTTGTATTTTGTTGTTGCATTTTACAAAAAGTTATAACAATACGAATAGCCAACATAATAGTTGGTAATTGTTTATGTGACCTTTATATTTTAATGAATAAAACCTCTTTAATGCGGGCTATAGGTCATATAAGTGCTGTATACTACATATAAATTATATATTTTGATTTTACCTGATGAAGAACATATGTATACGTGTTCGAAACGTCGTCGTAACAAAACCACATCTGTTTTTACTCAAGCTTTTTTGAGCAATTGAAAGGGCACGGCCTTAGTAAATTGAAAAATACTCCGGAAAATTGAAATACAGAATCTTTCTTCGTTATAAATTCAATTTTATTTAACTAAACTTCAAGTGATTGAATATTTAATTTTAGATTTAAAAAAGACTAAGAGTTCGAAAAAGATGATCTTGACAATTCGGCTGTAAGACTTAGAGAGAGCGATATAATTCAAGTTTTTTTGTTATACAGATAATTTAAGTTATACTAGTTACATCAGTTATACAAATGTGGAAGTTGTACTAATTGAGCAAGTTATACAATTATAAATTTGTAATAGAACATAAAAGATTTAATTCAGGGTTGGCAAGAAATATCAATAAGTTTTACATGTAAATTTTAAATGAGCAAAAACGTCTAAACATTCTCCCGACCTTGAAGGATCGAAGGGCCTTCAACATCTAAAGGCAATTTTCTTACTTTATTGGCTGCTCTTTGTAGTTTTCCGGAAACAGTTTTTATAGTTACGACGCGACAGACACCATCCTTGCCGGGATGCAGTTCAATGATTCTCCCAAGACTCCATTTCATAGGTGGAAGATTGTCATCTTGTATGAGTACTATATCATCTAAATGGAGTGGTTGACCCATCTTGGACCACTTTGTGCGCTGCTGTAAGGATTGCAAGTACTCCTTAGACCACCTTTCCCAAAAATGTTGTACATGCCACTGAAGTTGTTGCCATCTATCGAGACGATTGAAGTTTTTGACATTCTTCAGGTTCGGTCCAACTATTGCCGCTAATGGTGTGCCTATAATAAAATGCCCAGGAGTTAGGGCTGGAAAATTATTAGGATTATTTTGTAAAGGACAAATTGGACGGGAGTTCAAAATTGCTTCAATTTGAATAATGATTGTATTGAGTTCAAAAAATGTGAGAGACGTCTGTTGTAAAATCCGCTTCAAATGAAATTTGGCAGATTTAACTGCGGCCTCCCACAAACCTCCAAAGTGGGGAGATCTCGCTGGAATATTCTTCCAAGTAATACCATCTGCAGACATCTGACGAAGTATCTCTTCACGTGTTTCCTCTTTTTGAAACATTTCACGAAGTTCTCGAAGTTCATTTTTTGCCCCAACAAAATTTGTGGCATTGTCGCTATAGATTACTGAGCACAAGCCCCTGCGCCCAACAAATCTTCTGAGTGCAGCGATAAAAGCAGATGTTGTGAGGTCTTCTACCAATTCTAAGTGAATTGCTTTTGTGACAAAGCAAACGAAAACCGAAATATAAGCCTCAACAGGCGTTGTTCCTCTCCTCCGAAAATGAACGAGAAATGGACCACAAAAGTCTATGCCAACTATGTTGAATGGACGATTCTGCTGGATACGTGTTGGTGGTAAGTTTCCCATTAGTTGTTGAGACGATAATGGCCTAGCCTTGAAGCAGGTTATACATTTTCGAAAAATTCTTCCTGCAATAGCTCTTCCATGAATAGGCCAGAAAATTTGACGAACCATGCTTAAGAGTGTTTGAGGTCCAATATGGTGGTGTTTTTCATGAAAGTGTTTGAGGACGACTTCAGTGAAAAAATGACTTTTCGGAAGTAAAATTGGATGAGCTGTGTTGAAATCCACCAGCGCATTTTGTAAACGCCCTCCTACTCGAATCATCCCGTCTGCGTCTACGAAAGGACAAAGCGACCTGAGGTGACTACGTGACCCAAGTTCCTTGCCCCTTTGAAGAACTTCCAGCTCCGGTTGAAAGACTTCCATCTGAACTATTCTCACTATTGTGTTTCGCGCATTTTCCAATTCGTTGACACTTAACAATTTTCCACATAATCTTGGCTGCCCAGCCTTCTTTGCTTTGCAATTAAGTGTAAATCTTAGCATATATCCAACAACTCGAATTAAGCTATCATAATTGTTATGATATTTGATCTCAGATAATATGTTATCCTTTATGAATGCTGACAAAATTTTCGGCTCCTTTCTTCTCTCTAGCTCAAGGTCCGAATTATAGCATTGGCCTTGTGCATCATCTAGCCAACCTTGCGAATCAAGTTTTAAGAATGCTGGACCATGAAACCATAAGTCTGAATTTATAAGTGCTTTCGGATATGCTCCACGGGATACTATGTCTGCAGGGTTGGACTTGGTAGGGACATGAAACCACTGTCTTCTTGTTGAAGTTTCCTGAATTGTAGCAACCCGGTTACCAACAAAAGTTTGCCAAGATGATGGGTCCTCCGAAAGCCAGCTCAAAACTATGGTAGAGTCTGTCCAGTAGAAAGTTTTGGTACGAAACCCAAGTGCAACTGTTACCCTTTTAACTAACTGAGACATAAGCACTGCCGCGCATAGCTCCAGACGAGGTAAGGATACTCCCCTTTTTGCCACCCTGGATTTTGAACACAGCAATCCTACATTTATTGATCCATCATCTCTCACGCTTCGAATATATATGCAAGCCCCGTATGCACGCTCAGAACTATCGGAAAAGGCATGCAGTTGATAATCCACTTGATTTCCAAAAAATACTTGCCGTTGAATAATTATGTTGTTTAGCTCTTGAAGTTCTGTTCTGTACTGATTCCAAAGAGTGTGAAGTTGTAGAGGTAGCGATTGATCCCATGATAATTTCAGCTCCCATAGTTGCTGCATAAAAAGTTTCCCCAATACAATGATTGGGTTTATAAGTCCCAAAGGGTCGAATATCTTAGATAGTTCAGATAAAACTGTTCTTTTAGTAACTCCTTGAGTAGGCGCGGGTAGTACCTCAAACGTAAACTTATCGCTTTCCGGAGCCCACGTCATTCCAAGAGTTTTTATTGCATCCGAATTTTTAACCCGAAATAAGCTTTCCCGATGTTCCATCGCAATGTTGTTTAATAATTCCGTATTGTTTGCGCACCATTTCCTTAGTTCGAATCCACCTCTCGAAAGTAAAGATGTCAGCTCAAGTTGTATGCGCTTTGCTTCATTTAAAGTGTTTGCTCCTGTAAGAACGTCATCCACATAAAACGATGATAAGATCTCGTTCGCAGCCAAAGGAAAATCAGTACCTTCATCGATTGATAGTTGTTTTAAAGCTCTAGTAGCAAGAAAGGAGGCAGAAGCAGTGCCATACGTAACGGTAGAAAGTCGATAAATCTGTACCTCTTTCTTGTTTTTATGTCTCCATAATATACATTGAAAATTCCGATCTTCCTCAGAAACTATTACCTGACGATACATTTTACTTATATCTGCACTAAAGACGTAGTTGTGGATACGAAATTTTAAAATAATTGCGAATAAATCTGGCTGAACTACAGGACCTACCATAAGCAAATCATTGAGAGAGAAGCCTGAACTTGTCTTGGCAGAAGCATCGAACACGACCCTCAGCTTGGTCGTTGAACTGCTCGGCTTGAGCACACAATGGTGCGGCAAGAAGTAATGTGGTTTATCCATTTGATAGTTTGTTACAGGCTCCATATGACCCAGCGCGATGTATTCTTCAATGAATGACGAGTATAAATCGTAAAGCTCGGAATTTTTAAGAAGCTTTCGCTCGAGAGTTTGAAATCTACGTAATGCAGTGTCATATGATTTACCCAATAAATGCGTTCCCTCTTTAAAGGGCAGTTTAACTTGATATCTTCCTGATGTGAGGCGAGAAAAATTGTTTATGAAATGACTTTCACATAACTGTTCTTCTTTGGAGAGAATTGGAGAAATTTTTGATTCATAATTTTCAATATCCCAAAATTGTTTTAAAGTTTCATTGATGTTATCGTTGCAAGTATTGCAGATGGTATTTAAGTTGGTGATGGCAGCATTCAACTTGTGCTGAGAAAAGAATGCACCAGAAACAACCCAGCCTAAGAGTGTGTTTTGCAGAGTTGGCAGAGATTCCGAAAGCTTTATTTGTCCGACGCAGAGAATACTAAAGAACAGTTCCGCACCCAAGAGAATGTCTACCTTTTGTGGAGTGTTAAAGAGGGGGTCAGAAAGTTTTATATTTTTCGGAATAACCCAATTGCTCGTGTCGATTCGGTTATGCGGAAGTAGACCAGTTATTGCAGGAATAACATTGGCATCGATCATTGAAGAAAAGTCATTAAATTGTGATTTTATTAGGAACGAAATCATTGATGTGCTTAATGTGTTCGAATTATAAATTCCAGAAAGGCAACACGTTGAAGCCTTGCGAGTAAGACCCAAGGTCTGGGCAAAGCGCTCGGTAATTAAATTAATCTGAGCACCAGAATCAAGAAGTACCCTGCATGGAACGGGAATTTTGTTTTTGTTGAGTACGTAAACAACGGCGGTTGCTAGTAATGTGTATTTTTGCTGTTGGCCTGGTGCAGAAACTTGGAGGACGTTGGACGGTAAACTTGAGGTGCCATCATCAAAACCTCGTGGATAACTTGTCTGATGGAAATTGAGCTCAGATGTTATGTTGTTGTTGTTAGTGTCTTCTGTGAGTGTTGTACAAGCTGCTACATGCTGTGTTTTGTGCAGAAGGCTATGGTGTTTACCGCCACATTCGCGGCAAGTAGTGACAGATGAACAGGCCACTATATCATGGTCGTTTTTAAGACAATTTGGGCAGATTTTTAATGACTTAATTTGTTTAATGCGGTCTGGTACAGACAATTCAGAAAACTTAAAACATTTGTAAATGGAATGACCATCTCGAGAACAGAAGAGGCATTTAAAACTGTTCGCTGTTACTGCTAATATATTTTTGTTTTGAAATTTAGATTTGTTAATGTTTTCATGCAAAATATTACTACGTGTGTTAGGAATAGCAACATTACCTTCGATCTTTAAACACCTTTTCTTTAAGAATTCAAACAGCTCCGATAACGCTGGCAATCGATCTACGGGAGCCTTATCATTCCAGGCCATAAGTGTTGATGAGTCTAGCTTGACAAGTATGATTGTAACTATTAGGTCATCCCAGTGATCAACTGGCCTGCTTAGATTCCGAAGACAGCTTAGCTGGTTATTGAAAGTGTCCATCAAAGCTCGAATCTCAGCTGCTGAAGATCTTTGAAGCTTTGGATAGCTGAAGATTCGAGACATATGTTCCTGTGCGATGACTTTTTTGTTCTCAAATCTCTCCTTTAGCATTTTAAGCGCCTGGGGATAATTTTCAGCCTCAATTTTCAGCTCAGAAATAGGTGCCCTTGCAAGTGGGCTTAATTTGGACATGAGATGATGAAATTTTGCCAGCGTTGAGAGATGTGGATTTGTGTCGATTAAAGAACTAAATGTCTGGAACCAGGAAATCCATTTTGTTACATCACCTGAAAATGTAGGAAGCTCAATTTCTGGAAGACGTAAAGGATCAAACCTTATGATGGAGGAGCTTTCTCCTTTCAACTCCTGGGGAGGCTTTAGCGACTGTTGAAGTGTTTTCAAGGTAGCCAAAGTTTTAAAATACATTTCCTCGTATTTCGCTCGTTCTTCATTTTTATTTTCTTCGGGGTCCAACTCCTCGATTTTTAACTGGTCGGCCTTAAAATTAGAGAAGGCCTCATTGAGGGCATCGATGCGAATTTGGAGCTCCTCCATTGAGGTTATGGATAGGTCTGGATGCACGCGGTGCTCAAATTCTGCAGATCTTTCAATTTGGGATATCCATACCGTTCGACGATTTTTAGCGGATATTATTGATTTGGACATAATATAAATTAATATTTGATGTCCACGTAAGAAAGAAATATAATATATGAATGTATGTATGTGACGTTATCACGTCGGGGTCACCAATGTTTTTACTCAAGCTTTTTTGAGCAATTGAAAGGGCACGGCCTTAGTAAATTGAAAAATACTCCGGAAAATTGAAATACAGAATCTTTCTTCGTTATAAATTCAATTTTATTTAACTAAACTTCAAGTGATTGAATATTTAATTTTAGATTTAAAAAAGACTAAGAGTTCGAAAAAGATGATCTTGACAATTCGGCTGTAAGACTTAGAGAGAGCGATATAATTCAAGTTTTTTTGTTATACAGATAATTTAAGTTATACTAGTTACATCAGTTATACAAATGTGGAAGTTGTACTAATTGAGCAAGTTATACAATTATAAATTTGTAATAGAACATAAAAGATTTAATTCAGGGTTGGCAAGAAATATCAATAAGTTTTACATGTAAATTTTAAATGAGCAAAAACGTCTAAACGTCTAATTTTAATTGACCTATAGCCCGCATAAAGAGGTTTTATTCAATAGCCAACATATGTAGGCTTTTCTAAAAAGTGTGAATCTACGATTGCGGTTGCGGTTGCAAACACAATTGCAGTTGCAATAACAGTTCAAGGAAATAGTGCCTAGTGACTAACAACTCACAACCATTCCTGTGTGCGTGTTGTTGGCAGGAATGGAGGGGACCTTCAGTTTTTTGCCGAGTCCGAACGGCTAAATGAAAAGCATTTTTTCATGACAAGTATACTCTTGGAGGATTTTTCAGTTCCTCGCAAAAGGCAGTACCTCGGATAAAACATTTCTGTTTTTAGGTGGCACGCCTGGGAATCGAACGAACGAGGTACTACTGAAGAACCCAATTATTCTACATTGGAGCTGTCTTGCTCTTGTCCTGCACCGCACTTAAGAAAATTTGAACATTGTCAACGTTGTTTTTTAAATAATTTTTTTCTATTTTATGTACTCGTTTTTAAAAACTGTCCCTCCTGTCCAAGCAGGGGGAAATGTTATCCCCCTCCCGTGGGATTTTTTTCTTGTCTACTTTCAACCTAAATGCTTTGATTTTTTTTTGGCAGATTTTAGGCGAAAAATCTAGTTGGCAAAAAAAAGAGAATTTAGTTAACCCTTACAGCGACTATAGGGAATGAAAATAAAAATCTGAAAAAATTAGGGCATTTTTTTTCTTTATTTAGTGTCGATTTATGCTCATCCAAGATGACCTTATTTTAAACGACCACCCTAATGTACACAAATCTCTTATTTTAAAGTTCTAAAAATATGACTGCCAAGGAAAAAACAGAGCTTTTTGACTTCCTGGAGTCTTTGGCCAATTCATCATATTTCAATTTTAATGATATCAAAGAATATCCAAGTATAGACGTAAGTAAAAATTATAGTTTTCTTCATTCAAATTTGAATTTTTTTTTCTAAACAGAAGCATAATATCGATCCGATGAACTACATGGAACTAATTTACAATCTGACTGAAAACTACATTGAATTACCAATCGACAATATTAAGACCGTATCAGATTCTTGGTTTATAGACTGTCAGCAAATTCTAACCGAGTGGGGAATTTGTTACTCCACTAACAATTATCTTATTGAAGAGTTATCAACAAGTAATCTATTATTTGGTAAAAAGTCTCAAAAACACCCTTATGAGGCTACAGAAAATTTCCATAAGACGCTGAGCATGAATGTTTTTGACGGAGAGGCAACATTCAATTTTATGGGGTTTAAGGGACCAATAGAGGTAAGGAGCGTAATTGTGGCCTTATAATGAAGTATTTGACAAAAGATTTAAAATTATTGGATGAAGTAAGTTTGTATATGAGTATGTATATGTATACTTAGTATACACAGGCAGCCTTTTTATCAACAAAGTGCCAAAAAAGTGTTAAATAGACATTTTTAGTTTTTATCTAACAAAGAGTTGCCAGACTTATACATTGGAATCGGCTGCTGTCCAAACTTTAATGAAGTGACATTTGATTTACTGTTGATCTTCAATGGGATGGGATTATAGATTGAGTGGCCATAGAGTATCACTGCTTCCATGAGCTAAGTGATTCCACTGTCACTGGTTCGATTATACACATTCGTACCCTTGGTATCTTACACGTTTGGAATGCTAACTTGCCTTCTTATATCCAGTGTGTGATTGTTGATTAAAATTGTTTTTTTTTTTAGATATATGTTCATGGAGCATACGAAGTGATGAATTTTGAGAGAAGACGTGGTTCAACTTCAATACCCTTCGAAGTCACAGTTAAAGTTTATGATATAACAGCTTCTGATGATTTTGGAAAGTAAGTAGCTGTCAAATCTGTTATTCAAACATAAACATCTGTTCTAAGTTGAAAAATCTCAATACAAAAATTATTTTTGTTAAGACTCATTTAAAATAGCTTTAAGTGGTGGTATGAGCAGGTAGATTTCGACATTTTTAACATAACAGTGGATCAATCCATTTGTAAACGCTTTTGCAAGTTCTGACAGGTTTTACACATTTCCTTTGAAAGAGATTCCAAACACACCCATATTCATGTCGAAAACAAACTTTTAAGATTAACTCAACATACAAAAAAATGGTGTTAAATAAAATAAAATCTTATCTGATTGAGTCATTATTACATATTAGCAGGTGCAAGTCCCCGCATCAGTTTTCGACTAATAAGTGACTGAACCGGAACCTACGTAGGCTTTGGCATTACCGCTCACATTTTGACTTTCGAGCAATCTAGCGCCAACATCAAATTTTGGGAGTGGGTGTATAACCAAAATCTGAGTACGAGGGCTTTAAATCGTGATATCGAATACCAAATTCTGGCAGGTTTTTTTCTCAAGTCCAGTAGTATAAATATGTAACTCGTGGTTCAGCAATTTTAACTCACGACTTCGGAGAATGGACTGAGGTTCGGCGATGGATCAAAATTTGAGCTACGTTTGTACAACTGGAACTCAGCCTTTTGTCAAAGGCTGGTTTCGTTTTTCTGTTAGGGTCATTATCACCTCAATTGATTTGAGTTTTCGTTAGTTCTGATAATTGTGATGATTGGTTAGTTCAAGGTTGATCTTAGTAACATTCGTGGACTAAGAAAGAATTTTTATGCCGCGTACGCTTATACTGCAAAAAATAGGCCAGCTGTTTTGGCACTAAGTGAAACCCAGATAGGTGAACTTTCTGATCATTCAGAATTTAATCTAAATTTGTATAATTTGATGCCATTATTCTTTCCTCACCATGGTCTTATATTTATTTATTTATTTATTTACGGTAAATAAGCACATCATTCACACATGTTTTCTATATCGAAGCCCAAATTTGGACAGAAATTCAACTTTCAACGAGTTTGATGCTCTGTCCGTCATTCAAAGAATTGTTGCCCATTATCCTCACACTGAAATCGTCATTGCGGGTGATTTCAATGTACATAATTCTTCGTGGCTTCGCTATTCTGGATAGTCAATACCCGAGGGAAGGTATGTTGAGATCTTTGCTGAGTTAAACCACCTAACCCAGCTTGTCGACGAGCCAACTCGAATTTTTGACGTTGCAGGTCAAACGCCTACACCCTAGACTTGTTTCTTACCTCTGACCCTGATAAATACACAATTAGTGCATTTCTCGTTACCCCTAGGAAAACCGTTTGGCAATACGAGAAAGCCAACTGGAACGGTTTCAACAGTTTCTTCAGGGAATTAAACTGGTCACTATGCATCCTCGATAGTGACGTAGACTCCAGTGCAGATATGGTCACCAACTTGATTCCTTACGGAATGAGAAATTTTATCCCGCATAGGATAAAATCTATCAAACCAAAAGAGAATGGTTTGATTTGAGCTGTATAGAGGTTATCAGGGTTAGAGAAGTAAGCTTCCGATGTTATAAAGCCATACCTACTGAGGAAAACCGGATCAGGTTCAAACAAGCTAGACCTGTAACGTTCATATTCGAAGAACCAAATTTTTGCATGATCAGAAATTAAGGCAAAAAATACTAAAGTGTCCCAAAGGTAGCAAAATTTGTTGGTCCTTCCCATTGTTCTGAAGAGGTGTTGAAAAGGCAAAGCCACTGCGTAAACTTTTCCATCTGTCCTACTCTACTGGGGCCTTTAACACAATACATAGGGTTATTATATTGAACAAGTGAAACTCAATGACATTTTAAAATTTGTGTAACACGAAACAACAAGTCTTGGAGAATTTAAACAATTGTTTTGGCTTCAACATTTCTGTAACTGGAAGCAATACAAATTAAAAAAAAATAGGGAATAAGCTTGTGGAATTGCAGACTTGTTCAAAGTCAACAAGTTAGAAATAAACACTTGGAGTAGTGTTTATCAAGTGATGGAATCGAGAAGATTATTTATAATGTTTTTAATGGTAGATAATTTGTTTTCATAAATGATTTAATATTTTATTCTGAATCGAATAGTGTTAATGAGAATCAAAAATAGACAAATATGTATGTATATTCAAACATAAAATTGACTTTGATGTAGAGCCACATGTGTTGTCCGTGTGCGGTGTACAAAATGTTGATTATCTTACTGAAAGTGTCTTCCACAAATAACGTTCGTCTTCTAATAAAAGCAAAGCGCTGATTTAAGATAAAAAGTTTTTGAAACTTTACGACTCATCGTGTATGAATAACTTGTTGAACTGGTTGAACAAGTCGAGGGAAATTGATACAGTGGACAATTGTTACGGTATTTATTGAGTTACAGAAATGATTTTCACTTGTTGAACAAACATAGTTGAACAAGTAATTGTTGACTAGTTCGCTTTTTGTTCTGTGCTATAGGCCCCTCCGGGTGGATGGAAAACAGCATTTGTCCAGCGTTAAGGGACAGGCTTGACAAAAAGGCGAATCTTCTTCTCCCTCTAATTATCGTCCAGTTGCACTTACATCCCTTCTTTCCAAGGTTACGGAAACGCTGATAAATTATCAGCTTAAGAAATGTCTCGAAGAACGCAAGCTCCTTAATGACCGGAAGTATGTCATTCGTAGCAATAGGTCCACTGGTGATCTGATGGTATATCTCACCGAGCAATAGAACAAATCTTAACATCGTTTTGGAGAAAGTAAGATTATTGCATTTGATATTTCAAAAGCAGTTGATAGAGTTTGGCATCAAGCTCTTAAAATAAATACTGTTGTGCCCCAGGGCTCTGTTTTGTCTCCGACTCTCTTCCTTATTTTTATAAATCTTCTGCCTGGAACTTCATTAAATTGTTTCGCAGACGATAGTTCCCTCAGCTTTTCATATTCGTTTCAAGATTCACAAGCCTTCATTCGTCCAAAGCTTGAGTACAACTTCCATATTTGGGCAGGTGCTCCTAAAACCCATTCAAGTCTCTTGGATAGAATTTAAAATAGAGCGTTAAAAATGATAGAACTATAACGGAAACATTTGCATCTCTCAAACACTGTCGCAATGTTTCGTGCCTTTCGTTATTTTATCGGTACTTTTACAAACAATCTCCTAGTGAAATAGCCAGTTTCATTCCTCCCCTTAAGCAGTTTCACCGTAGTACTCGTACTTCTAGGAATGCACATCAGTTTACCCTTGAGCCTAATTTCGGACGTACTGTCAAATATAGAGATTCTTTTCTTAGTCGCACTACACGAATGTGGAATGCTTTACCTGGCTCTGTATTTCCCTTTCATTTTGATACTCAGAACTACAAAATCAATGTGCATCGGCATCTCCTCTTGAATCCTTCCCTATTTTCCTAATGCTCGCACTGTGTTAAATAATTTTAAGGGTACTCCAAGCCTCTAGTGCACGCTTATTATAAAAAATATCATTTGTAAAAATTAAGGAATGATGCTTTGTCTAAAGACTTTTATCTTGCTTATCCGATTCGTAGAACCCATGATCTTAGCTTTTAAAGCAAACCCTATAGACTTTTTTTGAAGACTTAATTTTGTTGATTTTATGTTTTGCATAAAATCTCAAAAAAAATATGGTAGTGTTCGCATAAAATTATTAAATTATTATATCTTGAGTTCTATTTATCAGACCGTCAAGATGTTTATATGCTTAGCAAAAATGACAGAGCATCATTCCCGTTATTTTTTTTTCATAAATAAATTAAAATTGTTATTACCCTGAAAATAAAACGGGAGATTCAGCTCATTTTACCTCTCACCTGTCTCAAATGCTGAGAAAAAAACCTGCCTGACTTTGGTATTCGATATGACGATACATTGTCCTATGAACTTTACAGAGACTCCCAAAATTTGCTGTTGGCTCTTAGACTAAAAGTAGTAACTCTTCATTCGATGGCACTCACTCACTCGGTCACTGAAGGAGTAATTCGGCGCCAGGTGTTTAAGCTCCTCATAAGTTACCAACGTCTTCTGGAACAAAACTGTGTCACCTCTAATGCAAAAAGTCACTTGTCTTGAAGCAATTATGTAACTTTAGCTTAAAGCTTTTCAGGTTGAATATCATTTGGAGCTTTTGATGGTTATTTTTAACAGAATAGACAATATGGCTCAGTAACCATTTTGTTTGGGTATTGTATTACAATTAACAGATTTATTTTTCAATAGGTCGACAACAGTTGCACAAAGAAAATGTCGGTTTTCACATGAATCAAACTTGACTCATTTCCCTATCTACACCAGAAATCTCTGCCACCAAGAGTGTCGAATAAATCTGGCGTTTAAATTATGCAAATGCATTCCTCATTTTTATCCAAACCGTGGTGCATTAAAGCCCGTTTGCCATTTCAAGGTACTGAAGGAATGTCTCTCCAAATATACAGGTACGTTTAATATAATGCAAGTTTGAGCTTTCACTTCTTGTGTTTAAACTAGATATTTTAGGCCTTCTGCAAGTGAAGTGTCTTGTCATAGATGCGTACTACACTGGTTTGCGGATTATGTATGGGTCGTATGCATAAAGATGAGCAAGATCTCTGAGTCCGAGTTGACGAGCTTGAACTCACATTTGAGATCGATCGAGCAGAGCCGAACTCGGACTCGATTTTGTACGCAAAAAAAATAGTTCGCTCTGAACAGCTCTGACTCGATGAATATGAGATCGATCTCAAAGCTCTACGTCTTAAATAGTTGTGACTGTTATTTCAGTGCAGTGCGTAAAAGACGAAAAAACATAAATTTCTCTGAATGCAGAAACGAAAAAATGGTGTTTAAAATTCAGTCGGATTATTTTCGTAAACTTTTGCGAGTACTAGGATTTAAAGCAATGAAATGACATGCTACATATGTATGTTTATACAAATCGATTTGGTGCATGTACAAACGTAAAAAAAATAATTGAAAAAGTAGTCAGTATTAAATTGCATTTAAAAAGCTAAATGCGAAAGTCAAAAAAATAAGGAAACATGATTTAAATACAAATTTTTAAAGTGTTTTTTGAGATGAAACAAAAAACATCCTACTGCTTAGTTTTTCTAGTTTTTAGTTTTGCTTGCAAATAATTTTTTTGCGCAAGACAAATATTTTCTATTTTTTATTTTCTTAAAGGTGTGAATTTCTTTTAAATTTAAATTTTGAGTCATATGTAACATGTTTTTTCAGCTTCAACTTCACTTAATTTTATTTTGTGTTGGTGTACAATTTTGTTTTGCCTGAGATATTTGCCTTAAACTAAAGAAGATACCTTAGTCTTTGGTCTCTAATATTTAATCAAATAGTGACAAAATACAAAATTGAAGGGCAATTCTAAAAACTGGAATATTATATTCTAAAGGAATCTTTAAAAAAAAATCTTTAAAAAAAAAACATTTTGGGATTGTCTCTTGGTTATTTGTTTGCCTCTTTGCAAATGTGTACTGAATTATTACCTGCTGTTGGCTTGCAGATTTTCATATTACTATACCTTAAATATTCCTGTAAGTTTTGATGTTAATTTATTGAACGGGTTTTCAATTTTTTGTACTTTTATTTTCTAACGGTAAAATGTAAAAATCATAATCTTATACAATTTAAAAGGTTTTCTTAGAATAGGTATAGATACGTACCAGGTACTCACTACTCATTCAAGTTTGAGTTTTGTATGTTGTCATTATTTGCTGAAATATTAGTGATCAAATATAAAAAAATCCAAGAAATAGACAATTTTTGTCTCGTATCATTTCATAAGGTTAGCAATAACGATACCTACATGCTTTAAAAAAAAAAACATTTAACAACAATCCTCCATACAGGAAACATGAACCGCAAAATGAATTTTCTGTCATCGCAATACGGCCACCTACCACAAAAATACAGCTCTTCTAAAATCACTAAACAAAATTGAAAAATATCTTGTTCCTTTTTTTTTGACAAGAGTAGGTACATGCAAAACGAAATTGGAAATAAAGTTCTTCGCTCCAATTTTCATAAACTTAATTTGTAACAAAATCAAGCTTAAATTCTGGTATCTTGACGGTTGTATATGAGCTGAGTAAGAGAAAACCAATGCTCAATAATATGTGAGATCGATCTCATGGAATCAACTGTTTTCTCACCTTTTTGCATAGCAAACCGAGTTCTATCACATAAGATCTTTCAAAATGAGATCGATCTCATCACTGTGAGACTGAACTCACCGCATGAGATCTAACTCGGTCAGTAATTTTTTTTTGTTGCATACGATGCTAAGAAAGTTCTCAAAAAAGTGAGAAAACAGCTTGAACTCATCTTTTTGCATATGACCCTATGTGTAGCTCACGTTTGCTTCAAAAGATAATAGCACACAAGTTGCAAACCACCGACCGGGCAAACAGCTGTATCAGTTGCCAGGCAAGTATTTATTGAACATTCCACACAATAACATTCAGAAATTTGTAAAAATTTATTGGATATTATTTATGTATTGCTATGGGTGAGGCACTAGTCTGCAGAAGGTCAAAATCAAAATAATTCTATATCTAATTAAACGTCTCAGCATGGTTGACTATTTTATTTTTATTTCATTAGCCCTGTTCCCTAGCATGTTTCAAACAGTTTCAGACCACCAGATTTAGTCATTTTAATTGCGGAGCTGTTCAAATTTGTGGAACGGGTTCGCACTAAATCTGGCGGTCTGAAACTGTTTGAAACTCGCTAGGGAACAAGCCTGTTATCTCGAATACACTATCACATATGTCGTTTTCCTTTGGTAATACCAAGCACTCCTTTCATTCCAAAAGCCTTTCATCATTACCTCTCGGGGTAGGATTTCGGGAGTGATGTTTTAAAAGTCTTTTTCCTTTTCGATTTCATAAAGGAGTGCACTCTTCACTCTAAATGCTAAATAAATACATACAAATATCTACATATAAGTTTTTTTTGTCATCAAAATCTTTTCTTGTCTTGCCTTTGTATGTGTTAATTTGGAAAGACGAATTTCCCAATCGAAAAAACAATCGAAAAAACTACAATTCTTACTTTATAATTTCGGTTTCAAAAGTAGTTCTAGCAAAATAAAATATCATGCCAACTCACAGTGCGCCTAATTAAGTATTTTTGACTTAAAATATTATATTAATTTTTCACATAGATTTAAACTTTGAATGGACGTAATATCCTATCATTTAAATAGGAATACATAGGTTGTAGATATATTTGTGCTACTAACTGTAGGTAAGCCTAACTATTACCCTAATTTTTACGAGTTTCTTAATGGAACTCAGTCAGACAACTCAAAAAGTACCCATATTTTTTAAATTTAAAAAGCTCGTGGTAGTAACTTTGTAAAAATCTTCTGGAAGCAATATATTCAGTAACTACCCATGCCAAAAATAAGCATAAGATCAGTCATATAAGCATTGTATCACAATTTTAATCAAATTTTTTATATCGATAAACATATCATGATTTCTAAATCTTGTTTTCTTGTGATAAATAATACGCACTAATAAATTGAAGAAAAAAAGTGCTTCTGCTTGAAATAGACATTAATTGTCATCGAGTTTTTTAGTTGTAGTTGTACCAAAATATGTGAAGTTGGACTTTGGCTTCCACCAACAAGCTTCTCCAGCCAGCTCGGTCCCATGATAGCTGTTTCCAGTTTCAAACGCTAAGTTGGTTGATGTTCCTTTTTATTGAATGCATGGTGCACAACCTGAGTCACGGTTTTATCTAATGCACCGTTCTTTGGAGATGGAGATAGACCTCAAGTTCTTTCTGCTAGAAGGTTCGTGGCCATACACCCCACACGTCCGTCCCATCCATCTCCGTTGGACTAAAAGTCTTTTCGTTAAGTCGATCTGCACATGGACAGTGTATGAGAGCAATTATGTATACCGCTACAATATTTTGTGAATGCAATCATTAAAAATCATTAATTGAATTTAATCAATAGATTGCATTCTTTGTTTCTTTTTGAGACTGCGACTTCGAATTCTGCAATCACCATTCATATGACATTTATGGCCTTCCGGAACACCGATTCGATACGTGTGAACGCTTCTTTTTTCGATTCTGAAATCAAATCCAAAATAATTTTCTCTTCTTTTCAGAACAAGAACTGTCATTCTGTCCCCAATCGAAAAGGCCTTTAAATGATTGTAATCATTTTTTCGCCGCATTCACTTTACAGAAATCAATTGAATGCATTCTTTTAGGAATTCATACATTCTTTGCATTCCTTTGAATTCTTTTGAATTCCCTAAAAATCTTTTAAATCATATTAAATATTTAAGTTCACCTAATTCTCTTATTGCCTTTTAATTCTCTTTATGAATTTATGAAATTTATTCTTTCAACTCTCAAGTTTATTTCGACTTAAAGAGAAATAAACGAATAAGGTAAAGGAAAGTAATTAATAAAAGATTGCTAGAGTATTCAAAAGAATTACAACAAAAAAATCAAAAAAATATCAAATGAATGCAAAGAATGCAAAAAGAATCCAAGGAACGCATGATTTCCCAATAGATTGCATTCCATTGATTGCTTTAAAATGAAACCCGAGGGAGGGGGGAAATGATTGCAATCATTTTAATGTCAAATGAACAGTGATTTGAAATCGCAGTCTTAAAGTGAAGTTAATGAATGCAACCTTTAAGTTGAAGTCATAAAAGATTGCATTCTCTAAAGATTGAATTCTTTTACAACCCTGCATTGTCATCCAATGGAGACAACTCCAGCTTTAGAGAGAATAGTTTGTTGAGCTTATGTTATAAATTTCAGTAGATTTAGATCTAAGTAGACTCGAAAATAGCACTCTTCTTCGCAAAATACCTGTTCAAACACACTCAATACTTTCGAATCATTATTCTTAGACTTTTTTTTATTATGACTTCAATTATTTCATGCTGACTGCAAAAGCCGTTACTTTTACAGTGAATTTGTCAAACAAAGAACAAGTAAATTAAAAATGCATTCCTACTCTCTTATGATTTTATTTGAAAATGGTTCTAGCTACTAATATTAGGCGTGTTCAGGAAAATGAGATCTAGGAGGGCATAGCAAATTTTATCCGTCAAGTGAAGGAAGATTTAAAAAGATTAATTTCTAATCTTCAAGATTTACGAAATTTCGAGGTTATTAAATCTCAGATTAGCGTAAGGTGGAAATGTAGCATTACTGAGGGCTCTGAGATCTCATTTTTCTGAACTTGCTTATTTACTTACTGGGTATGGGTACCATGATTTGTTTCTCTAATATCTGCTTCTCAGGACTATTTGAAAATTTAAATGACATGAAGAATCTATCATTGGACATCCACTCAATCAAATGTAACTGCTTACAGAATTGCAAAAGCTCAGAAGTTCTTGAAAAAATATATAAGGTAATGAAAATGATATACGAGCTTTGCATTTGCAAACTCAGAGTAATAAGTTCAAAAACAAACATTTTCTTTTCTAGCCACTCACACAGTCTGATGATCTTATTAAAAAAAACGGTGTCATTATAATAATGAAAACTTATCCAAATATACGATATAGGAGACAAATAATTTTTACAATAACAGATTTACTAGGTTTGCTAGATGTTTAAACAATTTCAGAATGGTAACATAATTGAAACAAAATTCTTTTTTTTTTCAGTATCTATTGGCGGTACTGCTGGTTTTTTTCTTGGATCTAGCGTTTTAAGCGTAGTGGAAATTGTTTACTATTTTACAGTTCGTTTGCTGTGGCATTGCTTTGGATTAAAAGAATAAATCAGTATAGTAAAATAGTTCAGTCAAACTTAACACACCAAATGCAGTACTGGATGGCACAAGCTTGTTTCTGAAGTTCACAGATTTTGAAAAATGGTACTGGTAGGTGTTCAATGTCATATTGTTAACGTTAAACTGTGAAGGAATCAAATTTAAAAGTCGACGAGAAAAGTGTAAGAAACTAAAAAAAAAAACTAAATGGTAAAGGAGTTTTTTTCTTAAATTTTCTTCTAATAAAAATAAAATACTATTAAAATTTGTATTTGTATTATTTACAAGAGTGCAAACTTTTAACTTTAAAAAAAATATTGGAAATAAACAGAAAAAAAAATATTTTCTAAAAAATATCGAATTCCTTTTTTCGGTACCTTGTATGCGATTTTTGTTTGACAAAGACTTGAAAAGTAGTATTTCAAAAGTTCAAATTTTTGGGATGAATGCGCCTTTTGGATTTTATGACGACATCATCTGTTGGAGGCGAATAATAGGTACTATGATAAAAGTTGTAGCTCGCATGTTATTGAGTTTCTTTTTACATTTTATGACTGCTACAGGAAACAGAGGGCGGCAAAAATTCAAGTCGTCATTTGGAGATTAATCCAGTCAATGAAGGGAAAATAATGCCATCATCTTAAAAAAAATCAAATGTTTTGATACTTGGCACATTTATTAAGAATGGTCTAGTGATGAAGTGTAAAAAAGTCTCCACGAATCCGAGGTGAGCTCTAACGGCAGGAACGTGCAATATTTTTATTTTTTCACTTTTCGTCTCCATCTAAAGCCTAGTACGCTGCTGATGCGAAACGAAATTTTTAGTTGGTCTCCAACAAAACAACGAAATGCTTACGAAAACGAAGCGGAAAAATATTCATTGACAGTTGCACAAATTCAAAAGATTAAAACGAATGCAAATGCAAAAAAATCCCAAGCATCCATGCTATAATGAAAGAAAACAAAAATAAACACGAAAAAACACTAATGTCATTTTTTCGCACACAATAAATGGTCTGGGTAATTAATTGTGTGCGAAAAAAGGAAATAATCTGCTACAATTATCAATTTCGCTCATCGAACACCGTACTGTAGAACGAAAAGTAGAACTAAATTTTTATTTTATGATTTAGTTGTGTCATTTTTGTATAGGATTTTTCGTTTCGCATCAGCAGCATACTAGGCTTAAGAAATTATTTGTCAAAAAATTTTCTGTGAACAAAAGATAGCTTATGAAATTCTCTACAATATTGATTATGACGTATTTTTCATATCCTTTATAGTTAAAAAATTATTTGGCACCGAAAATTGGTACTGTTTTGAACTGCCTTAAAAACGCTACTTTTCTATTCTTATATATGAAATGCAGCACAGTACACATATGAAAGGTAATATATTGCGCATGTCGTCAAAAATCGGTTGTCAGATACTAAACAAAAAAAAAAAAACAAATCAATTATCAGATGGCCTTTTCGATTGGCAATTCGGAAGAACTCTCCGATCCGGAACGCCAATAAAACAAACAGGAATATATAGTTTGATTCTGAAGTTTTCGTATCCCTGTATTTGTGCAATTTCACATGGGGATCCCGAAATAGCGGATTTGGCGGACACAAATATGAACGAGTATAATAATTTAAAACAAAGAAAATGTGAAAACAATATTCTAAATGGAAAATAATTGTTCGTAGAAACAGTAAAATGTATGAAATTCACTTGTTTTTAGCTTAAAATTTACTTTTTGCAATATTTGACAACACTTTGATAAGTATGTGTTTGAATGTGTGAGTATTCTGGTTTCGATATTATATGATATTCAGAATCGTTTTCTGTTCTTTTCAGGAGAGGAACTGTCATTCTGAGTGCCAATAGAACACTTTCAGAAGGGTTTACACGCACTCCGAACGCTTCTGGATTGCCAATCGAAAAGGCCAAGAGACCTTGTCAAATTGACAATGGGTACATTCAATGCCTCAATTTCAGTACTGAATCTTCAGATTTCTGAATTCTGGCCGATCAGAGGCATGGAAAATTTAGAAAACTGAAAATCTATGTGTATACTGTGGAAATGCTGTACTAGGACTAACTTTTCAAGGGTTTATAATATGATCGGCATTCAAGAGTTCAAAATGGCAAGAATGATGTATGCTTTTACAAAATGATGCCATTTTTTTACACCAGATGCGGATCCAAAGCAGAATTTAGGGGAGGGGGGACTTTCAGAATAATATATTTACCCCATTCAAAGATACACATAAACTTTTTGTATGCATGTACCTAATTTAATTTATACATATATATATTAAAATTAGAATGTTGTTTATCCAAATTGCAAAATCTTTCAATAACTTCATCCGGTTCTACCTCAATGAAATAATAAATGTTGAGTAGTGCCAACCCGTTTGATAGGTCTTGAAGAATTGTAGTTCTGAGCCAGGTTTTGATTCGCTGCAAAGAAGAAAACGATCTTTCAGCAATAGCGTTCGTGGCAAGAAAACAAAGTAAGGTTTTTATGGTCGGATATTATTGTATCCTTGTCGCATTGTTTGAGTGTTTTCAAGTGCTGCAATCAATATTTGTACAAGGTCTGATGCCTTCGGAGGGTTGATTGTTTCTTTCTGCAAAATCAAATTTTAGGGCTGCGTTTATAATAAAAATATAAAACCTTGTGATTGCGTCTGAATGCTGATTATTTCTCGTTTTATAGAATTGAGATCTGCGGTAAGAGATGGTGACAACAAACCAAATGATAAAGAAAGGGCTTGAAAAAAATACGGTGTACCTCTTATACTCAGTCAATTGAACAAAACTTAAAGCAAAACCCGAAAAGATTTTGGAACTTTATTAATACAAAACGAAAAAGTGTCGGATTCCCAGTACTTATGCAGTATGATGGGTATTCATCAACTCAATCCTCCAAAATAGTTGAAATGTTTGCTAATCATTTTCAGACTATTTACAGTCCCTCAAATTTTCAAACAGGCTGCACTTATGATAATATTAGTCCAATAACAGACTGTTGTAGTTTATTTTTTGAAACTTTTGAGGTTGCTACAGCAATAAAGAAATTCAAATCCCAAGCCACAAAAGTGAAAAGCCAACGACTAAGATGGTCACCAAGAGCGAATGGACACCAACGCTCGGGCCCGGAAAGTCTTTGAATCCAAACCCGTGGGACAACGCAGTAGAGGTGGACAGCGTAAAAGGTGGCGCACGCAAGTGGAAGAGGACCTCAACCAACTTGGTGTGCGAAACTGGAGACAGCTAGCTAGAAACCGAGCCGGCTGGAAGAAGCTTGTTGGTTGAGGCCCTGGTCCACCCCGGACTGTAGCGCCATCTTAGGTAAGTAAGTAATTTTAGGATTGGTGCAGATCTAATGACCTCCAGCTTAACTATAAGAAATGTGCGTCGATGACTTATAATCGAACTTTGCATCCAATTTTGATTGATTATATTCTTGATGGATATAAGCTATCAAGAGTCAACGAAATAAAAGATCTAGGAATAGTATTCGATTCGACGTATGCCGTTGGAAAGGTAATTTTATGTACTACAATAGTCAGTGAGGCAGCTTATTTCAAAACACTGTGTGAAAAAAGTTATTCGCTAATTTATTACCCATGCTCCACTAATTTTATATCTACCAAAATTCCCTATAACAGCGAATAACTTTTTCCACACAGTGATTTTATAAAAGTTGTTAGATTAACTATTACTGTTCATAAAAATAACTTTTTAACGATATACATCTTATTGGTATTGGTTAGACCAGTTTGTATACATTTTTTCCACACTAAAATGCACTAAAACAAAACCTAGGTTAGCGAATAACTTTTTTCACACAGTGACTTGAAATGAGCTGCCATAGTGACTATAGTAGGGCATGAAAGTACCTTTCCAATTCCAACGACATACGTCTCGTTGTTATTGGTTCCTAGACTACTTACCATAAATTTTTGCCGATTATCCTTTTAAAAATCCATACACGGTGAAGTCACTATTCTGCTCATTGGTGTGACCTATTCTTGATTACTGCTGCATTTTTTGGTACCCAAACACTGTACAAACTATTAACAGAATTGAGAGGGTTCAAAAGAGTCTTTTGAAATTTGCTCTAAGAAATTTTTCCTTGGCAGGAAATGTGATATTAAGCTATGATAGCAGATGTTTATTGTTGGGAATCGATACTCTTGAAAAGCGAAGAAAAGTTTATAGTGTAATGTTTATTCGTAATATTTCATGTTATTCGATGAATGGGTAAGTCTTTTCTCTCAAGTTTATTTGTATGCCCCCTCCAGGTCTTTAAGACTAAGACAGTTTTTTTATGAGTCTCGACACACAACTTTGTACGGGCAGCGTGAGCCTATCTTTCGATGTGTCAGTTAATTTAATGTTTTTGATGAAGATGTTGACACTTGTATGTTCAGAGAAATATTTAAAAATACTCTTTTGCTAAGCAATAAGTTTAAAAATTAATATAAATACTTTGTGTAAAAATTTCCCTTTCTATGTCTGTATATTATGAAAATTATATTTATTTATTTATTTATCCTTACTTACTTACTTACTTACTTACTTAAGGTGGCGCTACAGTCCGGGGTGGACCAGGGCCTCAACCAACAAGCTTCTTCCAGCCGGCTCGGTTTCTAGCTAGCTGTCTCCAGTTTCGCACGCCAAGTTGGTTGAGGTCCTCTTCCACTTGCGTGCGCCACCTTTTACGCTGCCCACCTCTACTGCGTTGTCCCACGGGGTTGGATTCAAAGACTTTCCGGGCCGGAGCATTGGTGTCCATTCGCTCTAGATGACCCAGCCATCTCAGTCGTTGGCTTTTCACCTTTGTGGCTAGGTCGGTGTCGCTGTACAGCCCATACAGTTCGTTGTTGTATCTTCTTCTGCATTCCCCATCTATGCAGACGGGACCAAAAATCACCCGAAGAATTTTCCTCTCAAAACAGCCTAACGCGTTCTCATCCACTGTTAGCAGTGTCCATGCCTCTGCACCATACATCAGGACCGGGATGATAAGCGTCTTATACAGGGACAGTTTAGTTGCTCGAGAGAGGGCTTTGCTTCTCAATTGCCTTCTTAGCCCAAAGAAACAGCGATTGGCAAGAGTAATTCTTCGTTTGATCTCAGCGCTGGTGTCGTTCGCTGAGTTTATAGCGGATCCTGGGTAGACAAAGTCTCTGACTACCTCAAAATTATAGCTGTCTATAGTGACGTTCTGTCCGAGACGTCGGTGTTGGGTGTCCTTTCTTGTGGACAGCATATATTTTGTTTTGCTTTCATTCACCGTTAGACCCATCTTCTTGGCTTCCTTCTCAATGCTCACAAAAGCACCACTGACATCACGCTTTGTTCGTCCGATTATGTCAATGTCGTCAGCGTAAGCGAGTAATTGGACGGACTTTTGAAAGATTGTGCCTCTGGTGTTGACGTGAGAGTTTTGCACTATTCTTTCAAGAACGATGTTGAAGAAGTCGCATGACAGCGCGTCGCCTTGCCTAAAACCTTTTTTGACATCAAAGGTGTCGGTGAGGTCTTTGTCGACCTTGATAGAGCAGCGTGCATTCTCCATCGTCATCCTGCACAAACGGACGAGTTTGGCAGGGATGCCAAAACTAGACATTGCTCTATATAGCTCGTCTCTATAGATGCTGTCATACGCGGCCTTGAAATCGATAAAAAGGTGGTGGGTATCGATTTAGAACTCCTGGGTTTTCTCCAAGATCTGCCGTAGTGCGAATATTTGGTCGATGGTGGACTTCCCTGGCCTAAAGCCACACTGATATGGACCTATCAGGTTGTTGACGAATGGCTTCAGGCGTTCACAAAGTACGGCAGAGAAGATCTTGTAGGCGATATTAAGAAGACTGATGCCTCTGTAGTTGGTGCAGTCCAGAGGATCGCCTTTCTTGAGGATCGGGCAAACAATACTGAGGTTCCATTCATCGGGCATGCTTTCTTCCGACCATATTTTACAGATGAGCTGGTGCATACTCCTAACCAATTCATCGCCAGCCGCTTTGAATAGCTCAGCCGCAAGGCCATCAGCTTCAGCAGCTTTATTGGACTTAAGTTTAGATATGGCTATCCTCACTTCGTCAAGATCGGGTGGACGGAATTGTTGGCCCACGTCGTCCAGGTTGAATGGTGCAATTTGCATGGTAGCGGAATTCGGTTCGTCATCGCCGTTATACAATTTGCAGAAATGATTTTTCCATATCCTCAGCACCGACTGCGATTCCACCACGATGTTCCCCTGATCGTCCTTGCAGGCTTCGGTTCGGGGTTTGTAGCCTTGGGAGGTTCTTTTTACTTTTCGGTAAAACTTCCGAACTTCATTCCTGCAGTGGCATCCCTCTAATTCCTCGATCGCGCGCTTCTCATGCTCTTTCTTTTTCTTTCTAAGAAGCTTGTGTTCCTCTTTCCTCTTCTGCTCGTAGAGCTCGCGAGCAGCTCTGGTCCTTCTATGCAGCGACGCTTTGTATGCCTGTTGTTTGGCTGCATGTACTTGCCGGCATTCCTCGTCGAACCAGGGGTTTCGCTGTGGTGGTCGTGCGAAGCCCAGCACGTCAGAGGCGGCATCTCTGATGGCTTCCTGGCAGTTCTTCCACTGGTTCTCGATGTTTGCAGTTGGCGGCAAAGGACTAGTTAAGAGGGCGCGAGAGACTCGATCGGAAAAGGACCTGGCGATTTCTTGCGACTGTAGCCGTCCGACGTTGAACTTCCTGACAGTATTTCCCTGTTTTGGCTTTGGTCTGGATATCCGTAGCATTACCTTTGCTACAACGAGGTAGTGGTCCGAGTCGACGTTGGCTCCTCGGAACGTTCGGACATCCTTGATACTGGAGGAGTGCCTTGCGTCGATCGCAATGTGGTCAATTTGGTTGGCGGTTGATTGACCAGGAATTCGCCATGTCCCCTTATGAATATCGAGATGCGGGAACTGCGTACTAGCTACCACAACGTTTCGCCCCGCAGCAAAGTCGATTAGCCTGAGTCCGTTATCGGAGGTGGTGTCGTGCAGGCTGTATCTTCCGATTGTGCCACCAAAGACGTCTTCTCTTCCTAGTTTGGCATTAAAATCACCCAAGACAATTTTAATGTCATAGCTAGGGCATTGCTCATATGTCTTGTCCAAGAGCTCGTAGAACTCGTCCTTGGTGTCGTCATCTTTCTCCTCTGTGGGGGCATGCGCGCATATCAGGCTGATGTTGGCGAATTTTGCCTTGATGCGAATTGTCGTGAGGCGTTCGTTCACATAATTGAAACTCAAGACCTCTTGCCTCAGTCTGCCTCTAACAACAAATCCACATCCAAAAAGACGCTGCCCTTGTGGTCGGTAACAGTCACCGTAGTATATATCGCAGTCTTTCAGTTTTCTTTCGCCCGGCCCATCCCATCGCACTTCTTGGATGGCGGTGATGTCTGCTTTGTAGCAGTCTAGGGCCTCCGCTAAATGTTCGGCTGCACGTGGTCTATAGAGAGACAGAACATTCCACGTGCAGATCCGAAGTTCGTTGTCCTTATTTCGTTTGCTAGGTTCGTCAACAGTAAATCCGTCCGTATCCGAGGCTTGTTGATGCTTCGCAACTAAAAATAGCTTTACGTGGCCGGGAAGTCACCCCGACGGCACGACCCCCAACCTGGAGGACCAGACCCTATATATATAACTCCAAGGGCGGGGAGCCGGATTAACCGCTCCTTATAGGCCTGAGCTCCGAATATATCGTAGTAGCCCGTATAAGGTGTTCACTAAGTAGTTCAGCCTAACTGGAACTGTAGACGCCACCGTTGATTCCATCTTGAGAATTCTTCCGCTGCCGTCTGGATGAAGGAGAAGTGCCTTAGTGGGAACACTCATCCCCCCCTCTCTCGTTTGCTGCCCCCTAAAACCGTCCACAGGGATTGGAACCCCATCTTCAGTTAAAGGTTCTAGGCACCCGATGTTCACCACTTGGAGGTGAGAGTAGGAGTTGATAGACAGAGGTTCGCTTTGAAAAAAAGCTTGTGGACGCTTGTGTCCTCTTGAATGCACCGTGTCTACCCTTTGAACATTTATTTATCCTTAATTTTATATGAAAAATCTGTTGATGTATCAAATCGTAGATTGAACAATAAATACTATGGCAGGGAAATAATACGGATGGAACGGTTTACTTTATTGCTGTTAGGCCAAAAAATTGTATGAAACCGAGGAACGAATAGGCTATTGATTATGTCATATAATAAGGAAGTAAGACGTTCATGGAATTTTATTGTAAAAATCATCAAAGGGGTCATTGAAGATGAGAAAACCGTGGAGTGCTATTAAATTGGAGGGTGCTTTTTTTAGAGGGGGGGTGCCAAAGCACCCTTTTTGGTTTTTTGCATATAACTCGAAAACGAAGCAAAATTTCAAACCTATTTTGTAGAGAATAAAATTTACCATAAAAATTAATTTTTGAAAAAAAAATTTAAAAATTTTAGTTAGCTAATTTTTAAAAAAATCATTGCAAAAAAATGTGAAAAATCGCATTTTTTGGTTTTCTTTACGTATTTGCTTATTACTTTCTTATGCTATGTTTCCACCTAAGGGTAATCTCAGTTTAGATTAAATAAATCTTTTTGGTGTTTCCACCGCACAAAAAGATTTAAAAAAGATTAAATCTGACAACACTTTCAAAAATGCAAATGGCGCTTCAATTTTTCCTATGAAGTGCAAAAGAGACAGAATGTTTTATTCGTATCAAACAATGAAGAATTGAATCGAGTCTCGAATGAATCGTTCAGCACAATGTTAAAATAGGTTAGTTCGATTTGTAAAACTATTTGTCCTAGGAAGATTTAATAAGATTAATTTCTAATCTCCAAGATTAACGAAATATATTTGTATGGTAAATCTTCAAGATTTAAAGAAGATTTGAGGTAAATCTTATTAAATCTCAGATTAGCGTTAGGTGGAAATGTAGCATTACCAGCAGAGAAAGGTATAACCATTGCTTCTAATAAACAAAAGATAATTAAATTTTCTTTAAAATATTTTTTTACAAAAACGGTTTGGATAAAAATCGACCGAGAAATAGTCGTTCAAACTAGGCTGATGTTAAGTTTTTATGGACTTGTTAGATTATACACTCAAACTGGGTGTATTAGGGAGTCATGACCAGTTGAGTCAAAAATAAAAGTCAAGTTTCAAATTTTTGTCAAAATTTAGATTAATTGCCAAAATCAACACACTTGCTCTTACCAAAGTCGGGTTTTTAACACATGTTAGCTTATACTTTCTTGAACAAGAAAAAAAAAATAGTTCCAGATAAGTTTAGCGATTGAAAGTCCTTGCCAGACGAGCTCAACATTTTCAAGCTAGGTATTATAAGAAATAACTTTTTTTTTTAATTTCAAATAACTTGTTCTACAAAGCCGGGTTTTCAATATATGCTAGCTAATGTCTCCTTAAATAGAGACAAAACTGTGCCAGACGAGTTTGGCTGTCGAAAATGCATGCCAGACGGCCCTTAATGTTAAAACCGGGGTATTTGGTAGTTTATGCCTTTCGTTATATTGACAAAATAGTGCCAGTGCCAGACGAGTTAGGTATTCCAAAATGAAAAAAATTATTTCTTTAAAACCTACTTAGAAAATGTTGAGCTGGTCTGGCAAGGACCTTCAACCGTAAAACTGGTCTAACACTATTTGTTTTCATGTTCGAGAAGGTATACGCTAACATGTGCTCAAAACCCAGCTTTGTAAAAGCATGTGTGTTGATTTTGACAATTATTTTAATATTTGAAAAAAATTAGATGGCAACCCTAAAACTGCAAAAAATTGAAACTTGACTTTTACCTTTGACTCAACTGGTCATGACTCCCTAATACACCCAGTTTGAGTGTATAATCTAACAAGTCCGTCAAAATAGCCAAAAATGCAATTTAAAAAGCTTTAAAAACTTAATAGTCTAAGAGCCGACAGCAAATTTTGGGAGTGGAGGTATAACCAAAATCGGAGTATGAGGGATTATAGGCACATGTATCGTGATATCAAATACCAAAGTCTGGCAGGTTTTGTTTTCAGCCTTTGGGAGGGGTGGGGGGTTATAAAGTGCTAGATCCCCTGATTTATTTTCAGGGTTATAACCTCTTTAATTTATTTTTAAAAAATCGGATATAATTCCCTGTCATTTTTCCTAGGCATAAACACCACAAACTTGACGGTCCGATTAATAGAACTCAAGATATAGCCATTTTACTTGAACCTTATCATCCCTTTTTTGGAGATTTTCAACAAAACAAAAAATCAACAAATAAAATCTCCACAAAAACGCCAATAAGGTTTCCTTAAAAAGGTAAAATAATGGGTCCTATTTATCGGATTACCAAGATAAAAGTCTTGAAACTTAGGGAAAATGACAGAGCATCATATCCAATTTTTTAAAAGTGAATTGAAGTTCTAATGACCCTACCATTTATATAGGAAACTACGCGGCTTTTAAGCCCCCACCCCCACCATAGACTGAAAACAAAACCTGCCAGACTTTCATATTCCAAATCACGATACATGTACCTATAATCCCTCATACTCCGATTTTGGTTATACCTCCACTCCCAAAATTTGCTGTCGGCTCTTGGTCTATAACATCAGCCTAGTTTGAACGACTATTTCTCGGTCGATTTTTATCCAAACCGTTTTTGTAAAAATGTATTTTAAAGAAAATTTAATTATCTTTCTTTTATATGAAGCAATGTATATACCTGTCTCTGCTGGTAAGAAAGTTATAAGCAAATACGTAAAAAAAAAAAACAAAAAATGCGATTTTTCACATTTTTTTGCAATGATTTTTTTTTTAAATTAGCTAACTAAAAATTTAAAAAAAATATTTCAAAAATTTAAGAATTATCTCGAAATTTTGCTTCGTTTTCGAGTTATATGCAAAAAACCAAAAAGGGTGCTTTAGCACCCCTTCTAAAAAAAATTCACCCTCCAATTTAATAGCACTTCGCGGTTTTCTCATCTTCAATGACCCCTTTGATGATTTTTACAATAAAATTCCATGAACGTCTTACTTCCTTATTGCCCTGTTTTCTTAGGACGTAATCAATAGCCTAGAAGCAGAATCGTGAAAGCTGTAACAGCCATAATTAAACAAGATAAAGGGTGTTTTTTTAGCTGGTTTGGTTTTGGCAACACTGGTTTTGACAGCTGACGTGTGTTTAGTACCTTGTGTCACTGTCAAACAGCTTCAGTTTGGTTTGCAATTTAACCATGGATCGTTTTACAAATGAACAACGCTTGCAAATTATTGAATTTTACTATCAAAATTCTTGCTCGGTTCGAAATGTTCATCGCGCGCTGCTTCCATTTTATGGTCGGCATTCTCGACCTTCTGAGCAGTCTATTCGGAAGATTGTGACCAAATTTCGCACCAAATTTACTTTGTTGGACATTAAACCACCAACACGTTTACGTACTGTGCGTAGTGAAGAAAATATTGCGGCCGTATCAGCTAGTGTGACAGAAGACCGCGAAATGTCGATTCGGCGCCGTTCCCAGCAGTTAGGCCTTTGTTACATTTTGATAACAAACTTTTTTTTGCCCGAAATGGAAGTTCTTGACTTGCATGATATGTGGTTTCAACAAGACGGTGCCACATGCCACACAGCACGCGAAACAATGGCGCAATTGCGAGGCGAGTTTGGTGAACAGTTAATTTCAAGTTTCGGGCCGGTCAATTGGCCGCCTAGATCGTGCGATTTGACACCATTAGATTATTTTTTGTAGGGGTATGTCAAGGCTAATGTCTATAGGGACAAGCCCGCTTCGATTGACGCACTGGAAGCCAACATCCATGCATTCATTCGTAAGATACCGGCCGATATGTGTGAAAGAGTATGCCAAAATTGGACTCAGCGGATGGGCTACCTGAGACGCAGCCGCGGTCAACATTTGCATGAAATTATCTTTAAACATTAAATTGCAAGGTTCAAACTATCGATTCAAATAAATATTTCATTCATTTTTTCGAATTTTTTGTGTTTTTTTTTTTAAAGTTTTAAACCTCTTAAAAAATCACCCGTTATATACAGTCCCAAAATTTTAATAACCAAACATACCATACAATTGATGATTTTTTTTTTTCAAAAACGTTGATGATTGTGTGACTCAAAGTCTTACAACTATCTTGGAAACCCTTATAACACCGCTTTCACGTTATACCGAAAAGGAAAAATTAAATCAAAAAACGTCCATCAATTTTCTGGGAGAAACATGAATCCTCATCAAACAAAATATTAAGGTTTAATTGAACTGTCATAAGTAATTATAAGAACCTCATTTTACTACATACTTACTTTTTTAATAATTATAAATAAAAACAAAAACTTGCTTTCCGATTTTTGAAATGGTGTTTGAAGGAGATACATATATTTAGCCAGTTTATATTTCAAGAGAATAAAATATAAACACTATCCCTCACATAGAATTCAAAACAATTCTCTTTCTCTTTTTTCTTAAAAGTGAAGAATTTCTGTGAGGAATCGTGTTTATATTTCTGAGTCCTCTGAGCCCTCTGAGATCTCAGAAATATAAACTGGCTAATTGGATGTAAAATATGGACAGGTGGTGTTACAAGATCCTAAGACGCTTGCGTAGTAGAACTCTTAAAACGTAAGCACTTGAGCCAAATTTCATACTCTAGCACATAAAATGAAGCATTTTTAAGGCAATTGAAGAAAAACACAAATTATTGACACCAAATCTTTGTATATAAAATCTATAGTACTATCATCAGCCAATTTTTTTTATTTTCATAAGCCTTCACCAGGCGGCGCTAATATGGAAATGTATTTGATATTTGAGAGTTGAAATATAAGAAAAATGTAAAAGGAACATGAAAAAGACGTAAGAGAGGGTTATATTACATTGATTCTCGCAACAATAAAGGGAGCAAGGGAGACAAATGAATCAGTTGCTTGTGCCATACTAACGACAAGAATAAATGAAAGGAAATAAAAATAAAACAAATTGCTTTCTATTACTCGATTGTGTTTGTATGTGAGCTTGAGGTATCCCAGCGGGAAAAATTAAAAAATTCATTGAGGAAAAACCTGCTTTTTCCTTGAGGAATGGAAGCTGTACCTGCCACTTTTCAGCTTATTCCTTTGATGAATTTAACATGGGCGTGTCATTGGCGGGAAGCACATGCCACTTTTCCGATGAAAATTCATTAACGAATTCACTACTTCAATGGAAGTTGTTTATTCACCAACCCAGGTGATGAAAAACATGGTGATTGCATAATCTGTGAATTCACTACACACGGGTATATAGCTTATTCATCAGTTCTATAATTCCGATGAAAAATGTAATGAAAATTCAATTATGAAATCACCAGGTTAGTGGTGGTTTCTTTTTCATCAATTAAATTCTCCCATTTGTATTGTTTAGTAAATCCCATTGGGAAATGTTCAAACATTCACCGAGGAATCCCCAGTTATTGGCGTTTCGGCAAACGCAATTTCTATTGAGTTCAGTTCGTCTCACATGGACTTTTTTACAGAAAGTCACTGTGAATTGTATCCAACAAAATGAGAATTTATAGTTGCCAAAAAATCATAAACAACTTTGTGCATTACTATTCATTGCTGAAGTCTTCGATTACAATTCACCATTAATTTCATTCACATTTTTTTTTTTTTTTGTTCTCGCCATGAACACTTTACAAAGCAGATGAGTGGATTCAAACAATAAACTGATGAACTTGTACATTACTTTTCCACAATTTTTTCATCACACAATTTTCCCTTTTAAATTCACCGAAAGAAGGGGTCGTTTCCTAAACATAAAGCAGAAAGTAGAATCAAAGCTACGAACTGAGGAAACTTTGCATTACTCTTCACCTACTAAATCATTGCATGTCGTTTCTCTTATGATTTGGCAAGTGAATTCATTGATTATTTCAGTAATAAATTTCATTGAGGACGATATTTCCCGCTGGGATAAGTTATATGTTTGTTTATAGATTTATACGTACATACATAATGTAGGTAGGCATGTAGATTATATTTTCGTTTATTATTTAAATTTTGTTTTTCAAATCTTGGGTATTTGACTTGAAATTTTTAATCTGTGTAGCAATGTTGCAACTTTTCACCACATCTATGAAGGAATTATTTAAGGACATGTTGCGATATTTTAATTTTTTGAATTTACCTTATGTAGGTAGTAGGAGTTTTATCAGTTTTTCCAAATTTTATTATAACATTATGATAACAGTCTTACGATAACGATCCATGGAATTTAAACCATCATCGCGTAAAATAAAGAGTATATTAAGTTTTTGTTAGGAAAAAATGCATTAGGTAGTTTTATTTTGAATAGTTTTGTTTTGATCTATTGCTTTTGAATAAAACTTTTTTTTTTAACTATTGGGATGCAATTTTTATTTATGTATTTGTTTGTTTAAATTTCATGTAACTCCAGAAATAATTTGTGTTTAATCACTTATGACACTCACTATTGGTTAAAAGAAGACAAGAAAAAAAATCCTACGGAAGGGGGTTTTATTTCCCCCGCTTGGACAGAAGGGGCAGTCTTATAAAAGCAAAATAGTTAGGTACCGAGGTACTTAGAATGGAAAAAGTATACCTATTAACAAACAACCACTTACAGTATTGTTTTGTAGCTTTTTGGAAAACCAGAAGTCTCATGGTTTATTTTTAAATAAAGTTCTTTTCTTAAACAGCTTCGACAAAAATTGTTTTCAAACTTAAAATTGTGAAAAAAGTTGTTTTTTAATATATGTACATTTTGTATGTTTTTACATTTTAAGTATTTTTTTATAAAATTGTCGCCTGTCCAAGCCGGTTAAATATACTTTTTTTCTTGTTTACTTTTAACCTCAGTACATGCCCTTGGTAGATTTTACGCGAATCACCAAGTATGCTGTATGCACAAAAAATATGCCATTAAATTAACCCCTACAGCGACTAAAGGGATGATAGTAAAAATCTGAAAAAATTAGGGAATATTTTTTTTTCTTTTAGAATCGGTTTAGGCCCATACAACCTGATCTTTTTCTTACGACCACCCTAATGCACCTACATACCTACATATCTTCCTAGCTAGCAACATTTCAAGAGGCTTAGAATTTTTGAAATTGTGTGCATAAAAACTAGATGAAATACATAAAAGAACAATGTTCGAAAGCATGAAATTGATTTAAGAAAAACGAATGTCATCTATGTATGTACATAAATACGAAAATATTAATTTTATACCAACAAAAAACTTGAAATCATTGGAGCTATTTATTAGAAAAATTTAAATACAAATTTGGTTTTCTGGTTTTGAAATTCAACACTTTTGTGAGACAAATATTGTAGAAAGATATAAGTACTATTACCATTTTATTAATTTTTTTGACCCTTCACCGTTAGTTTGAAAAAGTACTAAACAACTACTTTTTATGGTCTTTTCGTAAATCTTTTGTTTCCTTGCAAATATTGATTGCATGGCTTGCGTTGGTATGCATAATTTTAGACTTTTAAATCATCAATATTCCTGTAAATATTCAAATAGATTCATGGAACCGTTTTTCCACACCAAATTTTCAAAGTCTTACAAACCAGTTAAAGGAACAAATTGTGTTGTTCCTAAACAATGCGTAGTCGTTATCAAAATGACAAGAAATTCATCAACCCGTTTTTGAAATATTGAATTTTCAAAAAATAAATTTAATATTTTTTTTAAAATCCAAAAAAAGAAATTTTTTGTATTCAAAAAGCTTTTCCTCAAAGGTTGTATGGCAATTACCTTTATTTTTAGAGCCAACAAAAAATTTAATTTCCCCTCTGGAGAGTTACAAGAAAACCTTAAGTTCAAAATTTGAAGCAAATCGCATCATTTGTTTAGGCTGTAGATCCAGATACAAACAGACAGACAGACAGACAGAAATACAGACAGACAGATGGAGAGACAGACAGACAGACAGACAGACAGACAGACAGACAGATAGACAGACAGACAGACTGACTGACTGACTGACTTACAGACAGACAGACAGACAGACAGACAGACAGACAGACAGACAGGCAGACAGAATTGTGCCACCCTTTTTTTTCGTGTTCTCTATCATCGTAATGTCATGTTTGATTTTTGTCTCAAAATTTTCGTTTGCACGAATCCAAAACTTGCCCTATAGTATCTATATCGCAAGTTAAAAAGAGGCTGGGTTTGACCCACACTGGTAGTTTCCCATTGGTGCCCTCAAAAGCTAGAGGCCCAATGTAATTTTTTGTATTAATTTTTATTTTCTGGTGTTCAATATGCAATCAAGTGAATACCAAAGATTGGTTTGCTTTTGAGATATAAGAGACAAGAACATTGTTGAATAATATGTTTTAAGCTTTTTCTTAAAAAAAAAACTATTTGTAGACCAGAAAAAAGAACTCAAATCGTATGGGGAGCCTTGAAATAATTAATTCATGAAATATTAAAATTGGTATCGACGCAGAATTCCAGAATTGCACCTTATGGCATATCCAAAGTCCCTCAAAATCCAAAATATTACCGAAAACCCTTTTAAAATAATGGGATGTCAGTGGAACTTTGAATAAATGTTTCATTAGTCAATAGAACCAAGAGTCCAGAGTCCCTAAAAATATCTATAACCATCTAGTCTTCAGTATTCGATTAAAAACTAATTAAAGCAAAAAAATAGTAAAAAAAAAACTAGTATTTAGTCTCAAAATTTGGAATAAAGACAGTATAAGCTTGTTTTTTGTCATTTTTTGTTCTGAAATTTTTCATGGAAATCACTTGATCAAGATGATAGAACAGACTTTTAGCTTTAAAAAAATGTGTAATTCTTAATTGTAAGTATTACCATTATTTCTAAATATTTTTTTCATCTTAAGTGTTTTTTTAGAAAATTGCACCTCCCGTCCAAATGGGGTGAGATAGACCCCCCTCTTTTATAGTAAGAAATGCTTGTAAATAACTGTTCTATACAAATCTGTCAATAAACTTTGTCGCCCGAGTTATCGTAATCTCCCCTTATAGGTTTTGTTTAATTATCGATAGATGTTTCAAATTTCACTAATTGTTCAGGGCTGTTATTTTGCACTCCTTTTTCATTCCAACTGTGTCAAATAGGAAAATTGCTGCAAAAGCAATGCTAAGAACATCCAAACGAAAACAGACCTAAAGCAACCAACCAGGGTTGCCAGCTCAAGAAGCACTTGTGTAGCCCAATTTCAGAATTCTTGTAGCCCAAATCGCTACCCAAAATCTAGCCCAAAAACGAGCCCAATCTCATCTTAAAAATATAGGATTACTTATACATTCCACGTTTTTTTTTTTTTTTTTTTTGGAATAATTTCCAGGGACAAATCCTTTAAATCTGGACGAACTAAAATATATCGTTGAACTTATGTAACGAATTTTCTTAAAAGTTATAGAAATAATATGAAATTGGGCTACTTTTTTCATATTCTTGTCGCAAATTAAGGAAAAAGATAGCCCAATTTGTGATAAATAGCCCAATCTCACAACCCTGCAACCAACCACCCCAAACAAAAATTCGTTTTTTTACCCACCCCAGCACAAAAATATTCCGATCGTATGCTGAGCGGCAGCAGCAGCAGCCGAGCATGAGCAACAGCAGCCGTCAATGACAACCACCTACGTGCTTACCATATTCCAACAACAACCAACAAAAATAACAAAAAACGAAAGTAAACAAAACAACCCAAAAATATACACACTAAATGACAACGAAAATTACACCTAACAGCAGCAACCTTCCCCCACCAAAGCATTTTTACGACTGAAATCTGATAAAAACAAAACACGAAAGAAAACACAAAAGTAAAATAAACAAATAAAAAGATTTAAAGTAACTATGGTTACAAATACAATCTTACAATATAACTTGCAAGCATATATTATTTTGTTTGTTTCCAAATACAAATTTTTTCTTTCCCAACGATAGAAAGAAAAACAATCATACTTTCATTTCAGCTCACATCAGAGCCAAATACGCATACGCACCCAACTCTCAGCCTATTATTCATTGACAAAACCAATACCTTTGAAAAAAACAAAATTGCTTGATTTCTTGCCTCCCTCCAACTCTCATAAAAAAGTGTACAGCTCTCTCATTATTTTATTATAAACTTTATTCTTCATTTGCCATATTCTTAAGTTTACAATTCAGCTGTACACACTTAGTTAGGCTCAGCACCAGTAATTTCATAAGCCGTCACTTGGTTCGTGCCAGTCGTTCGTCACCCATGATAGTACTATAGATTTTATATACAAAGACCAAATATCTTTTTAACTATAAAAGATATGGAAAATTTGGTCACAATCAATATTATAGAGAATTTTATAAGCAATATTGTGTTGTCAAAATTTTTTTTGCTAAGACAAATAATTTTTAGGATAGGTAAGCATGAAAAACGACAAAATAAAAATGTTGCACGTTCCTGCCGCTAGAGCTCACCTCGGATTCATGGAAAGTTTTTTACACTTCATCATTAGACCATTCTTAATAAGTGTGTCAAGTTTCATAACTGTTGATTTTTTTTTATGTGAAAACCTTTTTCGACTGGGCTTATTCAAGATTCTAAAGTGAAAAAATATTAGGCGAGTTCAGGAAAATGAGATCTCAGGGCCCTCAGCCATCTCAGTCTCGTGAACAGGATTCCTCAGAAATTTTGCTGTCAAATAATTGAGGAAAGAAAATATTGGATTCGCTTGCTCAGTTTTTGACACTGAGCCCTTAGTCCAGTAAATAGAGGTAAAAAAAGGGGGGTTACCCTACAAAAAGGTCGGGTAGTTCTAAATTTTTGATATGTTATATGGTATGGTTGGTAGATGAAAATTTCACAACCACGCCCCCTCCGCCCCCTTCAAAATCCCGGAAAAACTAAAAAAACGGCACTTTTCTCAGTTTTTTGCTTATAACTTCTTTCCAGTATATATTTTTGGAAAAAAATATGACAGACATTTGTAGACAATAAAATTTCCTACAAATATGACTCGGAAAGCATTTTTGTACAACCACTACAAACGGCGCTATAGCTCCCAAAAAAGGCTAAAATTTCGTATTTTGTAAGATTTTCAGTTTCTTCCCTCTTTACAGCACAATAACCCCTTAACCGTCAAGTTGAGGGCAAAATTTTCACAATCAATCTTGTAGATAATTTAATTAGCTACCAATTTCATGTTACTACAGTTGACGCACTCTAAATCAAACTCCCTCTAAGTCGAATTTCCGTCTAACAAGAATTTTTTCACCATGTTTATTGTATACTCCTCTCAAATTTCGAAACTTATTTATTTCTCTCTAAATCAAATTTTTGCACAACTCTCTCTAACTCGAAATATTTTTGATATCTCTTGAGAGTTTGAGTTAGAGGGAGTCGACTGTATTTTCATTTTGTGACCAATACAATCGGGAATCGGGTGAAGTTTGAGAAAGTGTTTTTTATTCAAACGTTTTAACGAACTTACTTTCTTTTCTGTCTGTTTTATACAGTGTACTGGAGTCCCGTAGAAATTTTATTACCAATTTTTCTTACCACCAGAATCGATTGAAGTATACATAGGAGAGTCAGAAAACTTGGACAGACATCACGATATTCTGAACCCTGTGTTTAAGTCGCTATTTTTTTGAGGTAGTGCACAAAATTCCATAAAAACTAAACCACTATTGGTACCAGTTTTGATTAAATGTATAGATATGATAATGATCAGATGAAAAACCAATACAATTAATTTCCACCCACTGCTGCCCCACTTTCTTAAAACATAATATTTTCGGAAAAAATTATAAAAATTCGGGTGTTGTTCAGATGACCGAAGAAGGGCCGAGACCACAAGTGCTATGGTGATGGCTTCCCCTCTTCTTTATTGCCCTCAACTTGGGATTCAGAAACTCAAAAGGCTGGAGCATTGTTTCCCATTCGCACAATCTAGCTTAGCCAAGTCGATGTATTTTGACTTTTTGGACTACATTGTCTTTGAACAGGGGGTCAATTCTCGATCTGTGAAACTGTGAAATGAAAACAAAGTTGTCATTTCAGTTTTCACAGAGTTTTTATCATTTTATCACTTCACAAACACGCGCAAGGCGATTCCCGAACTCGTTATGAAAAACTGTTGTCAAAGTGAGTACTAAAAAGTACTAACATGAAAAATGCTACCACTTGCTCACAAAAAAAGATGATTGATGTGACGTCATAGAAAGACCAAGATGGCGACTTGGGTGTTTCAAATGAGTACAATTTGTTTGTGTTTATCATTTTTCTTTTCACAGGTATTTACAGAATGAAATGATTGTGATAAACGAATTATCATAATATGAAAACATTTTGGCTTGAAGGCGTTATCATATTTATCACTTCACAGTTTCACAGATCGAGAATTGACCCCCTGGTGCTAATAAAGTGATGTTTTGGCCTAGATTGTAAACATAATGCTTTTTTCTTGACAGTAGTTAGTTGGACTTTTACCCGTTTACTTCAAAACCAATCTATTTCACCTGTTCTTCAATCACCATGAAGAACTCTATAAAGACAAAATGGAAACCACTGCTATTAATCAGTTTGTCAAACAGTAACGTTCAACACTCTTCTTACGCTCAAGATACTCCTACTCTCGGTAAGATGAAAATCAGAAATGAAAACTGATACTGGACTCTTTTGCACGTATTACTCGTATTATTCGAAGGATTTTTGGAGGAGAAGGCACAAATGTGAGTTCAATGAGGGTCAATTCTCGATCTGTGAAACTGTGAAGTGATAAATATGATAACCCCTTCACGCTAAATGCGATTCTCGAAGTGTGAAAAAATGAAAACAAATGCCAAAATATTTTCATGTGATATTTCGTTTATCACAATCATTTCATTCTGTGGAAACCTGTGAAAATAAAAATGATAAACAGAAATAATTGTGCTCATTTTATACACCCAAGTCGCCATCTTGGTGTTTCTATGACGTCACAATCATCTTTTTCTATGAGCAAGTGGTAGCATTTTGCATGTAAGTACTTATTAGTACTCAATTTGACAGCTATTTTTCATAACGAGTTCGGGAAGCGTCTTGCGCGTGCTTGTGAAGTGATAAAATGATAAAACGCTGTGAAAACTGAAATGATAACTTTCTTTTCATTTCACAGTTTCACAGATCGAGAATTGACCCCCTGTTCAAAGACAATGTAGTCCAAAAAGTCAAAATACATCGACTTGGCTAAGCTAGATTGTGCGAATGGGAAACAATGCTCCAGCCTTTTGAGTTTCTGAATCCTAAGTTGAGGGCAATAAAGAAGAGGGGAAGCCATCACCAGAGCACTTGTGGTCTCGGCCCTTCATCGGTCATCTGAACAACACCCGAATTTTTATAATTTTTTCCGAAAATATTATGTTTTAAGAAAGTGGGGCAGCAGTGGGTGGAAATTAATTGTATTGGTTTTTCATCTGATCATTATCATATCTATACATTTAATCAAAACTGGTACCAATAGTGGTTTAGTTTTTATGGAATTTTGTGCACTACCTCAAAAAAATAGCGACTTAAACACAGGGTTCAGAATATCGTGATGTCTGTCCAAGTTTTCTGACTCTCCTATGTATACTTCAATCGATTCTGGTGGTAAGAAAAATTGGTAATAAAATTTCTATGGGACTCCAGTACACTGTATAAAACAGACAGAAAAGAAAGTGAGTTCGTTAAAACGTTTGAATAAAAAACACTTTCTCAAACTTCACCCGGTTCCCGATTGTATTGGTCACAAAATGAAAATACAGTCGACTCCCTCTAACTCAAACTCTCAAAGGATATAAAAATTATTTCGAGTTAGAGAGGGTTGTGCAAAAATTTGATTTAGAGAGAAATAAATAAGTTTCGAAATTTGAGAGGAGTATACAATAAACATGGTGACAAAATTCTTGTTAGATGGAAATTCGACTTAGAAGGAGTTTGATTTAGAGTGCGTCAACTGTAGTTACATGAAATTGGTAGCTAATTAAGTTATCTACAAGATTGATTGTGAAAATTTTGCCCTAAACTTGACGGTTAAGGAGTTATTGTGCTGTAAAGAGGGAAGAAACTGAAAATCTTACAAAATACGAAATTTTAGCCTTTTTTGGGAGCTATAGCGCCGTTTGTAGTGGTTGTACAAAAATGCTTTCCGAGTCATATTTGTAGGAAATTTTATTGTCTACAAATGTCTGTCATATTTTTTTCCAAAAATATATACTGGAAAGAAGTTATAAGCAAAAAACTGAGAAAAGTGCCGTTTTTTTAGTTTTTCCGGGATTTTGAAGGGGGCGGAGGGGGCGTGGTTGTGAAATTTTCATCTACCAACCATACCATATAACATATCAAAAATTTAGAACTACCCGACCTTTTTGTAGGGTAACCCCCCTTTTTTTACCTCTATTTACTGGACTAAGGGCTCAGTGTCAAAAACTGAGCAAGCGAATCCAAATTTTCTTTCCTCAATTATTTGACAGCAAAATTTCTGAGGAATCCTGTTCACGAGACTGAGATGGCTGAGGGCCCTGAGATCTCATTTTCCTGAACTCGCCTAATATTTTTTCACTTTAGAATCTTGAATAAGCCCAGTCGAAAAAGGTTTTCACATAAAAAAAAATCAACAGTTATGAAACTTGACACACTTATTAAGAATGGTCTAATGATGAAGTGTAAAAAACTTTCCATGAATCCGAGGTGAGCTCTAGCGGCAGGAACGTGCAACATTTTTATTTTGTCGTTTTTCATGCTTACCTATCCTAAAAATTATTTGTCTTAGCAAAAAAAATTTTGACAACACAATATTGCTTATAAAATTCTCTATAATATTGATTGTGACCAAATTTTCCATATCTTTTATAGTTAAAAAGATATTTGGTGTCAATAATTTGTGTTTTTCTTCAATTGCCTTAAAAATGCTTCATTTTATGTGCTAGAGTATGAAATTTGGCTCAAGTGCTTACGTTTTAAGAGTTCTACTACGCAAGCGTCTTAGGATCTTGTAACACCACCTGTCCATATTTTACATCCAATTAGCCAGTTTATATTTCTGAGATCTCAGAGGGCTCAGAGGACTCAGAAATATAAACACGATTCCTCACAGAAATTCTTCACTTTTTCCCTTAAAAACTGAGACTGAAATTTTTTGGATTCGCATGCTCAGTTATTATTTGTCGCCCTGAATTACATAAGAAAAAAGAGAAAGAGAATTGTTTTGACTTCTATGCGAGGGATAGTGTTTATATTTTATTCTCTTGAAATATAAACTGGCTAAATCTATACTTATCTCCTTCAAGCCCCATTTTAAAAGTCTGAAAGCAAGTTTTTGTTTTTTATTTAAAAATCGAGATCCCGCAAACTAAAATCTCGCATATCAAAATCTCGCAAAATATATAATCCAGTCTCTGAGTACTTTTGGACCGCACTGTTATTATTAATTTGAACTGTTGATTTTTCAATATTATTGTTGTCAAAAGAACAAGAAAGAGAGAGAACATGGAGATGGTATATCCAGTTGTAAAGTGTCATGTGCAAATTGCATTAATCTTATTTGACCTTGAAGTAGAAGATACTTTTAGTTCCATTATAAACGCGTAAAAGACAACCAAAATGGTTATTAACAGTAATAAAGGATATACAAATTTTTTGTTGACGGGTATAGTTATTAGTTGGAAAGAAAAATTATGCAAAGTGCTCTTGGGTAGGTATGCTCGATTCGATTCGATGAATTCGATGATTCGTTGCCGTGAAATTTGAAGTTGCGAGATTTTGATTTGCGAGATTTTAAATTGCGAGATTTTGGTTGAAATTTGCGAGATTTTTAGCCTCGAGATGTAAATGCGATATTGTAAAAAGCGAGATTTTGTAATTGCGAGATTATGAAAAACAAGATTTTTAACTTGCGAGACATCGTTATTCGAGATTTAAAAAAAAAATGCGAGATTTCGTTATTCGAGATTTTGGTTTGCGGGATATCGTAGCGCTCCCGAGATACAGCTGGATCTTTTTTCTCGAGATCCCGAGCTCGCATATAGAGCTCTCTACGATGAATATGCTTTCATAAGTAAGCGGCCTTGAAGCCAATGCAGAAACCTTGTGTCTCAACTTGAAGTTCATTGGTAATTTCCAGAATTTTCCTCAGGGTTTAGATTTTTGGTCTTTTACTGGCATTCGTTTAAATTTCAATGTCCTTTATCATAACTACCTACAATTCTTATTCCAATGAGTAAGATGGATAACAAGACTTGCTCCCTATACCAACAACGTGGACAAAATATGCATAAATTTACCGATTGTATTGCTCACAATATGAAAATACAGTCGACTCCCTCTAAGTCAAACTCTCACGGGATATCAAAATTATTTCGAGTTAGAAAGAGTCTTACAAAATTCGATTTAGAGAAATAAATAAATTTTGGTAAATTTGAGAGGATTATACAACAAACATGGTGACAAAAATTCTTGTAAGAGGGAAATTTGACTTAGGCGAAGTTTGACTTAGAGTGCGTCGACTGTAGTTACATGAAATTGGTAGCCAATTAAACTATCTACAAGATTGATTATGAAAAATTTTGCCCTAAACTTGACAATTAAGGAGTTATTGTGCTGTAAAGAGGGAAGAAACTGAAAATCTTACAAAATACGAAATTTTAGCCTTTTTTGGGAGCTATAGCGCCGTTTGTAGTGGTTGTACAAAAATGCTTTCCAAGTCATATTTGTAGGAAATTTTATTGTCTACAAATGTCTGTCATACTTTTTTCCGTAAATATATACCGGAAAGAAGTTATAAGCAAAAAACTGAAAAAAGTGCCGATTTTTTTGTAGTTTTTCCAGGATTTTGAAGGGGGCGGAGGGGGCGTGGTTATGGAATTTTGGAATTTTCATCTACCAACCATACCATATAAAATATAAAAAATTTAGAACTACCCGACCTATTGTAGGGTAAAACCTCTCTATTTACTGGACTGCCTCTGAGATCTCATTTTCCTGAACACGCCTATTTATTTTTTTTTTTTTTTACACTATCAGATCTTTGCCGAAGAGAGCTTAGTACAAGCAACATCTTGCGACCAAAGAATTGCCAAACACAAATTAAGTGCTTATCAGGCTCATCACTTAGTGTAGTGTTAGTAGTTAGTAAGCAACAAACTACTTAAAACATACACTTTACAAAATAAAATTAAAAACAATAATTATAAAATAACAAATAAAATGACATTGAAAAAATTAACAATTACAAACATTTAAGAGCGTGGTACACTGGTCTTCAATGAAGCTTTGAGTCTATTCTTACTTATATTAAAATCAAAAAAATTAGAGTTCAAATTCAGAATGATGCACATGCGGGTAAAAGGCTCATGCATTCCATAATTGGTACGGTGTTGAGATATATGCATTAGTTCTAGACTACGAGTGTTGTGACCTCCACCACGGTAGTTAAGGCTAGTACAAGATAATAAATCAGGTGCATCAATAACGCCCGTTAAAAGTTGATGAATAAATACAATATCATTATTAATTCTCGTTTGTGCCAAAGTTTGAATCTGAAGAAGCTTAATCCGGTGTTCGTAAGGAGGAAGATTATAAGGATCGGACCACGGTAGTCCTTTCAAGGCGAAACGTATAAAATTACGCTGTACTGCTTCTAGTCTATTCTTATGGACATCGTAAAAAGGAGTCCATACCTGTGATGCGTATTCAAGATGAGGGCGAACAAGACTGTTGTAGAGAGCGAGGGTAACATAAGGATCCTGAAATTCCTTAGACCAACGTTTAACAAACCCTAACATAGAGTTTGCCTTGTTGACTATTAAATTTATATGCTTCGTAAAATCAAGATTAAAAGTAAAATGAACCCCTAGGTCTTTGAAACTATCAACACGACGCAATGTGTGCTGCGATATTTCATAATCAAATGAACTAGGAATTTTTTTTTTAGAAAAAATGATCGCCTGACATTTAATAGGGTTGAGATTTAAACCGTTTTTACTACACCAAATAACAAAACTGGTAATATCTTCTTGCAAAAGTAAACGATCACTCAAAGAGTTGAGTTTATATTGATTGTTTTTGCATATTTATTTTTTGATAGTTTAATACATGGCATGCATAGGTCTAAGCTTCAGAACTAAGTTTTATTAGATACATAATTTCCAATCAATTGTTTTACTTTTTTCCATAGCAAAACGACAGTTTTATTGTTAAATATTGTATAATCTAGTTCATAATACAACAATGCATGTATCCAAAATAATTGTATTCAAGGTAATATTTTCTTTTAAAACAACTGAGGAATTTAGGAACAAAAGGTGACATTTTTCACTTTTTGTTCATTTTCTTTTTTAAATTAGGTCCACAACCCTGAATTCCATCTATACCCATGGAGATTTAGTCAAGAATAATAACATGCATCAAAGAAAATTCAACTTGAAAAAGTGCTTTTGGGACAAAAGGTGACATTTTTCATACAATTATGTAGTTGTAGTTGTAGTTGTTATATGAGTAATGTTATGTTGTTTGTGGTAACATATGCAGGTATTTCTTTTCCTTTTCGTTTTGATTTGAAAGAACGACTTTAAGTCAAGAAATTTATCTGAAATAATAGCACAAGTTCGGAAAAGTGGCACATTTATAAGAACACGGAGTCGGGGTCGGAGAAGGACATAAACAGGAATATCAGAAAAATAAAAATACCGGGTGATGACTGATATTTCCGGGTTTGTTACTCATGCTCTCAAATAAAATTTCCGCAAGACCCATCAGTCAGTTTAATTTAAATAATATTATTTCGTTGGAACACCGTCGAAATGTTTCATGCTTATCGCTGTTTTATCGCAACTTTTTCAAACGTTGCTCTGTTGAAGTAGCTAGCTTCAGCATAATACCCGCACTGCTAGTAATGCTCATCAGTATACCCTTGAGCCTAACTTTGGATAACCGTCAAATATAGAAATTTTTCTTTAGCCGTACCACACGAATGTGGAATTCCTTACCTTACTCTGTTTTTCCTTCCCATTTCAATATCCAGACATTTAAGACAAATGTACATCGTTATCTCCTTTTCTTGTCTCCCTCTATTTCGCTCGCACTGTGTGAAAACATTTTAAGGGTATTCATAACCTGAGTGTGTGCCAATTATTAAAAAAAAATATTTTTTATAGTTTTAAGGTAAGTTATTTAAGTTGCTTAGAAAGTTACTTTGGAAAAATGTTTCGTTACGGACGTTGAGCTTTTCGGAGATTTTATTCACCAAGTGCAGACGCCGAAATCATCACCCCATATTTTTATTTTTCTGATATTCCTTATTATGTCCTACCTCGACCCCGTGCTCTCCTTGCGACTCTGTCCAGACTATTTATCTATTTACCTTCCCTTAATATTATTTATTCTTTATTCAATCAATAGGAATCTTCATCAGGCAATTTTAATTTACCTGGTGCTCCTTATTATGCCCTACTCCGACCCCGTGTTTGTATAAAAGAATTCCCACTGTTGTCTCCATCATTTATGTATATTATGCATTATTCATTCATACACCTTTTTTTTAAATTCACTATACTAAACTTGACCAATAAGAACCATCAAACTCAATTTTTACACAGGGTGTCCGGTAATTTGTCAATAATATTTAAGGGCATGATTCATGGGTATATCCTTAAAAAAAAGGGGGGAGGCTCTATCCTTCGCCTAAGGCAGAGGGGGAGGGGGGTAGTTTCTGAAAAATTGGCTTTTAATGCAAAAAATATTAAAAACCAACGAAAGCACACACAATAATGTACTAAAGCTTTTTTGAAACTGAATAGTTTTTGAGAAATTAAATTTCAATATCAATATTAAAAAAAAAAAATGCTATTTTATTTTTCAAGTTGGTATTTTTCAAAATTTTGTGAATTTAAGTGTTATATTAGTGTTCGATACTCAATGCCCTTTTTAATTTTTAATCAACTTCCGAAAACCAAATGCAAAAATCATTCTTAGTTATTGAGTATATAGTCAATTTTTCAAACATTCCTTCCCCTGCCTGAGAGGGGGGGGGGGGGGGAGATAAAGATTTCCCTCATACGTTTTTTTTCTTAGAATACACCCGAAAATCATGCCCTAAAATATTAGTAACTAATTACCGGACACCCTGTATTTCTGTTGTTACGCATTGCTCCTCTTATTGTTGCCAGTCTAAAATCCAATAGCCAAAGTAGAGGGTGTCCAGCGGAATATTTTCAACTTTAAAATTCACTATAAAAAACTACATCGTTTTATTTATTTTTATTTCAATTAAATGCAGAGTAACAATGCTCATTTTATTTTTAAAAAACGACATAATCGAAATGATGGCCGTTTTTTCGACCCCACTCGCTCGCTGGCACAACAAACTGTCGTTTTTAAACAATGTAAACGTTTTTGATGGCCTTCTCTAGGGTTGTTGGGGCACCATTGTGTCTTCTTGCCTGAATCTTTGTACCCACGACGAGATAAGTTGCGTGCTCGGTCCATCACTTAGTCGTCGAATATTAAAATTAGTACAAAAAGCGTGACACACACGTACAAATGATTCACCGCACTTCAAATATTGCGCCACCGGTGCCCCGACCATCAATAGTACGGGGTAGTTAGACTTTTGCTGGGAAATAATTCAAACATGCAGTTTAACTTCGATATTCGGAAGGGTATTAGTACACGAGCCGAAACCACATCTTTCACAATTTCACCTAGAGTCATTTGGCCGCCATTTTGTTTTTAATGGTTTTTTGTGAATCTATAACACGACTATTAAGCCCGAAACTATGCGGGACTATACCAGAACGTATAATACTCGTATGTGCGAAAATTTTAAACGGATGACTACGATTCACCAAACTATGAAAATGGAGGGCACTATATTGTACCTTGGCTTTAAGTTGGCAACCCTAGGAGGAAAAGTGCCAAACAACATATATATAAAAATGGAGTTGGATGATTCCTATTGGTAGATACATTAATAAAGAAGGCGTATGAATAAAATATTAATGATGGAGTCGTGGGGATAAATTTATACGAAAACGGGGTCGGAGTTAGGCACAATTAGGATCTAGGAAAATTAAAATGCCTGTGATGGTTGGTATTGGTTGAACAAACGTATTGATTAAGTAGGTAGATAGGTTAATATGGTGGACAAGGCCGCAAAGGGGAACATTTTACGAACACAGGGTCGGAGTTAGACATAAAGAGGAATACCAGGAAATTTAAAGTGCCGGGTGATGATTGCTATTGGTAAGGCAAGACATTGTTTAGGATGGAAAATAGGTAAATATGATGGACAGGGCCGCAAGGGGGTACATTTATACGAACACGGGGTCGGAGTTATATATTGTTTTGGATGTACATAAATAGGTAAATATGGTTGACAGGGAGGCAAAGGAGTATGAATATCTCAGGGTACGGTGTACGGAAATGCTCCTGGGGATCAATATATTGCAACTTCGTTGTTTCTTGAGCGATTTCGATGAAATTTAAACAGGTGATAGCGAATACGGATTTTTAAAAGAAAAAAATATTTTCAAAACAGGGTGTTTCAAAAATGTGACAATATATCAACTTCCTTGGTTGATTTGACTGAAACTGACATAGGTGATAGCTGATACATAACTAAAAAGGAAAAAAATATTTTCAACAGGGTGTGTCAAAAAAAGTCAACTTCGTTGTGCCGTGAGCGATTTCAATGAAATTTAAACAGGTCATAGCTGATACAGATTTTAAAAAGAAAAAAATATTTTCAAAACAGGGTGTTTCAAAAAGGTGTCAATATATTGAAACTTCGTTGTTCCTTGGTTGATTTGACTGAAACTGACATAGGTGATAGCTGATACATAACTAAAAAGGAAAAAAATATTTTCAACAGGGTGTTTCAAAAAAAGTCAACTTCGTTGTTCCTTGAGCGATTTCAATGAAATTTAAACAGGTCATAGCTGATACAGATTTTAAAAAGAAAAAAATATTTTCAAAACAGGGTGTTTCAAAAAGGTGTCAATATATTGAAACTTCGTTGTTCCTTGGTTGATTTGACTGAAACTGACATAGGTGATAGCTGATACATAACTAAAAAGGAAAAAAATATTTTCAACAGGGTGTTTAAAAAAAAGTCAACTTCGTTGTTCCGTGAGCGATTTCAATGAAATTTAAACAGGTGATAGCTGATACAGATTTTAAAAAGAAAAAAATATTTTCAAAACAGGGTGTTTCAAAAAGGTGTCAATGTATTGAAACTTCGTTGTTCCTTGGTTGATTGACTGAAACTGACATAGGTGATAGCTGATACATAACTAAAAAGGAAAAAAATATTTTCAACAGGGTGTTTCAAAAAAAGTGAACTTCGTTGCTCCGTGAGCGATTTCAATGAAATTTAAACAGGTCATAGCGAATACAGATTTTAAAAAGAAAAAAATATTTTCAAAACAGGGTGTTTCAAAAAGGTGTCAATATATTGAAACTTCGTTGTTCCTTGGTTGATTTGACTGAAACTGACATAGGTGATAGCTGATACATAACTAAAAAGGAAAAAAATATTTTCAACAGGGTGTTTCAAAAAAAGTCAACTTCGTTTTTCCGTGAGCGATTTCAATGAAATTTAAACAGGTGATAGCTGATACAGATTTTAAAAAGAAAAAAATATTTTCAAAACAGGGTGTTTCAAAAAGGTGTCAATATATTGAAACTTCGTTGTTCCTTGGTTGATTGACTGAAACTGACATAGGTGATAGCTGATACATAACTAAAAATGAAAAAAATATTTTCAACAGGGTGTGTCAAAAAAAGTCAACTTCGTTGTTCCGTGAGCGATTTCAATGAAATTTAAACAGTTCATAGCTGATACAGATTTTAAAAAGAAAAAAATATTTTCAAAACAGGGTGTTTCAAAAAGGTGTCAATATATTGAAACTTCGTTGTTCCTTGGTTGATTTGACTGAAACTGACATAGGTGATAGCTGATACATAACTAAAAAGGTAAAAATATTTTCAACAGGGTGTTTCAAAAAAAGTCAACTATGTTGTTCCGTGAGCGATTTCAATGAAATTTAAAACAGGGTGTTTTAAAAAGGTGTCAATATATTGAAACTTCGTTGTTCCTTGGTTGATTTGACTGAAACTGACATAGATGATAGCTGATACATAACTAAAAAGGAAAAAAATATTTTCAACAGGGTGTTTCAAAAAAAGTCAACTTCGTTGTTCCGTGAGCGATTTCAATGAAATTTAAACAGGTGATAGCTGATACAGATTTTAAAAAGAAAAAAATATTTTCAAAACAGGGTGTTTCAAAAAGGTGTCAATATATTGAAACTTCGTTGTTCCTTGGTTGATTTGACTGAAACTGACATAGATGAAAGCTGATACATAACTAAAAAGGAAAAAAATATTTTCAACAGGGTGTTTAAAAAAAAAGTCAACTTCGTTGTTCCTTGAGCGATTTCAATGAAATTTCAACAGGTGATAGCGAATACAGATTTTAAAAAGAAAAAAATATTTTCAAAACAGGGTGTTTCGTTGTTCCTTGGTTGATTTGACTGAAACTGACATAGGTGATAGTTGATACATAATTTAAAAAGAAAAACATATTTTCAACAGGGTCTTACAAAAAATGTCATCCTGGATGATGATTGCTTTTGGTTAGACAAGCGCATTGTTTTGAATGCTTAATAGGTAAATATGAATAAAATAAAATTTAAAACGTACATATATGTTTGTTTTTTTGTTCACTTTATTTTAGTTGAAATTTTAAAAACAATAAGTTTCACCACTTAAAAGAGAATGGGCATGTTTGAGCGTTAGCGGCCATCAATGAAATTAGTGTCAAACGTAAGGTATGTTACTTACAGTAACAACTTTTACTATAGGCGTTACAATGCACTTTTTTTCGTTTTTGAAGTAAATACACCACAATGAAAAAACTTCTGCACAGTGATAGTAGGCTCAACCACATCCAAAAATAATAAATCTTTCCTGGCCACTCACGCCCATGTTTCATACAAATTTTCCCATTCTCCTTTACTCTGACTTAAGTTGTGAAATTTATTGTTTTTAAAATTTCAACTAAATTAAAGTGAAAAAAACAAACATATATGTACGTTTTAAATTTTATTTTATTCATATTTGCCTATTAAGCATTCAAAACAATGCGCTTGTCTAACCAAAAGCAATCATCATCCAGGATGACATTTTTTGCAAAACCCTGTTGACATATACCTATGTCAGTTTCAGTCAAATCAACCAAGGAACAACGAAGTTTCAATATACTGACACCTTTTTGAAATACCCTGTTTTGAAAATATTTTTTTCTTTTTAAAATCTGTATCAGCTATCACCTGTTTAAATTTCATTGAAATCGCTCACGGAACAACGAAGTTGACTTTTTTTGAAACACCCTGTTGAAAATATTTTTTTCCTTTTTAGTTATGTATCAGCTATCACCTATGTCAGTTTCAGTCAAATCAACCAAGGAACAACGAGGTTTCAATATATTGACACCTTTTTGAAACACCCTGTTTTGAAAATATTTTTTTCTTTTTAAAATCTGTATCAGCTATGACCTGTTTAAATTTCATTGAAATCGCTCAAGGAACAACGAAGTTGACTTTTTTTAGAAACACCCTGTTGAAAATATTTTTTTTCGTTTTTAGTTATGTATCAGCTATCACCTTTGTCAGTTTCAGTCAAATCAATCAAGGAACAACGAAGTTTCAATATATTGACACCTTTTTGAAACACCCTGTTTTGAAAATATTTTTTTCTTTTAAAAATCTGTATTCGCTATCACCTGTGTTAATTTCATCGAAATCGCTCAAGAAACAACGAAGTTGCAATACATTGATCCCCAGGAGCATTTCCGTACACCGTACCCTGAGATATTCATACTCCTTTCCATCATATTTACCTATTTTCCATCCTAAACAATGTCTTGCCTTACCAATAGCAATCATCACCCGGCACTTTAAATTTCCTGGTATTCCTCTTTATGTCTAACTCCGACCCTGTGTTCGTAAAATGTTCCCCTTTGCGGCCTTGTCCAACATATTAACCTATCTACCTCCCTAATCAATACGTTTGTTCAACCAATACCAACCATCACAGGCATTTTAATTTTCCTAGATCCTAATTGTGCCTAACTCCGACCCCGTTTTCGTATAAATTTATCCCCACGACTCCATCATTAATATTTTATTCATACGCCTTCTTTATTAATGTATCTACCAATAGGAATCATCCAACTCCATTTTTATATATATGTTGTTTGGCACTTTTCCTCCTAGGGTTGCCAACTTAAAGCCAAGCTACAATATAGTGCCCTCTATTTTCATAGTTTTGTGAATCGTAGTCATCCGTTTAAAGTTTTCGCACTTACGAGTATTGTACGTTCTGGTATAGTCCCGCATAGTTTCGGTTTTTGTATTTGCGTCAGTCTCCCGTTTTTTGTTATCAGACGTAACTCACGCATTTTTGACGCTACGAAAAAAAATTGTGAGACATACTTAGAATATTGAAAGGAAATATAGATAATTGAAAGGTCTACTTACAACTTTTATTTCGACATTTATTATTTATGATAAATTGAAAAGAAACCCTTTTTTTAACATAATGCAGTACAATTTAAAAAAAAGTACTTATCGAACAAAGTTACAAGAAACATTTTATAGGAAATTAAATGTTCTACAACTTTTTTGTCTGGCATGAATAAAAAGTGAATTACGTGCGAAGATATAAGAAACGTTAAAAACAAAATGGTGGCTAAATGACTCTAGGGGCAGTTGTGAAGAATGATGCTTTCAGCTCGAGTACTAATTTACTTTCGAACCTAGAGGTTTCTATTTACCAGCAGAAGTCAAGTAGTTAAAAATATATGATGCTATACAGTTCTCTACTACTAATATGCGCTACAGGGCGAGAACCGTAAGCCGCATAACAAATCTGTTAAGGCAAAAAATATAGATAATTGAAGGGACTATAATTTTTATTTCGACATATTTTTTTTTAGAACAAAAACATAAGATATAATGAATATACCAAAATCAACCCCTACTTTTTTTAAGAAACTGCAATATAACTTTAAAAAAAGCACTTATCGAAAAAAGTTACTTAACATATTTTGTAGACAATTAAATTTTCTACAAGTTTGTCTCACAATTTTTGTTCGTAGCGTCGAAAATGCGCGAGTTACGTCTGATAACAAAAAAACGTTAAAAACAAAATGGTGGCCAAATGACTCTAGGTGCAATTGTGAAAAATGTGGTTTTCGGCTCGTGTACTAATACCCTTTCGGATATCAAAGTCAAGCTGCATGTTTGAATTATTTACCAGAGCTCCATATAATGAAATCTAACTACCCCATACTAGATACAAGGCGACTAAAAATTCTACAAATCCTGCGCTTTGAATGATATCCCTCCTGCTTGCCTCAACCTACGAGTATTTTGATAATTGCAATTTAAAGTTGAAAAATTCCCGCTGGACACCCTTTATAATAAAGTCCGCCATGTTCATAGTTGTGCCGCGAGCAGTTGTGCGTTTAAAAGATTTATGCTTCGCGGTTTTGTACCCAGAAGTTAGTACCATGCAGTTTTTCTGTTGTCATTTGTTCTACAGATTGGAATATTCAAGTGATATTAAACCTGCTCAATAATTTTGATTACGCATCTAACAGCTGTGTTTGATGTTAGGTCAACAATCAACAGAAAAATGACAATCATACAATTACCAACAAAAATCCGAACTAGTTTTGTGTGCCACCAAAGAATGAAGATCTGACCTCAAAGTTTAAAGTGGTTGAATGGAAAACGACATAAATGTTCCTTCTGCAACCGCACACAACCTGTATGAAGGAATTAATCGAAAATAATATGTACCTCTATGCCCAGTCTCTAGGATCCAGGTTTGGCAAATGTGAGATCGCACACGCAAATAATACTTACGTATATGTATGTATATGAAGATCTCGAATCATCGCAATAAAATATAATAATTTTTTTGTTGAAAACTAATTAATTATCTTTTAAGATGTTTCAAAAGTGGCTCTATCTGTTCCTACCATTAAACATTAACAAAATCGAGTCGTTCAAACCATGTTTGTCAAGCAAATTGGTTAATGTGAACGCCACATTTCCATGAGCGTATCTAAACGTACCTACAGAAGATCGACATTTTCATTTTTCATTAGTCAGTTAGTGCAAGTGCGGGTGTGTGGTACAAGTTGGTGCTGGCTAAGGGTTCTGTTAGTGTGATTGTTTTCTACCTCGACTTATTTGTCATCGATTTTCGTAAATATTTAGTACTAGTATTCCCGATGATTTAACTCACGGTTCGGAAATCGGAATAAACTTCTATTGACATAAAACCCAAGTTTGTCGGATTTATAAAATCGAAATTTCATCCCCACCATTATACAGAAAATGAGAAAAATATATGTAGGTAATCTTTTCTAAACCAGGGAAACATAACTTTCAATTAATTTTGGTAACATAATTGGCTACGAATCTGACAAGGTGGTTTTAATAAACCTGTGTTATGTGTGTATCGAATTAATTTCACTCCAAACAATTTCCTTGAAAATATGCCAACTCTACCAAATCTACTATTTAGTTTTTATTTTCCCAATATCTTATATCTACTACACCTAGTGCACCTACCGTATCTACATTCTACATTTGTGCAAAAACCAGTTTCTTTATTCAAACAATACAAAGTTCAGGACAGTGTTTTATTTGTTGGTAAATGAATGGAGAGAAGAAATAGTTCAATTATACGTACAAATCTGACGTATTAATGTGTTGACTCAACGGATATTTTTCCTACACTGGTTCTTTGTTCTATTTTTATTGTACCTACATATCTAGATTGTGTTTTTAATATTTTATGGTCGGTAACAATTATTATTCTATCATTGAAAAATAAATTAATATGTAGTTTTATTTATACCTACCTACGCTACTACTTTTCTTACTTTTTTATTTACTATGCAGGTATTGAAGGTAAATGAATTCAAGAAGTTGTGATCACCTACCTGTGAAAGTAAAGTGACATACTTTTTATGTGTTGTTAAAAGATTTAAATTGTGTCAGGTAACTTCAAGTCTGAAAAAGGGCGATTGCATCTTGCATTTCTTGTAGTTTACCATTTCATATTTTTGTAATGCAAGGAAATAACAAACCACACCGTAAAGTAAGGAGAACCGATTGGTTTTGACCTTTGCTTGTTTTGTTTTTTAAATAATTTATGCGCGAAACAGTTGCCATTGAAAATTGAATATTGAAATAATTTTTTGTTATTGTGTTTTGATAAGAAATGTCAAACAATACCAATTGTTATTGGTGTTGGCAATGTCCTTAAGAAAATGTTATCGAACCATGATCAGAACCTTCTCTTAGTACTCTCAAAAAAAGTGTTTTCAAAAGGGATCAAAATTCAAAACATTGCAAATGAAATATAAGTATGGATATTTGTATATATGTATGTTTATATGTGTGTAGCGGCCTTCCTGCGAAAAGTGAGTCAGTTTTAATACAAGTGTAGTGTCGCAAATATAGACGCATTACGCTTACGCCAGGGACGGAGTTTTGGTTGGTGAAAAAAAGCTTAAAAATAGTATATTACGGGCGCTCAAGGATTTTTACTGTCCACAACTTAAAAATTTGAGGTTCATATAAATATGCATTTCACAAAAATGAGATCTCATCAATACCAGTCTCATGAACAGGAATCCTAAGCAAGATTTCTCAGTTTTACTGTCAAATGTGAGACAAAAGAATTGGATTCCCTAACTTCTAAACTGACGACCAATTGTAGGTACCTATCTCTTGTATACAAACGTAAACATGTAAGTACAGTGGCTCACAGTGAAAATGGCTCACCCTTGATCAAGTTCTTTTTCTTTTGAAAACTATAGTAAATCGAGTAAAATAAAAAAAAAAAAAAATTATTTTCAATAGAAAATTGTATTTTCGTTTCAAAAACATCAAAATATAAAAAAAATATTGAAAAATAAACGAAAAGCAGAAAATAACAACGTAAAGAGATGAATCCAAGGCATAAACGTGTCACAATTGTGCCCACAGTAGGTCATAATAATTGTTTGGGGTGCATGCTTGGCATCTAAGGTTGACATCTTAAATTTTATTCATGGAATTATGTTCAGATATCATTTCTCGGGTTCAGCCATCTAACCGATAGGCTATCCATAATTCAATTCAACTCAATTTGAATTTATTGTATACATATAAAGGTATTTGTACAGTAAGATTTAAATCTTTTATAGTACTAAGAGATTATGGTGAAGGGATATTGTTTTAATTATTATTTATGTTCAATTGAATTTAATTTAATAGCTTAAAACTATGAAAATAATCAGTTTAAAGACTCAAAAGAAAAAGGAGAAAAGAAGAAGTAAATAAAAGTTAAAAGATAATAAAGGAGACAAGAAAAGCTTTAAGTTTAAGGAAGTAGCGAGTAAGGAAGAAAAATTTCACTTTTAAACCGAAATCGTTCTTAAACTTGTTGGTTAAGAGTTCCATAATTTAACTGCGTGAATAAAAAATAAACGGGATGAATTGAGATAATGATATCGTGATGGAATTAGACTTAGAGTTCTGAGGGAACGGGCTTAATTAAGTTTTTCATACAAATACAGCGGAGTGGTCCAGGCGTGGATCCAGGATTTCGTTCAGGTGAGGGGCAATTTTCGTGAGTTTACAAAATCTTGATGAGATCTACATCAAATTTGAGTACACTTAGTACCACTCTACAAGTCTGATTACACAAAGCAATGCGAGTTGATGAGTTTGAAATGTGAAGAAAGCAATTAAATCTTTCATAACTGCCACAGTATCTCGAACAGCGTGTACTCTGGACTTTGTGAAATGAAGTTTTGCAGTTTGTAGCTATAGCATGGTCTCTTTAAAGCGTTTTTGAGTTCCCTCTTGATCTGCGTAACTCCACAATTATGCTCGGAAAACAAAATGGCACAGTGGTATGTTCCTATTCAGACACATGACGTTCGAGTTTGAGTGAAACTTCCAGCCTCTTCTTTAGCTGGGACAACCAACCCTAACCTTGGCAGTAAAAGGCCATTTTTGAGAACGTCATCAGCATCAAAAATGCATTTTGCGGGATGTTCTCAAACGCAAACTGAAAAAATCAATTATAAGTTTTACTGCACAAGCATTGTGTTTGATAATCAGTTTGCTTAAGTCAAATGTTCGAAAACATCATATGTGGTGCAATTCTGCAGTAATAAATCGAGTTGGCAACAAAAATGTTGAGAAGCCGGAGGACATGTTCATAAATCAAAAAATCAAATGCGTTTGCAAGAAAATTGAAGGATCAAAACCGAGATGAACTGTGTGCTCAGATGCCTTCGTCCATCGATACAAAACCAAACTTTCCGACATTGAATTAAGACACGATGATTATAGTGGAAAATACAAAGAAAAAACAACTAAATTAAACCTTTCTGTCAGACCATCTCGATTCATCCTTCGATTGTGACTAATTTTCGTTAAACATTTAATTTACCATATACTTACTACGTTTTCATTAGAGCCGAAATGAGGTAGCTTTGCAAATCACAGAAAAAGTGTTTTCATTTGTAATTTGGTAATTTCGTTTGACAGCTCATTTCATTTTTGAATTTCAGCTATGTAGCTGTTAATTGCTTTTTGTTGTTGTTTTTGGCTGTCTCCTGTCATTGTGATTTGATATTTTCATACAAAACCTTTTTAGAGCTCTTTGAACTGTGGCCGAATGGGTGTGCTCGTTAGGTTTTGACTTAATTTCCAACCAATTTGGTTAAAATTATCTCATTTCGAAATGTGAATTTGTATAGGAAATGAGATGATTTCGTATCAATTTTGGAAATTTTCAACGAAATACCTCATTTTTTCTAATGAAAACGTAGTATTAGCCTTCGTTAAGTTTTAATAAAAATGTTTCAAATAATCTCAAACCATCGTTTGCAGAGCTGCCGCATTTCGATACAATATTAATATTCGCATCGAAAAATGACGATAATTTGACAATCGAATTGACGTTGACTTGACGTTTTCAAAAACGGCCAAGAACACCTATCCTTAGGTGTAGAAATTCCATCCAACTTCTCTTTGGCAGTGTCGTCGTTCCTGGTTTCTCTCCAATCTCCTTCGTTGGATTCGTACTCTTCTAATAATATGGAAAACGAAAGTTCCTAAAAGCCGAGCTCGAAACACAGGTGCATTTGCATACTCTTAAGGTGCATATCCATTTTAGAGTAAAAAAAACGGTAAGCAGCTCTGAAGAAGTTCTCGAGAGTAAAACACGAAAGTGGACACAAACACAGTCATGAAATAAGCTCACCAGAGGGGAAGACTGATATCCGAGAGCCGCTCTAAAGAGTTTTCCATAGTGAAAGTACTCCTCACTTTTTGTATGAAATTTTTTGGTATTTCTCAATAACTTTATACACAAATGAAGTTTATTATTTTAACTCGAATAAGATATCTTAAGCCCATTTGCTGATACAAAACTTAGATATTTTAGTAGAACATATAGGGCTTATGTGACAATTTATGCAGAGGAAAAAGTAGAATATAAGCTTTTAAGTAGAACATAAATGCTTAAGGATCGTATCAGCAAACTGCAAATGGGTCTTAATTTAGAAATTTTTGAAGCTAATTAATTCGACATTTTAAAGATTTAATTCATTTTGTAAATTAAAATCAACTTGAAGTTTGATAATTTAGATAAGTGCCCCTGCCGCCTCTTCCGTTACATTTAACTATAAAAACCACTAACAAATTTGTAGAGGAGGGTTGGAGGTGGGGCAATAACTTTTAAAATCATTATATGTATTCAAATTGTAAAATTTATCATTCACAGTATTTTGAAAAGTGAAAATCAAATCGATTTGGGATTCAATCTGCTCCCTATTATGAAATAAATTGACTTTTCTCATTAAATGCTATAGGTACAGAAATGTAGCCGGTCATCCATCTTTAATTAAAGACCTTAGCTTTGACGATCGGACATCTAAAACCGAAGCCTTCCACTCAGTCGATTTGAGGGCAATTTGCGATAGCGGAATTGAACCTGGTCAGCCAGCCGGCAACGCACAATCACTCATTGCTGCAACGCTGCGCTACCAAGAAAAAAAATTTAAAAACGTATGCAAAATAAATTTTATTTTTATTACATTTTATTAAATTCATATTTTATGCTTCGTTCGTTCTTGCCCAGGGGGGGCAATTGCACCCATTGCCCTCCCCCTGTATCCGCGCCTGGAGTCTTCCCAGTTACAAGATTATGTAAGAAGATACAATTTCTGGCATCGATGTAGTGATTTAAGGTTGTTCCTAAAATTTGTTTGACATGGTGAGATATTATAATGTTCATATCGGCGCAGTCCATGAATATATCTAACCGAGTCATTAAAAGAAGCTACTTGCAGTTTACGTTGGGATAATGAATCAATGATAGGGTATACGACCTCAGAGTAAGTGATCAGGGGAAGAATAAGACTTTTAACCAGCCTTCCTCTGGTATCGGGTGGAGTAAAGCTAGCAGCCATCCATAACTTTCGAAGACATCCATATATTTTACCAATAACATAGTTAGTATGGTCATATCTAGATAGGTCAGAATTTATTACAAAGCCAAGACTAGTACAGTTTGAACAATTTTTAGAATATCAACAGAAAGTAAAATATTAGGTAAAGTATCCAGGTCTAATTTCTTTTTAGATATTGGAATAACTTGTGACTTTTTGGGATTAAGAAGTAATCCATTTCTAATAGACCAAGAGTGAATGTCACGAAGGTCCTCATTTAAATCGCTTGCTAGCTCAGCTATATTGGTAGGTGGCCTAGCCAAGTACAATTGAACATCGTCAGCATAGATGTGTACTGTGGAATTATTGCAAACATATGGTAAATCATTAATCAACATACAGAACATAATTGGACCTATGATTGATCCCTGTGGAACACCCTGTTTTACAGGTAAAAGGTCTGAAAAAGAATCATTTGTTACAACCTTTTGAAATCTGTCAGAAAGATAGCTTTCAAGTAACCTAACTGCTGAATTACTGAAGTCAAAAAGATGTCTCAATTTCCAACAAAGAATTTTGTGGTTTACTTTGTCAAAAGCCTTCGAGAAATCAAGTAGACAAAGTAACGTTACGTGTCCCTTATCATAATTCTGTCTTATATCGTCCAAAACATTGGCCCACATACAGCAGGTTATACAGACACAAGTGTTGCAGAACCTGCTTGGCTATTAATTTCTCAAAGACTTGATAAACACGGTAGAATACTGATTGGTCTGAAATCGGTAGGATAATTCAAAAAATTTTCAGATACTTTGAGTTGTTTTTGCAACAGCTGACATCAGCTGTGTTTTTTTTACAAGGGATTGCAACAACACAAACAAATCCGGATCGCTAAAGATAAGCAACCGAACCCGCCCATTATTTAGATATTTTAGGTGCCAGGTATAGATATCATTGAAACTCATCATTGAAAATTTTATTGATGGATTTTAAGTAGTTTAGGAAGTAAAATCATTTATTATTTTGATGGATAAATTAAGGTTTAGACTTAATTAATATTTCTAGCCAAAAAAATTATTCAAATAGGCACAACTTTCCACAAAAAAAAACTTTTCTTATATCAATGATTGAACTACCTTACCAATGATCATTGAAAAAATAAAAGTCAATTTTTATGAAAAGTTGGGCCTATTTGAAATTTTTTTTACTAGAAATATTAATTAAGTCTTGAGCTCTTTCAAAATAATAATTGAATTTGCTTTCTAAACGTCTCAAAATCTATCATAAAAGTTTTCAATGATGAGTTAATATAGTAAAATAATTGCTTCTTATCCAACTGCTAGGTACTAAAAATACAAAGTCTTACTGTACATTTGTGTTTAATAAATTTAAATTGAAGTTGACAAAAAAAAAATGAGTTTCAATGATAGCTATAACTGGCGCCTTAAACATCAATTTTAAAAAAGCACTCGACTGCAATAGTTAGGGAATGGCTGTTGCATAACACTGGTCAACACAAATTTTGTGCCTTGGTTCTGCGTATGATTTTTTTATTCCTTACATATTATTTTACGTGTTAAATAAAAAATGGTCTTGTTTGATAAAAGTTTGCTTTTGTAGTCAAGGAGCTCATTATTTGAAAATTCATGAAAATGTGCTGCGATAGAATCAATTAAAATAGATATTTTAAGATGTTAGACTAAGACCCGTTTATTAATATGAAACCTAAGCATTTATGTTCTATGTACAATTTGAAACTTTTCTTTTCGCGGACATTGATCATTTTAAACTTTTCGGAACTTGCGGTTTTTTTTATGTTCATTTAAGCGTGTTGTCATTGTTCTTTTTGTTTCACCGATGTAGGCTAATCGGTAAGTTCCGAAAAGTTCAAATAAGTTTAAAATGATTTATGTTCTACTTAAAAAGCTTATGCCTGTTATACGTTTTCCTATGCGTACTCTGTCACATAGGCGCTTATGTTCTACTTAAATTTTTAGTTTCGTTTCAGCAAATGGGCCTAAGATACACCAAAACGCTAGAGCGTGTAGGCTGGTCCGAAACAAAAAACCATATGAGAGAGGGTGTCTATGTTCCCTTGTATAGGCAGTAGGGGTAGTTTTCTTTAAAAGTAACTTAAACTAGAAAAAAAATATTAAAAAATAACGGCAATACCAAAACGATCATGGTGTATATATTTTTAAAGTTAAAACTCCTTTCTTTAATATAGTTTTGAATATGCTTTTGGAATGTGCTATTCTTAAATTAAACCTTAAGAATAATTTTCCATCATTGTTTCATTTTATTGACCTTGGTAATGACGATTACTCTCGAAGTCCATAAAATCCTAGTTAAAACGTTTTCCTTTTTTTTCTGAGTATGCTCCCAATGAAGTTTTTTTTTTGTTTTTTCTAAATGACCGTGCATAATATTCAATCTTAGAGACATCCTGCATGTCTTTTAAGTTTCTTAACATATTTTCAAAAATGATAGATATTAATGTGAGTTTTGATAAAAATAACCATAGCAAAATGCCTTAGCATCACTTTAACACATTCTTAATAACATTTTAACGTCCTTAAATTTCAAAACAAAAATGTGCGTAGTTAGTGACACAAATATACTCTAGAAATACCAAATGGGCTTAACAATTCCCCTCCGCTCTCCTCTTTTAAGGAAAATATTAAAGAAAATATTTATTATTTCTATGAAAACTATGGTAAGTTTTTGTTGGTATATACCAGGCCTATGGAGAAGAGCTAAAGTAATTTTTATTCCTAAAATAGGGAAAAAAGATACAACCCATCCAAAGTCTTTCAGGCCGATAAGCCTAACATCCTTTGTACTGAAAACTCTGGAAAAAATAGTCGGCAACTTCATAAGTGTAGAAATATAAACAGCTCCACTAAACGTTATAAGAATAATAAGTTTATTTCTCTATAAAAGTTAAAAGATGAATGAAAAATAATTTAAATACAAAATTCAGAAAGAGTATACATTGTATACTTTTAGAACTTATAGTTCTACAGTGTTATAAAAACACAGTGAACATCAAGTGTAAGGCTAAGTGTAAATGTATCTCCAACACTCCTCCTCATTTACTCAACGAGACCACATCTTTCACGAAGCATCTTATGTCTTCCAGCTCCTAATGGTTTCGTAAGTAAATCTGCTAGCATTGTTTCTGTTGGACAATATTTGCACACCACCGTCTTTTTCTTTATAAATTCCTTTACGAAATGATAACGTGTATCGATGTGTTTTGTTCTATTTGAAAAATGCTCCTCCTGTATCAGTTTCAAGCAGCTTTGATTATCTTCGTAAATTATGGTTGGTTCAATAACTATCTGCTGCATATCTGCCAATAAACGTCGAATCCATGATGCTTCTTGACATGCCTCTGATAACGCTATAAATTCTGCTTCCGTAGACGAAAGTGCCACACAAGTTTGTTTGCGGCATGCCCAACTGACAACACCACCGTATACTTTAAATACATAGCCACTGTTTGATTTACGGCTGATTCTATCTTCGGCCCAATTTGCATCAGCATAACCGTAGAAAAATCCATTTTTACTTTCGTCGTTTCTACTTAGCAATAACTTAACTTTTGAGGTTCCTTTTAAATATTTGACAATCCGTTTTAGCTCATTCCAATCATTCTGGTTCGGTTGACTGACTTTTTGTGCCAAAATTGCAACGCTTGTAGATATGTCTGGTCTTGTGTTCACTGAAACATACAGAAGACAACCAATTAGTTTTTGAAATTTACCGTTGTCTATCAAAACTTCTGAATCTTCGATCTGCTTGCCATAGTTTGGATCCATTGGAATATTTGATGATTTTGAGTCTGCCAAACCAAAATCTCTTGATATCTGCTGTATATAATTTTCTTGGTTTAAAGTGTAGTTTCCTTTATTGTCCTTGTCAACTTGCAAACCCAAAAAACTCTTGATATTACCCAAATTCTTCATTTGAAACTTTGCTGAAAGTATCTTTTCCGTTGAAAGAATCAAGCATTTTGATTTGCTGGCCACAAGGATATCGTCAACATATATAAGTATGAAGCACCACTCATTTTTCTCCTTCTTCGAATAAAGACAAGGGTCCACTTTGCTTTGAAGAAATTGGGCTGCTGTCAACACTGTATGTATTGCCTCGTTCCATGACCGTGCTGCCTGTTTTAATCCATAAATACTTTTCTTCAATAGGCAAACCAAATGTTCTTTTCCTTCAACTTCAAAACCTGGTGGCTGTCGCATGTAGATGGTTTCCTTCAAGTCACCATTAAGGAAAGCCGTTTTTGCATCCAAGTGTTGAACCAAAAATCCTTCCTTTGCAGAGATTGACAATAGTATTCTGAATGTCGTGAGTTTAACAACGGGAGCAAACACACGATCGTAGTCAGTGCCGTATTTTTGTGAGAAACCCTGGGCGACTAAACGAGCCTTAAATCTTCTCCCCTTGTCATTTGAACTTGTCTTTAATTTGAAAACCCATTTACTTCCAATAGCTGTTCGGTCCTTTGGTAGATCACAAAGTTCCCAAGTGCAGTTATGCTTCAAAGAGTCCATCTCATCTTTCATTGCATCAAGCCATTCCTCTTTATGAATACTTGACATGACTTCCTTCAAGTTCTTTGGTTCTGTATCTGTACTGTGCACGACATTGATTTCATCTATTAATTTAATAGGCGGAACCCCTTTATTCGACCTGTTTGATTTCCTTATGTTCACAGCTTGTGGGAGCACATCAATCCCTTGCGGTTCTGGATCTGGACCTTCATCTTGATCTTGATTAGAAGCACATTGGTCAATGTTCTGGTCAGTAATGTCATGACAAATATCACTAGATTTCATACTCAATTCAAAATCCACAGATTCAGTATTTCCTTGACTTTTCTGGTTAACCTCAATGGATGTTGTGATGGGTATCTTCCTTTGCGATTTTTCATTTAGTTCTCCGAACTGAACATCTCGACTTACTACAACTTGCTTCTTTGAGGGATTGTAACACCGATATGCCTTGGACTGTTCATCGTAGCCAACAAAAATCATTTGCACTGCAGTTCTATCTAGCTTTTGTCTCTTTTCAGCAGGAACATGGACGAAACATTTCGAACCAAATAATCTGAAATGTTTAATACCTGGCTTGGAACCATTCCATCCCTCATATGGCGTAACAAGTGTTGCTCTGGTTGGTAAACGATTTTGAATGTAATTAGCCGTTGTAACTGCTTCTCCCCAGAACATGTACTGCAAATCCGCATCTAGTAACATGCATCGAGCCATTTCAATAAGGGTCCTATTCTTCCGCTCTGCAACGCCATTCTGCTCGGGTGTATATGCTGCAGTATATTGAATTTGAATTCCTTCACCTTTCAAGTAATTGATAGTTTCGTTAGCCGTATACTCTCCTCCTCGATCCGACCTAATTATTTTTGGTTTCCGTTGAAATTTGGTTTTTACCATTTCCACATATTCCTTCAACTTGGCTAGGACCTCAGATTTTTGTTTTAATAGGTAAACCACAGTATATCGGGTGAAATCATCAATAAAGGTAACCATATACCGCTTGCCGCTTGGTGAAACCGTTTGCATTGGCCCGCAGACATCTGTGTGTACGAGATCGAGCGGAGCGAAAGTTCTAGTTGTTGATTGTTTTGGGAATGGTAATCGGGTTGTCTTTCCTTGCAAGCATATGTCGCACCGACACTTTATACCGCAATCAACCAATTCAATACCATCAACTAATCCTTTTGAACACATTTCTTTCACAACGTGTGGGTCACGATGACCACAAACCCTGTGCCAATAGTGGATACAATTGTCTTTATGTGCACATGCTGAATACACTTTATTAAGTTCCCGCAACTTATAGAGGCTTGAATGAAGATCCGCAACTGCAATCTGTCGACCTTTTTGTTTGATTTCACAAAGGTCCTTTTTGAAATCAACAGTGAAACCATCATCAATCAGTTTTCTAACAGATAACAAATTTCCTCCAATTTCTGGAACAAATAAAACATTAGTAAGCTTTACGGTGCATACTTCATTTTTCTGATTTAGAAACTGTATAATTCCACTTCCGCGTCCTTCAGTTTTTACTTCATTGCCATTAGCAACATTTATTTTTTCGTGATGATCCATATTGAGTTCCGTAAAGAAGTGTTTGTCGCTTGAAATGTGACAAGTAGCTCCAGAGTCAATAATCCAACCACCGACGTCTTTTGCAACCATGAACAAAAACTCTGCGGTGTTTTCAACTTTGTTTGCTTTATTTTGTTGAAACTGACTAACTTTGCTTTTACCAGCCTTGGACTTCCACTTTTTGTACTGAACACAGTCTTTCTTAAAGTGACCCTTTTCTTTGCAGAAAAAGCAGTTCCTTTCTTTTTTATCAGTAATTTTTAATGCAGATTCTTTGCCTATCACATTTGCTTCATTACGACGACTGTACTCTCCCAACAACTTAGACTGGACTAAAGAGAATGTAAGATCTCCTTCTGGACGTGTCTCGAGTGCAGTAATCAATGTATCGTAACTTCTTGGTAAGCTACTAAGAAGCATAGCAACACTCCAATTTTCTGAAAGCTGTGTCTCACCAATGTCTCTCAGTTTTTCAAATAGTTCTGTCATGTGATTAATGTGGGCTTGAACATCACCACCTTCGTCCAATTTCAAGTTGCATATTCTGCGCATTAAATGGACCTTATGACTGAGTGTGCTCTTTTCGTGGTAAGTCTGTAGAGCCAACCATGCATCTCTTGCAGAAGATGCTCGCCTAATATGGACGAGCTGTCCATCCTCCACCAACAGACCGATGATTGCTTTTGCTTGGCTATTACCCCTTTGCCATTCAGATTCAGCAGCAACATTTTTTCCATCTATAATTGGTTTCGGCTCATTAACGAACTTCCATAAGCCTTCTTTTATAAGCAAGAGTTCGATCTTGAACTTCCATATTGAGTAATTTTCATTATTCAGCTTTCCCACATTAAACTTCATACTTTCAGCCATTATGAAAACAAATTAAAAAATTCTTATATGTTTAAATCTTAAGCGATTTCTGGGCTCATAACCTGTAGAAATATAAACAGCTCCACTAAACGTTATAAGAATAATAAGTTTATTTCTCTATAAAAGTTAAAAGATGAATGAAAAATAATTTAAATACAAAATTCAGAAAGAGTATACATTGTATACTTTTAGAACTTATAGTTCTACAGTGTTATAAAAACACAGTGAACATCAAGTGTAAGGCTAAGTGTAAATGTATCTCCAACAATAAGATCAGAAGTATTTGTTGATAGGCCTCTCAATGTACGCCAACATGCCTACAGAGCGGGAAGATCTACAGAAACCGCTTTGTTTGAACTCACTAATGCCTTACAGAAAGCTTTAGACGCAAAGGAAATAGCACTAGCTGCCTTCCTTGATATAGAAGGTGCTTTTGACAATACCTCCCATGATGCGGTTAATAAAGCTCTTGTAAGGAAAGGTGTGCCCAGCACCATATCCACATGGATTGGTGAGATGTTAGCCACCAGAACAGCTGAGGCACTAGCAGGACCGAATATGCAAAAAATCTTAACGACAAGAGGTTGTCCACAGGGAGGGGTACTATCACCCTTGCTGTGGAGTCTTGTAGTGGATGAACTGCTAGAAAAGCTTACTTCCCAAGGCATACAATGCATTGGCTTTGCTGATGATATCGTTATCACAGCCTTAGGGAGGTTTGAAGAAACCCTCTGTGATATAATCCAAAGAGGACTAACTATTACAAGTAAATGGTGCATATCTGTAGGATTATCTATTAATTCTACTAAGACGACGATTATACCATTTACTAGAAAAGACTTCTGCCACGCATGAAACCAATCCGATTGGGGGGCGAAGTAATCCAAACAAAAAGTGAGGTTAAATATCTAGGAATCACACTAGACAGTAAACTCCTATGGAATAAACACGTAGAAATAACCGTCGGGAAAGCCACAAAAGCCCTCATGATTTGCAAGAGATTAGCAGGCAAATCATGGGGCTGCAAACCAACTATCCTTAGGTGGATGTACACCATGATGGTAAGACCCATCATTACCTATGGTGCGGTTGCATGGCACAAAAGAACCGAATTACTCACAACTAGGAAATCACTAGAAAAAGTACAAAGGCTCGCATGCTTATGCATAACTGGAGCAATGAGAACTTGCCCTACGGCAGCAATAGAAGTTATTTATCTATCCCCATTACATGAAGCTATAGCAAGCGCTGCAAAGGGAGCTATCATGAGGTTTGCCAAGGAGGGAACCGGTACTGGCACATGCAATAGCCTCAGGGTTCAAGATTGCATTCCAAAGTCAGCGGTAACAGACCATATTGACATTCCAAGAGATGGCATGATTAAAAAATACAACTTCGAGAAAAACTTTCAAAAGGAGTTAAGTAGCTTAAAGGAGTGGGTAGGTGAAACAGTAAACTACAATCTCAAAACAAATGCCATCAAGTGGTACACTGATGGATCGAGAACGACTGAAGAGACTGGAGCGGGAATCTTTGGGCCTAGAACCAAACTTTCTATACCGATGGGACAGTCTACTAGCATCTTTCAGGCGGAAGTTTGTGATGTACCTTTTGTCTAAGGCTGAGGTAGCTCACCGGGTTCCGGGGTTCTTACTAAAGAAGTACAAAACTTTAGCTTTAAGTCAATTCCTTTATTAAGTTATAGATCCAGAATTGTCTTAATATCTATTATAATGTATTTCGTTATTTAGGTAAATTATAGTACTGCTAGTCTTGCTGCGTTATGACGGCTGACTCCTTGTGTTGTTATTGCCGGTTATCCTCCTGGCTTTCGTCTTTTCACGGAAACTCACGTTGTTTGGAGATATACACATCCAGTGTGGCACGGGTCACGTGCTGGGTCCAGTGGAATGAGTGGGAGGAGTCGGTAAAATCACAGCAACAGGCTGGCAAAATCTCGGTACAACCGGTAAAAATCACAGTACAACTGGTAAAAATCTCGGTAAAACCGGTAAAAATCACAGTAAAACTGGTAAAAATCTCGGTACAACCGGTAAAAATCACAGTACAACTGGTAAAAATCTCGGTAAAACCGGTAAAAATCATAGTAAAACTGGTAAAAATCTCGGTACAACCGGTAAAAATCACAGTACAACTGGTAAAAATCTCGGTAAAACCGGTAAAAATCTCAGTACAACTGGTAAAAATCTCGGTAAAACCGGTAAAAATCACAGTAAAACTGGTAAAAATCTCGGTACAACCGGTAAAAATCACAGTACAACTGGTAAAAATCTCGGTAAAACCGGTAAAAATCTCAGTACAACTGGTAAAAATCTCGGTAAAACCGGTAAAAATCACAGTAAAACTGGTAAAAATCTCGGTACAACCGGTAAAAATCACAGTACAACTGGTAAAAATCTCGGTAAAACCGGTAAAAATCACAGTAAAACTGGTAAAAATCTCGGTACAACCGGTAAAAATCACAGTACAACTGGTAAAAATCTCGGTATAACCGGTAAAAATCACAGTACAACTGGTAAAAATCTCGGTAAAACCGGTAAAAATCACAGTAAAACTGGTAAAAATCTCGGTACAACCGGTAAAAATCACAGTACAACTGGTAAAAATCTCGGTAAAACCGGTAAAAATCTCAGTACAACTGGTAAAAATCTCGGTAAAACCGGTAAAAATCACAGTAAAACTGGTAAAAATCTCGGTACAACCGGTAAAAATCACAGTACAACTGGTAAAAATCTCGGTAAAACCGGTAAAAATCATAGTAAAACTGGTAAAAATCTCGGTACAACCGGTAAAAATCACAGTACAACTGGTAAAAATCTCGGTAAAACCGGTAAAAATCTCAGTACAACTGGTAAAAATCTCGGTAAAACCGGTAAAAATCACAGTAAAACTGGTAAAAATCTCGGTACAACCGGTAAAAATCACAGTACAACTGGTAAAAATCTCGGTAAAACCGGTAAAAATCTCAGTACAACTGGTAAAAATCTCGGTAAAACCGGTAAAAATCACAGTAAAACTGGTAAAAATCTCGGTACAACCGGTAAAAATCACAGTACAACTGGTAAAAATCTCGGTAAAACCGGTAAAAATCACAGTAAAACTGGTAAAAATCTCGGTACAACCGGTAAAAATCACAGTACAACTGGTAAAAATCTCGGTATAACCGGTAAAAATCACAGTACAACTGGTAAAAATCTCGGTAAAACCGGTAAAAATCACAGTAAAACTGGTAAAAATCTCGGTACAACCGGTAAAAATCACAGTACAACTGGTAAAAATCTCGGTAAAACCGGTAAAAATCTCAGTACAACTGGTAAAAATCTCGGTAAAACCGGTAAAAATCACAGTAAAACTGGTAAAAATCTCGGTACAACCGGTAAAAATCACAGTACAACTGGTAAAAATCTCGGTAAAACCGGTAAAAATCACAGTAAAACTGGTAAAAATCTCGGTACAACCGGTAAAAATCACAGTACAACTGGTAAAAATCTCGGTATAACCGGTAAAAATCACAGTACAACTGGTAAAAATCTCGGTAAAACCGGTAAAAATCACAGTAAAACTGGTAAAAATCTCGGTACAACCGGTAAAAATCACAGTACAACTGGTAAAAATCTCGGTAAAACCGGTAAAAATCTCAGTACAACTGGTAAAAATCTCGGTAAAACCGGTAAAAATCACAGTAAAACTGGTAAAAATCTCGGTACAACCGGTAAAAATCTCAGTACAACTGGTAAATTCGGCACTTGGTCCTCTTCGTTATCTAGACCCCTTACCACTGGTGGGGGGAAGTCTTGACTTGGACTAAACGAGTTGTGCCGTCGTTGACGGCGAGTTCGACACTGATTATGTCGATTGTATGGCGGCTTCTTATAGCACTTTCCAGCTGAACCATTCGTGAGTTGTAAGGCTGCGAAGTGTAATTTTCCTAGAATTGTCCCTCACATTACCACGTCATCATTTCTTAGTGAATATTATTCTTGTTATTTTAGGCCAAGCAATGTAGGGTGCGGGGAACGGGCTTTGTTCTATTTATACATTGTATCGCTTATCATTGCCATAGGTGAACGGCAGGAGGTTGGTTGGCTGATAGCATCTTGATAATCCACCATTCAGGTCCTAGGCCATCATTGTTATTAGCAACGTGCAGGAGGCAGGAGGATGATCGCTTCTTGTGCTAAAACTCACCATCGATGTTCTTGATCGTTGCCTATTTGCTGCTTTCAGTGGAGTTCTTCCTTCTTCGTACCTATTTTCTTATGTATTTTCACCACACCTAGTTCTTGTTGTTGTTGTCCTCCGGTGGGTGTGGGGAATTTCTAATTTGCTGCTGATAATCTATGTGATAGCCTTTGGTAGTCAGTTGTTGGTTGCAGCTTGCGGTTTGTACATGGTTTGGGTGCATGCGGTCGGATGGGTAAGTATTTTCTACTTTTCAGGTGCGTTGTCCGGTGGGGGCATCAATGTAGGAAATATATGGGGCAGGTATCTAGGTTTCGTTATGGGAGTTCGGGGTATAGGGAATGGTTGTTAGGATTGGGGCAGGTGCGTAGGTAAGGGGGGAGATGGAATTGTAATGCTTCATTACAAACCCCTCCTTCTTTGGAGACGAGAACCTTCTCGTCTTGAGTTTGGGTTCGGAATTTTTTTTTTTAAGCGGTTTGTTTTTTTTTTTTTTTAATTTAATTTTTTTTTTTTTTTTTTGCTTTTTGATTTTTTCTACTTTAATTCTTAACAAACATATATTAATTCTTATTATTCTATTATATAAAAAAATTGCTTCTTTCTTTTAAACTTTTGCAGTGGTATATATAAAGTAAATTATTTGATATTGCTCATAGTTTTTGTTTTTTTAATTTCTTTCAAAGGAGTTAATAAAAGTTAATCAAAAAAAACGTATGGTTAAATAAAAAAAGGTAAATATATAAATAACTTCAAGAAGAAAGAAGAAAAAAAAAATGGCATACAAAATAAAGAATACGGTTTGAAATAAAAACTCTTATCTAAGTTGCCAAATTCAATTCGGCCTCTCCTGGTTTGGTATAACACATAGAAGCTCTATGTGCCTGAGCTTGACAAGGACAATCCCGAGTCATCCGCCCATCTTCCCCACAGTAAGAGCAGAACATGCGGAAAGGGCGGCGGCAACTTGCTTTAGAGTGCCCTCGCTGTTTGCAATTCCAGCAGTGGGTAGAACGATCGTAGGGTTCCGGTGGTAATGGTGGTATTTGATTAGGTGCTGGACGGGGCAACGTTGGGAGGGTCCTCCGGACTAATCCTACAGCAGATGTCGGTGTTTGACTTTGGTTTTCCCTTTGAATATGCTCGAACTCTTCTGCTAATCCTGTCAGTTCTTCCAAGGTTCTGAAATCTTTGCGCCGTATATAAAGGTGATATTCGGGTCTAAGCCGGTCATAAATTCTGTCGATACTTTCATTTATTTTCATTGTGGGGTGTTGATGGATCAGGTACTGTGTGGCTTGAATAAAATCTTTAGCCTTTTCTCGAGGGCCTTGCCTCTTTTTGGTGATTTCATCCTCTAATTTATTTATGAATCGGACGGGTAGGAAATGCTCTAAGAAAATCTTGTAAAAATCTGGCCAGGTTTTAAATCCATCCCTGTTTATGCGATACCATTCCAGGGCGGTTCCTCTGAATATTTCCGGCAGCGTTCGAAGCATTTCATTCGGATGTATTTTGTAGCAATCGGTAAGTTCTTCGAGACGTTTGATAAATTCGAGTGCATTTGCGGAAGAATCGAATTTCAGGCCCCATTTCCTTACGATATTCATCACCTCTGCCTCACGGTTAAGTGAAGATTTATCAATTGGCTGGGTCACGGGTAGTGTGTTATGCAAAAATCGGCTTTGGTCTTCTAACTGGGTTGCGATCGGGGTAGTAACTGCATTTGGTATTTGATTCTGGTTAACACCGAGGGGATAGTACCATTGCCTACATTCTGGTAACTTTGTCATTCGGTCGTACTCATATAAGGCTGGGTATGCCGTTGCGGGGATTGATGTTGCAGTGGAAGTGGTAAGGGTGGTAGCCACGGAAGTGTGCACGTTACGGATGGGTAGATTCGGCACCGAGTAGAAGTAATTGGTGTATGCCTGTGGTTCAATCACTTTATCACCCGTGGTACTAATGGGAGTGTCCACAGGTTTATCAGGTCGTGAACTAGTGGTCTCGGCCTTATATTCTCGTTCTATGACGAGTTTTTCCACCTCCTCACATAGGTTTTGAGTGGATTTACGGGCCCGTGCCTCCTTTATGTGGGCACTGAAACGAGCACGTAGTACGGTCATCGTTCCTTCTGTATTCAGCCCAGAGCGTGCCATACGCTCAACCAACTCCGCTTTGTTGAGCAAGTAAATGGCTCCTATGCTGGCAAAAATGTCGAACCCTTCTTCGTTATCTGACATTATGTCAATCCTTCGTTTTCCTCAGCGGGTGTAAATTATGGTTTGGTATAGTTTCGTGTTATCTTTAAGAATTTTTTTTTTTGGTGCGGTTAGGCTTATTTCGGTTTGTACCACTCGGGTTTTTAATTCGGTTCGGTTAAGATCGGCTTATCAATCTTCAGGTTAAGGTCGGCTTATCGACCTTCAGGTTCGGTTAAGATTGGTTTATCAATCTTCAGGTTAAGGTCGGCTTATCGACCTTCAGGTTCGGTTAAGACTGGCTTATCAATCTTCAGGTTTTCGGTTCGGTTAAGATTGGCTTATCAATCTTCAGGTTTTCGGTTCGGTTAAGATTGGCTTATCAATCCTCAGGTTTTCGGTTCGGTTAAGATTGGCTTATCAATCTTCAGGTTAAGGTGCTTATCGACCTTCAGGTTCGGTTAAGATTGGCTTATCAATCTTCTGGTTAAGATCGGTTTATCGATCTTCAGGTTCGGTTAAGACTGGCTTATCAATCTTCAGGTTTTCGGTTCAGTTAAGATTGGCGTATCAATCCTCAGGTTTTCGGTTTGGTTAAGATTGGCTTATCAATCCTCAGGTTTTCGGTTCGGTTAAGATTGGCTTATCAATCCTCGGGTTTTCGGTTCGGTTAAGATTGGCTTATCAATCCTCAGGTTTTCGGTTCGGTTAAGATTGGCTTATCAATCCTCAGGTTTTCGGTTCGGTTATTTGCGGTATTCGGATTTTATGAATAGACTTTATAGTCCCTGCTCGGGCGCCATTTTGTGATGTACCTTTTGTCTAAGGCTGAGGTAGCTCACCGGGTTCCGGGGTTCTTACTAAAGAAGTACAAAACTTTAGCTTTAAGTCAATTCCTTTATTAAGTTATAGATCCAGAATTGTCTTAATATCTATTATAATGTATTTCGTTATTTAGGTAAATTATAGTACTGCTAGTCTTGCTGCGTTATGACGGCTGACTCCTTGTTTTGTTATTGCTGGTTATCCTCCTGGCTTTCGTCTTTTCACGGAAACTCACGTTGTTTGGAGATATACACATCCAGTGTGGCACGGGTCACGTGCTGGGTCCAGTGGAATGAGTGGGAGGAGTCGGTAAAATCACAGCAACAGGCTGGCAAAATCTCGGTACAACCGGTAAAAATCACAGTACAACTGGTAAAAATCTCGGTAAAACCGGTAAAAATCACAGTAAAACTGGTAAAAATCTCGGTACAACCGGTAAAAATCACAGTACAACTGGTAAAAATCTCGGTAAAACCGGTAAAAATCACAGTAAAACTGGTAAAAATCTCGGTACAACCGGTAAAAATCACAGTACAACTGGTAAAAATCTCGGTAAAACCGGTAAAAATCTCAGTACAACTGGTAAAAATCTCGGTAAAACCGGTAAAAATCACAGTAAAACTGGTAAAAATCTCGGTACAACCGGTAAAAATCACAGTACAACTGGTAAAAATCTCGGTAAAACCGGTAAAAATCTCAGTACAACTGGTAAAAATCTCGGTAAAACCGGTAAAAATCACAGTAAAACTGGTAAAAATCTCGGTACAACCGGTAAAAATCACAGTACAACTGGTAAAAATCTCGGTAAAACCGGTAAAAATCACAGTAAAACTGGTAAAAATCTCGGTACAACCGGTAAAAATCACAGTACAACTGGTAAAAATCTCGGTATAACCGGTAAAAATCACAGTACAACTGGTAAAAATCTCGGTAAAACCGGTAAAAATCACAGTAAAACTGGTAAAAATCTCGGTACAACCGGTAAAAATCACAGTACAACTGGTAAAAATCTCGGTAAAACCGGTAAAAATCTCAGTACAACTGGTAAAAATCTCGGTAAAACCGGTAAAAATCACAGTAAAACTGGTAAAAATCTCGGTACAACCGGTAAAAATCTCAGTACAACTGGTAAATTCGGCACTTGGTCCTCTTCGTTATCTAGACCCCTTACCACTGGTGGGGGGAAGTCTTGACTTGGACTAAACGAGTTGTGCCGTCGTTGACGGCGAGTTCGACACTGATTATGTCGATTGTATGGCGGCTTCTTATAGCACTTTCCAGCTGAACCATTCGTGAGTTGTAAGGCTGCGAAGTGTAATTTTCCTAGAATTGTCCCTCACATTACCACGTCATCATTTCTTAGTGAATATTATTCTTGTTATTTTAGGCCAAGCAATGTAGGGTGCGGGGAACGGGCTTTGTTCTATTTATACATTGTATCGCTTATCATTGCCATAGGTGAACGGCAGGAGGTTGGTTGGCTGATAGCATCTTGATAATCCACCATTCAGGTCCTAGGCCATCATTGTTATTAGCAACGTGCAGGAGGCAGGAGGATGATCGCTTCTTGTGCTAAAACTCACCATCGATGTTCTTGATCGTTGCCTATTTGCTGCTTTCAGTGGAGTTCTTCCTTCTTCGTACCTATTTTCTTATGTATTTTCACCACACCTAGTTCTTGTTGTTGTTGTCCTCCGGTGGGTGTGGGGAATTTCTAATTTGCTGCTGATAATCTATGTGATAGCCTTTGGTAGTCAGTTGTTGGTTGCAGCTTGCGGTTTGTACATGGTTTGGGTGCATGCGGTCGGATGGGTAAGTATTTTCTACTTTTCAGGTGCGTTGTCCGGTGGGGGCATCAATGTAGGAAATATATGGGGCAGGTATCTAGGTTTCGTTATGGGAGTTCGGGGTATAGGGAATGGTTGTTAGGATTGGGGCAGGTGCGTAGGTAAGGGGGGAGATGGAATTGTAATGCTTCATTACAAGTTCACGCCATAGCGAAATTCGCAGATCGTAATCTCGAAAGAAATTACCGAAACCAAAACATTGCCATTATGTCAGACAGCCAAGCCGCACTCAAAGCGCTGAGCTCTTACACCATCAGCTCGAATGTAGTTTAGGAGTGTGTGAACAGGCTTAATGTCCTTGGCAAAAACAACAGTGTCACACTTCATTGGGTACCTGGTCACGTTGGTGTCCAGGGAAATGAAGAAGCAGATTCCTTAGCGAAGATAGGGGCAAGTACTCCCTTAATGGGGCCTGAACCCTATTGTGGCATAGGAGAAAATGTGATAAAAAACAAAATAAGAGAACAAGAGGAGGTTAATAGATCCAAAAAGTGGAAAGAACTCCCAAAGCTGAGGCAGGCTAAACTATTGCTTGGTAACTAAAACCGAACACGTTTTAAAGACTGCATCAACCTAAGTAGGAACAACCTAAGAAAAATAACTGGTCTCCTAACTGGCCACTGCAGACTAAATAGACACCTAAACATTCTTGGTCTAGTAAGCAGTCCAACATGCAGATTCTGCTGCGCACAGGAGGAAACACCAGACCATATATTGGGAAAATGTGACGCAGTCATGCATCAAAGGAAAAAACACCTGGGACACTACCAGGTGGAAGAGGGCGAACTTTCCTCTCTAAAAGTCCTCCAAATACTCAAATTTCTGAAAAAAATTAAGGTGGAGGAAGAACTGTAAGATGAGCAATCTCATCCAGTTTTTAGGTGGGGGCACAATAGATCTTAAGGTCGCAGTGCGACAACCGCAATATTTCATTCATTCATTCATGGTAAATTTATTTTGACTACCAACTCTTCAAAACCAAATTTTATGAGGGATGTGTGTATTTTTCCATCAGTTTGGAGCATGGTGAATAAAAAAAACATAAAATAAACCCAGGCACTAAAATAATTTTGTATTTTGTTGAGTTGCATAAATGTCCAAGGGTGATCAGAATCCCACCAAAATCACTGGATCTAAAAATAATTAGCAATTTTTAGAAGAATTTGGAAATTGAAAATCAGAATCATGAGATCTTCAACGAAAGTGACTAAAAGAGTTTTACGGCAAGAATGGGATAAAATAAGCCCCAATCCCAATCACACCAAAAAACTAATTAAATCAGTTCCAATTTGTCTTAAATGAATTAAAGGACAAAAAAGACTCCCTACCAAAGATTTCAAAACGCGTTTACTAACCTTTTTACAAATAAAACGTAACTGGGCCATCTTCACTGTGAGCTGAAATAATCACTTTACTTTGTTGCTTTCTGTTTTTCGTTTATTTTTTCAATATTTTTTTTTAGATTTTGATGTTTTTGAAACGAAAATACAATTTTCTATTGAAAATAAGTTTTTCCTTTTTTTATTTTACTCGATTTCTTAGTCCCCTATTACACAATGATTCTTTGCTTCTGTCTATCTTCAAAATTCAATGGGTGCGAAAATTAAATCATCGTTTAATAGGCGTCTTACAGTTTTTCAAAGAAAAAGAATTTGGCTAAGGGTAGGCCATTTTCACTGTGAGCCTTTGTATGCCCATCAGCGTGGGTCAAATTTAACGAAGCTTCGGGCTCAATTTCCCCCCAAAAAATTGGCTCAAAATTTCAACGTTTAGAGGTCCCTCATTGCCACTTTGTTTTTTCCATACAAATTGTATGGAAAAAAGTTGGGAGAAACTTTGAAATTTTGTAACTTGCTAACTGTTGAACCTGAAAGAAATTCGTTTACATATTTAAAAAGAAAATTAAATTTTCTAAACAAAAATTCAATCAAAAATACGATGGGAGTTACAGTATAGAACCGCATTTCCCAAACTGTGCTCCGTGAAGAATATCCAAGTGCTCCGCGGAAATATTGGAAAAAAGTCAAATTCCCATTACATTTGTTAATTTTACGATTCTGAATTTTTCATTTGGATCGAAGCAATCGAATTTGAAATCTTTGGTGCTGACCTAATATCGCATTTACACGACTTGAAATCTGGCGGAATAATGACCAAAACAACAACAAAAGACTCGACAAATTCATTCCTTTTGTCATTAAACCGGTGGTTTTTCAATCATGTAAATGCGACATTATATCATATTTCTTAATGTTTTCGTTTTATTTTGTCTATTCTCGTGCGAAGGAAAATAACGCAATAGAGATAGTGCCGTCAGAACTTTTTGAGGTTGACAATCTGCCCAGTACCAGTTATATGATGATCAGTGCTACAGAAACCAAAACAGGGGGTCAATTCTCGATCTGTGAAACTGTGAAATGAAAACAAAGTTATCATTTCAGTTTTCACAGAGTTTTATCATTTTATCACTTCACAAACACGCGCAATGCGATTCCCGAACTAGTTATGAAAAACAGCTGTCAAAGTGAGTACTAAAAAGTACTAACATGAAAAATGCTACCAATTGCTCATAGAAAAAGATGATTGTGACGTCATAGAAAGACCAAGATGGCGACTTAGCACTGATCTCTATAATACTGTTTTATAGAGATCAGTGCGACTTAGGTGTATCCAATGAGCACAATTTGTTTCTGTTTATCATTTTTCTTTTCACAGGTTTTCACAGAATGAAATGATTGTGATAACGAGTTATCATATGAAAACATTTTGGCATTTGTATTCATTTTTTCACACTTTTAGAATCGCATTTGGTGTGAAGGCGTTATCATATTTATCACTTCACAGTTTCATAGATTGAGAATTGACCCCCAGTTAAAAGGAAGTACCACGATTCATACTTGGATCTTGGATTTGCTGAACAAGTGACAGCAAATCCCAATGTGTAATCTGTGGCAAAGTTTTACCGAATAGTTCTATGTTTCCAGCAAAAATAAAACGTCATTTTGAAGGGAGTCATACAGATTGCAAAAGCAAACCGACTGATTTCTTCAAAGGGAAGTACATATGTTGTACTTAAAAAGTCTCAGACAATCATTAATTACCACTCAAAGACAGTGAACGAAAACGCATTGATGGCGACCTAGTTAGTAAGTTTCTGAGTTGCGAAAACTGGCGATCCCCATTTTAATAGTATTTGTGCGCTACTAATACCTACCTGGTTTAATTGCGTGGATGTGTGCACAGACGTTCCCAAGGCCATGGCTGGACAAATTTCAGGTGCGGCCTCAAGAATAAAACAAAATGCCAAAGAATGCAGCAGTAGTCATTGCGTTCTACACTGTCATGCCCTTGCAATGAAAAAACTGCCACTCTCCCTCAAAGAGGTCTTGGACGAAAGCATGAAAATAATTAACTTTATTAAATAACGATCTAAGAATACCAGGCTATTTAAAGGCTAAGTTGTGCGATGAAATGGGTAGTCTGCATACGTCGTTACTTCTTCACGCAGAAGTAAGATGGCTTTCTCGCGGCAAAACACTGACGCGGCTCTTCGAATTGAGGGCTGAAGTCAGAACCTTCCTAATTGAAGATAATTTTGTTTTGGGCGAAAGGCTGTGTAATGAGCTTTGGCTATTGAAATTGGCGTATCTATCCGATATTTTAAAAAAGCTGAATGATTTAAATTTATCACTTTAGGGAAAGCTAATAACTGTTTTCGATGCCAGTGATAAAATAGAAGCATTTAATAAGAAAATCCAATTTTGTGCTAAATCAATGAAAAATCGAAACCCTGATAGCTTCCCAACGGTCAACGAATTTAAAAAGAAAATAAATTTGGACATTCCCGAAGATATTTTAAATGAGTTCCATATACACCTGCTAGGTTTGCTCGATAGCTTCCACTTCTATTTTCCCGAAGGATACCACTCAAATATTAAGGAAAATCTGTGGGTTGCAAACCCATACTCTGTCCCGTTGGAGCCAGATTCTCTAACATCGTTGCAATTTGAGTGCTTGAATGATTTGACATCAGATTTTTCGATAAAGGAGCATTTTGAAACGAAAAAGACTTTGTCAGAATTCTAGTGCATGTTGGAGAACGAATTCAAAATTTTATCAAACAAAGCTAAGGTAATTATATTCTGCCGTTTGCAACAACATACATGTGCGAATCATGATTTTCCGCCTTCGTTGGAACCAAAACAAAATATAGATCCCATTGCTCACTAAAAGAAGCTTCTGGAGCTATTTAATTAAATGCCATATGTACCTACCTAACCTTATATATAATATATAACAATTGAATATGAAGAAAATTTGAAAAGAAATTCTTCTGTTTAAGTGGAGTGACCGAATATATAATTCAAAGCAATCATCGAGTTGAGCTCACTTGAACTTTTAACTTTGAATTATATAATATATAACATTATTACTAAACCATATTTTGTTTAGTTCACATTTTTATTGTTTTGCGATGAAGTAACTTTTTTCTTGAATTAAAGAAAATTTAAACAAAAATTGAAAAACAGTTATTGCTTTTTTACATATGAACATTTATACCTAAAGCCTAGTTTATACTTCAAAGGGAAGTGAAATTAAATTTGAAATGAAACATCAATAATAAATGAACCAAAAGGTTTTCAAAAAAATAGCTTTTGTCATAATATTTGGTTTCAAAAAACCCATTGAGTTGCATTTTTTTCGAGACAAATTTGTTACTCCTTGTCGCCAAAATAATTGCATTTAGTTATTGACAGTTTTTCACGCCTAGGAAAAAAAATATTTTTTTCTATGAAAACTACACTTCACATGGATGTATAAACCAGGCTTAACTGCGAAAAATGGAATACGCAGAACGAAGTGCTCCTCGAGAAATTTTTCGCCTGAAAAGTGCTCCGCGACTAAAAAAGATTGGGAACCGCTGGTAGGAGATATTCAGTGCTTAAAAAAACTTGTTGAGATTTCACTATTTCTTAAATGAACTAGGCCGAACATTTTAATTGTATTTAATAACAAATAATAAATATAGAAGTCAGAACATGCTTTTCTATAGGTTTTTGGTATGTTAAACTCGATTCTGATGTCAGAAATATTTCATCGGATCAGGTTTTTGAGATATTCCCGTTAGAAAATCAAAAGTCCTTTTTTTCACTGTTTTTCAGGTTATGTCATAATAGTCTAAGAGCCAGTGGTCGGCAGATGTATTTCAGTACGATTTCAATTAAGCGGCGCCTTTTTTTTACACTTCCTGAGCATGGAATGGGCATTCCAAAATTTGGGGTTGGCTACGAAACCTCGCAAATCGAAATTAAATCTCGAAATTACAAAATCTCGCTTTTCATAATCCCGCTTTTAATAATCTCGCAATAACGAAATCCCGCAAACTAAAATCTCGCACATCAAAATCTCGCAAAATTGAATTGCATTACAACAAATACATTTTTTCAATCAAAATGACGCAAATTAAAATCTCGCGCGAGATAAAAAACGACGTCGGCAGGTATATTTTTTGTATAAAATGTGGAGATTTTCGTTTAATCGTTGAATATTGCAACACGCAAACGCTCGAGTCTGTATTGTATAGGTACGGCTAGTCACGCATATGCAACTGCTACTGCAACAAAACAGTTAAGTCACAAGTTGATCGATGAGCGCGCACATTAGAAACTCCACAAGCAATTCTGCCCAACTTAGACCCCCCTCAGACGTGCAAACTGAGTTGCCAGAAACTTTCAGTTCCAGGGTGAGTAGGGCAGGAAGAAAGAGAGTTGAACAAAATCTCCCCGGTCGAGGATTTGAAAAGATTTCTTTGACGTTTCCTTTTACATCTAGGTTAAGGTTTTTCAACCAATAGACTTTCAAAGGAAGTTTCAAAAATTGCCTGGAGTTTTGTTTTCTCGTGTGAAAGGTACAAGAGATTTTTAAGGAGATTAAAAGAAAACGTCAAAAAAATCTCCAGCAACTTGTTTCTTGGTGTGAAAGGGGACTTTGGAAACTGAAAATTGCATGTGCGTGACTAGCCTAGTAGTTTCACGAAATGTATGTATGTACCTACATATATTCTTGTAAGGAAGTGTTTAGAGTTTTGATCAGGAGTATTTAAAATCTATCAACAGTTTTTTTTAGTTCTTTTTTGTTTGGGGTTTTAATGTGATACCCAGAGTCCAGTTATGTACCCGGAAATTAAAATCTTCTTCGAATTACCGACATATTTTTCAAAATTTTTATATATAGTGTTGGCCAAAACATAAGCAACTTTTTCAAAAAATAAAACTCTGGTCTAGAACTGCCTGGATTTTAATGTTTTTATTAATAAATGCTCTTATATTATTACCAAAATAAAATTTATAATAACAAAAATGATGTTTCATAACTAAAAATATTAAATAATCAAATCATGTCCCTTTTTACCTGGTCAAAACATAAGCAACTTATTAAAAATTCATGTTTTTCATTAAATGAAGTGTTTAATTTTTAGTATTTTGTGACAAAACCTTTTATGTGTACTTTATCATCGCACTGCAGCTTCTAGGCATACTCTCTAGAAAGTTTGGAACAGTGGAACCTGGTATTCTATTCAAAGCCTCCTTGACCTGGACAAAGAGATTTTTCCTATTTCTGCCATTTTCTCTAAACTATTCTTGATCTACAATCTCCCATAGTATTTGTATGGGTTTGAGACCAGGATACTGTGCTGGCCACTTCAAATCATGAAGTTTTTGCACATGAAACCATTTTGTTGACTATTTTCTGGTATGTTTCGTATCATTATCTTGCTGAAATATCCATTTCAGGAGAAGATCCTCCTCAGCACGTGAAAGCATGACATTTTTTATGATGTTCTTGAGTACGAACTGGTCCATAATTCCATATATTTTGTCAATCGGACCAACTCCATGTCCAGAGAAACATACCCAAACATCCACGAACCATACAATTTCCCCCTGCATGTTGAAAAGTACCCCCTGTTTAGTCGATATTGGGTATGAGCTTGTTTGATTGACCAACGGATTATATAATATTTTTAGTTATGAAACATCATTTTTGTTTTTATTAATTTTATTTTGGTAATAATAAGAGCATTTTTTAATAAAAAGACTAATAAATACATTAAAATCCAGGCATTTATAGACCAGAGTTTTATTCCTTGAAAAAGTTGCTTATGTTTTGGCCAACACTGTACATGCCTATAGCAACTGCATCAATAAACCTATAACCAACAAAATAATTAAAGATAATCTGATGAATTCTTCATACATACATATACCTACTTCTTAGATAAGATTAGGTATATGTTAGGTACATTAATTTATTTTACCGCATTTTTTGATTTCACAGTTTTGCTATCTGGTTGATATATCATATTTTATAACAACAAAAGGCACAGGTGTGTCGTGTGTCATAAGCATTTGCCTTCAAAGTCCAGGATTTAAGAGTTTTTCTGGCATGGATATGGCGTGTTGTTGTTCTCATCGCCTCATATACAGGGTGTCCCGTAATGAGTGGATAATACTGCAACTGGTGATAGCAGGCCTTATGACTGCTCAGAAAAAAAATATAAAAAAAATATTTTTCTTGTGGTCTCCATGGTATAATTTATTTTCGAAAAATGTTAAAAAATTCAGGGTCTCCTAAAATACCTCATTACAACGGCCACCCATAAAGGATTCTTATTATTTTTGTATTTTTATAATATTCTTGAATAACCGTTCTAAATGATGGGTAGTAAATTTTAACACCAGCTGATGCATTTTTGGTGTTATAATTTTTTAAAATTGTTTTTTTATTCAAAAATAATTAAATTTTTTTTTCACCAAAGTTTGAAAAATAATACAGGGAAAAAAATGTATGAGAACATAAGTGGCAAATTTGATCAAAACTGGCCTGTTTAATGTACTTTCCAAAATGGTATAACACATGTTTGTGTCTACAACCATAACCAATAAAATTGGCATTTAATCTACTAAAGTAGTTTTTGAACATTTTATCAGATGAAATTAAGTTACAAAATTAAGTAAACACTACGACGACGAATGAATGACTCATACTGTTTTTTTAATTTTTATTGCATTTAAAAATAGCCGTTCTTAAATAAAGGCAGTAACACTTAACACTAGTTGCTGGATTTTTTGTTTAATAATTTTTTTAATTAATTTTTTAATAAAAAAATGATTAAATATTTATTTTCATCAAAGTTTGTAAGTTAATAAAAAATACAAAAAACTGAAAACTTTCGTGGCAAATAATGTTAAAAAAAATCTCCTTTTAATGTACTTTCCCAAATGGTAAATCACAAGCTTTTATCTACAGCAATAACACATTAAATTGGCTTTTAATCTACTAGAGAAGATTTTTAACACTTTCTCAAATCAAAATTGACTTGTAATAAAATAGGCATTAAAGTGCATAAAAGAGTATTATTTGCAAATATTGTCAATTCTCTGTCATTACATTACGAATAACGTTGTTATACTGGTTTCGTCAGCTAAACGAATCTTTGAATTTGATTAAATTAATACTGATTAAGAATGTCACAGTATACGCCGCTGGAGTATGCAAATATGCATTTAATATACGGGGAATGCAGAGGAAGCGCTAACGCAGCTGCAGCACTCTATAGAGAGCGATATCCAAATCCAAATGCGCGACATCCGAACTATCGAGTGTTCATAAGAGTCCACCAATGTTTTTCAGAAGGACGAATGCCTGATACTGGACGTGTTCAAGACGCTGTGATGAAAATAAATTAGCGCGAATATGCTCGTTTTATTGAGAGGTCCTTCATTAGAAGATGCAGAGCCTGTATCACAGTGAATGGGGGACAGTTTGAACACTTGATATAAATTTATTTAAAAATACAAATAAATCAGAATTTTTAATACAGTTGTTTTTATCTATCGCATTTCCCATACCTAAATCGAAACTTTTTGAAAGTGCATACTATTATTTTAGTTAGTGAATTTAGCACTCATAATAGTGACACTGGTATATCTATTGACTTTTCCTTACAACTCATTTTTTGTTGTCATCAAACTTTGATGAAAATAAATATTTAATCATTTTTTTATTAAAAAATTAATTAAAAAAATTATAGAACAAAAATCCAGCAACTAGTGTTAAATGTTACTGCCTTTATTTATAAGAACGGTTATTTTTAAATGCAATAAAAATTAAAAAAACAATATGAGTCATTCATTCGTCGTCGTAGTGTTTACTTAACTTTATAACTTAATTTCATCTGATAAAATGTTCAAAAACTACTTTTGTAGATTCTATGCCAATTTTATTGGTTATAGTTGTAGACACAAACATGTGTTATACCTTTTTGGAAAGTACATTAAACAGGCCAATTTTTATCAAATTTGCCACTTATGTTCTCATACATTTTTTGCCCTGTATTATTTTTCAAACTTTGGTGAAAAAAAATATTGAATTATTTTTGAATAAAAAAAAACAATTTTAAAAAATTAAAACACCAAAAATGCATCAGCTGGTGTTAAAATTTACTACCCATCATTTAGAACGGTTATTCAAGAATATTATAAAAATACAAAAATAATAAGAATCCTTTATGGGTGGCCGTTGTAATGAGGTATTTTAGGAGACCCTGAATTTTTTAACATTTTTCGAAAATATATTATACCATGAGCAGTCATAAGGCCTGCTATCACCAGTTGCAGTATTATCCACTCATTACGGGACACCCTGTATACAATTCATTACCCAGCTTATTCATATTTCTTGAAAGAACTTTCCTCCATTCTTTGAAAGAACATTGTGACACCACATGAATCTAGGAGACCCTTTTCCTCACTCGGTGAACCAATTGGAGCTTCTTATGAAGCATAAAAGACTACCAATGTCTAAATCTGATAGATCACTAGGATCATTGAAGTAAAAATCACCAAGGTGAAGTCTTCGTCTATGAGATAGAGCAGGGCATGTGCATAGGAGGTGAGGGATTGATTCTATCTCTTCCTCATCCAAACAGCTTCTGCAAAAATCATTAGAGAACACGCCAAGACGTGTTGCGTGCTTTCCTATAAGACAGTGTCCGGTTATAACACCAATCATGGAGCTAATGTGCAATCTACTTAGAGATATCAAACACTTAGATCGCTTTACATCCATTACTGGCCAGATTTGTTTTGTTGCTAAACAAGTGGCGATATCGTTCCACCTAAGGTTTGTTCTCTCTAATGCATCTTGCCTCAGCAAAAGTTTACAAGTAGCGATGGGTATACCTATATCTGCCTTGGTAGGTAGAAGAGGTAGAGTTGTTCCACTTTTAGCGAGTTCATCGGCCTTACAATTACCTGGGATGTCCCTATGCCCCGGCACCCAACACAGGTGAATGTCAAACTTCTGCGCCATCTCCAGCAGAGACGAACGGCAATTAAGGGCTGTTATAGAGTTAGTCGAGACTGATTCCAGGGATTTGATAGCAGCTTGACTATCCGAGAAGATGCGGATATCTGTAGTTGATATCACGTTTTCTTTCAGCCAAGATAAGGCTTCTTTAATCGCCATAAGTTCCGCCTGGAACACGCTACAATGATTAGGAAGACGGAATGAGAGACTTAATTTTAGTCTTTCTGAGTACACACCGCCACCCACCCCCTCATCAGTTTTCGATCCGTCTGTGTAGATATATCTGTAGATATATATGGACCGATTCATCATCCAAGAACGCCATATCCTCCCAGAGGGTTCTAGAAGGAATGGTGACTTGAAAGTTTGAACCGAATTGTGGTGTTGGGATGGTGTAGTCAATGTGACTAGGTAATCTGAATGAATTCAGAATGGTGGAATGGCCAATGCTATTGTTGGTCTATTGTGAGGAAGCTTGTAGGCGTATGGCCGTATTTGCAGCCACCTGTTTGCTAAAAATATCGAGGGGCGTCAGATATAGCAGAACGTCTAGAGCGGCAGAGGGTGTCGTACGAAGCGCACCACTTATACATAAACAAGCAGAGCGTTGTATTTTGCTAAGTTTGTCGCAGTTTACCGCTTTATCTAGAGCAGTCCACCATACTGCAACACCATAAGTGAGAATCGGTCTAATCACCGACGTATATAGCCAATGAGTAATGCGAGGTTGAAGGCCCCATTTATTCCCAACGGCTTTTTTGCATGAGAAGAGTGCCACTGTGGCCTTTTTAACTCTTTCTTGTATATTAGGTTTCCAGCTTATTTTTTAATCTAAAATAAGACCCAAATATTTCGCTTGATCAGTAAAAGTTAATGGAATACCTTTTATAGAAGGAGGATCTACATGAGGAATTTTATATTTCCTGGAGAATAGAACAAGTTCTGTTTTATGAGCGTTGACACCGAGACCACACCAATTGGTTAGCCTATTCAAAGCATTTTGTAAGAGTTCTTTTAAGGTATTAGGATGCTTTCCTGATACGGCAATTGCAACATCGTCCGCATAGGCAATCACTCTGTAGCCCTCCGCTTCCAGGCATGTTAGCAGCTCATTAACTACCAAGTTCCATAGAAGAGGAGATAGGACCCCGCCTTGTGGCGTGCCTCTACTGACAGACCTTCTAGCAGAAAAGCCGCCCAGTTTTGAGTTGATGACCCTGCTAGTCAGCATTTGGTTAATCAATTCACCAATCGAACCATCTACCTTCAGAGAGTTCAGTGCAGATGCGATTGCAGATGTGTCGACATTGTTAAAAGCACCTTCTATATCTAAGAAAGCAACCATGGTGTACTCTTTATGATGGAGGGAATATTCAATGGTTCTTACTACTAAACTATGTAAGGCCGTTTCTACAGATTTCCCTTTGCAGTAAGCATGTTGACTCGTAGACAAAAGTCGCATGTCAATGCTTGATCGTATGTGGATATCAATCAATCGTTCAAATGTTTTTAGAAGGAATGATGATAGACTAATAGGTCTGAGATCCTTTGGGTTTACTTGGGAGCACTTTCCAGCTTTGGGTATGAACACAACCTTAACCTCTCTCCAAGACAAGGGGATGTAGACGAGTGCCAAGCAGCTAGTAAAGATAGACTCCAGAATTGGCAGAATTAAATCTTTATTCATCTGGAGTTCGGCTGGTATTATGTCATCTGGTCCCGCAGCCTTGTAAGGCTGGAAGCTGTTGAGCGCCCATTGCAGTTTTTCCCTTGTAATCAGACCTTGTGGATAGTTTGGATTCATATCAAACCTATTACGGTCTAAGCTATTAATGTTTTGGGAGCTACCAGGGAAGTGAGTATCCAATAGCAAGTTAAGCGATTCTTCACAGGAATTTGTCCATGAGCCATCAGCATTTTTTAAGCAGCTTGGCATTACTGGATTAGTGGAGAGAATTTTCCTTAGCCTAGATGCCTCCGAAGTTTCCTCTATTTTTCCACAGAAAATTCTCCAGGAGGATCTCTTTGACTTTCTCAACGCTTTTTTATATAATTTGAGGGTTACCTTATAGGATTCCCAATCTGACACTTCACGAGTGCTTTTAGCTCGATTGAAGCTCTTGCGACAATCTTTCCTGAGCGGTTCAAGCCCTGAATCCCACCAATGTGGTTTCTTTTTTCCTCTTACCTGAGTAAGCGGACAGGAAGTAACCATAGATTTGTTAAGGGCTAATGTGAGATCATTGACCTTGCAGTCAAGCTCATTAGTATTAGAAGGAGGATTTAAAAGATGTATTAAAGGGGAAAAGTGGGGAATTTTTGTGAGGAATCGTGTTTATATTTCTGAATTCATTGAACCCTCTGAGATGTCATTAATATAAAGTGGCTAAATGATATTGTTGGCAGGCTATGGGGGTCATAGGATGATTAAGGCATAGGAATTAGATGCAGAATTTGAAGAATAGGAAAACAAAGTGAATAAGGTAAAGAAAAGGCAAGAATATACATAGGTTAGGTAGGTACTGAAACTGATGAAATCAAAGTTTGAAAGGAGATGGATAGTGCAGGCTTTTTACACATTTATAAAAAAAAATTGTTAACAGCAGTTTAACGATTGAAAATGGTGCAGGGGGTTATAAGGAATGTAAAAACAATGGGCGCGTTCAATGTTTGAATGGATAGCCTATCTAGGATAGCTTTGTATCCATGTATGTGTTTGAACGCAAGTCAGCTGTTGTTGACATTTCTCATAGGATAGCTTTGTATCCTGAAATTTTTAGGATAGCTTGGGATGTCTTTTCTGCCAACAGCTGTTTCGTCATCGTGTTTTAACAAGCGATTACAACAACACAAACCTATCCAGATCGCTTTAGTTCGGTGTTTGAACGTGGCCAATCTATTCTATTTCCCAGAAGCAGAGTTGGAAGGGGGATTTGAGGGGGTGCAAAAGAGGGGGGAAATTGTACTATGGCCGACTAAAGTTGACCCCAAAATGAAATGTGTTCAATAGAAATGTTGTAGATCACGCAAAAACCTACAACTTTCATTTTTTAACATAACATCAAAATTTCCGAGATATTGGCGAAAACCCATATTTTTTTTTTGTTTTTTATTTTTTCATTTTCCCAAAAATACACTAGTCAACAATATTAAAGAAACAATTTTTTTTTCAAATTTTGTTAGCGTTTTTTGAAGAGCTGTATCTTTGTGACGAGTGGTCGTATTGAGTTCAAATAAAAAGCATTTTACAGCTTTATGTTTTTTGTTTTGAGATTTGTTTCCAAACAATTTTTTTTGAAGTACCGTTATTGCGTTATTGCAAAAAATGAGACGAGACAAAAAAATTATTTTTTTTTATTTTTTTTGAAGGTCCTCATTTCTATGGATAATTTTTTTTGAGTAAATTAAATGTCATGATCAGATACCTTGTTTATTCAGCTTCAATTCAGTTTTTTTGTTGTTGTCGTACGATTTTTTTTGACATGGTTTATCTGACTTTGAATGAAAAAAGATACTTTTAGCCTTGATTACCAATATCTCAGCAAATAATGACGTTATAAAAATTTCAAAGACAGTTTTGGAAATTTGAAAAAGCGTTTTACAAGATTTTTTTATGATTTTGTAGAAATTATTTTTTTTTACCGTTCACCGTTAGTTTAAAAAAAGTACTAAAAACCGACGTTTTGTGGTCTTTTCGTAAATCTTTTTTTTTCGTTGCAAATATTGATTGCATGGCTTGCGTTGGTATGCAAATTTATAGACTTTTAAATCATCAATATTCTTGTAAATTTTCAAATTGATTCATCGAACCGTTTTTCCTCACCAAAACTTCAAAGTCTTACAAACCAGGTAAAGGAACAAATTGTGGTGTTCCTAAACAATGCGAAGTTGTCATCAAAATGATAAGAAAACCGCAATTCCAGTGGATTTTTTTCACAGTTTTGCATTAGTTAGATACTTTTTTGAATGAAAATGAAAAAAAAAAATAACATTTTTCAAAAAAAAAAAAATTTAAAAAATCAAGTTTTTTTGTTTGAAATTTTTTTTAAATTAATTTTTTTTATTTTTTTGTTTAACGTACTTTTTATTTCATTTCCATTCAAAAAAGTATCTAACTAATGCAAAACTGTGAAAAAAATCCACTGGAATTGCGGTTTTCTTATCATTTTGATGACAACTTCGCATTGTTTAGGAACACCACAATTTGTTCCTTTACCTGGTTTGTAAGACTTTGAAGTTTTGGTGAGGAAAAACGGTTCGATGAATCAATTTGAAAATTTACAAGAATATTGATGATTTAAAAGTCTATAAATTTGCATACCAACGCAAGCCATGCAATCAATATTTGCAACGAAAAAAAAAGATTTACGAAAAGACCACAAAACGTCGGTTTTTAGTACTTTTTTTAAACTAACGGTGAACGGTAAAAAAAAATAATTTCTACAAAATCATAAAAAAATCTTGTAAAACGCTTTTTCAAATTTCCAAAACTGTCTTTGAAATTTTTATAACGTCATTATTTGCTGAGATATTGGTAATCAAGGCTAAAAGTATCTTTTTTCATTCAAAGTCAGATAAACCATGTCAAAAAAAATCGTACGACAACAACAAAAAAATTGAATTGAAGCTGAATAAACAAGGTATCTGATCATGACATTTAATTTACTCAAAAAAAATTATCCATAGAAATGAGGACCTTCAAAAATAATAAAAAAAAATAATTTTTTTGTCTCGTCTCATTTTTTGCAATAACGCAATAACGGTACTTCAAAAAAAATTGTTTGGAAACAAATCTCAAAACAAAAAACATAAAGCTGTAAAATGCTTTTTATTTCAACTCAATAAGACCACTCGTCACAAAGATACAGCTCTTCAAAAAACGCTAACAAAAATTGAAAAAAAATTTGTTCTTTAATATTGTTGACTAGTGTATTTATGAAACTTTGTGAAAATATATCTTGTTGTGTCCTTAATAACCACAATTTTTTCAAGCAAAACCATTGATCAGTTTTTGAGATATTCAATTTTGTTTGCAAAAAATACTTTTCTTCAAATGAAAAAATGTACTTCAGAAAATCATCGTACGGAGTTGATTCAAGGATCATTAATTTTTTTTTTGATTAACTTTTATAGAAAATAATCAATCATGACAGTCTAATAAATAAAACTCAAGATATAACCATTTTATGCGGACCTTATCACCCCTTTTTTCAAATATTTCAAACAAAACAAAAATCAACAAAATAAAGTCTCCAGAAAAAGCCGATGAAGTTTGCTTGAAAAGCTGATATCATGGGTCCTTTTGATTGGATCATCAAGGTAAAAGTCTTCAAACTAAGGGAAAGTGACAGAGCATCATTTTCAATTTTTTTAAAGTGCATTGAAGAGGTTGGCCATAACATTTAAATAGAAAACCAAGCTGGTTTTGAACCCCCATCCCCACCAAAAGCTGAAAAAAAAATTGGTATTTGATATCAGAATACATGTAGGTACCTTTAAAACTTCGTACTCAGATTCTGGTTATATGTACATCATATACATTAAATATGATTTAAATAAAAGTTGTAGATTTTTGCGTGATCTCAACATTTCTATTGAACACTTTTCATTTTGGGGTCAACTTTAGTCGAAAAAAGCAATAATACAATTTCCCCCTCTTTTTCACCCCCCGAATCCCCTCTCCAACATGGCTTGGGGGAAATAGATGTTTTTACATTCCCTAAAACCTCTTTCACCATTTCCAATCGTTTAACTGCAATTTTTCTTTTTTTCGAGTAAAAATATGTTAATAAGCCTGCACTAGGAGGGAAAAGGGAAGATGAAACAGGATTGGGAGAAAGGTTGTCGGCTGAAACTCGTCAGATGGGGAGAGGATATTGGTTCCGTAGTGCAACGTTGCCACAACAATTATAACATGTATCAAGCCAAATACTCACGATAATCCCCACTCTCGGACTACTATCCACCAAACTTCGGGGCCACAAATGTTAGGTGGATTGGCTTAGAACCTATCCCAACCTTGAGACCCTTCGCCCGGGTTTGTAAGATGCCCCCTTAAAGCAAGTTACTTCTGGCGAATCACCCCTCATCACCAATATTCATTTAACTTACCCAAACGCATTCCTGTAGAAAGGAAATTTCATGCCATGACCGGATGTATCATCAGTTCACAAGAAAAGGCATACAATTTCAGCATGGGCCGCGATTTACAAAATCGGTTTATAAAGAAAAGAAAAATAACAAGTATAAAAAAATTGGGTTAATAAAACAAATTGGGGACTTAATAAGAATTCAATGACGCAGCGTGGAAAACTTTGTTCATCGATACCCAAAAACCCTTTTTTATCGCCCTTCACTTTCATGATTACCTCTTACAACTACTTATACCTGAAAAGAGCTCTCTGGATAGTGAAATAAAAGAAAACACTTAATTTAATCCGGTAGTCTTCTTAACAAAAAACATGCAGAAATCCAATAAATTCAATACAGACTATTTGTTTTTAGCATGGATTAAAATACGTATCGGTTGGATGGTAAAATGGTTCCCTCTATATCACAGAAACTCTGAATTTATGATGTTAAACCTTATTAAAAAAATCAATACTAAACTGAGTAACAGAGTTATACAAATATTAAGTGATATTGGTCCACAATTTAATAGTGTTCAATTACATTTATTTGAAACCAGAATTGTTTTTCCTCAGAATATATATGGTCAAAGCTGCCTTCTGTTTCCTGTTCCTCTCTTTTTTTATTTATATTAATTCAAAATTCTCTATATATACAAAAACAAGAATGCAATTTAAATCATTTTGGAAATTATTTATTTGAATTATATCAAATTCAGCCAACGAATCAATAACTTAGTATATTCATGGTCATTTTTAACATTGAAAGGAATAAAACAGCTTGCATCAGGGTTGATAATCTAATTTACATAATATGGGTCAATCACCCAACGCCAAAACAAGTGAGTGTTGATAAGAATTCGAAATATTTTAAACGAAACTAGTGTTACCAATATGCAAATTATATAATTCAAGTGAAATCTGGTGGTATATAACAACTTGTTATAAACAATCCATCTGTTAAGTTGTTGGTAATAGCACCCGCATAACTGCAAGTTGATCAACATCTGATGATTCAGATGAACAAGACAGTAGGTAAGTTTAATTCACAGCATGAAAATGATGAAAATTCTTTGTAAAAAGCCGAGAGTAAAGTAACCTCCAGCTCACATAGGAATTTATTATGTTAAAAAGTTCAGAGTTAAAAAGTGTACAGTTGTGAAGTGGATTTTTGTAACTCTGTTTAAAAAATGGATTCGATCTTTAAGGAAAAGACTTATCTTATTTTGTAAAGCGGTTAATTTTCAATAAATTGGCATATAAAACTTAACAAAAAAGACTATACTAAAAATTCAATTAAAAAATAACAAAAAATACTTCATTTTTATGGCGTCAAAAAAAGTGTAGGTACACTATTCAATTAAAGCGAAAAACTTAAAACCAAGACTTCGTCTGCTACCCGTTCGCCTTAGGACAGCTTTTATGCGTCTGGAGATTGACTTTACTAGTTTCCTTGTCAATTCAGCTGGGATTTTTTGCCACTCTTCAAATAAATTTGAATTTTGTGCCTTTTTGGTAGATATTTTCCTCTTTTGGATCTGTTAATCCAGACTATCTCACAAATGCTCGATGAGGTCTAGGGCTGGGGACCACGGAAGATCTTCTTGTTGCTTAGATGTACCATGGTCCATGGAGTAACCATTCCTTGAAAAATTTCGGTCTTTGCTTGAGGTGAAGTTTCCAGTATTTTTTGCTATTTTTTTATTGAATTTTTAGTATAGTATTTTTTATTAAGTTTTATATGCCAATTCATTGAAAATTAACCGCTTTAAAAATTAAGATAAGTCTTTTTCTAAAAGATTGAATCTATTTTCTTCAACAGAATTACAAAAAGCCACTTCACAGCTGTACACTTTTTTTTTGACGCTCACAGTACCTATGTATCTTTTAAGAAATATCTCATTATTTTTCCTCCATACGTTTGGTATTTGGAGACGTTTCCGCCTTTTAATGTTCAATGTTGAAAACGTTAAAATTAACCAAAATAATCGAGATTTCACCCTTTTGACATAAAAAAAAGTGTTCCCGAAAGGTGGTAACACTAATATTTATTGCTCGAATTTGAGATTACTCAACACTTATCACTTAGAGCATATCCCGTTATTTTCCCAACACGCGTTTGGCATCTGGGGGCGTTTCTACTACTTTTTTCACGTTCAAAATAGCATATAACAGCACGGATTTGATATTGGATCCGAAGAATCTCAACTTAGTGCGTAAGCAGATTTGACTGGATTTCCAATCTGGGGAAGAGTACCGAGCAGCACGGGCTATTTTAGTTCTACTTTTAACGTCCAGATCCGTACCACCTCGCCGCAGTTTGCAGAAGTAATTGTAGGCCATAGTAGTTAAATTGTTCGACTACTTCCACTGGCGTTCTCTTGTAGAGCGGTCTGTGAGCATTAGTTTTGTCTTTTTGCTGTTTATTCTTACACCACTCTTGCAGTGCAGTTAAAACGGTAATATCACGCCAATTGTTGAAATTCTTAAGGTCACCTTTCTTTTGCAGCTTAATAATCACACCTTCCTTCGAGTCCTTGGGATAGCTTTCATTTTCCCAAATGATTTGTATCAACGAATGTTGAATACTAGCCGCTGTTAGTGATCGGCTTTCAGGAATTCGGCTGGTACTCCGTCAAGTCCAGCCGCCTTGTTGTTTTTAGGAGATTTATTGATGTTTGAATTTCCGATACAGAAGGGGGTTCACTGTCAATACCCCTATAGGATCTGCGCATTTCGTTAAGGTGGGGCACTTCAGCACTCTGCTCAGCGGAATCCTCATTTAGCAGGGCACAAAAATGGTCTTTTCATCTGCGTAGCTGATCCCCAATTGATATCAAAGGTGTGCTTTTTTTCCAATAACATCTTTGGATATTAAGTACAATACCCGGATATCTTCTTTGCCTGCAGCGTTTTCCGTATTATATAGTTGGTATACTTAAGCAAAAATGAAAAAATTAATAGAAACAAATACGAAAAGTGCATAATAAAGATAGACATGTTATATTTGCTATAATCTACATTCAGCAACATCTTCTACATTTTTATATCATTTCTATTTTCAACATAAATGTATGTTTTAAAATTTTGTATTTACATTCCTTTTTTTGCAGAAATCAAATGAAGATACATGTAAATCCACCATAACAAATCAGTCTCTTCCAACGGAAATAGGAAGATAGAAATAAACAAAACGAGTATATAAATATTATGTAGAGGTTATAGTTTTGTTTCGTCTGAAACTGGAAGGAAACATAAACGAAATGGTAAGTTCAACATCAAAATTTTGCTTAGCTAATGAATTAAGCATATAAATTTATTGACACACAATAATTTTTATTTGAAAGTTGTATGGTTAAAACGAATATTTTATAAAAATTATAATGATTTCCAACGTGTGATACTTATGCTCATGGATGACGGATATAAGAAAATCTCATGTAAGAAAAACTCGCTTTTTGGACAGACATTCTAAAACACAGTTAACATTCCCTTAAAGTTACATGTAAAATGAATCTTATATTTATAAGAAAACCGTTTATAAGAAAAACACTGATATAAGAAACTTACTCTGCTACTAAATTTCGCTTATTGCATAGAAAACTAAACTTCTTAAATCACCCCGCACAGTGGTTTAAGATGTCGTCGCCCTAGTATTGAAGTGCCGTATACGCCAAATTGCATTCAAATCTGTTATCCGTTTTTTCCTATCTGTTTTCGTTGCTAAGATATTCAGAATGGTTTTGACGTATATCCATCAAAATCATCAAGTTCAGGTATTGTTTTGACGTAGGCGCCAAAAATGGGCATTTGCGTCAAATTTGCCATACATTTTACGCAAAATTTTGTTTAAGAATTGTTTTGACGTATATGACCTCTTATCCTGCAAAACTTCAAATGTATATTCAGTATTGACTTATGTGCATACAAAGGCACGTACACCATAAGCAAGAAAAATATTTCTTTGTGCATAGGATTTTACTTTATTTTTTGACGTACGTGTATGAAGAAAAGAAACTACTGACTTTTATGGCGTAAACGGCAAACTTATTTTGGACAAAAATTCAAATATTTTGAGAACTAAAAGAGTATCAGATGTGCATTAACATGTATATAAAAGATAATTCTTAACTATATATCATACTAAAAAATCAAAAAATCCCAGCGGTTAGTTTTTTGGAAAAAGACTTCCAAACATTTAAACACGATTTCCCAAAAATGTAAAAATGGCGTATACGGCACTTCAATACTAGGGCGACGATGTATGGGGAGGCGGTCTTAAATCTATAAAATCTGATGAAGCTAACCGATTAAAATGAAATTTTTATGAATAATAAAGGACATCCCCATTTTTTAATGCAAATTGTTTGCTTCGTCCACTTTTAAGCGCGTTTTTGAAAAAAAAAGTTTTTTAATCGTTTTTAAGAAAATGAGAAAAAAGTTACATTCAATAAATGTGTAGGAAGTTCCTTTTTTAAAAATAAGGTCATACAAAGTTTTTTAATACTCCCACTTTTTAGAGGTGGTTTGGAGAGAAGTAATACTTACTGGAACTACAAAAATTAAACATTATTATTCGTTAACGATAGTCTAGGCTCCAGGGTTATAAGGAAATCATAAATTGAATTTTGTATGGTCTCTTAAACATTTTCATAAGAAGGTGGATTCAAAATGGTACTCTATAATGCAATAATAATAATAATAATATTTTTTTCAGATTTTAATTTCAAACCCCTGGTCTACCTGTTTTCATTTCAAGGTACAAATAATGGAGTAAGGGTGATTCTTATAAGACGCGAAAAAATCAGAACTTATAGATTAGATTCAGACGATAAAAAAATCGTATCGGTGGGGGGTCTACTTCCCCCCGTTCAGGCAGGAGGGGTAATTTTCTAAAAATTTGACCCAAAATAGAAAAAAAGTTATTAAAAAACAACGAGACCGCTTAAAATGGCATGCTATAGCTTTCTTTAAAGCCATGAATCCAGTCTCTAATATGTTTTTTGAATCAAGTTTTTATTGTAAATAGATTCTGAAAAAAATAATTTTCAAACGTAAAAAAATATTATTTTTGTTTTTATTGTTAAGTTTGAAAATTATTTTTTCAAAAAAATAAAAAAAATCTTTATTTAAAAAACATATAAGAGGCTGAATTCATGGCTTTAAAAAAAGCTATAGCATGCCATTGTAAGTGATCCTGTTGTTTTTTAATAATTTTTTTCTATTTTGGGTTAAATTTTTAGAAAATTATCCCTCCCGCCTGAACGGGGGGAGGGGTAATTTTGAAAACAAAATTTCAAATAGGCCCAACTTTCCACAAAAAATGACTTGATTTTTCAATGATCATTAGTAAGGTAGTTCAATCATTGAAATTAGAAGTCTTTTTATGTAGAAAGTTGGGACTATTTGAATTATTTATTTATTTGTCCATCAAAATAATAACTTATTTTCCTTCTTAAACGTCTCAAAATCAATCATTAAAATTTTCAATGACGAGTTTCAATGATAGCTATAACTGGCGCCTTACTCCATTATTTATACCTTGAAGTGAAAAAAGGGAGACCAGGGGAGTGAAATAAAAATCTGAAAAAATTAGGGAAATTGTTTTTCAATGTTTTGAATCGAATGAGGGCTATCCAAGACAATGTCAAATGTAAGGACCACCCTAATGTATATATGTTTTTCCATAATTTAGGGAAAGGATTTGAATTCCCATAAAAAAGTAGTTCAAGAATTTTTTTGTTTTCGGTGGTCGTAAGACATGAGCTCAATGCTTTTGAAGGTTCATAGGTATAAGCAGCAAATTTTTTGTTTGTATTCGATACATTATGTTTCAGTGTATAATATATGTATGTACTATAAGTGCGACCGGAAAAGACCAGGAAACATGAGAGCCTTAATAGGGGAAAAATAACCAAAAATAATCGTCTTTGAAGTATGCTCATTTCAGGCGATACAGGGGGGAGCAATGGGTGCGCCTTTCAAATCGACTGAGTGCATAGCTTATAACTTCGGTTTTAGATCTCGATCTTCAAAGTTAGGGTCTTTAATTAAAAGATAAAAGTCAGGCTACATTACTGCCGTGTTAAGAAGAAAAAACGTAAGTGTATTTTTGACATTTCGAGATAAACACGTTTTTCTGTTTTTATCTCTATCATTTTTGTTTTGCTGTTGAGTGTTTTTCTGTCGTTTTTACAAGTAAATAATTTGTTTTGCCTTGATTATGTATCAGATGTACAAATGCTTGTATGGTAGTCACTTTTTTTTCTTAAATTGAGTGCTGAAACTTCAATTTTTCCTAAAAAAAAAAGCATGGTTCTTTGAACGAACGTCATTTTTCTTAAGCGTTTCAAGCCATTACAAAAGCAAGTAAGGGCTTTTATTTTTAAAGAATAAAATAGCAAACATATCAGAGATGTCAAAACTGGTCCTAACTCAAAACAGCCAAAAAGTCAGTTACGTTTTTTTCTCTTAACACGGCAGATTACTGAATAGCATTTTGTGAAAAAAGTCAATTTAGATATACAGGGTGTCCCGCACCTGAGTGGAAGTATCTTAGGGTGTGGTTCCTGGGGTTATTCTAAGAAAAAAATTGTATGGGGGGAAAGTTGTATCTCCCCTCCCTGAGGCAATGGGGGGGGGCAGTTTCTGAAAAATTGACTTAACATGCCAAAAGGGGAGATACAACTTTCCCCCTATACAATTTTTTTCTTAGAATAACCCCAGGAACCACACCCTAAGATACTTCTACTCAGGTGCGGGACACCCTGTATATATGAGAATGTTAAAGATGACTATTCTCATCGGCTTTTTTGGTCGAAATGATGATTTAATGAAAGATTATTTTATTTCCTTTCTCCCAACATTTCGACGGTGGTTGCCGTCTTCTTCAGGGGAAATCTTTTGGTATTTATAAAAAAGAAGAAGTTGTTAATGAAATGTATAACGAAAGTAAGTCACAAATTTGTGCCCTATTACACGACGACTTTAGAGTCATGACTTTTTTCGAAATTAAATGAGCACGAAGGTGAGATCAGATGTTTTTTCTCGTTCGCACTCATTGAATTTCGAAAAAAAGTCATGACTCTTAAGTCGTCGTGTAATAGGGCACTTTCAATGAACATGCATAGTAAAGTAGGTACCTACATACATATCTTCTTTAATGATTTCTTAAGTAAGCTTAAAATGGGATTCGAGTATCATAAGTCCATATTTTTTCTTTTCGCACTCTGATTCCTTCAATTCTTGGCACAAACTAACAAAATTTTTAAAAAGAAAACTTCATTTAAAAAAAAAATTGGGATCGTGACAATTTAATGGCCAAATCACAATCTCGCGTTCGGTCGGTCGCGTTTTGACGGGCGTTTTATCGACTTTACGATAATCTGTGTCAAAAAGCGCGACCCTTAAATTTGCAAAACAGAATGTAGCTTCAAGCTTCGGGCGTTGACAAATTACGAATATGACAGAACAAAAGTTCTGTTCCTTTAAATTAACACAGTGAAAATTCTTCACAGAAAAGGGGGTCAAAAAGTCTCTCTTTTATTTATGAACAAAAGCAGCGGTGGGATCAGGAGCTAAATTTGAGCAGGCATACGTATGGTTTTTTGTTCTCAATTATGAAGCAATGAAAAATCAGGATCCCGAAATTTTTTTTAAATAACTAGTCGATATATAAATAACTACGAAGTTACAATGGTTCAAGCACATACATGGCTTATACCACTTACTTGAACCTTAAACCATCATTGGACTACAATTATTCCGCCAAAATCAGCGAGTTAAAATTTGCTGAACCATGGATGTACAACTGGCCCTAAGAAAATCCAGTTTAAACGACTAAAACAGTGACAGTTCTTGCAAAAATTAACTTAACACACCTTTTTGACATTTGTAAATGTCAAAGTGTCATAATGAAGTTTGTACGATGCGAAAAAGATAAAAATTGGAAAAAGGATTTTAATACAACCACACCACTCCGCATCACATATATTCACCACATATCATATTCTGTACATGTTAATTATCATTAATTTTTACCACACAGAAATTCTCATTCCAAAAATGGTCCCATATTACCAACACGGTTATAGACCCTTATTACACGATGACTCTCTTTCTCTGACTCTTTTTGAAATTAGGTGCGAAGGAAACAAAAGACCAAATTTCCCCTTCAAACTCATTAAGAAGGGATAAAAGATATCATTCTATAAGAGGGGCTTAGATGGATCAACATTGTTGACAACATTGCTTGATAGAATCGGAATAAGTTTTCAAATTATTTTGAAAACCATACAACTCTGTTGACAAAATGGTTTTTTTGCGTTTAAACGATCAAACATCAGTGGTTATCAACAATGTTGGACATACTGTTGATCCATGTAAACCCCCCTATACGTAAGACAGAACTTTATTTTTAGTCCCGTTTGACATCTATTCATATTTCAATAAAATGTATGGATTTCATTTATTTAAAAATGCTCAACTTTCTTTATTTACTTTGGTACATAATAGTTGAGTGAAATTCCTTGGAACTTTTCACAAATTTTCACAATTTGCTATCAGAACCCTTAACAAACTAACCTTATGTGTTATGTGTGAACATGAAGTAACCATATTTATGTCAACTGAAAAACTTTTATTGCTTTCGAAGAACGCAAACCAGTGCTCATGTTTTATAACATGCATCGACAAAATTCGTCGAGAAACTTTTAAAAATGGAACGAAACTCATGTGTTTTGTTTCAGCTTTCATCTTTACAGAACCTGGCACAGTGTCCGTAACCACTTTCTCCGAAACTTAAATTGATTCAGGCAATCGAACATGCCCAAGAAAGAGAACAGTCAAACAGCTGTCAAATATTAAAAAAAAAATTTGTAGGTATTTGGAAATGACAAAAAATTAAACAAAAACAATTAATTTCACAGGAATATTTGGTTTATTTGTTTGGTTGTTTTTTGTTAACACTGTCTCGTTTTATTCAATTGATATGTAAATAAAAGGATAAAAGAAACACATTAATAAATTGCCATAGTTCTATTATATCCAATCTGCATATTGAACTGCAACAAAATCAGCTTCAAACATGTACAATGATTTGTATTGATGCTGTTTTCGTTGTATTTATTAATAAAAACAAACACAATCTTTAGTTTAACTATTTAAAGAATTACTAATCTCTTTTAAATCTGAGATATAAAATTGAATTAAATATTTATCAAAACACTTCCCGCACCAAAAAGAGAATAACACAAAAAAAAGAAAACGTCTATTTCAGCTGTCAAAGCGCCACCGAAATAGAAAATAGATCTATTCGGGCGTTTGGCTCAGGCTTACGATATTTACGATCTGAGGCAAGCCCGACGCCTGAGGTAACATTTAAGATTGCCCCATAAGAGTCCATTGTTTCTATTGAATATGTCAAAGTCGGCGCGACCGAACGCTTGATTGTGGTTTGGCTATAAAGTAAAAATGCTGAATTCTGGCCGTCCCGTGAGTGCAATAGTGACCTAACTGCATTTTTCATCATTTTCAGTAAAGCAAAAACGAAAAACAGATTACCTACTTTCAAACGCGTGTAGTTTTAAAATTTTTCAAAAGCTTGTAGTTTCAATCATATAAAACAAACTTTTAATTTTTTTTACAATATGATCGAAAGATTAAAGGTTTTTGACTTTGTATTCATGATCCTTCAAAATACCGTTATAACAGATCAGATAGGCCACTCTGCACTTGAGGTTTTAATTTTTTGTGGTTGGCCTCTGAGTGCAAAAAGGCCTGTAACTATGGCAATAACGTTTCAATTCAAAAAACTTAATAATTTTGAATGAACAAAAACAACTTGTGTGTGTTGACCAAGTATATAGGAGTTATAGCTATTTCACGAGAGCCACCTCGATCATCAGACTCCTTTAGTGGCGCTTAGTCTGGTTATGCTGGTATTAATTGAAAAAATCATTGCCGTCAGCTGGGAGCGAATTATGAACCTTGCAATTCAGAGGCTGATGTACTACACACTCCGCCACTGAAGCCACATGTTGCAATTGCAACAGCGACTAGCATTTTTATAAACACACACAAGTTTGCTATTGTTCAGTATAAATTGATACATAATTCTCAGCATGCACTGCACTTGTGTGGATTTCCATTTACACACAAAACCCCACTTAATTTAAAAAATTTAAATTCAGAAATATTATTAAATACATACAGATTCAGTTTTCGTAATAAAAACATTTTCAATATGTTTCCAATAAATCCTGCTTGTACCTTGTTGTTTATGGCATTTTGTCTACCATAACAAAATGCCAGAAATGTTTTGAAGCTTTTTGGAAATCCAGAAGTTCATTCGTATAGACCGAGAGTCAACGACATAAAAATTCAAGTCATTTGCGTAACATTGTAAGTCATATCAATAATAGCCTTTGAGGGGTTGCACCAATAACCGTTTGTCTGCCTACCTAAAAACGTGTCGAACAGGTGTAAAATTTGACGTAAAATTTTAAAATCGATTTATTTCAGTGCCTATTGGTCGAAAGGAAAAAGTCTGCATACAACAAATATTAAGCTAACAACTTAGAAGAATTGTTGTCATAGGTCAAACTCTCTTTAGTTAGTCCTTAAGAAGATAGAGAGCAATGAAGTTACTAAAAACCACTCATGTTTTTTGGAAATTTCATTGCTCTCTATCTTCTTAAGGGCTAACTATAGAGAGTTTGACATGAGTTTCAAGTTAGCAAAGCAACTTTGACGAATCGAAAAATGGTTATTTGGATTACTTGCCGTTAGTTAGTCATTAATTATTTGTGAAAAATTCAATTTGATCGTTATTTTTGGGTGCTTTGCTAACTCTCATCATGGATCGAAAAATGGATAGGTGCATAATTTTCATTAATAAGTCGTTGATTAGTTGTGGAAATTTCGAATTTGTCGTTCAATGTTTTCTACGTTTTTTGGGTTCCTTGCTAACTTGACATCGAGTTAGCATAGCACCATCTAGAAAAGGGGTAAAAACTTCTAAGACCAAATGGTTTATTGCTAAATATTCACTGGTTAGTTAGTCATTAATGAGTTTTGGCTATTTCGAATTTTTCGTTCTATGTTTTCTATGTTTTGTTTTCAAAAAATGCTAAAAACTTCTAAGACTTAATAATTTGCCATTAATTAATCGTTAATTAGTTGTTACAAATTATTTTTTTTCGTGCGATGTTTTCCATGCATTTTTCTACGAAATTACCTTATTTGACCCACTGAAAACGTAATAAAGCGTTCAATATAATCAATTGTAAACTCTTTTTAAATGTTACTTCATTACGAATTAAGGAATAAAAAACAAAAACATAGAAAACATTGCACGACAATGTTAAAACTGTCACAATATACAAATACAATCAATGGCTAATTGAAGACAAATAATTAATCAATTAAAATTTCAATATTATTAAGGTTCTAATGGTTCTAAGAAGTTTTCCTGGCACTTTGCTGATTTCATATTAATTTATGGAAATCAAAGCAGAAACATAGAAAACATTGCACGAAAAAATCTAATTTGTAACAACTAATTAACGATTAATTAATTAATTAAGCAGTGAAATGTTAAGTCTTAGAAGTTTTTACCATTTTTTGAAAAAAAAAATCATAGAAAACATAGAACGAAAAATTCGAAATAGCCAAAACTCATTAATGACTAATTAACAAGTGAATATTTAACCATAAACCATTTGGTCTAAGAAGTTTTTACCCCTTTTCGAGATGGTGCTATGCCAACTCGATGTCAAGTTAGCAAGGAACCCAAAGAACGTAGAAAACATTGGACGACAAATTCGTAACTGTCACAACTAATTTAAGACTAGTTAACGATGAATTACTAAGCCATAAACCATTCGGTATTAGCAGTTTTTACCATTTTAGTAGGTGGTGCTTTGCTAACTTGATATCAAGCTATTAAAGGACCCAAAAGAACATAGAAAACATTACACGATTGAATTCAATTTTTCACAACTAATTAAAGACTTACTAACGGCAATTATCAAGCAATAAGAAATTTAGTATAAAGGGCTTTTACCGCTTTGGGAGTTATGTCAAAGTAGCAAAGCACTTAAAAAAAACATAAAAAGCATTGAACGACAAATTCGAAATTGTCACAACTAATTAACGACTAATTAACAACAAATTATCCAACTAACCATTTTTTGACCTATGACAACAATTTTCCAAAATTGCTAGCTAAATATTTGTTGTATGCACACTTTTTACCTTCGACCAAAAGGTATTGAAATAAATCGATGCAAAAAATGAACGTCAAATTTTACACCTCGGTTTCTAGAAGTTCTACGAAAAAGTGATTCATACAAAAAATTTAGAAAATAAAATGTTCTATCTTTTATGTTAACAACATTTTTTTCGATATTTTTAATATTTAAAAAGTTACAAGCCAACAAAAGTTTTTTTTTTATTTTCTAAGTGTTTTCGAAAATTTAGCACATTCGCCATAGTAAATTAAAAAAAAATTCTATGAAAAGTTTGTTGGCCACTAAATTTTCAATAATTTTTCTATATAACTTTTGTCTGTATTCCAATAAATGACAAAGATATCAATATTTTTGTATTAACAGTTTTATATTGTTTTCCAAAAAAAAATGAAAGTCATGACTTTTAAAACGGCTCTCTATGCTTAAGAGTGTTCCGAACTGAACAAAACCAGTCATTTGCTAACTTTTTTGGTTGCATATATAAGACCGGTTTTTTCATTGTCATCAGATACTTTATTTTATAAAACTTTGTATTTTTACTAATTGGTCACTAGTAGGCGAATTATTGTACTAAAGAAAACCATATTGTAAAAGTAACTGATTTTAACTTCCAAATTTACATAAATTTTCTGTCAAAAAGTGCTTTGTGAGAATTTAAAATTTCAATATCAAATGATACAATTATGATTATGTACTAATTAATGAGAATCGTGAAAATAAATCGAATTTATATCCACTAAGAAAGAAATTATCAAAAAAATACCGTTAGGTATAACAAATTGACTGTCAAAATGCGTTTTTTTCAAAATTTACAAGCATTATTATTCTGTATTAGGTAAAAACAAAAAATTTTCTTAAATAGTGCCCTAATATTAGCCCAGGAAAATTAGACAAAAAAATGGCCAAACTTCGAAAAAATTGCGACAAAGCTGATTTTTGGTGGAGTGGCTTATTATGACGTCTTAAGCATTTCCTGAAAAGTACCTTAAATTTGGCCCGGGCTAAATTTTTTAGGGGGGGTGAAAGGGTTTCAAGTTCATTTTTTGGGAATTGCTCCTAAACTATCGGTTTTATTGAAAAAATGTTAGAGTAAAAATTAAAGCTGATGTTATTCTACACAAAAAATGTTAACATACTTTTTTTCGTAGAACCAATAGTTTCAGAGATAAACGTTCAAGAACTTCATGGTGCAGTGAGTTTAGTCTAAAAAATGTATAAAATTTTTGCTTATCGCTGGGCAAATTTTGTTTTGTGATTTATGTTTAAGTTCAACTCCGTATTGTAAAATCAAGTTTTTAGGGTGTTAGGGGAAAGGGAACGGCCGCCATCTTGAAAACAAGGTTGATTTTGTTTTTGTTTAAAAACTCGTTGAAATTGCGTTTTTCAAAAAAATGACAAAAGGACAGATTTTAGACGATTAAATTATCTAAAAAATGAGCCATTAAACAGCTCTGTATGTTTATTAATCTCAAAGTTACAGCGGATCAAAGGTCACCTATGCCTCATATATGGTGGGGATGAAATGACGTTTTTAAGGTTTTTCGCTTATTTGTGAATTTTTTTGATGATGTCTAGAATATATTTTGCACTGCTCTTGATTGTCTGTAAAATGAGTCTTCTATTCTGACCAAAAAAATTCACAAATAAGCGAAAAACCTAAAAAAACGTCATTTCATCCCCACCATATATGAGGCATAGGTGACCTTTGATCCGCTGTAACTTTGGGATTAATTAACATACAGAGCTGTTTAATGGCTCATTTTTTAAATAATTTAATCGCCTAAAATCTGTCCTTTTGTCATTTTTTTTGAAAAACGCAATATCAACGAGTTATTAAACAAAAACAAAATCAACCTTGTTTTCAAGATGGCGGCCGTTCCCTTTCCCCTACCACCCCAAAAACTTTATTTTACAATAAAGAGTTGTACTTAAACAAAAATCACAAAACAAAATTTGCCCAGCGATAAGCAAAAATTTTATAAACTTTTTGGACTAAACTCACTGCACCATGAAGTTCTTGAACGTTTTTCTCTGAAACTATTGGTTCTACGAAAAAAAGTATGTTAACATTTTTTGTGTAGAATAACATCAGCTTTAATTTTTACCTTCACATTTTTTCAATAAAACTGATTGTTTAGGAGAAATTCCCAAAAAAATTAGCTTCAACCCCTTTCACCCCCCCTAAAAAATTTAGCCCCGGCCCAAATTTAGGTTACTTTTCAGGAAATGCTTAAGACGTCATAATAAGCCACTTCACCAAAAATCAGCTTTGTCGCAATTTTTTCGAAGTGAAAGTCTAATTTTCCTGGGCTATATGGAATTAAATGTTATCAAACATTTTTTTGGCAAAAATGCTAAGTGTTTGAAAAACAGCCATTTTCGCAATTTCCTAGTTTTCTTAGAAGCTTTTACCAAAAAATAGAGCACAAATTAATTTTTTTTTCCAATGATGTCCTAGAGAATAAGTTTATCTGTTTATCACTTTCATCATAAAATGAAGCAATGTCCAAGATAATAAATTAAAGTATTAAAATGGGAAAAGAAGCCTAAAATAGGAAAAAAAATGAAAACAACTGCAATAAGGAAATACTGCCCAAATGTGTAAAATCAAATAGTCCGCGCTTCGGAGGAGTTGGGTGCATCGTGCGAGGAGCTTTCAACGCTGACGCGTACAACCATGCATCGCGTTTGGATCGGGAACGCGGTGTGGTGTTACGACCAGCGCAGCGGCTTGATGACCCGTGATGTGGCGACAACCCAAGAACCCCACCGCGCTACATCGCAACGCCTCAATCCGAACACGGTCTACGTACGTACCTACTTATACGTGTCACCACCAACAGCTTGCGATATTCGCCCCCCTTCCCTCTCCAGATACCATTTTTTTACCTAAATATTTAAAAAAAATTACCTACATATGTACATACATATGTAGGTATACATAATCAGAAACAAAATATCACCTTTCTCAAACATTTTCGAAAACTGCGTATTTTTTTAAATCAATTTTGGAAATATCACCCGAAATTGAGGAAATATCGCCCTAGTTTTACAAAAACAATTTACATGCTTAGATAATATTTCCATTTCATTATTCAAAAAGTACTAATAGCCTATTGAATAGACCGGAAAATGAGGGGTATAAAGGAACAATTACGTGCAAGGGTTTTTATTATTGAATATGTTTGTTTGGCCCAAAAACATGCTTAAAACCGAAAATGCTACTAAATTCACCCATGCATTTCTGAGAGAATGGTCACACTGGCCACTTTTCAATATTTTTGGTGTAACTTGAAAACTAAGCCGAATTTGACAATTTTATATATATTACTTTTTGTTCAAAATTAAATTTTCTATTGGAATGGATAGTTCTAAAAATTTTACGAACAAATTTAAGCAGGAAAAGTTAACAGAAACCAACCTAAAAAAAAATCAAAAAATCAAGGATATCTAAATTTGTTAATAAATTGTGCATAACTTTTTTTGAAGCAAATATAGGGTCAAGACAAGCATGTACCAAATAAAGAAGAGACTAAAGGCTTTAATATGGTATGTTCAAAAATTAGTATTTTTTTCAAAATAGACGGAGATATTCTCATTCAAACCTTATCATTTCTTATAATTTTTCGCAGTTTTGGCCCGAAAGTCCCTTTTTCGGTACAATATGGCAAATTTCACTTTCGTAAAAATGTTCGAAATCAAAATTTTGATATAGTATGACATTAAAACTATAGAGAATTTTTAAAAAGTATGTAAGTTCGCAAATTCGTTTTTCGGCTGTTTTTAAATGCTTTCAGACCTACAGACCGAATGGCTGGTCCGATTAACATAAGATTTGGTACTAGGTGGTAGGAACGTTAAATTTGGCATAAAGTACCAAAAAATAGGCTTTCGGGCAAAAACTGCGCAAAATGATAAGAAATGGTAAAGTTTGAATGGCAATATCTCTGTCATGTTTCAAATAATATGGCTTTTTTAACATGTCATACACTGAACCAAAAATGTACATAATATAAATGAAAAATGGCATAATCCGTATGAAAAAATTCATGTGTTTTGCGCCATTGTAACTTTTCATACGGATTATGAAATCTCATTCATACGTTGATGATTCAAATCATACTTTGATGAAAAGTCATCAAAATTATGAAAGTTTCATAAAACGAGAGAATTCTATTTCCCCTCCAGGTATTATGCAAGCTTTCATATTCTTTATGTACTGTTGCATACTAATGATGAAGATTATTCATACATTTTCCAAGCCTTCTGAAGAAAACTTTCATCCACTTGATGTAAGACTGCATACAAAATTATGTAATCTTTCATCCACCTGTTTAATTTTGAATATAATGTATGAATGATGTCATCCAAATGATGATTTCTGTCATACGATTGATGTAGCTGATCATCTATTTTATGTACACCTACATACAAGTGATGTAATATTTCATCCACTGATGAATTTTACATAAAATTTATGAATGTGATCATCCGATTGATGATTTCTGTCATACGATTGATGACGCTGATCATCCTTTTTATGTACACCTACATACAAGTGATGTAATATTTCATCCACTGATGAAATTTTACATCAAATTTATGTATGTGGTCATCCGATTGATGATTTCTGTCATACGATTGATGACGCTGATCATCCTCTTTATGTACACCTACCGAAAAGTGATGTAATATTTCATCCACTGATGAAATTTTACATCAAATTTATGAATGTGGTCATCCGATTGATGATTTCTGTCATACGATTGATGACGCTGATCATCCTCTTTATGTACACCTACCGAAAAGTGATGTAATATTTCATCCACTGATGAAATTTTACATCAAATTTATGAATGTGGTCATCCGATTGATGATTTCTGTCATACGATTGATGACGCTGATCATCCTCTTTATGTACACCTACCGAAAAGTGATGTAATATTTCATCCAATGATGAAATTTTACATCAAATTTATGAATGTGGTCATCCGATTGATGATTTCTGTCATACGATTGATGACGCTGATCATCCTTTTTATGTACACCTACATACAAGTGATGTAATATTTCATCAAATTTATGAATGTGATCATCCGATTGATGATTTCTGTCATACGATCGATGACGCTGATCATCCTTTTTATGTACACCTACATACAAGTGATGTAATATTTCATCCACTGATGAAATTTTACATACAATTTATGAATGTGATCATCCGATTGATGATTTCTGTCATACGATTGATGACGCTGATCATCCTTTTTATGTACACCTACATACAAATGATGTAATATTTCATCCATTGATGAAATTTTACATAAAATTTATGAGTGTGGTCATCCGATTGATGATTTCTGTCATACGATTGATGACCCTGATCATCTTTTTTATGAAACCCTACATACAAATGATGTAACCTTTCATCCACTGATGTAATTTTGCATAAAATTTATGAATTTATTCATACTGATTATGAAAGTTTTCATGTGATTTATGTTTTTTTTCATAGAATGTATGCAATTGTTCATCTTTTTTATGTAAGACTACATAAAAAATGATGTATATTTTCATAAAAATGTATGTAAGCTTTCATAAAATCTGTATGAATACATTCATACTGATTGTGAATGTTTTCATACGATTCATGTTTTTTTTCATAGAATTTATGCATAAATGTTCGTAAAATATATGAATGGTTTCATAGATTTTATGAACTTTTATACATAAATTATATGAAAAAACCATGAATCGTATGAAAACATTCATAATCAGTATGAATGTATTCATACAGATTTTATGAAAGCTTACATACATTTTTATGAAAATATACATAATTTTTTATGTAGTCTTAATTAAAAAAGATGAAAATTGCTTACATTCTGTGAAAGAAAAATAAATTGCATGAAAACATTAATAAATCGGTATAAATATATTCATGTATTTTATGGAAAATTAATATTACATAAAATGTATTTATAGTTCTTAGCTTACCTATGTAATTTTTCCTGGAAAAGTATGACTATATCCTTTCCTTTCATAAGATATATTCCTGTCCTTTTTTTCCGAGTAAGTTATCTGAAAATCTTCAATTCTTCATTAAAAACATTAGACTTTTTTATGAATTTTAAACGTGTTATTATTTTCTGAGAAAAAAAATTATACATTATTAACGGCTTTTAGTTTAACGAGATATTATTGATAAATGAAGATTTAAATATGTTTATAATCCAATTTGTGAATAATTTTATAAAAAAATATATAAAATGAAATAACATTTACAAAGAAGAGCCCTTTAACTCTTCTGAAAGAACAAACATTTTGGAAGATGTATTTTTTGTACTTTTCATGTCGTAAAAGTGATTCTCTATAAATGACCAAAATTGAGAGCAGGCTAGAGGATATTCTAAATTAAATAAATGGAAAGTTTTAAAACAAATATCAACAGCCCTTAGGAAGCTATTGAAAAGGAACTTTACTCCGTCTAAATAAACATAAAAGTTTGAAATTTTATTAAAATGTGTCACCTAAACCAAGAATTAACGGCTGAGTATTTTCTCCTTTCGATTTTAAATATGTAATGTGGTCATCCATTTCTTGAAAAGAGTTGGCTACAAACAGGAATGCTTGCTGTGATCTGTGGACTGTAAATTTAACACTCACACACTCTTTTTTCCTGTGTTGTCCTTTTTAACAGCTTTTTGAGTTGGTATTAAAAAGAAGTGCAAGCACCACATTAATTTTGCTGTTGTAGTATCTGTAATTAGAATAGAAAACAAAAATTTATAATATAAAATGATAAATAATAATAGGAAATGAATAAATAAATACATAGTTATAGCTTGTTTATTATTAAGTTACTACTTAAATTCTAAGTTATATAATTACATAGCATGTAAATGTAACATGATTAAAATGGTGGTTATTCATAGACGTTTGCAAAATCAACTATTACTAGTCTGCAGTTTTAACTAAGCACCATTTTAAAATTTTAATAAATAATTTGTCTCATAAACAAAAACTTAATTTTCGTTTTCTAAGACAAGGTCACCTTCAGAAGCAAAATATGCTGTACCTAATAAAAACAAAATATGAAAAAAAAACAAATTACCATTATTAATATCTGCTTTCCCAATTTTTTGAAGCATTTCCCTAATTGGTTTATCCTTTAAGTGGTTTTCCATCAAGAGAAAGTTTTTCAATGCAGTTGCTTGTTCCGGCCATCTTGTAAGTATTCCCGGACGACTTCCGTACACTACCGCAAAATCCTTGTCAATCTGATGTATTAATTGATAAGATGTAAATTAATTATTAGTTATACTTTATAACAATTGCTAAATGCTTTTTTAAATAAGTACAAAGATGCAATTTTCTTCATTTTATAAGAATATTTATTCAAATGAAACCTACTAATCGATAGCCAGTTGGGTCTTTATACTCCGGCCATTTTTCAAATATGCTTTCCAGAGAACTGGCTTCCTGAATATTTTTCATCCTATACTGACTACATGATTGCCAACAGCTGTCAAATTCCATAGCCGATAAATTGTCATACTTTAAGCTTCGGATAGATTCCTCTGCATCACCTTCAGGACCTATTGGGTATACAATATATAACATACCTAGGTTTAATAAAAAACAGACAAGGAAAGTAAAGATATTAAGAGGTTTTGGGATTGCTTGTTTGAAAGTAAAATATTGAAAGGTTCTGGGATTGCATGTTTTTTTTATTCTGAAATTTATTGTGTTATTATGCACAAAACAATTTCTGAAATATAGTTTTATATAAATTAGGTGTGTTTTGTTGAAAATCTTAATGTTCATGTTAAAAAATGTTTTACATTATCAAACAAAAGTAAGTAAAACACTAAGTTTTTCTTTACTATTGTTAATTCCATGAAAGTGAAGTTATCACCATTATAGAAATGCAAGTTCATAATATAGCAAGCTCAGATCAATAAAAAACAAGCTTGTAATATTAACTTCAATCTTTATAAAACGAAGAGGTCACTAATAAAATTCTTATGTCATCAAACCTACGCAAACAAATTTTTTTAAGTTCAAAATTAAACCAAACTAGCGCAGAAGACAAAAGTGAAAAGTGATCTATAGCTAATTTCATATACATATAACGACAAATAGACTATATATCTTGAGGCTTTAATCGGCTTGTAATTACATACCTTTTCTTTATTTTCATGTCAAAAAAGTGAACTAAATTGAGATTAATGGTATCCAGCAGCTCCAAAAAAGCTTACTACGTCTAAACACACATACATGCATGTTTGAAATTTTATTTAAATTAGTAAATTTTAGAGTTTTCGTTTCTGGTTTTTAAAAATTTAATGGGTTCGTTCATTTCTTGAACTGAGTTGTTCAAAAACAGGCAGATTTTTTTAAATGTTTTCTGAGTTGGAATCAACAAGTGGAAGCACCATATCAATTTTTTGATATATTCGTTTTTTTTGTTGAGCAACATACCTGTTCTTCTGACTATTGAATGTCTTTTATCTAAGCAAGTTAATCAAGTTAAAAGTACATATGTATACCTAGAACCTAGATAAATAATTTTGGAACTATTTAAACCCTACAATTATTTGTAAAATTGTTAACATTTTGGAAGATGTATTTTTTGTACTTTTCATGTCATAAAAGTGATTCTCTATAAATGACCAAAATTGAGAGCAGGCTAGAGGATATTCTAAATTAAATAAATGGAAAGTTTTAAAACAAATATCAACAGCCCTTAGGAAGCTATTGAAAAGGAACTTTACTCCGTCTAAATAAACATAAAAGTTTGAAATTTTATTAAAATGTGTCACCTAAACCAAGAATTAACGGCTGAGTATTTTCTCCTTTCGATTTTAAATATGTAATGTGGTCATCCATTTCTTGAAAAGAGTTGGCTAAAAACAGGAATGCTTGCTGTGATCTGTGGACTGTAAATTTAACACTCACACACTCTTTTTTCCTGTGTTGTCCTTTTTAACAGCTTTTTGAGTTGGTATTAAAAAGAAGTGCTATATGTAAATGTAAGAAGATACTCACTGAATTTTAGTTTACGTGGATTCATTGATTCAACATTAGGGGTGTCAGAGGCATCCTCATCCAGAACTGATGTCCTTTTGAGAAGTGACCGAAAGCATCGTTTGGCGTTACAAGCTTTGGCATATATCTTTCCTCTTCTACCCACACGGTAATATTCCAGTTTTTCTCCAGGGAAACGATTCAGAACTTCTTTTTCTAACCGATAACTGGTGCCCAAGGACATGTGGTAGTAGTTTTTTTGAAAATAATTGCAAATTATGCTTATCAAGATGGTCCTATGTTCTTCTAGTAATTTGGAATACCGCTCATAGTAATCTGTCACAATTTTTGATTGATCACTCTCGTTCATTATGTCTGATAATGATATAAAGACATCGCTCAGTTCTGGTGACTCAGGTCCTTTTGAGTTACTCGGTGAAGAGTTGTATGACGTATTTGAAAGAGGCTTTTGATTTCCTCTTTCAGAAATATTTTCGCTTTCCTCTTCGTCTACGAACAATGACAAACTTGAACGCCATTCTGTTAAACTCTGTTCGAACATCACCAGATCACCGATTTTTTGGTTTTTGAAAAGCAAATTAATGTGACGTCGTTTAATTATTTTCAAAATATCGATGTTTATTTTCTCAGCTATTATAAAGAGAAATTAATGAATGAAAAGGAGAAGGAGAATTTATACATTCAGATATACTGCTTTGGAAAAGTTGATGAAACGTTTAATAATTACTTTTGCTGAACTATTATTTTCTTCGTTTGTTTTGTTATGTGTTCTAGTTGATGTGTCTCAAATACACACATTTAGTTCAATGTGAACTATTGAAACACAAAGAAAATAATAAAAGGCAGTGTATGCCAAACCAATAGAGAATCGAGAAGTATGATGTCTGTTCGCGTACCTCCCAAAACTACGAATTTCTACGAATTTAGCCCAAAGTTATGTCAAAGCTCATATGAAAAAAATAAAATTCGTAGAAATTCGTAGTTTTGGGAAGTACGTGAACAGACATATGAATGGAAACAAATCTCACACCACTATTATGATAGCCAATTATCAATTGATATGTATATTTATGTATGGTCATTTGACTATAGTTTTGATCATTAAGAATTCAACAGCCCATTGTGAATTGAAAGAAAATTTATAGCTTTCGATGAAGTTGATTTTTTTTTTAATAATTGTGTATTATAATACCAAATGTTGATATGTATTAAAGTAATTATTGATAATATAAATAGGGGTGTGAGCATTATGGAAATATTTTATTTGCTTTTATAGTAGCTTAACCACTTACATGTTAAAAATTCTGTTAGATGTTCTAAATTCCAGGACTTAAGAAGTTGCTTGAATGTTTCTTCTGCTGATTCCGAATGGTCTATTTTGTGGTAGTTTTTGTCTTCATCAGACTGTTGATAAGAATTGATTGTGGAATGATCCACGAGTTTGAAAGGTCCTGTAATATTCTGAAACCCTACAAGCGATATGTTTTCAACAGACTGTATTGTGGGTCTTCCATACGAGGGTGGAATTTCTATGTACGAAATGGACCCAGGTTGATCAGGGTTTAGTTCATCATCTGAAGTTGTTGTGCTGCTTTCCATCGTTTTTCTTGTTTAGTTATTTCAGTAGAAACTAAAAGTATGCAAAGATTTTTTTAAACTTTTAAAGTAACAATGGTGAAATATACAATATATATCTATATATGTATATATATATATCTATCTATATATTGAACCTTCACTCCACTTGAGGAAATAGCCGACAACAAAGAGTAGGAAAACCTACAAGAGTAAAACAGCACACTCACAACAATAGACCATCTGTTAGTAATAATCAAACATCATTAACCTAAAATAGACAGGCAAACACACAAACTCCGGAAAGCAACAAAACCATGAACATCGGTTTCAATTACAAGAACAGGACAACAAAAGCAACCCTCATCCACATCGAACAAATAGGATAAATACTCCGGTCAACAGCACACAGGGGCAATCGATCTTAAGTCGTGTAACGAATAATTTCCTTTTTTACTTGCGATTAAAGTACTGCAGTTGAAACTCGATTATCCGGGATTCGATTAACCGGGACGCTCTATTAACCGTGATGAAAATATTTAACATAAAAATCTATTATCCGTAACATATGAGAACAAGACCGAACAAGTTTTTGTCACATCTAAAAACCAACAGAATTTTGTATCTGTTGCATTGCATTTAAAGACACGCAAAAAGAAGTAACGGGATAATAAATTTTCCGGGTTGCGTTTTGTTTTGTTTCTTAAGATCGCGTAGATAAAAATAAAAAATATAAAATTAAAATATCAATTTCTGTTTTATTATTTAAAAAAAAAAGTTCTATTTTCCGGGATTTTCGATTAATCGAGTTTCAACTGTATAGGGCAAATTTTGGATTCGTGCAAAAAGAAATTTTGAGATAACAATCAAACATCACAATATGATGATAGAGAACACGAAAAAAGTGGGTGGCACAATTCTGTCTGTCCGTCTGTACCTGGATCTACAGCCTAAACTAATGATGCGATGATGAAGTTTTTTACGCTTGGGTTTTGTAGGTCACCTTTTCAAATGAAATAAAATGTAAAAATAAAATATGAACTATGTATCAATAATATTTTAAATAATTAAGAACAAGTCTTTAAATCATAATCAAACCAAATCTTTGTTTTGATTAGTGTTTTATTAAAGTTTAAAACGAATCGATTTTTGCTGAAAATATTTCTTGTTAAGAATTTAAAAAAAATTTACCTTTCTATACGAAACAAATACCTGCAGTACCAAAGAAATGATTAAATCAAGAGACAAGCTTTCAGAATATTTTTTTTTTAATTTACTTCTGACCATTTACAAGTTTGTGATTATGTGTTTTTGAAATTAAATGCACATTTGATTTCTTTTTCTCTTAATCCAAATTATGCTAAATGCACTTAGAGCATTATTATTCTGAAAGCTGTCTTTAATATAATATTTATGGACTGTTTAGAAGAAATCCCAAAAACACGAAATAAATGCCAATCTAACCGTTTAAACCTGTTGTGTTTAAATGCACACACAAATTTTTTATATCTAAAACTTAATTTTTTTTCTTTAAAAAATAAATGCGTTGTTTCTGTATCGACCAGGTAAAAGGTTAAAAATTCTTAATAAAGAAACCATGAAACAAGCTAAATTTGTGACCATTATTGGTTTAAATGCTTTGTTTTATATCGAATCATTTTCAATAAAAGAATCGAAAGCTTTATTTTATGTCGAATAAATGAATAAAAATCGATTTTTAACTAAACGTTGGTTACAAATGGATAAGTAAGTGATAATAGTAAATGTGTTCTATAATGTTTTAACTTGCCTTCAAAGCTAAACAGGCAACTCAAAGCCACTTTTTTTTTTTATGATTCTGGCAGATCACTTCACGGGTTTGTTTTTTTGGCTTAGGTTTTGAAGGTCGAGTTTTCAAATAAAATAAAATGTAAAAATTAAATATTAAGTATGTGTCTACATAATATGTATATAATATTGTAAATAAGTAAAAACAACTCCTTACAAATCAAAACAATGTTTCGTTTTGTTAAGTTTTATATCGAGTTTCAAAACAGATCCCTGCTGAAAATGTTTTTTGTTAAGAGTTTTCAAAATTTTGCTTTCAATACGAAACGCAATACCTTTTTGCAGCATAATGATATGATTAATTTAAGAATTAAGACCTGTTTTTTTTTAATTTATTGCTAACGATTAATAAGTTCGTGATTACCTATGTGTTTTTGATATTAAAAGCACATTTGAAATTTGTTTTTCTTTTTTTTTTTCAAAAATCAAAATCAAAAAAATTATATTGATGGAATATTTATAAGTTGTTTATAAGCAATTCTAAAAAAAACGAGATAAATATCAATCCAACCGTTTGATGTGTTTAAAAACACAAATATTTTTTTATCTATAACTTGATTCTACTTATTTAAACAAACAAATACGTTGTTTCTGTATCGACCAGGTAAAAATTAAAAAATATTTCAATAAAAGAATCGAAAGCTTTGTTTTATGTCGAATAAATGAATAAAAAATCGTAACAAATGAATAAGTATTTTTTTTATAACTTAAAATGATAATAGTAAATGTGTTGTATAATGTTTTAACTTACATTCACAGCTGAACAGGCAACTAAAAGCCACTTCTTGGTTTTATGATTCTGGCAGGTCACTTCACGGGTCGTGGCACGATCACGTCTGGGTTTGTTTTTTTTGGCTTAGGTTTTGAAGGTCGAGTTTTCAAATAAAATAAAATGTAAAAATAAAATATTAAGGATGTGTCCACATAATATGTATATAATATTGTAAATAATTAAAAACAAATCCTTACAAATCAAAACAATGTTTCGTTTTTTTTTAAGTTTTATATCGAGTTTCAAAACAGATCCCTGCTGAAAATGTTTTTTGTTAAGAATTTTCAAAATTTTGCTTTCAATACGAAACGCAATACCTTTTTGCAGCATAATGATATGATTAATTTAAGAATTAAGACCTGTTTTTTTTTTTTAATTTATTGCTAACGATTAATAAGTTCGTGATTACCTATGTGTTTTTGATATTAAACGCACATTTGAAATTTGTTTTTCTTTTTTTTTTCAAAAATCAAAAAAATCAAAACCATAAAAATGTTATTGATGGAATTTTTATGAGTTGTTTATAAGAAATCTTAAAACCAAGATGAATTTAAATCCTACCGTTTAGGCTGATGTGTGTTTAGTGACATGCAAACTTTTTGTGTATCTATTTTTAAACAAATAAATAGTTGCTGTATCAACCAGGCGAAAAACTAAAAATGTTAAATAAAGAAACCACGAAAGGAGCAAATTTAATTACCTCTATTGGTTTAAATGCTTTGTTTTACGTAGAATAACTTTCAATAAAAGAATCAATTTTTAACTAAATTTTGGTAAAAAATGTAGGTATACCTAAGTATTTTTTATAAAAGAATTGAATCGATGAGTGGAAGAACAGTACAAGTGCCAAATTAAAAATGTAAGAAAAACAGGCATAACTTCTTGCTCAGACAAAAAATAAATTTTTTGATATGAAAATGTAAAAAGGATTACTCATGATTGAAAAGTTTAAAATTTCATTTTTAAAAACATATGTTTAAGCCAATAACCAAGTTATTTTAATTTTTCTGCAATGGCACTTGTACTGTTCGTCCACTCACTGATTCAATTATTCTCTTTATAAATCGAGTTGGAGTTTAATAATTATTTTTATTAGTATTTAAACTTACCTGCACAGTTTTTGTATCACTAGCAGGTAACTTCTGGGTCTGGGTTTGGTTTTCTTGGGTTGGGTTGGGTTTTCCAGATTACGTTTTCAAATGAAATAAAATATAAAAATAAAATTTTAACTTTGTATCTAAATTTTAAATAATTTAAAGTATGCATAAGGAAAACCAAATAGCTTTTTATTGTTTTCTACATTTTTTTTTAATTAGTGGAAAATATTTTCACAGCCATCTGTGTCTCGTCAAAATGACGCCTCCGCTGGACATGAACGATTCATGTCGCTGCCATGAAATGGGCTTTTGTATGTGGTATTTGATTATTTTCTAATTTTTTTCTATTTTTGCATATTGATTGGTTTCGCTTTTCTATAATACTGATATAAATGGGTAAAATGCTTTAATATATGTCGAATTTCTACCAAAAATATATCAATTTTTGGATGAAACTTTTTAAATTAGTGGCAAATATTTTCACAGCCATCTTTTTTTCTGCACGATCATTGTAACTTTTCCGAATGAAATGAATAATCCATTACAAAAAGAACTATTCTAATTAAACGTGAAACCAATAATCACAGATGTACAGCCTTCAGACGGCGGCATGACAAAAAACTGTGTGTCTCGTCAAAATGACGCCTCCGCTGGACATGAACGATTCATGTCGCTGCCATGAAATGGGCTTTTGTATGTGGTATTTGATTATTTTCTAATTTTTTTCTATTTTTGCATATTGATTGGTTTCACTTTTCTTTAATTCTGATATAAATGGGTAAAATGCTTTAATATATGTCGAATTTCTATAAAAAATGTATCAATTTTTGGATGAAGCTTTGTAGTTCGGTACATATAAAATTGATAGATACTTTTTCTAAGAAAATTGATTCGTTTTTCAAAGAAATTTGACATTAAAAATTATTTTATAAACTTACCTTAACTTTAATGGCAATCCTTAGGTAAAACTTTACCTAATTTTTTGTAAAAACACGCGCGGAAAAACTTTATTAACTTTTTCGTGTACGGCACGGGAACAAAACAACTTGCAAGGAGGATACTTCACGAATCACGATTAAATATTGAAATACAAGTTAACGAGCAACGACGCGACGAAATAACTGTTGAAGCTAATTCGTCCATATGCGGGGTTGAAGTTCGTTTGAACTATACTTTAACTCCTTGTAAGTCTGCGTTGAATTTCATGCGACTCGATCCTATTCAGTGATTACACAACGCGACTTTCGGTTTGTTTAGACACAAAATAATTTCACGATTATGTTTTATGAAATTTGTCATATAAATTATGAAATTTTACATCGGATGATGTAATGATTCATATGAGTTATGCAAACAAATCATACACAAACGTTTTGTATGAAATAATTCATCAAATAAAAACATCAATCTTACGATGTATGCACAAAGTCATACTTTTTATGAATTTTGTCATAGTTTTATAAGCCACCTGGCTTTTTTACATCATTCGAGTCGAGTTGAGACGGCGTCTTTTTAAATGGTAGCCAATCACGTTGGACTCGCAAAAAGGGATTTACACTAAAAGATAAAACTTGCAAAACTGAACATAAATAATAAAAATCGCCCAATTTTCATTTTGTGTTTTACGAGATTTTTAGGTGGAATTTGTAAATTTAGTCTTGAAAGTAGTAAAAACATGTGTAAAATAGTTCTTTTCAAGGTTAAACTTGCAAATCTGAACATAAATAATAAAAATCGCCCGATTTTTATTTTGTGTTTTACGAGGTTCTTAGGTGGAATTTGTTAATTTAGTCTTGAAAGTAGTAAAATCAGGTTAAAAAATAGTTCTTTTCAAGATTAAACTTGCAAATCTGAACATAAATAATAAAAATCGCCCGATTTTCATTTCGTGTTTTACGAGGTTTTTGGTGGAGTTTGTAAATTTAGTCTTGAAAGTAGTAAAAACAGGTTAAAAAATAGTTCTTTTCAAGATTAAACTTGCAAATCTGAACATAAATAATAAAAATCGCCCGATTTTCATTTCGTGTTTTACGAGGTTTTTGGGTGGAATTTGTAAATTTAGTCTTGAAAGTAGTAAAAACAGGTTAAAAAATAGTTATTTTCAAGATTAAACTTGCAAATCTGAACATAAATAATAAAAATCGCCCGATTTTCATTTTGTGTTTTACGAGGTTTTTAGGTGGAATTTGTAAATTTAGTCTTGAAAGTAGTAAAAACATGTGTAAAATAGTTCTTTTCAAGGTTAAATTTGCAAATCTGAACATAAATAATAAAAATCGCCCGATTTTTATTTTGTGTTTTACGAGGTTCTTAGGTGGAATTTGTAAATTTAGTCTTGAAAGTAGTAAAAACATGTGTAAAATAGTTATTTTCAAGATTAAACTTGCAAATCTGAACATAAATAATAAAAATCGCCCGATTTTCATTTTGTGTTTTACGAGGTTTGTAGGTGGAATTTGTAAATTTAGTCTTGAAAGTAGTAAAAACAGGTTAAAAAATAGTTCTTTTCAAGATTAAACCTTCAAATCTGAACATAAATAATAAAAATCGCCCGATTTTCATTTTGTATTTTACGAGGTTTTTGGGTGGAATTTGTAAATTTAGTCTTGAAAGTAGTAAAAACATGTGAAAAATAGTTCTTTTCAAGGTTAAACTTGCAAATCTGAACATAAATAATAAAAATTGCCTGATTTTCATTATTTGTTTTACGAGGTTTTTAGGTGGAATTTGGAAACTTAGTCTTGAAAGTAGTAGAAAACAGGTGAAAAATAGTTCTTTTCAAAACCGTACATCTGAAACTGAAAATAATCAATAAAATGATATAATCAAAAATTTTTGATTGATATTCATAGGTATATGCAGTGAAATGGCATAAGAACCTTGAATAGTTTCATACATTTGATGTAATGTTTCATCAAAGGTCACATTGAAATTTGTATGAAATATTCATATTTCTGATGAAAGCTTCATACGCTTTTGGACTTTGCTTTTCCAACAACAATTTTCATGGAAACAATATTTGACTGGGTTTTCATATATATGCAGTGAAATTGCATAAAAACATTGAATAGTTTCATACATTTGATGTAATGCTTCATCAAACTTCACATTGAAATTTTTATGAAAAAAACATTGAATAGTTTCATACATTTGAAGTAATATTTCATCAAACGTGTCTTTAAAATTTGTATGAAATATTCATATTTTTAATGAAAACTTCATACGCTTTCGGACTTTGCTTTTCCAACAACAATTTCCATGGCAACAATTTTTGATTGGAGTTTGATATATATGCAGTGAAATTGCATAAAAAACATTAAATAGTTTCATGCATTTAATGTAATGTTTCATCAAACGCCACATTGAAATTTGTATGAAATAATCATATTTCTGATGAAAAGTTCATACGCTTTTGGACTTTGATTTTCCAACAACAATTTCAATGGAGATAATATTTAAATGCATATTTAAAATACGTGCAATGTTTTTTTTTTCATACCAACGATGAATATTTTCAAACATTTGAAGTAATATTTCATCAAACGTATAGCCGTAAATTTGTATGAAATGTTCTTACTTTTTATGACTGAGATCATACAATTTTGCATTCTGGATTTTCCCCTAAAAATTCGGTTTCATCCAATCAATGATTTTTTTTCATTCTAAGTATGCAAAGTTTCATCACATTGCATAAAATGTGTATGAATTGTTCATAATTTATATGATTTGGATCATCAACTCCTTGTAGTCTGGATTTTCCAACAACAATTGTGAAGCAAATTTTTTTTATGAAAGTAGTTTCATACAAAGGATGATTTTTTCATGCAAATGATGAAAAAAACCCCTATGAATTTTTGATGATTTGTTCATACTCGTATGAAAAATTTCATCATATTTTCAATTTTCGATTTTCCAACAACAACTATCATATAAAAGTTTTGATGAACGCGATTTCATACAGATAATGATTTGATCATCAAACGCAAATTTATTTTGATGATTTCTTGCATAATATATATGATTTTTGCATAAAAATTGATGATTTTGGGTTGATGATCGCCGTTCATAAAAATTATGTAACATAATTTTTTCAGTGTATTAAGGCCTTAAGACTCCAGTTTACTTTGTTCATACATGTCTTGAGCGTATCTTTGCTCTGAAAAAAGTTATGAGCAATTAAGAAAAAAATTTAAAAATCTTTGATTTTTCTATTTTTTTTTATAATGGTTTGTGTTTACTTTACCGGCTTAAATTTTTTTAAGAAATTTTCCAAACTATCCATTTCGATAGAAAATTTAATTTTGAACAAAAACTATTAAACGTAAAATTGCCAAATTCGGCTTAATTTTCGAGCTATACCAAAAATACTGAAAAGTGGCCAGTGTGACCATTCTACGCATGGGTTTAGTAGCATTTTCGGTTTTAAGCATGCTTATGGTCCAAACAAACATATTCAATAATAAAAGCCCTTGCATGTAATTGTTCCTTTTTAAAAGGTCTATTCAATAGGCTATAAGCATATAGAACCGCTTCGCTTTAAAAGTCATGATTTTCATTTTTTTTTTTGAAAACAATATAAAACTGTAAATACAAAAATATTGATATCTTTGTCATTTATTGGAATACAGAAAAAAGTTATAAGCAAAATTATTGAAAATTTAGTGGCCAACAAACATTTCATAGAATTTTTTTAGTTTCCGTTGGCGAATGTGCTAAATTTTCGAAAACACTTAGAAAATAAAAAAAAAAACTTTTGTTGGCTTGTAACTTTTTAAATATTAAAAATATCGAAAAAATGTTGTTAACATAAAAGATAGAAAATTATATTTTCTACATTTTTTGTATGAATCACTTTTTCGTAGAACTTTTAGGAACCGAGATATTTAATAAAAACTAAAATGAAACAAAATCCAAGATGGCGGCCAAACGGTAAATTTCGAGAGTGCGCAGGGTTATGATCTTCAATCAACTATCCTTCGAATAATAAAATAAAATTTGGAGGTGCTACAAACTGCTTGGTCGCCCATATAAAATTCTATAAATGCACTGGACTATACGGTTTGTTTTCAAATTAATTTTATTGGATGTACAGTTTTGGCAAAAAATAGTTTTAAACTCGAAATTTTGAAGAAAAAAGTAATTTTTTTATTCGAAATTTTAAGTTTGAAAATAGTTTTTGCTGAAATTGTTTATTCAAAGAACTTTATTTGAAAATAAACTATATAAATGGTTTTCTGGCTTCCCAAAAAGCTACTAAAGATTACTGTAAGTGTTGCTGTTGTTTTTTAATTATTTTTTTTTCTATTTTATGCAATTTTTTTTATTAAATTACCCCTCCTGTCCTAGCGGGGGGAGATATTACCCCGCTTCTGTAGGATATTTTTCTTGTCGTATTCCCATCTACATGCTCTCAATTTTTGGCAGATCTTACGCGAATTTCCGCGTATGCGGGAAATTTAATAAACTCCTACAACGACCATAAGGCATGAAAAAAAATCTTAAAGTTAGAGCCGATTTAGACCCATCCAAATATAAAAACTAAAAAAAAAAAACATATAACGGCCACCCTAATGTACATAGGAAGGTACGCTACTTTCTTAGATTACAACGAATCGAATACACTGAAGGACTGTGGACTATGCGAAAATCATGCTTTGCATATATTGAAAAATAGCTTTTTCTTATTATTGTTTTTTTTTATGATGGTAGAGGTATGAGACAAAATTTAACATTTAAATAAAGCAACCGAGAGGTTTCCTTAAAGAATAATATTTCAATCGACATAAACAAACTTAACCTACTAAAACAAACAATGTGTAAGATTCAAACAATAATAAAAACATGTATACGCCCGAGTGTACTTCTTTTGTAGAAGAACTAATTTCTTCTCTATGTCCTCTATAATCTTTTTATTTGGAGTATTGAATTTTATTGCATTTAACATTTATACCGTTATTTTAGGTATTAATTTGATTTTACCTTTGGAAACAATTGTAAGTGCAAAGACGATTCCTTTTTTTCCGTTTTAAAGGAACCTTGCGAATTTTTTCGGAGATTTTTCACAAAAAAAAATCAAAAAAGAGTTAAAAAAACTTAAATCTTACTTTGCATCTATAACTGCAGCTGCTGTTTCAATTTCAAATCCCGAGCACTTTCTGTTTAGCCAATGTTAGTTATAATTATTTGTCTTGTAACCCCGGTTGAGGCAAAGGGCGCCAACAAATCGCTTCCATCACGGTCCACAGCTAGTTTTTTTTTAACTGTGGCCACGTCTTTCTCTGGGAGTCTGCTTCTGCTAGTACTGTTGTTTCCATGTTGTTCTTGGTCTTCCAACCCGCCGCGCCACGCCCTGCACCCTGAGGAATCCATTCAAAGAACTGCTTTGCTATTTGGCTTCCTTAGAATGGACTTGACTTTTCATGCGCCAGAATTCTTCGTTCGATATAATTTGTGGTCAGCAAGTCTTTAGAATATGGCGTAGACAGCGATTCACAAAAGCCTCCATTTTTCTCGAGATGGTAGTCGTGAATTCGCAGGCATGCATGACAGGGATTTGACATTGGATTCGAAGAATATAAACTTAGTGCGTAAGGAGATTTGACTGGATTTTCAAATTTGGCATAGAGCGCCGAGGGCTGCGTGAGCTTTATTAATTCATCCAGATCAGTAACACTTTTTGCTGAAACAATACTTCCAAGGTAGTTAAATTGTTCAACCTCTTAATCTGGCGTTTCCTTTAAAAAAAAATACGCTGAGCGGCCTGTGAGGCTATAGATTAAATAAATATTAAATAAATTGTATGTTGTAAAAATAAGTAATTTGTATACAATTTTTTTTTCTCAGATATCTCTCCAGTCAACTAAATTAAATGACCGTTCTTATTCATCATCTTATGAAAGTCCCGAGACGGAACGAAGACATTTCTACTCCTCCCATTTGGGGAAAAATACAGATCGATGTAAACTTCAACAAATGGTAACATTTTTGGATCAACAAAATCAGCGACTACAAAATGAGTTAGCCACAGAAAAACAACGTCGCAATGAAGAGCTTTCGCTTATTATTAAATCATTGATTCGTATGGAATCAAAGCTGAAAGTAGATAAAAAACTTATCAATCAGCGACTTTTGAAAAGTGACACGGAAATATGCCGGTTGATATGTCTTAATCGTGTTTTACGAAAGAAATTAAACGATGTTCCGGTTACAAAGGACGAATGTTTTGTGTTAGAAGCTTTGCAATGTAACACTTGTAAGAAAAAGTTTTACGCCATAAACACAAAAGATAATTGGAGTCAAACAATGAAAGATGAAATATTGCTAAACGGTGAGTACATACTATACTCTATAAACTAGGGTGATTCTCATAAAAGTCATTATTTAATTTGAGTTATTGCAACCCCCTAATTTCTTTTAAATAAATACAAACAAAATCCTGTAAGATGTTAGCTCTATTTTACCGTTAACCCGGCCCCCAAGATGAAAGAAGTTTTTATATGGAAAACACATGTTAACTGTTTAATCAAATTTTGAAATTTTAATTTTTCTATCAACTATAACCATAGTTATAAAAATTCAAAATGTGATTGAACACTTTTTATGTGTTTACCCATATAAAACTTCTTTCGTCTTGGGGCCGGGTTAGTGGTGAAATAAAGAGCTAAAATTTTACAATTTTTTTTTTATTTATTTGGAAGAAACTAGGAGGGTGCACCAAATTAAATTAAACACCGACCTTTATAAGGAACACCCTATATACACACATACATATATACCTAAATGTATTTTTTTTTTATTTGTGGTCTTAATAATCATACCTTCGTCATTCGACTCAAAATGCTAATAGAACAATTTTCTGACTTTTTACGATTTTCATTTCATCCCCATTGTACCGCTTTTGGCACATTAATCATTCATTGAATTATTAAATTGAATACACTTCCTACACTTTTGATTTGTCTTCTTCTAGATAATCCTACAAGTGAACATGGCTCTTCAAGTGATGATACGGCCTCATCTTCGTTTTATGGAGCCCGACGATGCGTACGCTACACCAGTAAGAGGACGTTTGGCACATTTCGAGATTATATGCATTCTCGTTCTATGAACATTGAAGATAATTTCGATAGCCTAGTAGAAAATGCGAGCCCAACAAGTTGCGATGAGAGTCAGAAAAGCTACGAAAAAATAAATATCTATTCCAGCATAATTGATAAGCTACATGGTGTTAAGCGAGTCTCTTCAATCGAAGGTGATTTAGATAGCGAATATGATAATAACTCGTGGGGAAAACCCAAAGCCACTCATCGGCAGTTGAAAAAAATGTATGCTTCCGAGTCGAAGATAATAAAGTTTCTTCAGCTGAAATTGAATTGTCACCCTATAACAGCAAAAACAATTCATTAAGTAGATCAAAAGACTTTTTAGAAACTACTCCGAAGCATAAGTTTGAGTTGTCAACCGACAACTGGTATGCTAGTGCTAGTGATGGAGAAGATGATCAAGGAGTGCAATCAAGTATATATGGATCTAATGTTACTGTGAATCCAGTCCTAGAGTGTGTCAATCAGATTTTACTGCAACAATCAATGGAAGATTCAAATAACGACTGCCAGCTAAAACCCTTCGATGTTAGCAGTAATAAAATTACTAATGATGCTGGGAATACAGGAAGCATTTCCCGTAAGCGAGTGCATTTTTCAACTAAAAATAGTATGGCTCACGTGCCTAGAGATAATAATCATAGTGATCATGAGCAAGGCAATCTTGACGTTTCCTTACAACTTTCCTCACAAAATAAACCAATAATTGCTGATCAAATCAAGGATAACATTCTCAACTATGAGAGTATATACAGCAATGAATACGAACCGATTGGTAGTGAAAACAACTCCTCCAACCTGTATGTTGATATGGAGGCAAAACTTAGCCCAGATGATCGGATAAGCCTTGAACCTAAGCATCCAAAGCAACCACCAGCTCTACCTCCAAAGCCAGCAAATCTCCTTAAAATCAACAAGGCATATAAGGTAAACGAATCAAATGAACCTAAAATATTCGTAACTGCCGATGATAAGTCAATCTCATCAGAACCAGACTATTGCTCGATATCTGAGGTAAACACGGCTTCAACATTTGTTCAAGTAGTTGCAGATGTACATAAGGATCTAAATTTCAAAACTGCTGAAGAGACAGAATGTCTGCTTAGCAATAAACAATCCCAGAAGACTGATGAAATTGAAGAGATTTTTGCTAACATTCCCCAGTTGTCAAGTTTTGCCCCGCAATTATAACTCCGAAATCTGTACCATCAAAGATAAACTATAGCAAAAAATCACGTCACGATGAAGTTATTCCAAAGTCACAACGGTCTCCACGGCAATACAAACGCAAACATGTTCCGAATATCTTAGCCGAAATAAACAAACGAATGTCTTGTTCATTTCCTACAACCCCAACAAAAAGCGTTAACAATGTTCAAAAAGATGTCCCTAGTATCACCACTCCTTCTAGCAAATCACAATTGCTGATGAATAAATGTCCACTGAATTCAAGTCCTGTGGTGCAGGAGAAACATCTACCATCCAAGCTGAGTTTGACTGGTATAATTTAGATGTTGAATATGGAAAGTCTTCCTCCAATACTCCGGGTGTAATTGGAGCCGCTGATGTCAACATGATTGATAAAAAAAAAGATGTACATATAAGACTTCAAGGAATCGAGTATAATTTAGACGAAGAGTTCTCCTTACCTGGGAGTCCCGATAAAATTCAATCAAATGACAACGAGTCGCTTATTACATTAATTGACCCAGGATCACCAAAGACAGTGAGCGAGGAATTTCCTATCATAACAGAATCAACCCCTTGCTTCAGGAAGAAAACTGCTAGCTTTGATAAGTTTATTGATAGCTCTGGACTGAGTACAAAACCCTTGCCTAGACAGAGAAAGATCTACTTCGCCGGACCATTTGTGTAATATACTGTAATATTTTTCCAGGGTTCGTGATAAAACTTACCACTTATTTATTTCCAAAATAAACACACTTTATATTAATTCAAATCGTCTTATAATTATCAATCTCACGTGTGATGGTTAGTTAAATTTATTCAGCCTTATCGCCAATTCCGAGGGAGATAGCTCTCCCTCGGATTTTATTTTTTCCCAGGAGTTGAATACTCTCATCGCCAATCTCCCCCGAATACAATTTCCCCCGGAAATAACTTCGAACTAGTTTCGAAATATTTTGAGAGAATTATTTAATTTAAATTATTGAACTGTCAAAGTTTGTGAATAAATTAATGTAATGCAATTATGTACCTACATTATTTTTGAAGCATTGAGATCGGTATTTCTTAAAATCTATACCATAGCCTTCAGATTAACTACCGAAAAAAGAGATCGGAGAAACCTAATCAGAATTCGAAGAAACTTGAGGGATAGAAAAAGGTATGGTTTGCATTGATTTTCAAGCTCACTTAATAATTGTTCATGCTTGTAGGTTTGTAGGGGACTGCATTCTGAAAAAAACTATAGACGTTACGTGAAGCAAATCATTGACGATCACGTTAACGATAATCGTTTTGACGATTATCATTTTTAAAATTACGGAATGACCATCACCAGCTTTCACATATTAACTGGATATTTAAATGCATTCAGTGCCACCACCCAAAAAAGCAGTTCATACGTTCTATCGTCAAACTAATGCATGCTTGCGTTTTTTTTTTGCAGAAGTTGGCTACCAAAAAGGTGGCTCAATCCAGCTTCAGGGAAGTCTTGGCAGAAGTTAAATTAATTTTTTAGAGAAATGTTAAAATGAACAGACAAAACTGAAATAAAAAAGACAAAAGTAGAACTTACGTGTTATATTTTCAAAATCCTCCAGCTAAACTTATGTGAATTTTTTTTTTTCCAGGGAAAAATCACTAATTTTCCTTCGGAAACAAAATTGGCGATCCCTACTTTTTTCCTAGGATTTTTTCCTTCTTTTCGAATATTGTTTACGATTGGAGAGTATCACACTGGGGAAAAATTCCGGGGGAAAAATTATTTGCGATTAGGCTGATTAAAATATAGCCAACAAAACCTCTTTTCATTCCTTGAACTTTATTATTATCATTTTGACTTTTTTATTATCATTTTGTGAATGCTCCTTAATTCCTATTAGAACGTTCAACGATCCCATCAGATTGTGGTTGAAGCATTGAGGTCCCATTCTTTTAAAAGGATAATTTTGTCAAAGATGATAATTTTTTTCAAGATTCATAGATGTATGCTTTTTCACATCGGTGACTCAAGTTACTTCTAATTCATGGGGGAAAGACTTCTTTTAGTGGTCTATAACTCCACCCAAAACACTTGGTAGTAGAACACTTCTTGTTTCATTAATTTTTGTATAACAATTCCAGTTGTTCATGTTTATAAGCTATGGGTTAAAATTTTTGTAGTTGCTGTATCTCTTGTACATACATACTTCACATTATATAAAAACAGTAAAGAAGACCAACATCGACTATTTGAGAATGAAAACTTTGTAATTAATTTAGAAAAATACTGAAATTTAAAAGAAATGAAAATACATATACAACTTCTAAATGATTATCTCAATTTTTTTATTTAAGTAAACAAAATCTTTAGAAAACCAAACTCTTATACAATAGCTATTTAATAATTTTCAGTATAGTAAGAAACTACTCAAGGATTATTTTAGCTTCTTTTCCATCGATAAACACTTTCTGTCCGTGTTTAAGGCAAACTCGCGCTTGACATAGGCAAACAATAAATCAGTGACTAGAAATATCTGAAAGTAAATTAACATAAGAAGAAATTTAATGAGAATTTTCAGCTGTTTGATCTTCTTAAAATTGTGTTCGATAATGCATTGAAGTTATGAATATTCTGATTTTTTCAAATATTGAATTTGATTCTTATATAATTCCTACAAATGAATTAAACATAAACAGATTCCGTTTAAAAAATATAACAAAAGCATCTAAGGTTCCAAGTTTCTCAAGCTATATTAAAAATGGAATAAATTGACGCGTAAAATAAAATTTGCATGAGCGAATTCTCGATTTTGTAAAAACTGATTATTATTTATATAGTTCTTTTAAAAGTATTTTTACCATTAAATGTTTACAGAAAAAACTATATAAAGTGTTGGTCCAGTATAACGAATGCCGATATAACGAATGATCGATATTACGAACACTTTTTGGAAGCCCATTAGGTATTCTATATAACGAACAAATAACGAATTTCACATAATTAAACTAAAAATTTTTAAGAATAATTATTTGTTTTGTTGCGGACACGAATTAAGAAAAGAAGTTTATGTAAACCGACTCTTGATTTGTATCTTTGTATCCTTATGATATGAACTTTGTTTTATTTTGATTAATTTATCCTCTCATCTTTGCTTATTTAAAGTATGAAAATGTTAAAATTTTTATTTTTGTCACGGAATTGAGGATAAAACTGGGTCTTATTGGAAAGTGCTATTAGATAAAGTGTTGAAAAATAAAAAATTGCTACTTCTTCGTAGAACAAAAGTATTCAATATAACGAAGTTTCGATATAAGGGACCTTGGACATTATATCATTCGTTATACTGGACCTCCACTGTATATAAAAACCCTACATTACATTACATTGATTTGCATTGACTCCCCTAAGGATTACAAGGCTCCCGTTTCCTTACTCTGCTTCCTCTCCTCCCCTCTCAATCACCTTATCTTTTTTTACTGCCTCTAGTTTCTGTATCCACTCTTCTCCCTTCCCCGTTTCGTCCATTATTTCCCTCATCTTTTCCCCTATTGATTTTCCTTCATCTCCGCCAGACCTGCATCTTTCTAACACATGTTCCCATGTCTCTTGTTCACCCTCACATATTCTGCCCACCATCTTCCCCTCACCTCATTCCCTAGCTTGACTCTTATAATTCTCCTTGATTTTTCTGTCTTCTATCCCACTTTCAAATATTGTAGAATCCTGTCATTATTTTTTTATACCACCTGTTGTAACTCGATTCTCTTATTCGTTCCCTTTTTCCTTCTCCTACTCTCTCCTGTGTTCTCTTTCTACGTTCTCGTATCCATTCACACTGTCTTTTCTTCCCTTCATTTCTTCTCTCTCTTGTTCCCATTGTGACCCTCTTCCCCGTCCATCTCTCTGTCTCTCCTTCATCTCTTCTAAACGTTCCCTTGCAATTTCGCTTCCTTTTCTATCTGTTAATTCCTGTTCATAATTCCATGCCCTTTTCCCTTCTCTCATCATTATCTTATCTCTTTTTGTTTCCTCTCTCACCATGTACCCTCGAGTTTGCCATTCTACCCCTAGCGTCCACTTGAGGTACCTCTCTTGCATCCTTTCCATTTCTTGTCTCTCCTCCCATCCCCAAACTTCCGCCCCATATCACATCACCGTCCACACCAGAGTGTGGAAAAGACACGTCTTCCTTTCCCAATTCTTCTCGAATTTCCTCTTTACAATCCCCCATGCTTCCTTCATGGCCGCTGCTGCCTTTTTTATTCTTTCTCTTATATGTGCCTCCTGCCCTCTTTTATTTTTGAACACACACCGCAGGTATTTTAATTCTTTTACTTCTTCTTTCGTGTTTCCCCTCCATCTCCAGTGTACTGTTATGTTCCTCCCTCCTTCTTTCCTGAACCTCATCACCTTCACCTTTCCCACGTTTACTTCCAGTCCTTTCCTCTCGAAATACTTCTGCAATCTTCTTATCATGCTTGGCATCTCCTCATCATTTCCCACCATTACCACCACATCATCTCCGTTTGCCAGCGAGCACATTCTTCTTCCTCTCACTTTTGCCCCTCCCCAGCTCCCATTGCCCGATCATCTTCTATATTCTATATTATTCTATAGTTTTCTATTCTATAGTTGATGGATAATTTAGTTAAAGACAACAGTAATGTTGTAATAATTGGAGACTTTAACATTGAATGCTTCGATGAGAATAATATTTATGGACGTGATCGCAACAAAATAATTCTTGAAAATGGGTTAATAAATAACCAACAAGAATAACAAGTACCTCTAGAACTTTAATTGATTATTTTGTTTCGAATTGCTCTCTATTCGTTGCTAATGTTAATAAAATAATGATTTGGATGTCGCAGATCATGAAGCTATTTGTTTAAAACTTCCGCTTAGAGAAAAATCTTGTTTAAAACCAAAAGAAAAAAAAGTGCAGGTGTTAAGATATTCTAAAGCCAATTCGTTATCAGCGTTTGAACAAAGTAGTTTAAATTTTCTTATCGTTACTGATATTCACCAATACGCGAATAGTTTGCAAAATAAAATTTGTATGGTATTAAGAGCCATTTTTTTCACTATTGCTCAAGAGTTGAAACGCAAGTTGAAATTCTTTTTATTCACTAATTTTTTTCTCAACTCCCGAGTTGAACATCTAAAGTTGGCCAACTTCCGATTTGAAAAAAATCCCTGGGATATTTTTAAAAATAATTCAAGAACTGTCATTTTAATATTTTAATTTGAAGGAATTTGGTCAATAAAACAGATTTTTCTTAAGTTTTGTGTGTTATTTTGTGTGAAATTGGTTTGTTTGAAGTCAATCAGTGATTTTTTTCAAGTTTTGTGTTATTTTGTGCGTGAAATTTGTTTGTGTATGCATAGGTATAAAAGTTTTAAAAATATTGCCTGAAAAAGTCAAAAGATGCCTAACAAAAGAAATCCTCCTTAAGGTTGTTGGCTACTTTCTTAGATATAGAAGGTGCTTTCAACAACATCAGCAATGCTGCAATTTTAACCGCGCTTGAGAACTTGAACGTTGATAGCTCACTTAGGGAGTTAATCATCCTCATGTTGAGAAGTAGAATAATCAACTCAACATTAGGTGACTTCTCTGTTAGAAGATCTGTCAGCAGAGGCACACCGCAAGGTGGAGTCCTATCCCCACTCTTATGGAACATCGTTATCAACGAACTATTAGTTAATTTAGAAGCGGATGGTTTCAAAATAATTGCATATGCTGATGACGTTGCCATTGCAATATCAGGAAAGCATCTTCAAATCATTATAGAACTAATGCAAACCGCTCTCAACAAACTAATTAAATGGACAGACAAATGTGGACTAGGTGTAAATCCCCACAAAACTGAACTTGTCCTCTTTACAAGGAAATATAAAATTCCGAATATAGACCCTCCATCAATAAATGGTATCCCACTTAACTTCTCAGATGAAGCTAAATATCTAGGTCTGATTTTAGACAAAAAGTTGAGTTGGAAACCAAATATACAAGAAAGAGTCAGAAAGGCCACAGTGGCACTTTTCTCCTGTAAAAAAGCTATTGGAACCAAATGGGGCTTGTCCCCACATATCACCCACTGGCTATACACAGCGGTCATCAGACCGATACTCACTTATGGGGTGGCAGTATGGTGGACTGCTTTAGATAAAATAACTTATCGTGATAAGTTAAGCAAAGTGCAGAGATCAGCTTGCATGTGTATCAGCGGAGCTCTCCGTTCGACACCTTCCGCTGCCTTAGATATACTGCTTAACATTTCACCCCTCGATATATACACTAAACAAGTGGCAGCGAGCACAGCTATTCGTCTCAGAGCCATCTCTCAATGGTCCAATAACTCTATTGGCCATACTATCATTCTGAACAAATTCGAATCAATCCCTAAACACTCCGACTACACCATCCCTCAGCCGATTTTTGGTAAAAATTTCCAAGTCACAATTCCAACAAGATCCACTTGGGATGATGAGGAATTCTTGAGAGATGAAGCAATTCATTTCTACACGGATGGCTCAAAAACTGAAGAGGGGGTGGGTGGTGGCGTGTACTCAGAACGACTAAACATTAGTCTCTCTTTCCGTCTCCCTGATCATTGTAGCGTGTTCCAAGCGGAAATCCTGGCGATAAAAGAAGTTTTATCTTGGCTCAAAGAAAACGTAATATCTACTTTAAATATCCGTATCTTCTCAGATAGCCAAGCGGCCCTTAAATCACTAGGCTCTGTTTCTACAAACTCCGTAACTGCCCGAAATTGTCGATCGTCTCTAATGGAGATGGCAGAACAGTTCAACATTCACCTTTTCTGGGTGCCGGGACACAGAGATATTCCAGGAAAAGCCGATGAACTCGACAGGAAGGGAACTATAACACCAATATTACCTGACAGGGTGAATATTGGAATACCAATCGCTACTTGTAAACTTATGCTTAAGCAAGATTCCATGTTGGTGACAAACAGCAGATGGACAGGTATCACTACTTGTCTGGCGACAAAACGGATCTGGCCAACACTGGATCCGAAGCGATCGAAATGTTTGTTATCTCTTAGTAGATTGCATATTAGCTCCACAATTGGTGTCATAACTGGACACTTTCTAATAGGCAAACACGCCAATAGACTAGGCGTTCTTTCAAATGACTTCTGCAGAAGCTGCATGGACGAGGAGGAGGAAGAAACTATCCCACACCTTCTTTGTTCATGCCCTGCTCTTTCTCAAAGACGTAAAATATACTTAGGAAATTTTTTCTTTGACGATCCCAGTGATTTAAATAAAATCGACATTCACAGTCTCCATCGCTTTATTAAAAGCTCCAATTGGTTTAATTAGCAAGGGTTACCTTGCAATCTTTATGTGGTATCACAATGGGCCTATTCTGGCCTAAGTGTGTCAGTAGTTTTCATGGCAGCCACCTTAACCTAACCTAACCTAAGCTAAGGTTGTTGGCACGTTTCATTATTTTTGTCTTGATTATAGATCCGAACTGATAGTTCGGATGTTTGTTTTGATTTTAGACATGCTCGAAATATATATTTTAAGGAACTTAATCGTGCGAAAAATAGTTGTATAAAAACAGCTCTATCGCTGATCACTTTAATATATTTTTCATAAATAGTGTAAAAATAATTAATAATGCAATCGACAACGTTCCTTATGTAAATCAAATTGACTTTGTTGTTGAAAATCCCTTTAGGTTTAATTTAATAACGATTAATGAATTATTGAAGACAATTAAAGAATTAAACAATAAAAAGGATAGTGATTTACATTGTCCAAAATTGCTACTCGATGCTTTTGATGAAGTTGGCCCCGCCTTGTTAAATATAATTAATGTTTCGTTTACAGAAGGAAAGTTCCCTAACACCTGGAAAAACTCAATCGTGACACCTATTGAAAAAAATTAAAAAGACTGAAGTGCGAAGAGTTTAGACCAATTAATTAATTGCCTGTCTACGAGAAATTGCTTGAAAAAATTGCTTATAAACAACTTTCAAAATATTTGAGTGATAACAAAATTATAGTTGAGAATCAATCTGGTTTCCGTCAATCACATTCATGCGCATCTGCTGTAAATATGGTGTTGATTAGATGGAAAGAATCAATATCGAAAGGTAAGAAAGTTATTTGCGTTTTTCTTGACCTTAAACGAGCTTTTGAGACAATCGATCCAATTATCTTGCTGGAGAAATTGTACAAGTATGGAATTACTGGCACCGCTCTTGATTGGTATAGAAGTTTTTTATTGGGGCGTTCTCAACAAACCAAAATCAACAATATCCTATCTGATCCTGAAGTAATTGATCTTGGAGTTCCGCAAGGATCAATACTTTTTAACTAATACATAAACGATATGCACAAAACTATCAAAAATTGCGAGCTTGCTCTGTTTTGCAGAAGATTCACTTTTGTTTGTCGAGGCTGAGACAACCCAGGAATGTGAACGATTATTATATGAAGACCTTGAAATTTTTAATATATGGCTTAGAGCTAATAAACTAAAACTGAATGTATTAAAAACAAAATGTATAGTTTTAAACAAAAATATTTATGTTAACGTAACAATAAATCAAGAATTAATAGAGCAAGTATTGGAAATTAAGTACCTAGGTGTCATTATTGATTATAGACTACCTAAATTTTGAATCACATGTGCAATATATTTCAAATAAAATCTCAAAAAAAGTAGGTTTTCTAAGAATAATTCGTAGTTAAGTAAGCACTATTACCGCTATAAATATTAATATAATGAAATTATTAAACCCCACTTCGAATTTTGCTTCACAATTCTATATTTTATTAATGTAAGTTCTATGAAAAACCTACAAAAATTGCTAAATGAAGCAATGCGTGCAATACTTCGATGTAGTAAATATACTCCTATAGTTGTTATGTTAAATACGTTAATGTGAATGAATGTTAAACAGCGTATTTATTTCAATGTTTTATTTTTTGTATTTAAAATCAAAAATAACATTCTACCAACATATTTATTAAAACATATTCATTACGTCAGAGATTTTCAATCATATTTGTTAAGAAATAGAGAGAATTTAAGACTGCAAGCATTTAGAAATGCGAGATCTCAAAATAGCTTAATATTAAATATTAATTTAAATCATTATTTAAATTATAAAGGTTTGAAGCTTTTTAATTATTTGCCAAATAATATTAAACAATTGAGTAATAAATTCGAATTTAAACAAGCAATAATTAATTTTGTTAAACAAAATATATAAATGCCAATGCCATGTAAATAACATAATATTATATATTTATCATTATTATATTTATTGTAAAGAATAAATAGCAAATTTACGCTAAATAAAATTTTCTAATCTAAAAAAATATAGGGCTCATCGGGCACTTCTGCCTGACTTACAATTGAAAAAAATACCGTTATACGATTTAAAAAGATTGTCGATCTTATTTCTAACCTTTGTCTTATTTTAGACAGCCATACAAATCCGAAAAGTTATTTGAAAACTTTGTTCACTGTTGTCTTAAAGTTGTCTAACTTGGATAACGGCATCGGTTGTCTAAAATTTGTCTTACTTGACATTTTATTTGATTATTTCCAACTATTGAGAATTTTTAAGAAACTGTCTAACTAGTCAAATGTTTACAAAATCTGATAAATAAGGGTGTGTATGTATCATTTTAAAAGTGAAATTATCAATAATTTTATGTATCACCACTTATTTCGCAGTTGGAATCACTTAGCAGAAAAGGGCCCCAAATGTCATTTTTTGTTGGCAGAAGTTCAGAGCTATATTTCCTATAATTAAAAGTTTCTCAATTTGAGAACCGGTGGTTATTTTTCCTTATCATAACTCTAATCTAAAAACAGAAATGTTTTATCCGAGGTACTGCCTCCTTGCGAGGAACTGACAAATCCTCCAAGAATATACTTTTCACGAATAAGTGCTTCTCATCTAGCCGCTCGGACTCGGAAAAAACTGTAGGTCCCCTCCATTACTGCCAACAACACGCACAAAGGAATGGTAGAGAGTTGCAAGTCACTTGGCCCTGGTTTTCAACGAGCTGTTGCGCCATTTTATTTATTTTGGTAATCAAGACTAGTGTCCATCAGTTGGTCTTGAAAGAATTCGTCATGGCTTTGTAAATTTTGGGTAACAAAAGGGAAATTGTTGTCTTAGATGTATAGTATTTCTTGCCGAGTCCGAACAGCTAGATGAGAAGTACTTTTCATGACAACAGATACTCTTGGAGGATTTGTCAGTTCCTCGCAAAAACCAGTACCTCGGAGAAAAACATAATCAGACTTCTTAGTATGGTTACGCTCGTATTACTAGCATTTTTATTAACACACACAAGCTTTCTATTTGTTCAGTCGGTTTCCCTCCCCGTAAGCCAACAATTCGTTGGTCATACAAGGGGGGTGAGCATTGGGATTGAGCTAATCATCGCACCAGCCTCTGAATCGCAAGATTTATGGGTTGCCCCAGATGACGGCAAAAAGTTTTTCAATTAATTCGAGCATAACCAGACTAAGCATTACTAAAGGAATCTGATGATCGAGGTGGCACTCGTGAAATAGCTTTAACTCCAGCCTATACAATTCACTACTAAGACAACAATTTTGGATTCGCTTGCTTGGCGGAGCCAAATTTGTGAGATCTCTTTTTCTTGAACTGGCCAATTCACTTAACGCACTGTATTAGACAAAATAATTCAAAGTTAATGAAAGTTTATTTAATCACTTTTTGTAGTTCGGGAGGTAACCTTAACATTACCTTTTCAAGGTATATACACCGTAAAACTTGTATTTTCGAAATTTGAACATTTTTAAAACAGCAATATCTCGTAACTGAGCACTCGCATCCAAAAAGTTATGATGATACTTCTTGTTGGAAATATGACTATCTTAACAATGAGCATAAATTATTTTTCGACAACTTCGTCATTTAAGATAAAAGTCGTAAAAACCGGTATTTTTGACTTTTGACCAATTTTAGAAATAGTAATATGATTTAAATGATCAATTTTAAAACAATTATATGAGAGTCATATAATCTGTAAATTCTGTACAAAATTTTTTGACAAAATTTGTTGTTTAAAAGTTGTAGGCGAAAAACCCATACTTTGAACTTTTCACCTTTTTGAAGTACAGTACAAACTCGAATTATGCAATAGAAATTGGGGCAGTTGCAATAACCGAGGTTATTGCACTTACTGGGTTGTATTTTTTTTGATACAAGTTACAGTTGAAATAGCTAATTTGCTTATAGATAACGACAATGTTATGAAAAAACTTTAGTGAAAGCAAAACAAACAATTATTTTTGAACATATTTTTATTAAATACGAAAACGAAATGTTCGAAATTTATACAAAAATTAATATGTGATACATACATGATGAATAAACACAAGAAGTTGCACAAATCGAGGTAGCATTTTTGAAAAGTTGCACTTATAGAGTCAAGGCGTGCTACAAATTTAGTTGCGAGAATCGAGGAGTTGCACGAATCGAAGGTTGCGTAAATCGAGTTCATACTGTACTAATATCTTCTAACTGATAACTCTTATGAAAAAAGTTGAACAGTATTTTTGTTGACAAAATAATAGCACATAAAGTGGGTATAAATTTATCTTTGACAACTTCGTCATTTGAGAGTAAAAAGCAAAAAAACTGATTTTTTTAATTTGACGAAGTTTTTAATATAGTGATATCTTTAGAACCACAGTACACAAATCTAAGGTATTATACTGCGCAGGTTGTCAGTCGAAAATAAAAAATGGCTGTGAGTGTGAGGAAGAAAACACACGTAAAAACAACAAAAAATTAAAATTAAAATTGTCAGAAATAAAAATGACTGGGAGTGTGAGGACTTAAATACACGTAAAAACAGCAACAAATACTGACATTTGACACAAATTTTGATATATGCGCAGAAGAAACAAAAATCAAAACTCTAATGATATTACCTTTAATATGTGTACTGTGCTTTAGAACTATCACTCGTAGAAAAAAAAAGTTATATTTTCTTGTAGAAAATTTATTGGTGTAAAAATTTCGTATGAAGCTGTTTTCGATAGCAATCATCGTTCATGTATTACAAGCGAAAAACGGACATTTTCGTCAAATTACGATTTTTTTTAAATGGCGATATCTCCTAAACGATCAGTCTGAGAAAAAAAAAGTGCGTTAACATTTCTTATAGAAAATTATATGATCTACAAGATTTGCATGAAGTACTTTTGATAGCATTTACCGTTTAAAAGTTATACGCGAAAAACCATTTGTTTTGACATTTGACCTTGAATAACTTCTAACGCGCACACGATTTGTCAATGGACTTTTAGGTGAGTATTCCTTATACCAAAATAAAGATTATTGCATATTAAAACCTTCACTTGGATTTTTTCCGCAGTTTGGCCTTTTTTTTTGTATATTTTTCCTGGGCTATACAGTCATATTTACATTTATTTTTCACGAACATTTTCAATCGCATTTATCTCGAAATTATGAGTTATGACGGTCTTGTAACAAGACGAAATGAGAGGCAACAGTCTATACGATACTGATGGTCGGACAGATTGTTTTTGGCTTTTGCCACGAGTCCGACTACTTTTATTCAGATATGTGAAGTGGTGAAGGCCACTTTATAAAGAGAAACAACTCATTTGGACCATATAAAAAAGCAATTACTCTTTACAAAGGCTAAGACTAGACATTTGATACTTCATTATAGATGCTCCTAATAGGATAAGTATACATAGCCAAAAATACATCCGGAAAGGTGCGTTTTATAAACAAAGCATCCATGAAAAGCTTATCCGACCACCACCTGTGGTTTTGTAAATGTTTGGACTATCCAAACTATAGATTGACATTTTTGTTTTCAATAGCCGCGATGGTCATCTAACGGTCCCTCCCACCGTAAATAAAATATAAGTAAACTTATCTTTTTGCATATCACAAACTGAATGGACTTACAGTCACCGCAATTGTTTGTATACAAAAATCTTTGTTGATTAATTATAGAGGGACTTACTTGTCCAGTGGAAAAGGCTAAAGTTGCTCCAAAATAGAAATTTGCATTTGCTGATCCTGCGTACATCCATAGGTACCACAGTGCTGGCATAATTAACAAAGTAATTAAAAAGAAACAAAATACAACAAAGTTGTGTGCCATAACTGAAAAAAAAAATATTCATTAGTATGCATTCATATTTGTTTAAAATTATTATGATACGAACACTTCCAACACCGACGCCATAGAGGAAGAAAAGCAAGATAGAATGCAATATCCCCTAGGCATGGATATGATCTAAATATCGAAGTTAACGAAATAAGAATTGTTGTAAGCATAAAAGGATCTTTGTGTAGCTTAAACGTTAGAGGAATCAAATATAGAATTGTTGCATTTATTTGAAAAGTGATCAGGAACAATGTGCGAAAATGGTCGAACATTTCCATAAAAAAATACCAAAATAATCCAATATTTGGTTGAAGCTCACGACAGAAAAACCTGAAATGAAATAATTATGATTAAGTTTGGGATGTTTTTATTAATAAAAATAATATTCATTTACACAAATCCTAGTGTTCCATCAAGAAATGTCCAGGATCCCATAATTAAATAGCTTATATAACAAAAGCCAGTGCATGCCAATATGAAGCTAACAGCGATCTTGGCATAGCCTTTAGTGCAACTTTTCCCAAAAACAAGTAAAACTGGGGCAATGAAAACAACAGGATATAGGCTTCTCAAAGTTTCCAGTGCTAAGAATGCAAGGCAAAAGAACAAGTTCTGTTTTGCCATAAAATAAAAGCAAGATGCTAAAAAGAAATTGCTGAAAACCGTGGAGGAAAGCGCAACGCAGTTAAAAATCGTAAACGGATTTAATAAATAGGCTATGAAAACGAATTTCGGAATGTCTATTGTGTCTTGATATTTAATATGCAATTCATCAGTTTCATCTGCATATTCTTCCTTTTCTTTGCTTTGTTTTGAAAACTGAAAAGAAATTATAGTGCCAGGTAACTTGCTTATGCTTATTACTCGTTAGTTTTGTTACCATTTGATTTATAAATTCCTTGCTCATTTTGTAAAGAATGAAAGCTGCAGCTAGATCGATCATTATGTAGATCCAAGGAACTGCTTGCGGAAAAGTGGAGAAAATCCAAGCTAGACTAAGTAGTATTAATGGCGTTTCATGAACAATATCTCCTTGATAGGGATCTATTTGATTTTTGTATAGATAAACACCTTCTTGAACTGAAATCATTCATGTTAGACCGACTCAAAAGTGATGAATCAATATTTTAATACTAACCTCTTTTAAAGGAGTTAAGAGGAGTTGAAATTTCAACACGTCCACTGATAGCCGAGGAATATTTCGATGACATTAATATATAACGCATTAAACCTCCTAAAACTAGAAGAGCTAAGGCTCTTTTGTTTTTCATTTTGTAAGAATTTTGTATTTAAATTAGTTATTTCTCTAAAATTCTGCAAGAACTACGATGATCCATAAACAAAAACTCAAGACCGAAAACCCAAATGTCAAAATTCGGGGAAATTAACGTAACGTAAGGTTAGGTCGCATTCATCAAAAATCTTTGAATTCAGATATGAAAATTTACAAATGGGTGCGTTCATGGGAAAAAGTCAGAAGCTAGAACTTGGTATAAGAATGGTATAATAATGTGCCTTTCATATAAGGTGCTAATAGCGAACTGCGAATTGCGAATGGTCGCGAGTTTTGACATTTCTTTTACATCTGTGGTCGCCGACAGACGCGAATTGTCATACGAAATAAACCAGCAGATGGGTGCTAACAAAATTTGAGGTTAGATACGAGCGAATTTTTCATTCGCAGATTTGTGGAATGCGTCCAGATGTTGTGGATTGCGACCAAGTATTTGGTAGTTCGCAGAAAGTACATATTATTGGTCGCGTAGAAAATATAAAAATGATAAATGTTACAATTTAAACTAATTTTTGTTGGTGTTTTCTTTTTAAAATAGTAAGGGTATTCATACAACATCGTAAAGTCGTCGTAAACGTTGTAAACTTTTAAACTTCGTAATGCTGTCACAATTTGAATGGAAAATTTGATAGATTTACGTAGTATACAACTTTACAATGTTTACGATGAGTTTACGCTGTTGCATGAATACCCTTAATAACTAGGATCGTTTATTCACTTCGTCGAAAAGTCAAAACCCGAATTTGTTGATATTTGCTCTTGTAATTGTCTAAACAAATTTATTCGCACTCGCAGCTCATGTGAAAGGCACTTAATAAGAATAATATTTTTATACCATGAGCTAGAACTATATAATGCTCGGAGAGGCACTTAAGTGGTCTGAAGAAAACAAGCGAATACACGGAAGGCAAATGACGCGGCTATAATTGCGGAGTGGAAGGTTTCGTCAAGTTGCGTTCAATTTTGGTTACGGAAGTGAGGTGCACTCCGAGCGCACCTCACTTAAGGTATAACTAGAATAGGCGGAAGCTATCGGAAGCTTATGTCAAAACCGACCGAAAAGAAGCTTTCCGATACGTCAATTTCACAAGTCATGCACTTAAGTGGTTGAAAGTGAAAAAAAAAATGTAAATAATCATTTTTTCAGTGTTAATTTTCTTATACTTATTCACAACACTGAACGTTAGGCTTTTAATTATTAACTCGTGAAACCACGAAAATTCGAAGTGGTATAAATTAATTAAAAGAAAATTTAAGATTCATACATCAAACAGAAAAAAAAAGTTTTGAAAAATATGCACCAAGTAGTGCCAAATTCCTTTTAGTTTGCCTCCACCATTTTGATTTTCGTACGTCCACTTCAGTAGCGTAGCTTGATGGGCGAGGGCCCTTGGGCAGAAAATGAAATGGGGCCCCTTAACAGAAATTGGTTTTAGATGATAGGTATGTAATGTTATGGGAGTATTTTTACAATCAAGGATTTGAAGAAAATTATTGAATAATGTCCTTTGGTTTTAGTGGAGCGAATGCATTAAGTTCACATATAAAAATTCACAGAATTCTATTTATCTAGGGGAATTTGTTTAAATTCCACCTAGAAAACAAATAAGTGCTCAGGCATTATTTAATAATTTTCTTCAAATTCTTAATTATAGAAAGCTTGAACACTGGCATTTGTTTTCTAGGTATCTGAATTTAAGCAAATTCCCCTGGAATATACCTACATGCAATACACAGAAAGAAACGACAAAAACAAACACGAATAAAACTCAAAAGTCATTTTTCTACACGTATGTAATTAATAATAATCACCCCTATAACGGAATCACATGAATGAGCTGCGGCGAGGGAATCAGACTCAATTCTGACATTTTTACTATGAGCAAAATGTCAGAATTGAGTCTGACTTTTGTAATCAGGGTGAATATAAATAGGCGTGTTCAGGAAAATGAGATCTCAGGGCCCTCAGTCATTTCAGTCCCGTGAATAGGATTCCTCAGAAATTTTGCTGTCAAATAACTGAAGAAAGAAAATATTGGATTCGCTTGCTCAGTTTTTGACACTGAGCCGTTTGAGATCTCATATTCCTGAACACGCCTTATGAAATGTATTCAGTCGAAAAAAGAGTGAAACCATTACCAAACAATCTGCTAGAATAATCAATCTCGGGTGTATAACAGAGTTCCAGAAGCAAAAGCTAGAACTATAATGCTCGGAGGGGCACTTAAGTGGTCGGAAGCAAACAAGCGAATACATGGAAAGCAATTGACGCGACTATAATTGCGAAGTGGAGCGTTTCGTCAAGTTTCGTTCAACTTTGGTTACGGAAGTGAGGTGCGCTCCCGAGCGCACCTCACTTAAGTAAAACTGACATTCGGTGAAATAGGAATGCCAAAAAGAGAAAGATGATAGTTACATTATGGGTGTGTTCCCCTTTTTTCGGTACGGAAAGCTACTTTTCGTTGGTTTTTGACATTAGCTTCAGTGGCCTTCCGACTATTATAGTTCTTACCAAAGTCAAAACGGCTCTGTTCGTTTATGATCCCAGTAGTCAGTTTTTATGGATTTTTTAGTTTTGCATCGCATGAAAAGATCTGTAAAAATGATATCACTAAATACTCCCATTTCTTCTAGTTGAACTTCTCACTAAATGGCAACTTATATATACTTCTGAGTTTATTCACAAGTCGAAATCTTTACAAAAGGCAGGCATTTGAAAACAATATTAAAAATAAAACACATAGGTACCTACTGAAAACAAAATTTTTGCTGTCAAAACTGAAAATCCTTGTCGTTTTAACTTGAAATGTATGTATGAACTGCGATGGATCGATTTTTAATGAAATTCAAGTATTAGGACGAAAACTCATAGCAGTTAAGCATCTTCTAGATAAAAGCTTTAACAACAACTTGGACCGGCAGATATGATATCCAAGGTTTTATCAGTTGGATATTATTGTCCAAGATATTTGAAGCCAAAATTTGAAACTTATCTGGCAAACAATTTTCGGATAGGCTATCCCAGACTCTATCCACAAGTCTTGAAACTGACCCATAATATTCAAAACAAACTGAGCCAAAACTATCTTAAGGAAAAGAAGATCTTTTATTTTCGCTTTAAAAAATTGTTTCTGTAAGTTTCTGGGGCCCCCAAACCTTTGGGGCCCTGGGGCGCCGCCCCAGTTTGCCCCTAGGTAGCTACGCCACTGGTCCACTTACGAAAGAGCGGTCAGTGAGCGCTCTCATGTCCGATAGCAAAAGTTAACGAAAACTAAACGAAAAGCTCCACTTCGCAATTATGTGCCCTTCATATGAATTTCTTTATTTCGCTCAATTTCGTACGACCACTTAATTTGGCTCCCGACTATTCTAGTTCTACCTTTAGGTAAAACTGACATTTTTTGGTGAAGCAGGTAATTCTAAACAACAACAACAAACTGTATTTGCGAATGATTCGCTATTATTTCGCGTTGGTTTGGGAGAACCTTTATAGTTCTATACCTTGAAAATTCATTACTGAATCATAACATTGAACGCACAATAACTGACATTTCAGCCAAATGCCATACTTTTTTCTGTCAAATTTTGTTTCTGAAGCTTATATAAAAATTTACAGATTGCACTCCTTCAGTATCGATGAGGACATTGAAAATGACTTTTCTATGCTAGATAAAGGCCCAAACCAACGCGAAACATTCTTCGACGACGCGAAATCATTCACAATATAGGCGTGTTTTATTGAAAAATATTATAGCTTGCACAGTAAAATTTCACTCAGCAAACAACAACAAATCCTGGAAAGTGTCGATAAATAAGTCAGTAAAAATGTCTCTTTGTTGTTGTTTGCCAAGGGAAATTTAACTGTGCTAGCTATGCATTTCCCAATAAAACACAACTAATAATAGAAAAAATGAAAGAAACACAATAGGTTTGTTCGGGTACTTTCTGGGCTAAATTGGGCAGTCTGTCAAATTTTGAGGAGTGGAGATGCAGTTCTCTCGGAGAGAAGTAAAACTATGCAAAAGTACACGAACGCATAGAACCAACATTTCTACCACTTTGTAGACGTCAACAAAAAGTAAACAAAAAACCTACTAAGAAAATAAGAAAAACAAAACCATAGCATGAGGATTTCTATTTTAACTTTAAATTCATCATTAAATTTGATATTTTTTATTAATTAATTAATTACATTGTATTAATTAATACCGAACTCAGCATTCTAGAAATAAAAATTGAAATACACTTGCACACAAAATTTCTTTGTAATTATAAAATATTCTGTTATGAAATATCAGTTTTTATTTTTCAGAAAGCACTACACAATTATTAACAAAATATAAGAAATGCACGATTTAGTCACATTCTCTTTTTTTTAAATAGTTAAAAAAAACTTATTCAATGAAAAATGGATGAACAGATGAGAAAAAATCACTTTAAACAAGAAAAAAACAAAGCTAAAGTAAACAACAGCCATTTTGTTTATGTGTTGTTGTTCTCAAATCGCAGAACACAGCACTTACCATTTCTGCTCAAACAAATTCCTTGGGCAGAGTTTGGCAAAAATTGTCTGGAAGGGTAAATTTTGTACTCTCTCGTGAGCTTCTCTTCTGCCAAAAACTACACATTTTTTGCGTACGCGATCAGGGCTGAATTTGGTAGATTTGGTTAAAATTTTGCTGTTTTGTGTGAGTACGCGAACAGACCTAATGCTTAGCAACAACAAAAAATGTTTTTGCGAATGATTCGCTATGATTTCGCGTTGTTTTGGGAGAGCCTTTAGGGCTGAGCCCTTAAGGCTGATTCGCTATGATTTCGCTTTGGTTTGGGAGAGTCTTAAAGCATGTTATATCGTACCTACAAATGAATCACCAGTTGGAAGAAGAGAATTAATCCATCAGAGCTAACTGTTGGGAAAACGCAAAACACTGAATAACTTCTTTATTTGACGGTTCTCAGATTTTTCATGTATAGATAATAAATAAGGTTCTCTTTGTTTTTATTCGCATGAGATATATTTTTTTTTTCTATCGCTTCGTAGTAGCTAGATAAACCGTGTTAAAAAGCTTGGATTTATTTCCTTCTTCCAACTGAAAATTGAAACTTCAAAATAAAATACAAATTTAACAGAAAAAGTGTTTAATTTTCAAATATAAAGCTAAAAATAAATAAATAATAACTTCAAAAAACTAGTTTGTTCAATATATATTAGTTTTTGTCTGTTATTTCAAACATTGACCATATCGTTTTATGTTCCAATAGAACTGAAAATAACGATATTGATTAAGTAGGTATACTGAAAAAAAATAAAAAATTGTTTTTGAATATTTGCGTGCAAAACGGCATATAAGAGTCCTTTATTTCAATTGTTGTTTTTTTTAAGCTTTACTTCACCACTTCAAATCTATTTTCTGAAAAACTTAAGATTTTGAGATAAGCCACTTTGCTTCTGAGGGGACGATGTATTATCTATGTTAACTAGCTGAGTTAACTGCGCTGATACATCAATCTGTGCTTCAATAGATCAAAAGTGCTAAAGCGTGATTTATAACCCACCAATGCAATAACTGTTTATTTGCTTGTGGGGACATAAAACTGAGTAGATAAACCAATTCAACAGTTATGTTAAAAAAAATAAAATAATCAGTTGGAAGAAGGAAATAAATCCGGGATTTTTTTCCTTCTTCCAACTAATGCTTTTTAAAACCCCCAACATCTCTACAATGAAAATAGTTTTTACTATTTTCTTAAGCCTAACAGATGTGTCTACGTATAGAGAAGACATTTGCATCAAAAAGTCATTTTGGAAATTTTGGGATTTATTCCCTTCTTCCAACTGGTGGTTCAAATATGTTATTGCACCTACGCTATCAGTGAGAATGTAATCAGCCAGTTGTGCACGTGTTTAAAAGATTTGTTTTTTTTTTATTAAAATCGAAAAATTTTATATATGACCGGGAACCACGGACGACCAATCGATAGCGCCACTTAATTTTTCTGGTCGACGTCGACTCAATGGATTTGATATCACAGCCAAACTGGAATCAGCCTTTCGTTTAAATTTGTCACCTTGAAGAATTGTACCCTCATTCTTAATGTGTTCTCTTGCTATTGGCACCAACGACATGTGAATCAGTGGTGGAGGCCTTTTTTTGATATCTTCTTCGATTTTGTATAACTCTTCCTGTTTAAAAATTAACCATTAACCGTTGAAAAAGAAAATTTCAAAAATTTACTCTATTTCTGTAGACCATGCAGCACGCTCTCATTGTAAAGTAATATAGTATTTCCACACCTGATAAAAGAGAGAATCCCAAAAAAAGACTGGCAATTCCTCCAAACGACACCAACAAGTCCACCCATCCAAAAAGAACTTCTCGTTTGAAGCATATTATCGGCCAAGTCAAGAACTCGACAATGACTGTCTGATCTTCTGGGATGTCATACCTGAAATACAGTTCAAATTCTTTGTTTTTAAAAACAAAAAGAAAAATATAGTTTTTACTTCTTATTTAGTTTTTCAATATTGTAGACGGTTTGAGAGCATCCTAGTTCACAGTGAAGGCAGTCTTTGATGTTTGTTATATTTGAAGCATACTTTTGTAGACAAGGAAATTGGCTTATCTTGCAGGTTGGAACGTAAGCTGAAAGCAGATCAGTTTTGATTTGAACCAGTTGTACAAACATTTAACTCTTAGTTCAGCGATTTTAACTCACTGACTTTGGCGAACTAACTGAAGTTCAACGATGGTTCAGGCATTAAATCGCTGTACCCCAGTTATTTCACCAAAATCAGTCAGTAAAAATATTTGAACCACGGATCAAAGTTTGAACCACGTTTGTACAGCAGGTCCTAAGATATTATTTGTACATTCTTTCGCTTATTGATTTTTATCAGAGACTTATTTAGAAGCTAAGGTATGATTAACTTGTAAACCAGATAAAAAGCACTCGACGGAACTGCACTTCAGCGGAGCTGCAGCAACGGAACTGAACGGAACTTCCCAGTGCTGTCTAGATAGATAGATAGATAGATAGATAGATAGATAGATAGATAGATAGATAGATAGATAGATATTTATTGATAGATAATAAGGTTATGGTTTACATATTGTGTTTTTAGCACAGCTTGTACAGAGATACGATTTGTATATGTTATCTTACTACTGGAAGATGTATTTTTGAGGATAAATTTGCAATATAATAGAAAAAAAAATTAATTTGAAGGAAAACTATTCACAAAAACCTTCATGTAAATATAAAAAAAAAAGAAATAGCTAAATAAATTAGTAATAACAAATAATTAATATATTAAAGGAAATAAATCAACAAAATAAATTAATGAATAAATGAACGAATAAATAAATGAACAGGTAAATTAATAAACAAGTGAATGATCAATGAAATCAGGTAAATCATGGAAATCGGATGTGAAAATATTATATAACATAGGAGAAAGAACTGATCCTTGCGGGACACCTGCTGGAATTGATCTTCGATTAGAAAACTCGTTGTTTGAATAGACCATAAAGTATCTGTTAGTAAGAAAGCTTTGAATAAGTTTAACCAGATAAGGAAGGAATCTTAACTTACTTAGTTTATAAAGAAGCCCATCACGCCAAACTGAATCAAAGGCTTTCTCGATGTCAAGAAGTACTATTCCAGTCGACTGTTTAGAAAATAAGCTAGTTTTTATGTGTTTGCAAATCCTCAGCACTCGATGTGAGGTGCAATGATCTTTTCGGAAACCAAATTGTTCCGTTGGGAGAATATCTTGAACATCAATGAAAACTTGCAGTTTTGTTTTTATCACTTTTTCTAGTATTTTGCTGCAAGTGCTCAAAAGGCTTATTGGCCTGTAGCTAAGGGCGTTATTTTCACTTTTTCCTACTTTTAAAATAGGGACAACTTTAGCAACTTTCCATTCATAAGGGAAGTATTGTATCTTGAGACCATTCTTGGGTAGTTGTTTTAAAATTGTATTATTTATTTTATCAATTCCCGGAGATTTGTTGTTTAAACAAGATTTAAAAAATTCTACATCTTCAAAAACAACTTGTTCATCGATTGGAGTGCCAACATCGCTTAGATTAAATTCATTTAACCAATCTTCAACGGTGGAATCTAATGAAGAAGAGAGTGCAACTGACGATTTGTTCCCCTGCATTTTCTAAGTATGGAATTTGTCTATTTTTCTTTTTTTAAATTTTGGCAATATTCCAAAATGGCTTTGAACACTTATCGAGACATTTTAAATTTTCATTCCATATTTTGTTTCGAAAAACTTTAATTTGGTCAGATATTAACCTATTTAAAACATTAATTTCATTATAAATATTTTGAATGCGAAATCTGTGCCATTGTCTTCTTTAACCATTCCTTCCTTTTATCATTTGAAGTATGCATAAGATAAGGAAGTATAATAGATCTTTTGTTTTCTTTTTTTTAAAGGGACAGATAGATTTACGCTTTCCCAGATATTTGAAGTAAATGATTATAGCTGAATAGCGACTTGTTCCCGTAACATTGTATATATATTATTATAGTACTATCATGGCACAGAAAAAAAAGCTTCGTACTCGGCTCGTTTTCTGTGACATTTTTGGCGCTGCTAACGGCGGCGAATTGCTGTTGACAGGGCGATTAAACAGAGAGGATTATATTTTTTTATTCTGACAACAATAAGGCGGATAAGGGAGATGGGTGCGTCAGCTGTTAGTGCCATGGCAACGACAGAATGAGGTAGAGAAAATAAGTAAAATGCTCATACACGTATACGAAATTATACAATGGTGTTGGTTTCTTTTATGAATTAATGAACACGTAGGCATATCTATAGATATAGCTACATTTATTTTCTTGCAAAAATTGAAATTCGAATTAAAATTTCCAATTTTTGTTTCAAAATCAATTTTAAAGTGTGTATCAATATAGATATTGATTAACTAACTTATTTTATAAGATATATGCTTTCTTAATATATTTTATAGTGCATGCATTTATGTAGGTGCACAATAAGCAGTGAGTTTTGTAAATTAAAATATTTAAAGGGGGGAAAAGGGGGTAAAACTAAGTGAAGGTCGAAAATCTATTTTCTAAACGGGAAGAGATAAAAAGTTGATTTTTTCACCTTTGATAGAAAATAAAATTCTAAGAAGGTTGTTAGACCAATATTTAATTCTAAAAAATCCCGTTTAGAAGATATTAATTTTTGAAAAATGTAAATGTTAAAAAAGGTCTTTGACAAATGTCTTGCTGTTGAATAGTGGAGCGTAGGATTAAAATAAAATGTATACCCGCGGAAAGTAGACAGAAAAAAAAATTATCCGTGTTTAAGGAATTTTTGATAAAGATAATTTTTCATGCTTGATGATTTTTTTAAAAACAACGCTTTTTTTGGGTGAGTTTTTAGAAGTTTTTAATTTTTAACTTTTTGAAGGGTGAAAAAAAAAACTTGAAATTTTATTGAGTGATAACTATTGGTAAAAATTTCAATTTTCTAGAACACCGCTAGGTGGAGATATTTGAAAATGTACGCTAGTTTCAAGCTCCATACGTTTCGATTTTCACTTTTCAAAACACAAAAGTTGATGAAAAAGTTCAAAATTATGAAAAATAATCTACTACACATTTGTACCTCCAACCATCTTCTAAAATAATGTTTGTTAATGTTTAGCGATCAGTTCAACCAGAATGACACTATGTAGGATTAAATGACTTTCACAAAATCATTTTTAATCAAAAATTTAATAAATTAATTCACTAATAAATCTTCAACTTCAAAAGTTCTTAACGGATCTTCACGATTGAGGTCTTTAAATGCGCGCTTTGAGATAGCCAACAAATTTGCAATAAAAAATTACCAACAGTAGGGAACAATTTTGAAGTAAAAATTATTTACATGGGTATACTCGCCATACAATTTGTATATCTGTTCAACAAAATTTTTTTATTACTCAAAATCGGCTACTACGATTATGATGAAATTTTTTGTGTATGCTAAAATTTGTTTGATCTACTACTAAATATTTAAAAAAAATATACTTAATTAGGGAACATTTTGAAAAAAGTTGGTTTAAGAAAAATTATTCCTTTTTTTTCAAAATTTTAAGTTTGAAAACAATTTTTTTTTTAATATTTACAAAAACAATTTTATTTTAACAGATAATTAAAGAATGAATTTCTTGCATTCAGAAAAGCTATTGCATGTCATTATAAGTGTTGCCGTTATTTTTTAATAATTTATTTTCTATTATAAGTCAATTTCTTCGAAAATTAACCCTCTTGCCTAAACGGGGGGAAATGGACCCTCCACCAAAAGTAATATTTTTCTTGTCTAGGCTCAACCTACACGTTCTAGATTTTTGTAAATTTTTTTCAAAAAAAAAAATTTAATTTAATAAGTAATTTAGCAAATAACAAAGTTTTTAACTCTATAAACATTGTTATCGACCACTATTTTGTATTTATGATTCATTTTTATTAAGAATTAACCTACTTTATTTTATAGAAAATACCTCCCTACATAGTTGAAAAACTTCCTCCCTATTAATTTTATTAAAAACATTTTTTTTAGTGACACTGTGGTTATAGATATTTTCTTCATAAATTTCTATTTTCCCAATTTACTATAGTCACTTATACAACCAAACAAAAAAAGTCCAATATAATCTTAATTTTCAAACAATACAACCATACTACAGAAAATTGATAAAGAAAAACGCACAAAATTGATGTTTTTCTTGTTTCCCTTGGACTCCCATAAATTTTGTATGCGTTGTTCTCTGTCTTCTGTTAGTCTCTAAGCCTTAAGCTAGAACTATAATGCTCGGAGGGGCACTTAAGTGGTCGGAAGAAAACAAGCGAATACACGGAAAGCATTTGACGCGACTATGATTGCGAAGTGGAGCGTTTCGTCAAGTTTCGTTCAACTTTGGTTACGGAAGTGAGGTGCGCTCTCCGAGTTCTACCTTTAATATTCATCACTATTTCCTAAATTATCTGCCCATTCTCCCCTCTTTAATTCGCCATAGTAATAGTTCATTCTCGCCTCGCCCAGGTGTCAGGCCGACCGTTCCTCTTCATGATAGTACTATAATAATATATATACAATGCCCGTAAAACAGACTCTACCCAGCGGGAAAAATTAAAAAAATCATTGAGGAAAAACCTGCTTTTTCCTTGAGGAATGGAAGCTGTACCTGCCACTTTTCAGCTTATTCCTTTGATGAATTTAACATGGGCGTGTCATTGGCGGGAAGCACATGCCACTTTCTCGATGAAAATTCACTAACGAATTCACTACTTCAATGGAAGTTGTTTATTCACCGACCCAGGTGATGAAAAACATGGTGATTGCATAATCTGTGAATTCACTACATACGGGTATTTAGCTTATTCATCAGTTCAATAATTTCGATGAAAGATCTAATGAAAACTCAGTTATGAAATCACCAGGTTAGTGGTAGTTTCTTTTTCATCAATTAAATCCTCCCATTTGTATTGTTTATTAAATCCCATCGGTAATGCACCCTTTATTTTAAAATGAAAACAAACCTAAAAGTTGTTTCCATTTCAAATCAAAAGTTTTTGGCGTTTCGGCAAACGCAATTTCTATTGACTTCAGTTCGTCTTACATGGACTTTTTTACAGAAAGTCACTGTGAACTGTATCCAACAAAATGAGAATTTATAGTTGCCAAAAAATTATTAACTACTTTGTGCATTACTATTCATATTTGGAATCATCGATTACAATTCACCATGAGTTTCACTCACATTTGTTTTTTTTTCTCGCCATGAACACTTTACAAAGCAGATGAGTGGATTCAAACAATGAACTGATGATATTGTACATTACTTTTCCACAAATTTTTCATCACATACTTTTCCCTTTTAAATTCACCGAAATAAAGGGTCGTTTCATAAACACAAAGCAGTAAGTGGATTCAAAGCTACGAACTGAGGAAACTTTGCATTACTCTTCACCTACTAAATCATTGCATGTCGTTTCTCTTATGATTTGGCAAGTGAATTCATTGATTATTTCAGCAATAAATTTCATTGAGGACGATATTTCCCGCTGGGTAATGGAATAGGCACACACTTTTCTAGAGTAGAGTTAAGATTTCGCCTAAACAGTGGCCAATTAGCCTTCTTAAAATCTAAATATTGCACATTATTTGAAATAGCTCTAAAACTAATATCACAGTAAACAGGTAAGTGATTGGAACTAAGCGCATTGATTGTTATAGGTTGGGTTATGATATTTGCAACATTAGTTAAAAAAAGGTCTAGCGTCGAAGGAGACGATCTTGAAGATTCGGGGATAACTGGCCAAACAGAATGGTGTAGCTTTAGTTGTCGCGTGTAGCACTGTCAAAGTAGAAAGATACAAAAATAGTATAAAGTGCCACAATGAGACGCTGTAAATGTAGCAAGGAATGTATGGTGTAGCAGAAGTTAAACTAAACTCAACTCTTGCTACCAGCTGCAGCAACGTCCATTCTGTTCAAGGGGTAAAGGTTGGGGGCACGAGTACGATAGCTCAGGCGCCAAGAAATAATAACTTTTTATTATAGGAGGGGGGTCTATCTCACCCCGTTTGGGCGGAAGGGGCAATTTCATAAAAGCAGTACCAAAAATGTAAAAAAAATATTAAAAAATAACGATAATACTTACAACTAAGTATTATACCTACCTTTTTTAAAGTCAATACTCTGTTCTATTAGCTGGTTTTTGAATCAAGTGAAATTTTTACATGATTTTAAAAAAATGAATTTAAGCTCAAAATTTGCAAGAAAAAAGCATAAAACAAAGGTTTAAAGTGCAATTTTTCAAAACTATAAAATTATATATCATTTTTTTTTCTGAAATTCGTTGCTCTAATTAATTCTTAATCAAAAACTGAAAACTTGATGATTCTATGTCTTCTAGTTTTTAAAAAAATCGATAATTACTATTAATACTTTTGTATGAGATGTTTGTTTTTTGCTTGCTTACCTCTTACGGCTGGCGTATAAACAGTGAGGTATGTATCGGGGGCATGCTGCCCCCTGCAACCCCTCTGCTTGGGCACATTATAGGATTTGGGGTAGGTGCGAGGTTGGGTGTATGCAAAGTTTCTTTTGCATTTAAAGAATCTGGATTTAAGGAAACTTTAAGTTTATCCAAAACATCTTATGTAAACAGGAGTTTTCTAAATATACATACGTGGCCCAAAGTTGCACATTTGAAATTTACAGACATGAAAATGTAATGCAATATAAAAAATTCTCATTACCTAGGTACTACCAACTGTACAATTGCAGCAAATTTATATAAATTCTTAATATTCATGTTTGTGTCTAACATACCTATGTATATAAAGCAGTTGTATTGTTCACAGTATGCATACCCACTTAGATCATTAAAGAAAAAACGAGCAAACATTCGAGTTTTGTACGATAGTAGTTTTAGTAATTTTCAATTTTCTCAAAAACTAGGAGACATAGAATCATCTAGTTTTCAGTTTTTGATTAAAAATTAATTAGAGCAACGAATTTAAGAAAAAAAATGATATATAACTTTACAGTTTTGAGAAATTAAACTTTAAACCTTCTTTAATGCTTTTTTTGTCAAATTTTGGGTTTAAAAATCGTTTTTTTCAAAAAATATGTATAGATTTCACTTGATTCAAAAACTAGCTAAAAGAACAGAGTATTGGCTTTAAAAAAGGTATAATACTTAGTTGTAAATATTACCGTTATTTTTTTATATTTTTTCTTACATTTTTGGTACTGCTTTTATGAAATTGCCCCTCCCGCCCAAACAGGATGAGATAGACCCCCCCCACCACTCCCATAGTAAAAACTGTATTAAACTGTTCTACAAAAAACCGTTATCATTTTTTGGTGCCTGAGTTATCGTAATCTCCCCAGGTTGGGCTGTTGGGATACAAAATATTAATTGGACATCTCGTTTGGAGATCTGAAAGAATTTTTCCCCAGGAGTTTGCCCTCTGACATCCCCAATCTCGATGAGTACAGTTTAGGTCTCCATCTACTTAAAAGCCACGTTTCACTTAAAAGGCAAACATCGGCATGTAAATTGCAAAAGAAAGCTGACAAATTCTGTACACTTGTTTCGGATGCTTCTGGCATTCCAAGTTAAAATTTTTAATTAATTATTTAGATTGTATGACATTGGAATAAAGATATTTTGTAGCAAGCTGTGCTATTATATTAAATTGTTGAGCTTTTGTTTTGCATTCACTCAACTTGGAAATCATCTCAGTTGTTAAAGAAAAAAGCTCCTCTTGAGAGAAAAGTGTTGAGTGAGAACGTGAAGTCTTCTCTTGAGTTGTTTGCAGACCTATGTACATGTTCTTGCGAAAGAGTTGACCATCGTGGCCCTGGTACCAAGGCCGTAGCCAGGGGGGGATCACAGGGGTTTGATCCCCCCCCCCCCCGAAATTTTTTGAGAAAGACATTTGTAAATAATACTTTTCCATTTTAGTATGAAATTTGTACTCAAATTTTTGCGATAATTAATTAATTTAATTTAATTAAGCTCACTATTTACATAATTTTTAATGAATAGAGGTACCTTTCTACCATCATGATTTCTTAAGTCAGCTTAAAATGAGATTCGTGTATTCTGATTCCCTCAATTCTTGGCAAAAATTTAAAGAAGAAAACTTCAATTTTTTAAAAAATTTTGGATCGTGACAATTTAAAGTTTAAAGGCTGAATGCAAGATATGGTAGACAAAATGCTATACACAAAATGATTCACATACACAAGCTTCTTAAAATTTTGGCGACTCCAACGGCCTTATAATGCACATCGGAAAGAACTTTTTCGAGAGTGAAACGTTTAAAAACTTACCTAATGCTATGTTTCCACCAAAGGTTTATCTCAGATTAGATTTAATAAATCTTTTTGGTGTTTCCACCGCATAAAAAGATTTAAAAAAGATTAAATTTGACAGCACCTTCAAAAATGCAAATGGCGTTCCAATTTTTCTTATGAAGTGCGATTGAGACAGAATGTTTGATTCGTGTGAAACAATGAAGAACTGAATGCGAGTCTCGAATGAATCGTTCAGCACCATGTAAAAATAGGTTAGTTCGATTTGTAAAACTATTTGTCCTAGGAAGATTTAACAAGATTAATTTCTAATCTTCAAGATTTACGAAATAAATTTGTATGGTAAATCTTCGAGATTTAAAGGAGATTTGCGGTTAATCTTATTAAATCTCAGATTAGCGTTAGGTGGAAATGTAGCATAAGAGCTTCTACCGATGAAGATAAACTTTTAGGGTTGGAGTTATTGTCAGCTCATCAACAAATTGAGACTAAAACTGAAGAAGTTAATATATCTCTCAAAGGAGTGAGTTTTGGGTACGAAATTAAATGTTTGACGTTTAAGAAAAGTTTACAGTTCCCATGCAAAAGAAAAATCAAATTTTTAAAATATTTGTTCACACATTCTGTGCTCAATTTTGTATAGTTTTTAGACTTAAACAGTGCTATTTATAAACCCATTCCAAGCGATGTCTAACTTTAGACACCTGTCCAACTCCAAAATGTTATTTATAAATACTTAGCACCTATTGACTAACTTATCCACTGAAATTGGTTGTCCAAATCTTATTTGAAAGTAGACACGTTTAATGAATAAGGTGGGCAAATATTTCTGGTTTTCTAATTTTCTAGTTTTGGAATGAATGAAAAGCTAGTTGAACGTGCCCCAAAGCGTACTAAAATTCATTAATTCATTCAAAAATGAATAAATACAGGCATGTCAGTGAATAAATGAGGCCACATTTGGGCAATTGTTGGAATGCGTTTATAAATAACAAGTTGCCTAAACTATTTAGGCATTGACTAGCTGGACAACTGCCCAAGCGTGTTCTAAGAAAATCTAATAAATATGACTGAAAATGTTTTCCTTTGCTTATGTCACCCATTGAGTCATTAATTAACTCCTTATTAACAAATTATAGGCCTAAGAATGGAAAACAATACATTTTGGATGCAAAAACAATTTGCATGGAAGTAATGCTATAAGGTGAATATATTTTTTTGTTTGGAAGTGTACATATTTCTTATTTACCACACTTTATCTCACGCGGAACAATTGCCCAATGGCTTGGTAGTTCTATGACTGCATTGGTTCCTTTTTGCATGAATCTATGTATAAGCGAATCATGCTAAAAAGTAATTTTGTATTTCAGCTCAATAATTTTTGACATGCAAAAATATTTGCATAGATTTTCGCACTGGAACTGTAAACTAGACTTTATAGCGACGTATCTATTTTCGCGCAAAAATGTGTTTGGAATTAGTATTTTGCTTTAATATAAGAAAATCGTTTACATCACAGATATTTTTTTTTTTTTTTATATAATTTTTTTTTCATCACCAACCTTTAATTTTTTACTCAACTGTTAACTCAGCTCAAATAGTGAAATATTTTTTCGAAAAACTATATCCCCCTCCGAAATAACTGTCTGGCTACGGCCTTGCCTGGTACTGATGCTGAAGGTGGGGATTGATAACATGTAGATGAACTTTTTGGGAGGCAAGGAAAGTCTTCAGAGCTCATGTGATTTATCGGTTTTGGTTGTAAAACAGAAACCGGTTTTTTGTGATGTATTGACAACCAGGTAGAATTTTTATTTTTTGAAAGCTTTTCTCTAATTTCTTGGTACCTGATTCGATTTAAGCAAGCATGGATCTGTAGATCGGTGATTGCCTTGGCAGTTGGCACACTTGAATATTCCCTCTGATGTGCAGTCAGAAGTTTAATGTGCTCCAGAACAATTTGCACATAACGCTGAAGTTCTTCTCGCCATGCCCGATCATCTGACAGTTGTGGCATTGGGTTATTTTATGTTTAAGCCGGTGCGCGTTGATATTCCCATCTGACTTGGGTACGAAAAACTGCTCGGATATTTTTACGTAAATCGGCTAATTTGATTGAGCCATTCTCAATATACACGATATAAAATACATCCACGTAATTTTCATATCTTTTTTTTTAACTAATTTGATTTCTTTACATCTTAAACCAAGTGATACAAGTTCATTTTCAATTTCATCCAAACCGAACAAGACCAACTTTAAATGACTTTTGTCATTGCTTAGATTTAGGTACAGAGTACAGTACAAATTTTGTTGAATGATTCTAGAGATTCCGGAAAGTTTTTAATTCCTATTGAGATTTTTCGCACCGAATAATCTTTGATATTCAAGCCTTTGCACAGACTGTGAATATATTCACAAGTTTTATGGAGAAGTTTTATTGGTGGGGTCGACACTTTAACTTCGTTATGCTGCATAGGCGCACTAGCAGTTTCGTCTCTATTGTCTGTGTCAGGATGACACAGCGGAGGTGCAAAAATGCCTTTATAAGCAGATATGCTAGAAAGATGGACTTTTTTTGGATTGTTTTATTGAAGATTCAACTTCTTCATCACTATTGGGTCTATCGCGCTTGGTAATTGTTTTTTTTTATTTGCAGGGGAACTTTCATAGGTTTTCAGCTCACGTCTGTCACGAATGAGAGCGTGTAGGAAACTGACCCAATTCTGTCTACTTTGTATGTTTTACCCCCATTTTCAAGGTAGAACTATAATAGTCGGAAGGGCACTGAAGCTAATGTCAAAAACCAACGAAAAGTAGCTTTCCGTACCGAAAAAAGGGGAACACACCCAAAATGTAATTATCATCTATCTCTTTTTGGCACTCCTATTTCACCAAATGTCAGTTTTACTTAAGTGATGTGCGCTCCGGAGCGCACCTCACTTCCGTAACCAAAGTTGAACGAAACTTGACGAAACGCTCCACTCCGCAATTATAGTCACCGTCATATGCTTTCCGTGTATTCGCTTGTTTTCTTTCGACCACTTAAGTGCCCCTCCGAGCATTATAGTTCTAGCTTCACAGTGGAAGTTTGAAGGCTCTCCCAAACCAACGTGAAACATACACCGACGACCTTTTTTGTTGTTGTTTGGCGGTGTGTAGAGCCGAATTGGCGAATTCGTAGCGAATCATTCACAATAGTGCAAATTATGACAAATACACAACGTTAAACAACAACTAAAACCTGTCATCGGCGAATGTTTCGCGTTGGTTTGGGAGAGCCTTAACGCTAAATTATAGCGGAACATTCGCTACGATACAAAATATGAAAGATACACAATGGTAAACAACAACAAAAACTGTCTTTCCGAATGATTCGCTATGATTTCACGCTTGTTTGGGAGATTCTTAAAGCCTCTCCCAAACCAACACGAAACATTCGCCGACGACGCGAAATCATTCACAATAATACAAAATATGAAAGAAACACAATGCTTAAAAACAACAAAAAACTATCTATGCGAAATGTTCACTATTATTTCGCGTTGGTTTGGGAGAGCCTTAAAACTCCAGATCAATTGAACTCAGTTTAAGGTTTAAACAAGACTGTGAAACTGGGGTTAAGTGACTTAATATGAAGGAAGAAAAATGATTTCGAAAAAAGATCAAAAAGGATATTTGGAGGACAAATTAGTAAGGGAGAACTCATTGCTGTCCGTTTAAATAAAATAAAATAAAATAAAATAAAATAAAGAGAACGCACTACCAAACTGACTGATAGTCACCGTTATTTTGCATCAAATACACTTTTATATACACTATGTGCTGAGCAGTAGTTGAGTAGTATATGATAATGCGATTCTGCTGCAGAAATCAATATAAAAAAAATATTTTCCCAGTGGTTACTATGTTATCATGTTTTTTCCAAAAGTTGCTAACAAGTACTACTTTTCTCAAATACGCGAACGCTACGACCATGGATGAACAATTTTTACTACTTTTTTGTTTTTGTAATATTCTAGAGTAACTGTTGTAATAGATAGGTGGTAAAATTTAATAGTAGTTATTGTATTTTTTTACCAAAATTTCTTATTTTTTTCTAAGTACATACAATTATTTCCAAAAAAGTTTGAACACCTCTAATAACACTAGTTTACAAAATTTTGGGTCATGGTAGGGTCCTTAGAAAAAATATATTTTCTAGACTAATTTTGGGTCACTGAACATCAAAATTATTTTTTTTTCCAAAGAAGCGTTTTCGAGATATGCGCAAAAATCATTTTCTCAGCTATTTTTTCAGATATTCCCATAAATCTCGCTAAGGGCATAGTAGTCCAGTCAAATTAGTGTTTTATATCTACAAAAAATACTGCGTCGATTTTTATTGTTGTTTCTTAAAGAGTATCTATTGGAGAGTGTAAATCCAAAAAGTTCGAACAAAAAGCGCCCATGCGTTGTCCGCCATTTTGAAAAAGGCGTTGGAAAGCGTGAACTCGATTTTCTCGGCTCCTATCATATATAGAGCTGAATTATTTTTTTAGATTTGTACGTTAAAATATCTTCTTTAACTTTTGTTGAGAAAAAAATTTGAAATCTCTTTCCAAAAAAAATCATTATCGACGAAAAACTGTCGAGATTTTGAAGTAAAAAATGGTTTTTAACGTTTAACTCGCCTCATGTTCATCTGATCGAAAAAATACTTAAGTTGTGTTTTATAGATCACTTTATTTCCTACATTTTGGTATATTTAAATTTTATGTGCGACAAAAACTGTAGGAAATATAACCTGTCAAAATGGCCAATATCCTGCAAAAATTAAAAAAAAAGAAATTTACTCAAGTTTGAAAATTTTCAAATTTGATTATGTTCATTATGAAATTTAAAGAAACAGTTCAAACTCTTTTCCACACCACCACCGAGGTAGAGTTACGGCACATTTTTTTTAATGTGGTGTCCCCAGGAGGTATAATCCACGATTCAATCGTTTTCGTTTCTATACCAGCCTATCGATAGCTCAATGTGGCATAGTTTTTTCATGTCGTTCTCCTTTTTTTTTGGGGGCTAGGCGTGCGAAGATCAATGATCATATTAACATTGTTAGTACTGCTGGGATCGTCATTGGTAGTTTCTTCAATCTGGTCTGAATTGTTCCTTAATATGTTTCTACTGCAGTGGAAAAACATGAGAGAATGTTCCTTCCTTGCAAAATTTACTGGAAGATGAAGACGCATGTGAAGACTTTTCCTCACCTGAAAACATCGAAGAAACTACCAAACAACGTTAATATGATCATTGAGGGTTGGGGTCAAAATTCTGCCTATGTGAAAATTCTGTTTTCAAAATTCTGCTTTTCAAAATTCAGCTTTCAAAATTCTGTTTTTCAAAATTCTGCTTTTCAAAATTCTAAAAATAAATAAATTGGGTGGCGCAACAGCTCATGGAGAACCAGGGTCTAGTGACTTACAACTCACAACCATTCCTGTGTGCGTGTTTGTTGGCAGGAATGGAGGGGACCTACAGTTTTTTGCCGAGTCCGAACAAAATGAGAAGCACTTTTTCATGACAAGTATACTCTAGGAGGATTTGTCAGTTCCTCGCAAGAGGCAGTACCTCGAATAAAACATTTCTGTTTTTAGGTGGCACGGCTGGGAATCGAACCCACACCTTCGGCATGACAGTCCTACGCACTAACCATCAAGCCACGAGCGCGCGCTTTTTAACATTTTCCACACGACTTTTTTATTATTTGCAGAATTTTGTAAAACAGAATTACGAAAAAATAGAACTTAATTTGTGTACAACATTTTGTTCATGGAAATAATTTGTTGGCGTATATTTGTTGATTTGTTGGCAATATTGTTTAAAGTATGCGGCAGAGAGCAAAGAATATATTTTTTTACATTCTGCGATCTCTCTTTTTTTTTTAATAATTCAATCAAAATTCAAGGATAATATTGCTTCATCGTTGGTGTGTGGTCAACCGGTTAACTTGTAATATTGCGGACTGTGTTTTGTGTAAATATATGAAAATGAATACCTATTTCGATAGTAAAATCCAATAAAGGAAAGGACAAGTTGTGCGTTGACGTTTATTTGGAAAAAGTATCGAAATGCAAAAACAATAATTGGGCATGTTCTAATAAAATAAAAGATAAGTGCAATGGAAGATTGGTGACTAAATTGAATGGAGATGTGCATGCCATCGTAAAAAAGTCAGGTCAACACAACCACGAACCTCGTGCAATAGAAAAATGTGTGCAAGTCTCTAGCATTTTAGTGAAGAAACTAGCAAAACTGCTCTTTCCACTAGCCAAATAATTCAGAAATCCGTTGTCGATACTCCCGACCATAGTCGCTCTTCCCTCGAAAAATGAAAAATTGATAATAAATGATTATATTTAAGGAAAAACAGAATTAGCAGAATTTTCTTTTTCGTAAAGCAAATTGGCAGAATTTTGAAAAACAGAATTTTGAAAAACAGAATTTCGTCGGACAGAATAAAAAAAAACAGAATTTTGAAAAGCAGAATTTTTTGGAAAAAAACAGAATTTTGAAAAGAAGAATTTTGAAACCAGAATTTTGACCTGTTCCCGATCATTGATCTTCGCACGCCTAGCCCAAAAAAATAAAATGCACGACTTGATCGCACGTATTTGCTCTTATGTTCAAGTTGTGTGGGACTTAAGAACTTTAAAAAATATTCAAGTAATTATAGAAAAAGTATAAAAAGCATATTTAAATCGTTCTTTCAATTGTATAAACAGTCTGATAAATAACTTAGAGCCCAAAAAAAAGTATGCCATTTGATTACTTGAAAAAATATTAATATATGCAAAAAAAAAAATTAAATCGTTGGAGCCGTTTTCTTAAAAATTATTTTTTTATATAAATGTAAAAATATAAAAAAAAAATTTATATAAAATTTTTGTAACATTTTTCAAAAAAAAATTTGGTATGCCAATTTTGAGTATATATTAATATTCATTTAAAACTGAAATTTCAAAACAATTCATCAACCCGTTTTTGAAAAATTGAGTTTTCAAAAAAAAATTTTGAATCTTTTTTTAAAAACCAAAATTTATTTTTTCAAAAATTTTGCAGTATTATTTATATTCTAACAAAGTTTTTGTGCAAAAAATTTTATTGAAATTGGATGAGCGGTTAAAGAGAAAACCAAAAATAAAAAAAACTTTATATGACAGGTACAGTTAATAAATGTTTTTGGTGATTTTTTTTCTTACTTAAAGGTACATCATATCTACAATAATACACTGATTGTTTTTATCAAAATCGTTGGAGCCGTTTTTGAGATAAATAAGCTTTTCCTTAACGGTTGTATGGCAAGTACCGTTATTTTTTGAGCTAAAACAAAATTTTAATTTCCCTGTGGAGAGTTACAAAAAAACCTTAAGTTCAAAATTTAAAGAAAATCGCTTCAGTGGCTTAGGCTGTAGGTTTAGGTACGGACAGACAGACAGACAGACTGAATTTTGCCACCCACTTTTTTCGTGTTCTCTATCATCGTAATGTCATGTTTGATTATTATCTCGAATTTTTTTTTTTGCACGAATCCAAAACTTGCCCTATAGCTTGCCCTATTGAGCTATCGATAGGCTGGTATAGAAACGAAAACGATTGAATCGTGGATTATACCTCCTCAGGACATCTCATTAAAAAAAATGTGCAACTCTACCTCGGTGGTGGTGTGGAAAAGAGTTTGAAGTGTTTCTTTAAATTTCATAATGAACATAATCAAATTTGAAAATTTTCAAACGTGAGTAAATTTCTTTTTTTTAATTTTCGCAGGATATTGGCCATTTTGACAGGTTATATTTCCTACAGTTTTTGTTGCACATAAATTTAAATATACCAAAATGTAGAAAATAAAGTGATCGATAAAACACAACTTAAGTATTTTTTCGATCAGATGAACATGAGGCGAGTTAAACGTTAAAAACCATTTTTTACTTCAAAATCTTGACAGTTTTTCGTCGATAATGATTTTTTTTGGAAAGAGATTTCAAATTTTTTTCCCAACAAAAGTTGAAGAAGATATTTTAACGTACAAAACTAAAAAAAATACAGCTCTATATATGATAGGAGCCGAGAAAATCGAGTTCACGCATTCCAACGCCTTTTTCAAAATGGCGGACAACGCATGGGCGCTTTTTGTTCGAACTTTTTTGATTTACACTCTCCAATAGATACTCTTTAAGAAACAAACAAAAAATTCGACGCAGTATTTTTTGTAGATATTTCGAATTAATTAATTTAATTTTACTGGACTATAGCTAATTTACATAAAATGTGTATTTTCTGAATGATGTGATCTATGTCCTTCCGACGATGTACTGCCTGTATAAGTCGGACTGAAATTTTATAAGTTACAGGCATAAATAAAATGTAAGTAATTAAATAATTAGTGAAAAAAGGCAATTTAATTTTTTCAATTAAAGTCATATAAATGTATATTAGGGTGTCTGTTATTTCCCAAAATCATTTTTTAAAATCAGAAACCCCTAAATCAAAATTCTGTGTCCTTAAATAAAGTTTTTGACAAAAAAATGTTTGTCTTAGGTGATAAATCGTTGCCTCTTAGGCCATTCTCTTTTCAAAACAAAGGAAAATTGAACACACCAAACTCCAAGACCAATAATGACGTGATATATATCGTTGGAAAGGTATTTTTATGAACTTAAATAGTTACTAAAAGAGTTCATTTCAAATCTCTACGTGAAAGAAGTTATTCGCTACTTAAGGATAGTTTTTTTCACATCAAAATGCACTGAAACACAATTTTGGCCAGCGAATAACTTTTTTCACATAGAGATTTGAAATGAACTCTTTTAGTAACTATTGTAGTTCATAAAAATACCTTTCCAACGATATATGTATATCACGTCATTATTGGTCTTGGAGTTTGGTGTGTTCAATTTTCCTTTGTTTTGAAAAGAGAATGGCCTAAGAGGCAACGATTTATCACCTAAGACAAACATTTTTTGGTCAAAAACTTTATTTAAGGACATAGAATTTTGATTTTAGGGGTTTCTGATTTTAAAAAATGATTTGGGAAATAACAGACACCCTAATATACATTTATATGACTTTAATTGAAAAAAATTAAATTGCCTTTTTTCACTAATTATTTAATTACTTCTACATTTATCATCCGATTTTAAAAAACTTTGGCTCAAAGCTTTGTTAAAAAGATTGTTTTTCACTTGAGTCCTTAAAATTATTTTAAATATTTTTTTTTCTATCCATATGGAGTAACCAAAAACCAGAAATTTTTCAAAAATACTCGTTTTTGAAACTTTGAATGCCTGTAACTTATAAAATTTCAGTCCCACTTATACAGGCAGTACATCGTCGGAAGGACACAGATCACATCATTCAGAAAATACACATTTTATGTAAATTAGCTATGCCATTAGCGAGATTTATGGGAATATCTGAAAAAATAGCTGAGAAAATGATTTTTGCGCATATCTCGAAAACGCTTCTTTGGAAAAAAAAAATAATTTTGATTTTCATGTTCAGTGACCCAAAATTAGTCTAGAAAATATATTTTTTCTAAGGACCCTACCATGACCCAAAATTTTGAAAACTAGTGTAATTTAAATTTGTATGAGAACATGAGTGGCCAGTTACTAAAAAAAAGTTGTCTATTTAATGCACTTTCCAAAATGGTATAGCATATGCTTGTGTATCAACAAAATAACCAAAAAAACTTGTCGATCATCTAATAAAGCAGCTTTTAACATTTTCGTAAAATGTCTATTAAATATTACAATAACCTCCCTATATATGCAAAAATAAGGAGAATTCTGAAAAATATTTTATTAAAAAACAATGTTTCGACGGTTATAAAATGTATTTTAAGAGCCGGGTACTTGTTGTTTTTGCTATTAATTTCTGAACTGATTTTCTTGATTGAAAATGTTTAGAGGTGGCTCCCGAGCGTCATCCACCATTTTGGAAAACGGGTTTTATCAAATATCTTGGGAACCGTGCAGCGTAAGGGCCACTTTACACGATTATGGAAGTCATATGACTTCTCATATGACCTGTCAGAAAAATCATACCAAATCGTCTGAACGCACTCATAGATCTCACTCTCACATGACTTCTCAAAAGCAAAAAGCATATGACTTTTTTGACATTAGAACTGCAGCTAATTCCATTTGGGAAGTCAAACGAAATTTGTTGTTTTTATTGAAAATGGTGAATTCAGAGCATTGAAAACAAAAATATTCTTACAAAAATATAGAATTTTTAATGAAAATAACAATGGCTAATTGCAGAAAAGTAATTTTGCAATTAAAAAATTTATTTGTTTATGACTTTTTTTTCTTTTATTTTGGATTTGACAGATAACCATATAGAAAATCAAATGCGAAGTAAAGACGTGTAAACATAAAAAAATGATAACCGTATGACTTGACTGGAAATGAAAGCTCATTTGATAAATCATACAAAAAAATAAAATGACAGGTTATATGACTTCTATTATCGTGTAAAGTGGCCTTAAGACAAAAATAATATTTTTTTTGGAATAATTTTGAATGAACAACAACAGCCTGTATGTGTTATCACCAAGTATATAGGCTGGAGTTATAGCTAGCTAAAAAAAAAAAAATCTATAGCTATTTCACGAGTGCAACCTCGATCATCAGACTCCTTTTAGTGGTGCTTTGTCTGGTTATGATCGTATTAAGCTACATGGTATAAGAATAACAAGGTATGCTTGACAGTTCAGGCAACTGATTCTTGACGTCATTGCGAGTGAATGGTCTCAATTGTTTGTCATTTATGGCAAGGAAAGCAAACAGTAAATTGTTTATGTTTTGAAGCTTTTTGCTATCAAAACTCAAAGTAAAACAAAAGATTATTTATGTTTTGAAATTATATTGTGTTAAATATCAAGTAAAACAATAATGCCCAGTTGCACCAAAATTCACTAAAAGTGGTTTTTGCTAAAATGGAGTTAAAATTTATCGGACTGATGGCCAGTTGCACCGACCTTTTTTAAATATTTATTGCTTCGTTTAATTTTAAAATGACATTTATCGGTTGCACCAACCACTTCTAAATCTAACAGGCCAATAAACGAACCAATAAACTAAAATTCCATTTTCCTCCAGATAAATTTTAAAAGCGAGTTTAAACGAACATGTCTAGGTACATTTGTAGGTACAAACAAAATAATTCAATTTTCTTTGACGGAATATTGTTAATTCCAAATTAAATTAAAATAACGAAAATAACAGGTGAAGGCATTTTGTTTCCTATTTATAATTCACTACTTAAATAAATAAATTATTCCAGAAAAATTATAGACTGGCCATCATGTGTTTATCTGATAACGAACTTAACCAAAAAATGGCGAGACGTCGCGTCGCGTCGGAGTTGTTCAGGTTCACAGAGAAATCCATTTTCTGATTTCGATGACGTCGCTTTAAAATATTTTTTCATAATTTCCAAGAGTGTGTCGAAAAAAATATTAGTGTTGTTTAGTTGGTATCTATTCCAATAGACGGTGTCCACATTGGGTATGAAAAAGTGGATTTTCAATGACTTTTCAGTATTCACATCTCACTTCAATGAAGGAGTGGGAGCGAGATATGAATACTGAAAAGTCATTAAAAATCCACTTTTTCATACCCAATGTGGACACCGTCATAGTTTTATAATTTCTCTAAAAAAAAGAAAATAATAAATAATAATAAAAAACACCAATATGGCGCATTCGCATTGTCTGTATCTAATGAGAATACCTTGTTTCTGTTTATTGTGTATTCATATTTTCTTTATTTCTATCTCACTTGCACTGGTTAAATTTTTTCGATCAGTTTAATAAACATATGATAAAATCCAGGGGTGGTTCATGAACTGCATTATAGCTAAAAAATGCGCAAAATAGATTGGTGCAACCCAAATAAATTTATTAGTCCGATAAATTTTAACTCCATTTTAGCAAAAACCGCTTTTAGTGAATTTTGGTGCAACTGGGCATGATAAACTTATTTGGGTTGCACCAATCTCTTTCGCGCATTTTTACCTAAAATGCAGTTTATGAACCACCCCTGGATTTTATCATATGTTTATTAAACTGAACGAAAAAATTCAACTAGTGCAAGTGAGATAGAATTATGGAAAATGTGAATACACAATAAACAGAAACAAGGTATTGGGCGCGTTCAATGTTTGAATAGATAGCCTATCTAGGATAGCTTTGTATCCATGTATGTGTTTGAACGCAAGTCAGCTGTTGTTGACATTTCTCATAGGATAGCTTTGTATCCTTAAATTTTTAGGAAAGCTTAGGATCTCTTTTCTGCCAACAGCTGTTTCGTCAAGAGCTGTGTTTTAAAAAGGGATTACAACAACACAAACCTATCCAGATCGCTTTAGTTCGGTGTTTGAACGTGGCCATTCTCATTAGATACAGTCAATGCGCAATCTTGGTGTTTTTTATTATTATTTATTATTTTCTTTTTTAGAGAAATTATGAAACTATTGAAATAGATTCCAACTAATACTAATTTTTTTTCGACACACTCTTGGAAATTATGAACCAATAGTGAAATATAAATAGGAAACATAATGCCTTCACCTGTTGTTTTCGTTATTTGAATTTGGAATTAGCAATATTCCGTCAAATAAAATTGAATTGTTTTGTTTCAAGGTAATTAGATATGTTCGTTTAAACTTGCTTTTAAAATTTATCTGGAGAAAAATGGAACTTTAGTTTTTAAGTTGGGTCGTGTGTGTAAATGGAAATTCACACACAAGTGCAGTGCATGCTGCGCATTATACATCAATTTATATTGAATAATTTTGAATGAACTTTAGTTTATTGGTTCGTTTATTGGCCTGTTAGATTTAAAAGTGGTTGGTGCAACCGATAAATGTCATTTTAAAATTAAACGAAGAAATAAAAATTTAAAATAGGTCGGTGCAACTGGCCATAAGTAATTTACTTTTTAAAGCTATATGTTGGTCGCTATGACTTCACACAAAACAAAATATGGCAACCCTTCATCTCATATACAACATACAACATACCTTTTATTTTTATACCATGGATGCACTAGGCACTACACACGGATCCACTGAAGCCACATGATCAGTTAAATCCCAATGCAGGTTTCGTTGTTTATCAATCTTCGCGTTCCAATGTTTATTCGCTATGCTATCTAGCTATCCCAACAATTTTGAGATAACTTGAGTTGTTGTTGCGTCAGCTGTTATCAGCTGTTTTTTAACAAGGGATTACAACAACACAAAGCTATCCGGATAACTGAGAATAACCAGCGGAATGTGCCCAATTGCAACCGCGACTAGCTTTCTTATAAACACACACACACCGTGAAAGCTTATATTCCATTCTCTTACCCGGAGGCCACACGAGCGAGTACTCGCTAGCGAGTTGGGTACATACATTAATTGTCAAATCACTCCCCGCTCTACTCGCTTCACAACAGGCTTCGAAAAAGCCAAGCGAGTTGACTAGCGAGTAGGAAAAGTTTCTATGATTTGTTACTGGCTAGCGATTACTCGCTCGTGTGGCCTCAGGGTTATTTGATTTGTTTGAAGTTCTTTTCGTGAAATTTTTTTAAAAGTTAAATTTTTAAGTCAAAATATTTTTGAAAACAATCAACATGAAACAATTTAATTTCTCAAAAAATGTTCACCAAAACAAACTGATTAAAAAAAAAAACATTGTCGTAGGGAGCACGGTGTGCGCGACATTTGATAAACGCGTTTTTCAAGATGGCGGCTGAAGCTCGCGTCCCCGGTGCCGCCAACTTGAATTTACACTCGGGGACCCCTTAAACATGTTTTTCAAGAAAATTTGTTCAGTTATAAATTGCATCATGAACCAACCAACTTTTTTTTGCTTTGGCTATTGGACTATTTAAACTTACATTTTGAAAGAATCAAATGTTAGCTTTATGAACGTCAAGGAAGTCCAAAATATATTACAATGCCTAAAAATATACCTAATCTTATATACTTACGCACAGGTCTATAAAATGATGGGATACATTTGCAGAGCTTAATAGATTTTTTCATTCGACAGTCCTTCATGCAAGCGGTAAATGTGTACTCTTCATGGAAAAATGAAAGTTTGACTTCATCCGAAAAGATACATTTTCTTTGACTGAAAAAAGAAGCATTAATATTGTTGGCCTTTAAAGTTTTGAATACATATTAGCAATATCGAAAAATTGATTTTTTCACATTTTGTGCATTAGATACTTTTTTGTAGAACTTCTGAAAACCAAGATTTTTATGAAAACTCAAATAAAATACTATTCAAGATGGTGACCAAACAGAAAATTTCCTAACGTTCGATCAATTTTCTGCTGGGTAAGATTATAAATGCACGGGACTTAATTCTTCGAAAAAATTAGTTTAATTGTATAATGTGGTGAGTTTGTCCTTTGTTGAATGGTGTTTAGTCATTGAATTTTAAATTTACAAAGTAGCCTATTTTACCTTACAATTAAACTAATATCATGATACTTGCATGTAGTTTGCCCACCAACTATGGAGTTGAGCAAAACTGAAAATGGCAATCGTTTGTACATGTTTGTACAACTTTTAGAATAATTAGAAAAATACACTCACCGATTTTTTATAGAGACACTTCAAAAAAAAACCGAAGTTGGCCCACCAACTATAACGCTCAAAAAATCTGGAAATGCAGTTCGATTAATAATCGTTTGTACACGTGTGTTTTTTTTGTTTAGTTTTTACACTTCGCAATATGTAATTTTTTACCAAAATTTAATGTGAACTTCTTCTGTAAAAGTTTTTATTTTTTTCTTATTCGTGCAAGCAATAGATAGGTACCGGCTAACTGTTATTTGTCTAGATATATCTTAAGAAATGTTGAATGCAGCTGCAGTCGGGATGGGTATATTTTACATTTTTGTGCTTTTTGTAGATCAGTTTCGGGTTATCATTTTTCGTTGAGTTGTGTTTTACTGGGTTTCAAGGTTCCGCTGTTTTAAAGATCCAATAAATGTTGAAACTGTACTTTAAAAAATATTTTGTGTTGTATTCAATGGATATAAAGATTATTTAAATCAGCTTGATGAGAATTGAAAAAAGTTCCAGTATTGTGAATCCCTCTAAAATCCGAAAACGCCTGGTTTTAATTAGTTCACATTATCGAGGGACTACTGTATAAGAATGTATAGTCAAAATAGAACAATTTGATTTCTTTTGGACAAAAGAATCATCCAGCAAAGAATTCAGTAACTTTTAATGTCAGTTAAGTAATAAAATATGTCTTAATCCATAAACTAGTAAGTAAGTATTTATTTATTCTTCTATTTCACTAGTTTTCAAAATTTTGGGTCATGGTAGGGTCCTTAGAAAAAATATATTTTCTAGACTAATTTTAGATCACTGATTATTTTTTGGAAACGACTTATATGAACGATGGAAAATTAATACAAACAATATACAAACGATGGCAAACTAAAAAATAAAACAGACAAACGTGTACAAACGATTATATAGAACTTTATTTCCAGGTTTTTCGAGCCTTATAGTTATTGGGCCAACTAAATATTTTTTTCCGCCGCAAAATTTTGAATAAATAATTAAAAATAGAAATAAAGCAAAAGTTAGAAAGCTAGAACGGTGGAAAATTATTATAAAAAATGTATAAACGATTGCATACTTTTAGAAAATTTTATAAACAAATTTCAAAGAAAAATTTTAGGTAAAAAAAAAGTTGGAAAGTGTAAAAGCTAAACAAAACAAAGACAAACGTGTAAAAACGATTATCAACCGAACTGCATTTCCAGATTTTTCGAGCTATATATTTGGTGGGCCAGCTACATGCTTTTTTTTCGCCGCAAAATTTTGAATAATTATTTAAAAATAGAAATAGAGCAACATTTAAAAAATTAACACGGTGGAAATTTTTTATAAAAAATGTACAAACGATTGCATACTTTTCAAAAATTTGAAAAAAAAAAATTTTCAAAAAAAAAATGTTGGTACAAAATTTTTGCGAAGTGTAAAAACTCAACAAAAAAAAGACAAACGATTATCAATCAAACTGCATTTCCAGATTTTTCGAGCGTTATAGTTGGGGGGCCAACTACATGTTTTTTTTCGCCGCAAAATTTTGAATAATTATTTAAAAATAGAAATAAAGCGACATTTAAAAACTAACACGGTGGAAAATTTTTATAAAAAATGTACACACGATTGCATACTTTTCAAAAATTTTATAAATTTTTTTTCAAAATAAAATGTTGGTAAAAAATTATTGCGAAGTGTAAAAACTAAACAAAAAAAGACAAAAGTGTACAAACGATTATCAATCGAACTGCATTTCCAGATTTTTCGAGCGTTATAGTTGGTGGGCCAACTACATGTTTTTTTTTCGCAGCAAAATTTTGAATAAATATTTAAAAATAGAAATAAAGCCACATTTAAAAAACTAACACGGTGGAAAATGTTTATAAAAAATGTATAAGCGATTGCATACTTTTCAAAAATTTTATAAACATTTTTTCAAAATAAAATTGTGGTAAAAAATGATTGCGAAGTGTAAAAACTAAACAAAAAAAAGACAAAAGTGTTCTAACGATTATCACTCGAACTGCATTTCCAGATTTTTTGAGTGTTATAGTTGGTGGGCCAACTTCCGTTTTTTTTGTTTGAAGTGTCTCTATAAAAAAAACGGTGAGTGTACAAATTATTCTAAAAATGGTACAAACGTGTAAAAACGATGTACAAACATTTCCATTTTCAGTTTTGCTCAACTCCATACTTCGTGGACCAACTACATGCAAGCTAGCTATCATGATACTATAAAAATATTCTATTCATAATTATTAGCAGAGAATATCAAATAAAGAGCCAATCCTTCGTACTTTTCACCCCCCAAAACCCATTTGTTTACATTGTTGTAATTGTAATTTCATTTCGTGTCGAAGAAATAGATGTGAATTGCAACAACAACAAGACCTGTTCTGAATGATGTGCTGAATGACTAGTTGATTCCAAGGCCGTAGCCAAGGGGGGGGATCACAGGGGTTTGATCCCCCCCCCCCCCCGAAATTTTTTGAGAAAGACATTTGCAAATAATACTTTTCCATTTTAGTATGAAATTTGTACTCAAATTTTTGCGATACCTAGTTATTAATTAATTTAATTTAATTAAGCTCACTATTTACATAATTTTTAATGAATAAAGGAACCTTTCTACCATCATGATTTCTTAAGTCAGCTTAAAATGAGATTAATGTATTCTGATTCCCTCAATTCTTGGCAAACATTTAAAGAAGAAAACTTCAATTTTTTAAAAAATTTTGGATCTTGACAATTTAAAGTTTAAAGGCTGAATGCAAGATGGTAGGCAAATGTTTGCCTTTGCTTAGGCCACCCATTGAGTCATTAATTAACTCCTTATTAACAAATTATAGGCCTAAAAATGGAAAACAATACATTTTGGATGCAAAAACAATTTGCATGGAAGCAATGCTGTGAGGTGAATATATTTTTTTATTTGAAAGTGTACATATTTTTTACTCACCACACTTTATCTCACGCGACACAATTGCCCAATGGCTTGGTAGTTCTATGACAGCATTGGTTCCTTTTTGCATGAATCTATGTATAAGCGAATCATGCAAAAAAGTAATTTTGTATTTCACCTCAATAATTTTTGACATGCGAAAATATTTGCATAGATTTTCGCACAGGAACTGTAACCTAGACTTTATAGCAACGTATCTATTTTCGCGCACAAAATGTGTTTGGAATTAGTATTTTGCTTTGATATAAGAAAATCGTTTACAGCACGGACATTTTTTTTCGAGTATAATTTTTTGTCACCACCAACCTTTTATTTTTTACTTAAAAGAACTGTTACTCAGCTTAAATGGTGAAATATTTTTTCGAAAAATTATATCCCCCTCCGAAATAGTCTGGCTACGGCCTTGGTTAATCTATGTATGCGTTTTGCATGCTTTTCACTAATACTTTGCAAATCTAATACATCAGCTGTTTGCTTCAGCTTGAAGTCAAATCAAATTGACAGCTGAGGATTGACTTCTTAATGTCATATTGAGCCTGATTACACGATTCGTTTTTTCGTTCGCTTCGTTTTTCGTCTTTTTGACAGGTACGTACCTTCATGATTACACACAACGAAAAAAATCCATACGTGATTTTAACGTTCAACAAGTTTGAGGTTTATTTATTGGCAAATAGGCAGTAATAACAATTAAAAATATTTTTAAATCTCTTCTTGTTCAAATTTATACCTATTTAATTATGAAATTTTTAATCTCATTATTTAAATTTTATAAGCATTCTCCACCTCTACACATTTGTCAAATCATAAACGTCAAAGTTCAACCAGAAAAAGTCTTGAAATTTTCATACGTGCTTTCGTCTTACGTTTCTACACCCCTCACCCAATGTGTCAAAAAGACGAAACACGTAACGTCGTCCGAAAAAACGAATCGTGTAATCAGGCTCATTCTCTGATTATTTAGGCCTATTCTGCCACATCTGTTATTCTGCTATTAATTTTCTGTTATGAATCATAAAAGATTTTCCGCATAAAAGATCTTTTATGATTCCTATTCAGGTGTTCGAACTTTTATAAAACTCTGTTATGAAACTTCGAAAACAAAATCAGTTAACGAACAGACCTAAAATCTGTTGTCACAATCAGCTGTTCTGTTATGAATTCGTTGAAAAAGAAAATGGGCAAATTATATTTTCATTTATTTTTTCTGTGTTGCAGCTAAAAAAAAGTCTTAAGCTAGAACTATAATGCTCGGAGGGGCACTTAAGTGGTTGGAAGAAAACAAGCGAATACACGGAAAGCATTTGACGCGACTATAATTGCGAAGTGGAGCGTTTCGTCAAGTTTCGTTCAACTTTGGTTACGGAAGTGAGGTGCGCTCCCGAGCTATTATAGTTCTACCTTTATCCTTAACACCGTGGATTAGGAGAAACCACTAACAGGCCAGGAGATAAGGTTGGATGATGTTCGTTAATGGAATACAACTCCCAGAAGTGATCTTACAAGAATAATTCTGAGTTGTATAGTGTTTTATTCAGTGCTTTGTTGTAGCTCAAATAAATAAAATAGAAATATATATTTAATTAAGTTGTTTTTGATCGATCGTCGTTTCTTGGCGCTTCCACTTTGTCATACTGATCTTCTGCGAATAGTCGCAAGCACACTATTCTTTCTGTAAGGTGATTTGAACTGCGTTTCCGTGTAATAGCTAAACATACTGGGGCTGTTAGAGACATTCAACAGACTCCTCTTAGTCGATGGAGCTTGTTGATCTAATGCAGTGAGCTTTCCTGTGTCCTGCGCTTTCTTCTACAAAGATAGTTTTATTTTAATTTGCTAATTTGTTTATAAAACTATTTTTTAATATATTTTCCTACATTTATCTCCTTTTAAGAACATTTCGTTGACGAAATATCCATTTTTACTTGACACAACTGTGTTCTCATTGAAATCTTTTATGATAAAAGCACTGATCTCTATAATACACTGGATAGTGTATCCATACAAAAAAGTTGCCTCCAATTGAAGAACTATTATACGGTGCGCTTACCTTCAAGTTTATAACAGTATAACTGTATAACATTTTGTTTTGGTCAAAAATGACAGAAAGACGTCAAACTTTTTTTTTTTGTGTATTTACAAAAATGTCTTCCTTCAAAAAGTAAAAATCTTTTTTATTCGTGAGAAAGTTAGTTATTTCGGTATTTTTGTGTATTAAAGTAGAGTTTGAAGAACCTCGAGCGAAAAAAAAACATGGATAGGGAGTATGGGGGATCACGTCGTCCATGATCTACTTTAATCGCCAACAAGTTTAGTGAAGAGCTGCGACAAAAAATTCAAAAACTATCTTCCTCTGCAGACCATTGAAATCTTCAAGAAATCATTGTGAGCACAATGAACATCATGAGAAATTTGATCGCCACGTCGCGAGCGCAGCGACCATTCTAATAAATCTAAACGCTATCTTGATGAGGAGGAGTCACGGGATTTCCGAGAACATTTTAAAACTCATTAATTAGGTCTAACTGTAGGGACCAACTACAATAATTGAAACTGCTTTGCTAATCCAAAGAAGCCATTCAAATTCAATGTCAAATCCAGTGCCAAAGTAAATTTAATATAATTTAAATTTAATTTATTGTTTTCCATCAAAAGAACAACCTAATAAACATTGCAATCAAATATGGCCTGTGAAAATTGCCCCGACACACAAGGAGCCACCCAAAGCCAAGCATCTATGTAATGGTCATCTATGGTCAGACAATGGACAAAATATCAAAGTTAAAACTTTGGATTTGTGTCATGAAAAATTCTCAGCTGAACGAGGAGAGGGCAACGAAACGATTACGATTTGGCTATATCGTGGTCTCAAACCGAAGAATGTATTGCTGGAGTCCGCAGGCAAAGAAACACTTTTAAAAGTTTGTGACTTTGGTATCAGCAGGTTCGTACAAAAGAACTCTGTTATGAGGACATTATGCGGTTCCCCACAGTATGTTGCTCGGGAAGTTTTACTTACTCAGGTACGTGGTGCTTACACAAAAAAGGTTGATATTTGGAGTTTGGGTGTAGTGCTGTTCACGTGATTGAGTGGAACACTTCCATTCCACGATGTTTATGGCTCACCAGCAATTGATCAAATCAAAAATGGTAAATTAAAATTCAATCTTCCTGCCTTAAAGTCGGTCGAACAAACCTGCCATAATTCTCATCATCGAAATGCTCACTGTTTGTCCAAATTCTCGACCTTCAATTGATTATGTTTTGGGTCATATTTGGCTCCGAGATCAAACTATTATTTCAAAGGCCGAGATGCCAATGAAAGTCGATCCAATAGCTGAGGTATCGGATAATAAAAACTTCTTGGAACCACCACAAAAACGCGGTAAGTAATAAATCTACTATTGGTTTTTTTCTAATTTTAATTTTTCGTAGCTTGAAGCCTTGAGATGCATCCCGATTTTGTATAAACAAAAATATAAATATCCACTAAAGAACTCAAGGTATGCACTGAAAAGGAGGCAGCTGAACGCGTTTTTTTTTGTTGTAGCAAGAGACACATTTCAGGTACATAAATATAAAGGGTATTCATACAACATCGTAAAGTCGTCGTAATCGTTGTAAACTTTTAAACTTCGTAATTCTGTCACAATTTGTATGGAAAATTTGACAGATTTACGAAGTTTACAACTTTACGATGTTTACGACGAGTTTACGCTGTTGCATGAATACCCTTATATTTTTTGTTGATAAAATCAAAATATAAAATTTTGTTATTCAGGCCCGGCTTGAAAAAACCAAGGGTAATTGAGCTCTGAAGTTTTTCAAAATCGTTACTTTGAGTTCCAAGATTACGTGCGTAAATTTGAAGAATCTATATCAAAAAGTGCATTAAAATCGAAATTCGAACATCACAGTTCACGTGGAAAAAATGTTTGAAGCGAAAGGGATAATTGTTTTATCACGCCAAGAAAGTATAACTGCTCACGCGTATTTAATATTCTTGATGTTTATTTTTTTTTTCAGAACGTATGCACGCACTGTTCCCAAAGAAACACTTGTACGTCAAACGAAAGTAGTAACACGATCTCAACCCTTTGAAATGCTCTACTGAGCTGACTTTGAAGAAGATATTGAATTTAAGTTCTCATGGCGTATAACTGCCATGATACAAAGATTTACTGGCAAAGCAAAAGGACTCAATACAAAAGTTCCTGCTATAACTTCAGACAGACACAATAGTGTAAGTACATATGAGGCGATGAGAAACAAAACTGTCCATATCCATGCCAGAAAAACTCATCACAGCCAGATGTAATTTTTAAATATCTTTTTGACGAGACTTTTATAAAATTTTCCTTACAACATTAACAAATAGATTTAAAAATCTATGATTAGATATACAAATTATTATTAAATAAGGTTATGGCATGGATATGGCAAGTTTAGGTTTTCATCACCTCATATGTACATACATATATTTTTGCTCTATAAATCCAAATCCACCCGACAGACTAGAAGTGAAAAGTCATTTAGATAACACAGTCCCTTTTTGAGTTATAAATAAAATAAAATGCATGTTATATTATAATAATAATAGCTAGAAAAAAAATTATCAAACTGATAATATGGGGCAAAAAGGGAGAGTGAAATTAGTGCTAAACCCGTAATAAAAATTTTAAGCCTATGTTGTATACCTACCCGTAACTGGTTGGCATTTAAACTTTAAAAACTTATTCTTTCTGTGTTTCAACTCAATTTAGTTTTGTTGCTTCTAGATAATTCTAAGAAAATCTACTTTAAGTGAGAATTTAATCGGCTTAAAAGGGAAAGTTTTCCCTTCTTTAAAAGAAAATGGAAAAAATCTCATTGAAGTGAGAAATCTATTCATTTTTCTGTGAGAAAAACTTCTATTTTCTAGAAGAAGTGTTTCTTATTTTTTGTGAGAAATGATTATACATCTATAACGAAAATTTCCCGCTAAAATATCGTTTATCATATTCTTTTCATGCTTACTAATCATGCTCGGTCACACCCGAAACGCTTACCTGTCACAACCGTAACGTTTTAAAATTAAAGTTTTATATTATTTTTCATAGTTTTGCTTCTCATTTCTTAACTGAAATGGAAGGTTAATATTTGTTCAAGAATGATACATAGTTTTCATGCAATATTTAACACCACATGAACATTATAGATATCTCAATCGCAAATTAAAAGTCTTCTAAGGTCACACCCGTAACTCAACAAAACTGGATCCTATAACTGAAATTTTTCATAATTTAGTAAACTAACTTTTTTAAAGGGCTTAAGGTGTCCTATAGATTATTAAAGATTTAATTTATTAATTTGGAATAGTATGTGAATAATTAGTAAAATAAGAGTCTCACTGTCACACCCGTAAAGATGGAAATGAAAACACCCAATATTGTTTTTTTATAGTTTCTATTTTTCATTTGCAAGATTTTTATTTTTGGTGCGAGATGTACATATATACGCGAGATTGTTGAAAGCTACTGGTTTTTACTTCAAAAAAGTCACATCGATCTGTGGATCACGAAGAGGTGCTGGTGGAAAGCCAGTCAAATTGAAAGTACCCAGAAGTTTGTTGTCTTTGGTGAGTGCGATTTCTCCTTCGAACACTTGGATAGTAACTGCTGACTGGTTATCAGAATAAGTGGTGAAGGTTTTTGATTGCTTGCAAGGAACTCTGGAATTGCGTTCAATCAGCTTAGTCAGCACACCCCCGGCTGTTTCGATGCCAAGTGACAAAGGAGCAACATCAACTAATATCACATCTTGAATTTCGTTACTTTTGTCACCGCTGAGAATTGCAGCTTGAATGGCTGCTCCATAAGCAACAGCTTCGTCAGGATTGATGGAGAGATGAGTGTTTTGCCGTTGAAAACCATTTGCAGCAGATTCTGTACTTTTGGAATCCTATCGTTGAACCTCTAAACAACACAATGTCATGGATTTGACCCTTATTCATGTTGGCATCCTTCAAGGCTTTCTCCACCGGATTTAGAGTCGGATGGCATAGGTCAGAACAGAGCATCAGTTTCAAGAGTCGCCTCAGTGCTGGATGACAATGTGCGCTTAGCTCTTTCTGCAGCTGTTCTCAAGCGTCAAAGAGCTCGTGGATTCGATCTTAGATCCTTCTTTTACTTGCGCTTGAACTCTTCTGCGAAGTCTTCACCTCCCAAGTGTGTATCTCAAGCTGTCGATCTCACTTCAAATAGGAACCCTTCATCGATTGTCAGAATGAACACATCAAAGGTTCCTCTTCCCAAATTAAAATGAGCACATTTCGTTCACCCGATAGATTGTTGTCCAAACCGTAAGCCAAGGCTGTGGCTATTGGTTCATTGAAAATTCTGAGCACATCCAACCTGGCGATTGCTCCAGCGCCTTTAATTGCTTGGTGCTGCAAGTCATTGAAGTAAGCTTAACTGTGATCACTGCATCTCTAGGGTCAGTCCTAAATAAGCCTTTGCAGTCTCCTTCATCTTGGTCAGAACCATTGAGCTGGGGTGGAATCGGCTAAGGTGATTTGTGATAGTTGACAGTCACAATACAATAGAAAAGCAATGGCAATGTGACTGTCAACTATCACAAATCACCTTAGCCGATTCCACCCCTGATTTCCTCTGGAGCGAATGTCTTTTACAGCCCCTTGAACTCGACACTCATCTTTGGTTTTTTCCACAGTCACTCACAACTTTGAATGGCCAATGGTTTATGTCATCTTGATTCTTTTGGTAATCAAATTTTCTTCCAATCAACCTCTGCGTCAAATACTGTGTTTTTGGGATTCATGGCAACCTGGTTTTTGGCAGCATCACTGATGAGTCGTTCTGTATCTGTGAACGCCACATACCTGGGTGTTTTTGGTTGCCCTGGTCGTTTGCGATGATTTCTACCTTGCCATGCTGGAAGACAGGAGTTGGTAGTTCCCAAATCAATACCGATTGCTGGCATCTTTTATGCAAGTATGTTAGCGTTTAAGAAATGTTTGTTTGTTCACATACCAAACTTACGTCAAAATACTTTTTTTTTTTTGAAAAGATAGACGTCAAAAGGTGCGCTTACCTCCTAAATGTCACCTTCAATTGGAGTCAAAAAAAACTGTTATACATATAGGGAATCCACTATCCAGTGTATTATAGAGATCAGTGGATAAAAGTAAAAGAAGTTTGTCTTTTATTCTTTTATGATTTATAGATTTGATAACAGATTTTGACATGCTGAATACCAAAAATGCGATTTGTAAAAGATTCTGCTATGAGTTCGAAAGTTTGGCAGTTCATAACAGATTTCTTAGCTGATTTAATAACAGATTTAGCATGCCGAATACCAAAATTATAATTCATAAAAGATATTTTGACAGCTTAAACTTTTGTATGGAAATACATAGCAGAATAACAGAATAGCAGAATAAAAGATCACGCCGAATAGGCCTAATTATGTAACTTGAAGAGGTCAGGTGCTATGAACGAATACGAATGATTGGCACAAATAAATTGTGTGATTAATTTGGTTGGTGCTGTCATTCGTATGTGGGCACTGTATCGTTCATTGTAATAGTGAATTATCTATGAATTTGAAGAAAATTTTTAAAAGTGCCTCTACACTATCCCACAAAGTATTAACACATGTCAGAATAAAGTGGGAAAGAATTTCATACGACTGCCAAATTTGTGTGATGAAAATGATTTTCATATTTTGCTTCCACACTTGCATCAAAAAAATCAGTTTCACCATAACCTCAAACGCCCAAGTGGGATAGAATGTGTGATGGTTTTAGAACCGATCTTAAATATTTTCAGGTATAAACACATGTCAAATCGTGTAGGATGCGATGTCAAGTTGTGTGTGATGAAATTTCATATTTTGCTTCCACACTATTATACATGACTTTCTTCACACTTTTTTGACATGTATTAATACTCAATGGGATAGTGTGGAACGGCTATAAATAACATCCTTCGGTTTTAGTTTTGTGAATTATCTCCATTTTCCCTTGAATTGTGTTTTACGCGCTTACCCCGAGGCCACACGGGCAAGTGCTGGCAAGGAGGTTGAAGTACATACACATTAGTTTTGTAACCTAATACATACAAACCCAAGCAACTTGCTCATCAACTGGCATGGAATTTTTGAAGCCAGTACTGAAGCAAGTTGAGATGCAAGTTGGGAGACAAGCAACTTGCTTTAAGTGGAACACAAGCGGAAAGCAAGTTGAAGGCAAGTGGAATGCACGTGGAATTCAAAATATGAATTTGATAGGCAGTGTGTGTAGCCAACCTGCTAGCCAGTACTTGCCCTGATAAAGTAAAAAACCGTCAGTGGAGAAAGTGATTTTTCTACAATTCTCACTGGTACAGACTTGCGAATTTGTTGTGAACGGTTGGCATTCAAAACCACAATAGCAGTTTTCCTTTGGAGGTGGCAAAGTACTTGTGAGTAGATGAAAACCCTAATCTAGTACTACCAACTGCACATGCTCTCATGTGCGAGTAGATACATTTTACATGGGAAAGCAGTTTGATGTGTTCCATTAAAAAAAGCTGGCAAAGTACTTGCAAGTACTTCGCCACCTCCAAAGGAAAACGCCTAATGTCACAATGGCTTGTAATCGAACTTTCAACTGTTCACCAAGAGTTTCCGTACATTTTGCACGGGAATTGCTCGAACGAAAACTCTCCACACAGCTTCACGAGCACATTCACGGGTGAATGAAAATGCAAATTTTGTATGGATTCACGACATGATTCACAAGTACCTATAAACTTGCTTTAAGGAGCTTTAATAATATTTTTTTTTCGAAAAAGGGACATACAATTTAGGCCAGTCAAAACTTTTTTTTGATAAAATGTTTTACTCCTTATTTTTAAATACACATTTGATTCACAAATAAATAGGGCTATTCCTTAACTTTGAATTACTGTGCATTTCTGCGCATTTTAGTCCAAAGTTCTGTCAAAATTCATATACAAAAATTTTTTGACACAAGTTTGGACTAAAAATCACATAAAATCAAAGTAAAGGATAAGACCTTTTTGTTCCTGTGTGCGTATATTTATCATGGTAAAATTATTGATAGAGATAATTTACTATTACAATGAGAAACACAATTAATCAAAGTTTTCTAAAAAAGAAAATAATCACCCCAATTATAAAAATAAATTGGGTGGCGCAACAGCTCGTGGAGAACCAGGGCCTAGTTACTTACAACTCTCAACCATTTCTGTGTGCGTGTTGTTGGCAGGAATGGAGGGGACCTACAGTTTTTTGCCGAGTCCGAACGGCTAAATGAGAAACACTTTTTCATGACAAGTATATACTCTTGGAGGAATTTTCAGTTCCTCGCAAGAGGCAGTACATCGGATAAAACATTTCTGTTTTTAGGTGGCACGGCTGGGAATCGAACCCACACCTTCGGCATGACAGTCCTACGCACTAACCATCATGCCAAGAGGTACTACCTCGGAATCCGATGAATGAGCTGTTGAGGGAATCATACTCAATTCTGATATTTTTACTATGAGCGAAATATCATAACTCTTGTCTTAATTGAGCAGCTAATTTATCATATTCTGTAATGAGGGTGAAAAATAAAAGATGGCTGTACAGAAATGTCAAAATGGCGACTTATTGGGTGTATCTAATAAACATGCCTTGTTTCTGTTTATTGTGGACGTTATGTAGGAACTGCTCGTTTTCCAGGAAGGCGTAGATATTTATTGAGACAGGTTAATTTTATATGAAAAGAAATGCAAAGTAAATTCCACCCCAAATCAACCGACAGCCCCCTTGAAAAATAGTTTTCGGTACGTGCATGACAGAATATTTATGGGGTTTTCATTGGTTAAATAAATCAATTCATTTTTGATTTGACAGATCCAAAGCTGATATTGAAAAATTTGCATTCCATTGGTCGACAAAAATTGATTGTTTTAATTATATAACAGCTTAAGGCCGTCGTAAACGTAGTAAGGTTTTAAGCTTCGTAGTTCTGTCACAATTTGTATGGAAAATTTGACAGATAAACGCAGTTTACAACTTTACTTCATTAAAAAAGCATGATATGATTGAATGCTTGAAACCTTGAAAGCGTTATGGTAATTTTTTTCACTCGATGAACGTTTATACAGCAGGTACACAAGGCACTCAGTTGCCAGCCAGCGGCAGTTAATGTGTCTCTGTTTTATATTTTACTTTTCAGAACTAGACCAAATTCTTAAGTATACAAACCCTATTGTCAACTGACGAGCGTCATCAGTTGTATAAGTACTCCTTTTCAAAATCCGAACTTCAACTGATTGGTTTTCTTTCCATTCCAATTGAGACTTTATATCCTCACCGAAATATTCTTCTTGAGAAAAAATATAAATTTTTGAAGTACTGTTTGGAACAAATTGTAAAGCCCACTTCTTATCTGTTTCATATAAATCGTGCGCTGATGGTGCTGGTTGACTTTAAATGTATTTATTTAGATTAGTTTATGTCCTAAAATTGTAAAAGTATGAAAATAGTAACTTACTCAGAATCTGCTGTTGAAATAAAACGGCTATTAAAAGCGTAACAAAATCCATGTTCGGTGTAAACTGGATCAAAGTGTGAGCAACATTTAATTTTTTCATCTCTGTATTTACATTCCACCAGTGTATCTTCGCAGCCAGTATTGACCTAAACTCCAAGGTATGTTGTCAACTTTAAAAAATATAAAAATATAGTTAACTCACTTGAAATACCCATGCGCGAAGTGATCTATCGTCAATTTTAGTTGAAGTAAACATCTGACTCATGTCATAAGCAGCTTGAATATTCTCGAACGATAAAGATGTAAGAAGTTCCAAGAATGGAGCTATTTGGCCAGCCATATCATGATCGTAAGCACTTGATGAAATAAATTGAAATTTAGACAGATACAAATAATTAATAAAATAAATAGGAATTTTCAGGTAAATGAGACCTCAGAGCCCTCAGCAATCTCAGTCTCGTGAACAGGATTCCCAGGAACGTTAAACAATCTTATCGAGTGTTTAGTTTAGATTTCAAATTGCAGCTCTCAAATCTCTTAAGGGTCCGACCCATAGAATTCGTTGTGGCGACACATTCAACTAATAGGTCGATAAAATGACAGAGTAGCCGAACTTTTAACTTTTCCCCTCCGGCAGATGTGTTGACAGCTATTTTCTTTGTGTGTGTTTGAATTTCATGTGCTTGTTATGTATGAGTGTTTGAATTTCAAGTGGCTGTTATATGAATGTCAACGTATCACTTGGGTCACGTCAATCCGTCGTATCCGTCGCCGCAAAGGACGCACAGCATCCATGGGTCGGGGCCTTTACAGGGTAACTGGAATAGGATTATTCGGACTGTAGTACTAAGGTAAAGCAAGGGTGTAGGCCATTGGGAGGTAAAAATTGAACCTTCGTCTTCTGGCAAACGTTATCCCAATTAAGGCCCAATTCACATAGAACTGGCTTGAAGTTTTGGTGTGGTTCTGGCGTGGTGCATACATATTCCACGTTGTGGATTTTACATGTTCTCTTATGAGATAATTCACACAGATATGACGAGGTGAAGGTATGGTGTCACATGCCATCGCCACACCATATCGAAAACTACAGTGGCTTACGTAAACGTCACGCCACAGTGAAATCTCTTTTTCGGTTACGCCAGAGACATGAAAAGTTTTGAATAATAATAAATAACCCTTAAAGAGCAAAATCGGTGTTTGAGAGAGTTTTGTATTACCTAGTAGGTTTATTTTTTCGCAAGCCCAGGCGAATCGGACCTCGGACGAACAAACGACATCAGGCTTAGCGATGCCATAGCAAAATGGAGTTTCCATACAAACTATCGATATAATTAAGTATGGAAATCATGCCGGAAATACAGTTTTATCTGAGCTAAAGCTAAGCTCCGAAATTTCTCTAGGCTATACTACGTCATTAGGCCAAATGAGGTAATTTCGTTGAAAATTTCCAAATTCGATGCGAAATCATCTCATTTCCCAAACAAATTCACATTTCGAAATGAGATTATTTCAACCAAACTTGCACGAAATTAAGTTGGAAATTAATACTACGTTTTCATTAGGCCAAATGAGGTAACTTCGTTGAAAATTTCCAAATTCGATACGAAATCATCACATTTCCCATACAAATTCACATTTCGAAATGAGATAATTTAAACCAAATTTGCACGAAATTAGGTTGGAAATTAAGTCAAAACCTAACGAACACACACAATTAGCCACAGTTTGAAGAGCTCTGAATTGGTTTTGTATGAAAATGTCAAAGTGCAATGGAAGGAGACAAAAGAAAACAACAACAAAAAACGATTAACAGCCAGCTGAAATTCAAAAATGAAATGAGCTGTCAAACGAAATTACCAAATTACAAATGAAAACACTTTTTCTGTGATTTGCGAAATTACCTCATTTCAGCTCTAATGAAAACGTAGTATAAGTCAATACCTAACGAACAGACCCAATTAGCCACAGTTTGAAGAGCTCTGAAAGGGTTTTGTATGAAAATGTCAAAGTGCAATGGAAGGAGACAAAAGAAAACAACAACAAAAAGCGATTAACAGCCAGTTGGAATTTAAAATTGAAATGGGCTGTCAAACGAAATAACCAAATTACAAAATGAAAACACTTTTTCTGTGATTTGCGAAATTACCTCATTTCGGCTCAAATGAAAACGTAGTTAAGTCCGAAAGGGCTTAGTTGTTGTGTGTCATTTAACATGTAAATTACTTAGCCCCAAGGAAGCTTTTTTCATCCAATTCCCCATTTTTCAAACACTAGTTTCCTAAGTTTGAACAGAAAGTTCATTATTTCGAACACAAGATTTCGTACATAGTTTCAACCAAAAAAAAATCATGGAAATAATTGTCTCTCAGTTTTATTAAACAAATTGTGTTCGTAAATTAGTTTTCATTCAATTCTATTAAAAACGAAATGAAATAAAAAATATATTAATGGATTCTTATGTCGTTTTCGATTGGATTTTCTGACTGTTCTAATCCTTTTTGATCTCAATAGAATATGAAAACGTCATGTTGTCAAATTTACACACACTACTGAATGACGCCATATTATAAAATGGCTTCGTCAAGCATTCATCACTTTTGACAAGAGTGTGACGAAAAACTGTATGAGTATGCGTGTGTTCCAAATCTACTCCTTCTTTAAATCGGGAACTGAAAAATACTCTGAAAACAGTACTCCGAACAGCCAATTGAAGGCTTTTGTAGATGGAGTGAAAAGGGAGTAGAAAAGGCGTACTCCGAACGTCCAATCGAAAACGACATTAGTTTGAAAACAATTCAAAAACTGTTCAAACAAAGGAAGCAAGCAATTACATGAGTTTCCTTGAATCGAACACTGGAAGAAGAGAAGAAAAAGGTGTTCGAATACTGGACCCAAGACCCAAGTTCCTCTCAGTGTTCTTGACGCAAAACCGTAAACAAAATTTAATTTTCTGTAATACTTATTGCCTGAACGAAATAAAACAATTTTGACGGAGTTGCCTATATTCGAACGCTAGTGTTCGAACAGGCAACTCTAACAAATTTGCTTTCCTATGTTCGAACAGTCAATTTATTTATAAATTATTAAGCTTTAAGTTAAAACCTTAAGTTACGTAAATGAAATAACTATTATCTAACAATTAAACTTTAAAACAGGAATTAAGTTTAGTTTTCAAACCAAAAATCACAGTTTCCCAGAACACTTCCAACAGTTTTTTTTTTACAAAAACTTGAAATTACTGAATTTCCTAACAGTCCAGTCATATTGTATTTTGACCATGAAAATTGTGGGGTAGTTTTGATTTGTTCGCTCTTTATGTTTTCGGGGGTGCTGAATCCGAATCTGAGGTTTGCCAACAAAATTTCATAACGCAACAAGGAAAAAATGATGCAAAAATGAATTTTTTTGGAGTTGTTCACTAATGGCTCGAAAACTACCAACTATTCGAAAATTACATCAAATTACCATTGAAAGTATACACAATTTCCAATAAATCCCTATTTAAAGGTTTACTCTGCGACAACCCATTTGGACTAATACACTAGTTGGGTATTGACGTATTTTTATTATTTTCGAAAATCCACTCGAATATCTCAAAAACGTAACGTGCTAGAGCAATTCCAAGGCCAGATTCGAACTGAGCGCATTAAAGACCATCAGAAAAATATATCTTGGTTCATGTTACAGACAAAAGTTTAAATTTTGTCACACAAAGTTATTTCTTAGCGTGTTCGAGTGGATTTTCGAAAACAGTAAAAATACGTCAATTTTCGACTAGCGCTTGAGTCCAAATGGGTTGTCGCAGAAAAAATCTTGAATGGAGATTTATTGGAAATTGTGTATACTTTCAATGATGCTTTGATGTAATTTTAAATAGTTGGTAATTTTCGAGAAATTAGTGAAAAACTCCCAAAAAATGCATTTTTGCATAATTTTTTGCCTTTTTTTCCATGTTGCGTCAAGAAATTTTGTTTGCAAACCTCAAATTCGGATTCAGCACCCCCGAAAACAAGGAGGGAAAAATCGAAGCTACCCCACAATGTGCTCGCAAAGTGCCTTTTTGAGCACAAATTGACTGGACTATGAAGCCTCTTTTTTAAGTCCTCTTTTTTAAACTTTAGGATGAAATTTGACTAGTTGATAGGACTTCAAGGTTTGAAGGAATAACACATGAATCATTCAGCGTTTATAGAAGTTGAAAATCTGAGGAATAACACAGATTAAAAGCTTTTTTTTTCAAAATGTGTTCGACTACTGGGAGTGTTCGAAATTAGGCAACTGTACCCTTATTCTGTTAAGTTGCAAGTGGGATGAAGGCCTTCGTATGCGGTTTTGAAGGAGCTTAGCTTTTGATAACAGTGCAAAAGGTATGTTACTATAAATGTACTAAGATTATTTGAATTTTTACTGTATTTGTACTTCTGTGAAAATAAGAAAACAATTAGTAAGAACTTGATGACACTACTCACCAGTTTCTGAAAGATCTCAACGGAGCACCGGATCCACTTTCATCAAATATAAATATTATAAAGGAGTCTTCAAACATCCCTTCTTCTTCAAAGAAAGTAACTGCTAAAACAGGGAGACGAGCAAATTTCTCTTTCTCGCATATTATAATACAAAGTGCTAATAAAGTCATCTCAACACTAATTGAAATTCAGTAGGTACCTACAGATGCCATTTGGGAACTGTGAGGTCAGAAAAAGTGAAATTGCAGTTGCAAATAATAATAAAAAAGGAAGAGCTTGAGAATTATATATCGTCAAATTTGAAAACCCAGTTTCTTTTAACTCGTTCGGTTGTATGGAAGAAGGCGTCATATCATACGATTTTGTACCTACGTGTATTTCTGAAACATGGATTTTATTTGGGCAAAGTACCTAGTATACGCAGCGAAATGGATATTTCTATAAAAAATTGACAAACGAAATCTTAACCGAAAAATTTCGTTATGTTTTTGATTTGAAGTACTCAGTTGGAGAGTGAAATGTGAGCAAAATGGAAAACTGTAGTAGATTACTATATCCAAGTCTCCACTTGTTTTCCGAACACAATTTATAAACCGTTAGACTATTGCTGACAAAAATTGACAGTTGATTTCTTTTCTTGTGATTTGAATTTTATAGTAAAAAATAAAGAAAATAAATTTGGAAATCAATTTGATTCGTTTTACAGAGGAAGAAAATAAATCGACCAAATTTTTGGCATTTCTAGTGGAGGTAGCGATTGTGGCAAAGTGATGTAGCGTTCAAAACCGAACAAGAAGCTAAAGTCAGGTAGAGAAACTGATTTCTAAATAATAAATTGGGTGGCGCAACAGCTCGTGGAGAACCAGGGCCTAGTGACTTACAACTCACAACCATTCCTGTGTGCGTTGTTTGTTTGGCAGGAATGGAGGGGACCTACAGTTTTTCCGAGTCCGAACGGCTAAATGAGAAGCACTTTTTCATGACAAGTATACTCTTGGAGGACTTGTCAGTTCCTCGCAAGAAGAAATACCTCGAATAAAACATTCTATTCTGAGAAAGTGATACCACATTTTTAAATGTCAATATATTTGTTCAATGACAAAATGTAATTTTCTATTACTTTTATTTATTTTGACATCTGATATTTAAAACGCTTCATATATTTCCGCAATTTCTTCATTTGTATTTTTTCGGTGTCGATTTGGCGATAAAAAAAATTACGTTTCACGTCAGCATCGTACTAGGCTTATGCTTGTTTATTCATCAATCTAACTAAAGGCTTTGTCAAACAGAGCGCGATCCGACGGGACGGTCAATACTTTACTGGGAGAGAAAGAACGCGACGGTCAAATTTTCTTTGTAAATTTTTACAAAGATCGCCGGACCGCGCTCTGTTTGACCAGGCCTTAATACAAAAGCGTTCAAAAATAAATACATAAAATATGTTCATATATGTGTATGAGGAAAACACGTGGAGGGTCCAGGGAAAAAGTGACTGAAGTCCACTTAGGTTGATTCTGAGAAAAATGGAATTTTAATATAAATAAAAAATCGCTTAATTCAAGGAAAAATAATGAAAGAAACAAATTAAGGGTATACATGCAACAGCATAAACTCGTCGTAAACGTAGTAAAGCTTTGTAAACTTCGTAAATTTGTCAAATCTTCCATACAAATTGTGGCAGAACTACGAAGTTTAAAAGCTTACAACGTTTAGGACGACTTTACGCTGTTTTATGAATACCCTTATTTTGTTGAAATTGGTGATCTGGTATTTAAATTATAGTAAATAAATTTTTATAGGACAGGCTTACAGATCAGTATTTTCCAAATGCAAATAAAACTATTTCATTCCTTCCCGACGTTTCGTTGGTTTTTTCCAACTTTTTCAAGGGGTTTCTTTATTAGCTGTAAACAAATTACATTACACAATTATTTTTTCTTTTTTAAACAATTTTGGCTTACTTTTACATTGATGGTAACAATTTAAGTTTAAATATGATATATACGTTAAAAATTAATATAAACAACGAACAAAAATAAATAAATATGTACGTTAAACACTACAAAAAACAGACAAGAACTTAAATGCTAATATCACAGATCTTATCTTTATTGCCACACTGTAGTTTACTTTAATGTTGTCTTTGTCTTCTTTCGTATTCATTGCCTTCGTCAGTCTTTCTTGTATTCTTAAACTTTCTATCGTATACCTCGTATTTTCCCTCTTTTCCTTGTCTAATATTTGGACGTTAATAAAATCAGCTGTGTGTTTGGTACAAAGAAGAAGAAGTAAAGGAACTGGCATATCGTGGAAACAGTGAAGCATTTTTCAAAATAGTGTGAGTTACACAAACACAAATGCATTGCCCCAGGGTCGCAGTGCAGTTACACGTCTGAAGGCTGGGGCACCCAAAGTAAGCCAGATTTAAAAAAAGAAAAAAACAATTGAGATGCTTCCGTCATTTTGCCGAGCTGTAGAAAAGTGTACAGAGATTTTAAATCATAAAAATAGTGAAAAAGCCTATTGAACTGAATAAAAAAGTGAAATGAAAGTTAATATAGTGATTACTTTGAAAAACTTTATTGATAAGAAATATATAAAAAAAACATGTGGTGATGCATTAAATCATATAAAAACGCCTATAATACGGTGCACAAATCTTTCTTTTCACAGGTAAGTTTTCTCTCATATTCTTCTTAATAAAGTGATGTTTTTTATGGTAGTGTACTTTTAAACCGACATAAACACTTCGTGACGAGGATACAAATCCAACAAGATAAATAGGATTCTGCTGTCACCCCTTTAAAAATATTTTATTTAAAGGCTCCCCCAAACCAACGCGAAACATTCGCCGACGACTGTTTTTTGTTGTTGTTTGATGTTGTATTTTTGTCATATTTTATGCTATTGTGAATGATTCGCTGCGAATTCGCGTTGGTTTGGGAGAGCCTTAAAGCGTTAAAAAATAACTCTGCACTACGGGCGCTAAACGGATTTGAGCGCCTTGCCACCACCGACAAAAACTAGATCGACCCTGTGCGAGAAATTCTCATTTGACAGATGAGTCTCAACGAAATCACTGGATTAAAGTATATTTTTGTTTTCAACAAATTTGTTATTTTTATTGCAAATTGCGATAAAATCTTAATTTTAAAGTATTCTAAGATACTTTATTTACCTAAATAACATCACTTCACGTTACTTTATATGAAAATATCAGACAAAATTAACTTGTAAACAAAAATGTTAGTATACTCCTTAGTATAGGCGTTTTTAGAGGATTTAACGTTGCCACCACATGCTGTTTTATATTTTTTAAATAAATTATTGATTGACTGCTTCACTCACGTACACTGTATATGTGATATACACCACTTCCTTTACTTCTTCTTCTATGGTTTGGTATCTTCTATGTGCTGCGACAAGCCTGTTGTTGTTTCCCTTCAAGCAAATTCACTGACCCAACTTTTTCGGTACTGCTTGGATCCTTAAAATATGAGCTCTCAAGGGGATTTTATTTTTTTCCCCACTTATTTTTTTTAGTTTACTTTGGCAAGTCGTGCGGTGGAGATCATTTCTTGTTTTAATTCGTTTTGTTGTGAAAGCTTAAACACATTTTCGGTCAACAATACAAACTAAATTGCAATTGAAATTTGTTTAATCTTTGCTAGTGCAAATAAGTGTGTTTTTGTTAATATGTATAGATTCCAAATAAATGTGCTTTGGAAGAAAAAACATTCTTGTTGTTGTTTGTTTGTCCTTTGTCTGTGGTTGTTGGTTGTTACTTGTAGGAAATTTAAAACTCGATAAGGGAATTTTCTCTTCATACCTGCTGGTTTCGGTACTTGCTAAGTATGTATGGTGAATTTTGTTTCCGACAACGCAACGCAAGTGGGTCCGCGGTGATTCTAATTTCCATACTAATCCGAGCCGTAAAACGAAGTTTTGAGGATCCACATTTGGATCCGAAAACGTAGTCGTGCATACGTTGTTCACTACGTTTGCGGATCCAAAACGGACTGCTTTGCTTGAAGGGTTTGTTCTTTCTTATGTCTGCTTTGTGTTCAGCTATTCTCACTTCCTTTACTTCTTCTTCTATGGTTTGGTATCTTCTATGTGCTGCGACAAGCCTGTTGTTGTTTCCCTTCAAGCAAATTCACTGACCCAACTTTTTCGGTACTGCTTGGATCCTTAAAATATGAGCTCTCAAGGGGATTTTATTTTTTTCCCCACTTATTTTTTTTAGTTTACTTTGGCAAGTCGTGCGGTGGAGATCATTTCTTGTTTTAATTCGTTTTGTTGTGAAAGCTTAAACACATTTTCGGTCAACAATACAAACTAAATTGCAATTGAAATTTGTTTAATCTTTGCTAGTGCAAATAAGTGTGTTTTTGTTAATATGTATAGATTCCAAATAAATGTGCTTTGGAAGAAAAAACATTCTTGTTGTTGTTTGTTTGTCCTTTGTCTGTGGTTGTTGGTTGTTACTTGTAGGAAATTTAAAACTCGATAAGGGAATTTTCTCTTCATACCTGCTGGTTTCGGTACTTGCTAAGTATGTATGGTGAATTTTGTTTCCGACAACGCAACGCAAGTGGGTCCGCGGTGATTCTAATTTCCATACTAATCCGAGCCGTAAAACGAAGTTTTGAGGATCCACATTTGGATCCGAAAACGTAGTCGTGCATACGTTGTTCACTACGTTTGCGGATCCAAAACGGACTGCTTTGCTTGAAGGGTTTGTTCTTTCTTATGTCTGCTTTGTGTTCAGCTATTCTCACTCCGAGAGCCTTTTTCGTCGTTCCTATATACACAAGATCACAGTTGTCATTTGCATTACCTAAACATCCAATTTGGTAGACAACGTTGTGTTGTTGTTCTTTTTCTACGGTTGTTTTCATGTTTGAGAAAAGCTTTCTCAATGTGCAGCTTGCCTTGTAGGCAAATGCCATCTTATTTTCGTCTTGTGTCAGTTTAGGTATATATGGAATGCTGAAAAATGCTCTGGAGTTACCAGCTTCATTTTCTGCTGTTGATTTTTTATTGTCATTATTATTATTTCTTTGATTTATTTTGTTATGTATTATTTCATTTATTATGTAGTTGGGATAATTATTCATTTTTAATATGTTTTTTATTTTTGCTATGTTTTTGTCGTGAAACTGTTTGTCGCTTATATCGATTACTTTGTTGGTGAAGTTCGTTGCCGTGTTAATTTTTTGGCTCATGGGTTGTGTGGAGTGGAAATTCATCATTCTGCCACATGATGTTTCTTTGGAATACCAGTCAAGTACAATTTTGTTGTTTTGTCGATGAAGTTTTGTGTCCAAATAAGGCAAGCTCTGGTTGCTCTCCATTTCGATCGTGAATTGTAGTTTTTTATGATAGTTGTTTAGCGTTTTTAATATTATATCAGTATCCCGTTTTTTTATGATGGCAAAAATATCGTCTACCTACGTATTTTACAATTAATTTTATTTGTGTGTCTGTTTTCTTTAAATCGTCTAAAGCATTGTCAAGTAAATTATCCAGTACGATGTCCGCAATGGTAGGGGAAAGAGGGTTCCCCATGGGCATTCCAAACGTTTGGATGTAGATTTTATCTTCGAATTTAAAATAATTATTATCCTTCAAACAGAACTCTAATATTTTTAAGAATTGTGGCTTTGGTATTTCTGTTGATACTTTGATGGTTTCCCATTGTTTCATAATATTTCTTATAGCCAAATATGTGGGAATGTTGGTGAATAGGGATATCGCATCAAATGAAACGAGTACCTCATCTTCTTCGAAACAATTTCCTTTAATTTTTCTTTTAATTGGTATGCATTTTTAATATTGTAGTTGGGTGAGATGATGGTTTTCAAAGTTTCACCAATATGTTTGGAGAGTTGATAGTATGGGACATTACATGAGGATGAGATGGGCCTTAAAGGAAGACCAGGTTTATGAATTTTGGGTAGGCTATACAACCGTGGTGCTAAAGCTGCTGAACAGTAAAGTTTTGTCTTGAGTTTGACATCAATGCATTTTTGCTTAAATAAGTCGTTTACGATAGTGTTGTTCTTTTTTTGTAGGTCTGCTGTTGGGTCTGTTCTTGTCGTTTTATATGTATTTCTGTCATCTAATATTGTGTTCATTTTGCTCGTGTAGTCCGATTTGTATATAATTACTGTTTTATTTCCTTTATCCGCATTTGTTACAACTAGCTAGCTGCGTTCAGCTATTTGCTCCATTCGCTCGGTCTTTTAATCCTGAGGTCATGGAGCGTACTCCGAGCTAGCTCTGATTTAAAAAAGAAACACAAGTTAAGCGCTCTGAGTACTCGGAGCTAAAAAAGAAACACGGATCTTTTTTTGACAGCTCAGTACTGTGCTCGGAGCTAAAAAAGAAAAACGCCTTATGTAGTTCTGTTGGCTTTACACAAACGCCGTTGCATGTAAACATTTTTTGCGTAAGACCTAAGGGAACCACTATTGATACTGCAATAATAGTAACATTTGCGACAGCTTCTGAAAAGAACAATCTACTTTGATCAATCCATAAACGTTGGATACATACTGGCGTGACGTTAAGAAACTTTCTGACAACAACTGATAGCTGAATTTATATAAACGAAAGCCTTACGTCATATAACCATATGATTCTCCGAAAAGCTCTTCAACTGAAGCGAGAAACATGATTTCTAATGTTTACACACTGGATGTGGAAAAGTCAAAAAAGCAAAAGTTAAAAGATGGCCAACTTTTCCAGCTACATCTGCTCCGTTGTGTTGTGTTATGTTGTTTTGACAGCTATTCCAGCTGCAGTTCCAGTTGCAGCTCCGTGTCTATTCTGTTCAGCCAGCAATCGAAAGCCTAAATTGTATTTCTGATGGAACAAATGAAGTCGAATCGTAAGTTCTGATCGTGTAATTGCTTACGCTTCTACCTTCGCTGTGTGAAATAAAACAAAAAGAGTTGCATTGGCCAAGTCGAAACAATACAAAAGAGATTTTCTAATGGTTTTATCAATCAACTACCGGTTTTGAAGTTTTTGAGAACAAAATTTATAAAGGTGAGAGCAAAAAGTGTTGTTGATTTGATCGTCCCCTTTTTACATGTTAAAATTATTTGTAAGAGATTGGTCTTTTAGAAGAAAAAAGTGATTGGTGCTGAAGTTTTGAAACATTCACAGTGCAATGTGCATAACGTGATCATATTCACTTGAAAAGATGTGGTGTGGGGAAAAAAGATAAAAGTGCCTCTACACTATCCCACAAAGTATTAACACATGTCAGAATAAAGTGGGAAAGAATTTCATACGACTGCCAAATTTGTGTGATGAAAATGATTTTCATATATTGCTTCCACACTTGCATCAAAAAAATCAGTTTCACCATAACCTCAAACGCCCAAGTGGGATAGAATGTGTGATGGTTTTAGAACCGATCTTAAATATTTTCAGGTATAAACACATGTCAAATCGTGTAGGATGCGATGTCAAGTTGTGTGTGATGAAATTTCATATTTTGCTTCCACACTATTATACATGACTTTCTTCACACTTTTTTGACATGTATTAATACTCAATGGGATAGTGTGGAACGGCTATAAGTAGATTTTTATTAGTGTTCTGTGCCTACGTTCTGTAACTCTCGCATCGAAAAAACTGGCCAAGAAACGATGGAAACTGAAACAAAATGCATGAGTTTTGTTCCATTTTTTCAACGTTTCTCGACTGATTTTATCGATGCGAGAGTTACAGAACGTAGGTACTGGTGTGTTTCAGAAATAATTAGAGCGCTCAGTAGAGAACGCTTGGCTTAGAGGATCGTCAGAACATATGCTCGGACTCTTTTCAGGGCTCTATTCTGAATTAAATGAATTAAAAAGAAAATCGTTTAGTAGGTATAGAAAATAAGTTCCCGCGGTCAAGCTTTCCCGGTGAAACACATTTTTGATTTGGGGACACTTGAACATTCAATTGAATTATATTCAGTCGCTCCACCCTAATAGAAGATTTGTTTTTATTTTCTTCATTTTCATACCACGGGCATTTATTTTCATGCAGTTAAATTACTTCATGCAGACAAAAGACTTCAAGCAGTTAAAAGACTTCAAAGCAATTAAAAGACTCCTCAACTGTCGATCATCTCTGTTGGAGATGGCGCAACAGTTTAATATTCACCTTTGCTTTGTGCCGGGTCATAGTGACATTCCAGGTAATTGTAAAGCTGATGAACTTGCTAGAAGTGGAACATTACTACCCATTTTACCTGAAAAGGTAAACATTGGTATACCCATCGCTACGTGTAAACTTTTACTGAAGCAAGATGCGTTGAAGAGAACAAACACAAGATGGGAAAACATCACTACTTGTTTGGCGACAAAACAAGTATGGCCAAACCTTGACCTGAAAAGCTCCAAGTGTTTAATATCTCTAAACAGAATGCACATTAGCTCTATTGTATGTGTCATAGCAGGACACTGTTTAATAGGCAGGCACGCAGCGCGGCTTGGCGTACCTTCAAACGATTTCTGCAGAAGCTGCATGGACGAGGAGGAAGAGGAAACGATTCCTCACCTTCTCTGCACATGCCCTGCTCTTTCCCACAGACGTAGGCTCCATTTAGGAGTTTACTTCTTTAACGATCCTAGTGATCTGGCAAACACAGACATTTATAGTCTCGCACGCTTCGTGAGGAGCTCAAAGTGGTTTTAGCGAGTAAGGAAGGAGTTTTTAAGATTCATGTGGTATCACAACGGACCAATTTTGGTCTAAGTGTGTCAGTACTTAGTATTGACAGCCACTTCTACCTAACCTAACCTAGTTAAAAGACTCAAGCAGTTAAAAGACTTCAAAGCAGTCAATTGAATGCAGTCATAAGACTGCAAGCAAAAGACTTAAGAAATGCATTCCTTGTAAAAGACTTTTAAGAGACTTCAATGACTTCAAGCAGTCTTTTTACTTTAAATCATTTAACTACATGAAATTATTGCATTACTAAGGACTTCAAAATTAAATTTGAAGTTGAAGTATTGATGTGAAGTAAAAATACTTAAAAATAAGTCTTTTTTATCAATTGATTGCAATACTAAAATTATTGCATTCTTTCACATCTCTGGTATGAATATAAAATCACAGTATCTTATTACTGTGATTTTTATAAGACTCAATAAACATCGAAACCAAATCAAAAGACAGCGAAACTTTCACTTTTGTTGTTGTTTTGATGGCAACGTCACATCGCGTCAGTGCGGTTACGATTTTTCTTATTTATCGACATGTTAATTTATTTAGATGGGTGAAATTTTCGTTATTGTTTCGAATTCTTAGCGTTGGTCTTCACAGAAGTAAATTTCTTTCTAATTGTCTCCATCTCCGTTGATATCAAAGGGCACGGTAGTGCCCAGCCAAGTTCGTGGCACTACAACCTTTTTACAGGAACAAACTCAGGTGATTTTCAACCCCCCTCTAACTTTAACACCAATAGAGTCAGAAACATAAAATTCGCAGTATTTGCTGAACTGACCAAACAGGTTGCTCACCAAATTGCAACTCTATAGCATTAGTAATTCCCGAGAAACAAGACTTCAAAAATCGCAAAAACCGTAACTGACTGACTCACTGACAGATCATCAATATTATGGAGCACTTCCCGACATCGTAGAAACTTGAAATTTCGCAAACCGGTAGGCCTTGTGGTGCATACAAAGGAAAAAATCGAAAATCTGCAATTTTCTATTCAGGGGGCGTGGCATCCACCCACTTTTTAAGAATTGTAATCAATATTATAATAATTATTTCCCACCCTGCGGGTAAGGGGCAAGAATATACCCGAGGTAGGCATGCCTGTCGTAAGAGGCGACTAAAATCCAAACTCCGTATACTGAGATTGATGTATACAAAACTATGCAATGAGCAAAACAATAAGATAAAGTACCCCAGGTGGCAGTCCAGGTTCACTGGAAAATCCACCCTCTTCGGAGGTCGGCTCTATGGATTCTGGGGAGAGCCAATTATTGCATTTAATAAATCCCTTCCTAAAAAGTGCAAGGGTATCTCGATCACCACCATCTAAATCGAGTATAAAACCATCTAAATTCGGGCAAAAGAGTCCACCCGTCACGCCAGCGCGTGCCAAAAAAGACTCAGATAAAACAGAAAATCTTGAAAAGGATAATAACGAACTTCGAAGAAGACTTGATGAAGTAATGGAACTTTAGCTGGTTCTTAACCTGAGGCAGCCTCGTCTTTTTCACCAAAACATGCGACAGTAAAAGAAAAACCTGTTAAGGAACGGCCCCCGCCACCGATAAATGTTATCGGTATTGCGGAGTATAACAAGATGCAAACTATATTAAAGGCATTACTACCATCAGCTCTTAAAGTTATTTCGCTCAATAACAACAAATGGAAAGTATGTGTGAAAGACCCCGAAAGTTTTCGTGTTCTGTCGCGAAAATTAAACGAAGAAAAAGTAGAGTGGTATACCTATGAAAATAAGTCAGAAAGACCTTTACGTGTTGTGGCGAGAGGTTTGCACGCATCATGTTCAAAAGACGATATCATTAGTGATCTAAAAGAGCACAACTTCAAAATCTTAGATGCTATGAACATCGTCAAAAGAGAGAAACAGACAAAAGAGGGTGAAACAAAAGTGGTACAACGTGGTCTTCCACTATTTATTCTTTCGTTCGATAAGACTGAAAAACTAGATGAAATTTATAAAATCAAAACAATTCTAAACATCGTAGTTAAGATCGAACCTCTAAGAAAGAGCACAAGGTTAGTCCCCAAGGTGTGTAAAATGCACCGGAAAGCATTTAACCGTTGACTGCATCGGAAAAAGTGAAAGTCCACCGACGTGCATTAATTGTAATGGAAATCACCCGGCAAACTATAGAGGCTGCGAAGTAGCTAAAGAATTACAAAATCGGCGATCAAAATCTGCCAAAACACAAAGAAACCCACCAAGGCAAATAGAAACCGTAATTCCCAAGACTTCCAAATCTAGTAAAGCTCCAAAACCCAGTATCCGTAAGGAAAAGAAAACAGTGTCAATACCCTCGGGGAAAATATCAAAGCAAGGAAATGCAGAAACATATGCCCAAATATCGGCCAAAAATATACCCGTAAACAACGACACTGAAACAGACCCGGTTTCAAAAGTCTTTTCAATAATTCTGTTGAAACTTGAGGAACAATGTGACACAAATAAACTTATCTTTGATAGGTTAAGTAAGCTCGAAAATTGTTTACGACCCAAATCTCTCTCAAAAAAATTATGATGAAAAAGCTTAAAATTCTTACGTGGAATTCAAACGGAATATGGCAAAAACTTGGAGAATTAGAGATGTATATGCAGGAAAATGATATCGATATATGTTTGATATCAGAAACGCATGCAAAAAATGAATCAAATCTTAAAATTCACGGGTTTCTTGACTACCACGCTGTTCATCCTTCAAATATAGCAAGTGGTGGATCATCGTTATATATAAAACAGTGCATTGAACACTCAATAGGCCTGAAAATAGAGGTAGAATCGATGCAATTGAGTAGTGTTCAGGTTAGAACTAAAAACATTCTTCTCAATATCTCTTCGATATATTGCCCTCCGCGTTCCAAAATCGATAAGAGTGAATTTACGACATTGATAAAGTCGCTATTCGCTAAGCCCAAACTTAATTGTTGGTGGCGACTTTAATGCAAAGCACACCTTTTGTGCTTCAAGATGCATATCTCAAAAGGGTCGAATGCTATATGAGGCAGGAATGGAAAATAATTGCGATTTTCATTCGACTGGAAAGCCAACTTACTGACCAACTGATCCGTCAAAAATACCTGACTTAATCGATTTGTTTATGGTAAAAGGAATACCTTCTAACCGTATTGAAATTTCAGAAGACCATGATCTCTTCTCAGATCATTCTGCAGTCATACTCACTATGAACGAAAGCCTTGTCAAAATTGAAAAACCACCCAGGTTAACAAACGGTAAAACCAACTGGGAAGGATTTAAGAAAGATATCGAGGACAACGTTGAATTTAGGGTATCATTACAAACGCCTCTTGAGCTTGAAGACGCAATAGATACCTTTGTTGATATAATACAAAAGGCAGCATGGAATAACACACCTTATCAAAGGGTTACGCCGCGCTATAAGGATATAAAATATCCACAGGAAATAAAAGATTTAATAAAAGAACGAAAAGCACGTAAGAAATGGCAGCGAACCCGTGCTCCTCAACACAAAGCTCATTTAAATCGCTTGTGTAATATGCTAAAAACAGCGATATCAGATTTCAAAAACCGTGAAGTTGAAAATTACCTTGGAAGCTTGACAGCTGGGAAAGAATCCAACTACTCACTTTGGAAAGCTATAAAAACAACAAAAAAACCAAAGCTTCCAGTGCCCCCGATTAAGAAAAGCCAATACGAATGGGTTAAAAGTGACAAAGAGAAAGCGGCGCTATTCGCCGATTACCTGGAAGAAACATTTAAACCTTCTGATGGGCAAGCACTCAATTGAAATATTAATGAGTTTTAGCTCAAGTGAGAACTACACAACCAGAAATGCTACAATCGCTGAATTGAACAGGGAAATAAAGAAGCTAAAGTCTAATAAAGCTCCGGAGTATGACTTAATAACAGCGGAAATATTAAAAATGCTTCCTCATAAAGGATTAATTAACCTCTTTTATATAATAAATGCCGCTTTAAGGCTAGAATATGTTCCAAGCCAATGGAAAGTTGCCGAAGTCATAATGGTTTTGAAACCTGGCAAACCATCTCATGAAAAGAATTCTTACAGACCGATTTCGCTTCTTCCAATAATATCGAAAGTTTTTGAAAGAATACTACCACAGATACTATAGTTACATAGATATCGCACGCAGAGCAAATAAAAATGACTACTTTTTTATCGTGGGACGTAGAGCTACATCCCAGTAATATCAATATTGTGTGAGTTATGGACCACATATGATGTTAAAAAAGATAGATTTACATACATAGACATAAATACAAAACGTCAACAACAAGTCATCAGTAGTTTGATCAACCGACTTGATTTTTGAGGACGAAACAAAAGAGCTTGCAATCACAAAATATTGAAAAAATGGTCATTTTTATTTGTACTGGATGCGATATCTATGTAACTCTAGTATCTGTGATACTACTCCTGCGCCTGCAGCCTATAATAGAAGAGAAACGATTAAAACCGGAACATCAGTTCGGATTTAGAAGCAAGCATTCAACAATTGATCAAGTGCGTAGAATAACTGACGTAATTGAGAGAGCTCTTGAAGAAAAGAAAATTTGTTCGACGGTCTTTTTGGATGTGTCGCAAGCGTTTGACAAGGTGTGGCACGAAGGCCTCAAATTCAAATTGCGACAAGTTCTGCTTGAAGGACTTTATAAAATTCTTAACGAATATCTAGAAAACAGACTATTTCGTGTAAGACACGGAAATGAATATTCTCATTTCAAAGAAATAGTGGCTGGGGTACCACAGGTAGTGTTTTAGGTCCAGTTCTGTACCTTCTATTTACACGTGATATACCTCAAACAGAAGACACTATCGTAGCAACGTTTGCTGATGAAGATGATACTGCAATACAAGCAGTAGGCAAAACGATTAACGAAGCTACGATTAAATTACAAAATTCTCTTAATAATGTTAATGAGTGGACAAAAACATGGCGAATAGCGCTCAATGAACAAAAGTCAGTCCACGTGGACTTCACGTATACAAAAATAAATAGATTGCCCATTTTTCTAAATACCGGTCGTGTTCCATTTGCGAATGAGGCAAAATATCTGGGAATGACTCTAGACGCGAAATTAAAATGGAAGCCGCACGTAAAAAAGAAATGCGAAGAATTAAAAAGTAAATTAAGAGATATGAACTGGCTACTCGGTAAATATTCTAAGCTTAGTATATTTACCTCTACTACCAAAACGTAAGAGGGCTTCGCAGTAAAACTGCCAAAATCTTTCAAAACTCCCTAGCTTTTCCTTATGATTTATTTGCTTTCACTGAAACATGGCTTAATGACACGATCTTAGACACATCAGAACTATTTGATCAAGAATTCATAGTTTTCAGGAAAGACCGTCATGTGGATAATACACATTCAGTAGGAGGTGGTGTCTTGATTGCGGTTAGAAATCATTTCAACACAACTCCTATCATATTCCCTTTTAATCTTTCTATCGAACTTGTCTGCATCAAAATATCCATGCATTCAAAAGATTTATTCATTCTAAATGTCTATACTCCCCCCAAAAGTTCAGTTTCAGTATATGTTGAGCTTTCCCTTGCTATCGACTATATTATTGACGTTGCTGGATTTGATAGTATTATTACTCTCTTAGGCGACTTTAACCTCCCATACATTGACTGGATTCCTTCAGAAGACGAGTCAGGGCTGTCGTTTTCCATTTTCAGAAAGCAGTACTTCCATTAAAAAATAGCAGTACACTGCAGTACGGTAGTAAATTACATATATACAAACATAATTGTTAATGCATCTAATTTTGTTTAAATGCAAATATTGTAATGGTGGTATTGAAAAGATTTGTTTTTACGAAAAAAGTTAATATTTTTGGGTAGAACAATATTAATTATAAATATTTTCTTCCTTCTCCTTCCATAAAGTTATTAAATAAATTAAAATAACTCCATTTGCCAGCTGATGGCCTTACTTACCCTGGGCACCACAATACCTTGGTCTATAATGAGAAGATGTAGCCTAACTAATTTTAATAAATTTTTTGACTCAATTATCTACTACATAAAGTCCTGCATGATTTACTCTAAATCTATTGGTCGTATGAAAAAAAAGCATGTTAATTTTTTGTATAAAATTGAGTAAGCTACAATTTTTACTTTTTCATTTCATTCCAAAAAGTTGATAGTTTTCGAGAAATTAGCAAAACACTGAACTTAACTACCTTTTACTCCTCCAAAAATTCTTTCTTCAGCCAAAATTTAGGGTGGTGTTGGAAATTGCTCAAGACGTCAAAAATTCAGCTTTGTAGGAGTTTTGTCAATGTACGTAAAATATTAATATAATTTAACATTGCTTGACAGATGGGTTAAAAACTACATTTTGACGGTTCCAAATGGCATCAAAATGTCCTTAAACTGCCTTTTTTCGTATCATCATCATCAAGTCCTGTAACCCCGGTTGGGGCATAGGGCGCCAACAAATCGTTTCCATCCTTCTCGGTCTGCAGATAGATATTTTAACTGTGGCCACGTCTTTCTCTGGGAGTCTGCTTCTGCTAGAACTGTTGATTTCCATGTTGTTCTTGGTCTTCCAACCCGCCGTGCACCCTGAGGATTCCATTCAAATGACTGCTTTGCAATTTCATCGTTTGGTTTCCTCAGTGTGTGACCAATCCATTGCCATTTACGCTTTCTTATGTCAACGTCCAGCCGCTCCTGGCTTGTCCTGCGCCACAATTCCTCGTTTGATATAATTTGTGGCCAGCGAATTTTTAGAATATGGCGTAGACAACGGTTCACAAAAGCCTGCAATTTCTTTGAGATGGTCGTGACTTTCCAGGTTTCGCAAGCATATAACAGCACGGATTTGACATTGGATTCGAAGAATCTCAACTTTGTGCGCAAGGAGATTTGACATGATTTCCAAATTTGGGAGAGAGAACCGAAGGCTGCGCGAGCTTTATTTATTCTACTTTGAACGTCCAGATCAGTACCACCATTTGCTGAAACAATACTTCCAAGGTAGTTAAATTGTTCCACCTCTTCAACTGGCGTCTCCTGTATTAAAATACGCTGATGTGTGGAGCGGCCTGTGAGCATTATTTTTGTCTTTTTGCTATTTATTTTCAGACCACTCGCCTCTCCTTTTACCTTCATAGCTTGACACATCCCGTTCAGCCCGCTGATGTTATTTGCCAAGAGACATATATCATCGGCATAGTCTAAGTGGCTAAGCCTTTCAAACGGCCTCCATTGAATGCCCTGCCTCTCTGATGTTCCAACGCTGGCCGTCAAGACATCGTCAATCGCCAGTAGAAAGAGAATTGGCGATAGAACATCTCCCTGTCTCACACCCTGCCGCACTTCGAAAGAGTCGGAGAGCTGCCCATTGTGTAAAACAAAGCATCTTGCGTTGTTATAGGACTCTCTTATAATGGCAACAATTTTTGGGGGAATTCCTCTACCAAGAAGTGATCTCCATATACATTCACGGTTGACTCGGTCAAAGGCCTTCTCAAAATCCACAAACATGAGGTAAAGCGGTGATTGAAACTCTGCAGACTGCTCAAGAACGATACGCAGAGTGTTGATATGGTCGACACAAGACCGCCCACTGCGGAAACCAGCTTGATGCCTCTTGAGTGTAGACTCGATTCTAACCTTTATCCGCTCCAGAATGATGGTTGCCATTAATTTTGGAAAAACGGACAAAACTGTAATACCTCGCCAATTGTTGCAATTCTTAAGATCACCTTTCTTTGGCAACTTAACAATTACACCATCCTTCCAGTCGCTGGGATAGATTTCATTTTCCCACACAGCTTGTATCAACGGGTGTAAAATACTAGCCGTTCTGACAGGGTCAGCTTTCAGGAACTCGGCTGGTATACCATCAAGTCCAGCTGCTTTGTTGTTTTTGAGAAGATTTATCGAAGATTGAATTTCCAGTACTGTAGGGGGCTCGATGTCAATACCCCTATATGATCTACGCATCTCGTTAAGCTGGGGCACTTCAGCACTCTGCTCGACAGAATCCTCATTAAGCAAGGCACAAAAGTGCTCCTTCCACCTGCGCAGCTGATCCTCGATTGATACCAAAAGTGTACCATCCACATCCATTACAGGATGATTGGTGTTGGTTTCCTTCCCGACAACTTCCTTGGATATTTGGTACAATTCCCTCATGTCTCCTCTTCTTGCAGCGTTTTCCGCATTTTCTGCGAGACCGTCTTACCTCACCCTCTTGTCACGTCTCACACAGCGATAGACCATCTTATGTGCTAAGCGATACTCTCTTCGCAATTCAGCCTTTCGTTGAGCATCTGCTTCGGCATTTATTTGCATCTTCAACGATTTGCGAAGCTCGATTTTATCCCAGGTGTCTTGGGATATCCAAGAGTCTCTAACTCTCGACTGCTTGGGTACAGTTTCGGATCCAGCATCCATAAAAACACTTTTTATATCACCCCACATCTCATCAATTGTTGAATGTTGTATTCCGTTTAATGACGAAGCTCTGTCGTTAAGGTTGGTGACATAGTTACGACATATGTTGGGATCACTTAAAGCATTTGTATTGAACTTCGAATTCCTTGCTGCACCCTGTGATTGACGTTGTACAGCTGCCGTTCGTAGCTTGAGACTCATGAGAACCAAATGATGGTCGCTTCCAATGTCGGCATTTCTTATGCTCCGAACATCGCACATTGACTTCCTCCATCGCTGCTGAATCATGATGTGGTCAATTTGGTTTTCAGTTTGACCATCCGGATGTACCCAGGTGATTTTGTTGCAAGTCTTATGTTTAAACACAGTTCCACCCAGTACAAGACGATTGGCGTTACAAAAATCGACCAGCAAATCGCCATTTTATTTCGTGACCCCAAGCCATTTTTCCCCATGACGCGTTCCAGACCGTAGTTGTCTGATCCGACTTGGGCATTGAGATCTCCCATGACAATTATGATGTCGGCTCTTGGAACACCACTGTAAACTGAGTTAAGATGAGTGTAGAAAGCGGTTTTGTCTTCCTCGGTCGCTTCATTTGTGGGGGCGTAGCACTGAATTATTGTGACGTTGCGAATTTTTGAACGGAACCTTGCTGTCATTATTCTTGCAGAAATGGGCGCCCAGGATATAAGACTACGCCTTGCTTCTTCGTTCAACATAATTCCGACACCATGCAGCCTTTGGCCACCCTCTCTTTCATCCTCCCCGGAATACAGCATTCTCGTTTGCCCAGAGTCAGCTCTGTATTCGGCTCTTCCTCTCCACCTAGTTTCACTGATGCCCAGGATACTGATCTTAAGGTGAAGCATTTCACGCTCAACCTGCTTGTATCTACCTTCGCCGTACAAGGATCGAACGTTCCATGCTCCGATTTTCGTACGTATGCGGTAGCCAAAAGTATCATTTGCTCTTCTTAAAAGACTTCTTCTATTTGTTAACGATTCATTTATTGTTATGGCGTCTTGATTGACGCTGGTACACGAAAGATGCCGCACCCCCAAATCCGATGTGCGGTTTACAGCAGCCGAAGCTGCAGAAGGATTCTCCATAAAATGGTTACCTCTTGGGGACTCATTTCCAATTGTTGTCATATTTCATGTAATAGCATATATCCTTCCACCATGGTGTTTTCCGAGATACGATTAATAACATACATAAGCTCAGATTTGACAGGCACACCCGCCTTTTGTATGGTCAAACACATAACTGCTCGAGGCCGCCCACTATGGGAAAACAGACGCCTTTTGTAGCCGCCCAATATGGGTTACAGACGCTACCTGCTGCTGCCGTTGGCCTTTTAACAAACAAAAACGCTCCTCCGCCACCAGACTATCATGCCGTTGACCGCCACCTGCAGTTCATCCGTCTTAAGGGGGTTTTAACCATCCCAAGGACAAGTTTGTGCCCTGACCAGCAAAGCTGGGTTGTCTGCTTATCCCGGCATCCAATCGGTCCCCCTGCACGTTAGCGTTACCCACCCTCCACCACGCGGAGGTGTGCATAGGGATTTTCCTATCATTGAGCCTAGGGCCATATGGCGTCCTAGCACTCTCAAGTACTTTTGGAGGGCAAAAGTATCAGAAAGGAAAATTTGAAAATTTTCAGAAATACGAATTGTTTGCTTGCGATATAAAGGCTTTGCCTAAACGGCAAACTATGAATTCGTAAAAAATGGAACTCGAGATTTTTTTCTGTTTTATTTATGAAAGTCAAGATTATATAAAAAGGGCTATAACTTTTTGGATAGGATTATGATTTGAAAATTTTGTGTAAATACATTTCCAAAAAAGCAGTACTTTGCTCGTATTAGCAGTACGGCAGTACGGAGTCTCAAAAAGCAGTACAAATACTTAAATTGCAGTACTTCGGCAGCCCTGAGACGAGTCTTACTTTGAAGCATCGTTGACTTCATCTCAACAGGAACTTCAACTGTTAGACCATATTATATCTACGGACTTACAGCAAATAAGTTGTATTAAAAACTCTTTAAATCGAATACTCGATTTAGTTTTCTCATCTGATGCTGTTAGTACTGTAGTGGTAGAGTCTACTACTGCAATATCAAACATAGATAAATACCATCCTCCTCTTGACATTTTTCTTGACTTGGACGGGCATTTACTTAATAATAGTAATTCACAAGACTGTTCATATTCTTTTGACTTTCGGAAAGCTAACTTTCAGTTGCTTTCTGAGCATTTAAGTACATCTGGTATTGAAAATATACCAGTTTCAGGCGATATTGACGTTGCAGCACAGATACTATAGTTACATAGATATCGCACGCAGAGCAAATAAAAATGACTACTTTTTTATCTTGGGACGTAGAGCTACATCCCAGTTATATCAATATTGTGTGAGTTATGGACCACATATGATGTTAAAAAAGATAGATTTACATACATAGACATAAATACAAAACGTCAACAACAAGTCATGAGTAGTTTGATCAACCGACTCGATTTTTGAGGACGAAACAAAAGAGCTTGCAATCACAAAATATTGAAAAAATGGTCATTTTTATTTGTACTGGATGCGATATCTATGTAACTCTAGTATCTGTGGTTGCAGTTTCATACTTTTATCAAGTATTGACCAACTGTATTAATGACACAGTTCCGCACAAATTACCCAAATACTCTAGCTTCTGCCATCCATGGTATACGAAAGAACTCAAAATTCTTCGTAATAAAAGAAACAGAGCTTGGAAGAACTTCATAAAAAGTATGTCCCTTCAGGACCGAGAATTGTATATTTCCTTGTTTGATGAGTTTAAAAACCTCTCCAATCATTTATACTCTGACTATCTTAAAAAAATGGAAAGTTCCCTAAAGCTCCCAAAAGTTTTTGGAGTTTCGTAAACTTGAAAAAGAAATCTGATGGCTATCCAGTCAATTTTACTTATAAAAATATTGTTTTAAATAGTCCTCCAGATATTTGTGATGCGTTTGCTAACAACTTTCGCCAATCATTCGTTGATACCCCTGTCGATGTTGATGAGAACTTCTTTCTCTACTTAAAAGACTGCCCACAAACTACTTTCAATAATATCCCAATTATAATTGAAAAAATTTTACATTATACGTCCTTACTTCATGATGATTACTCATCTGGACCTGATGGCATCCCACCTATAGTCTTGAAAAAATGTAAATCAATATTAGCACTCCCTCTTCTTAATTTGTTTAACCTATCACTTAGCTCAGGTAAATTTCCAAGTATTTGGAAAAAAGCATTTATTACACCAGTTTTTAAAAAGGGTAACTGATCTGATATATGCAATTACAGGCCAATCTCCAAACTATCTTGCACTCCAAAGCTTTTCGAGCAAGTAATGTGCGATAGTTTGACATTCAACTGTAAGAATATAATTTGCAATCAACAACATGGATTCATGCAAAAGCGATCGACGATAACCAATTTACTTGCATTTTTGCATAATTGCTCTACTGCTTTGGAACATGGTCAAGAACTCGACTGCATCTATACAGATACATCTAAGGCTTTCGATCAACTTTCTCATGACATCATCACGTTTAAGTTAAAGGTGTTTGGGTTTCCTCCTCAACTCATCACTTGGGTTTCTTCATATCTCCACAATAGATCCTATCAGGTTAGATTTAGGAGCTCTGTCTCCAACCCTTTCTTTGCCAAATCTGGAGTTCCCCAGGGTAGCCATTTAGGCCCACTTCTTTTTATCTTAGCTATAAACGACGTATCCCTCTGTATCAGGCGCGGATCCAGGAATTCAGTTTGGGGGGGGTCATGAAATTTTAACATCAATAAGAACTGTTTAGCGAAAGTCCAGCTTAATTATGGCTTCATTCCAGTCGAAGGCATGATCAGGGAGAAGCTTAAGACTTAATCGGACTCCCGCTTATATCAATGTAGGTACATTATGTAAAACTAAAAAAAAAATCAAAAGGGGTAATTCAAGTATCAAGAGATGAAACAGATGGAAAAAATTGTTAAAATATGGTGGATTCCATGCCGAAAAGAAAAAAACTGCTATCAAAGCAAAAAGCTTGGTATTTTCTTATTATGTAATATTATTTAGAAAAAACCTTGCTTGTAACCCAGACAAGATAGTTATTTCAATTGAACAATATTAACACAAGAAAACTATATGATCATATAAGTTCAATACTGTACTTGATTTCAAAGAATAAGGCTAGTTTAGATAAGCTGTGGGTGAAGTTAGCACCACCATTTTCGATTTTCAAAAAAAAGTTGTGCTATATTCTGCTCAAATTGTGCTGCCTTGTGCCGTAATTATTTAAAAAAAATCGTGAACTTGCAAATTTTACGGATGAGAATTTTTTGAAATGTTTGATGTTTTTTGGCCGTTAAAGTAGCAAATATGCGAATTTTTGTATCTCCATATGGCAGCACAAACTGAGCAGGAAATAGCACAATTGAGTTTAAAAAAAATGCTTAAATAGCTTAAACAAAAAGTCTTATGTATTAGTTTTTGGCCTAAAAGTTGAAATCATTAGAATTTTTTATCTTTTCGGCGCATGACAGCTCAAACTGAGCACAAAACAGCATACCTTTCAATTTTAAGAAATTGTTAAATTTCTAAAAAAAATCATTCATAAGCAAGTATGCAATTTTTTTCAATTTACGGCCCAAGTTGATCACAATACAGCATAGCGAAAATGGCGGTGCCAACTTCACGCTACAGCCCTTCGCATTTATTTTGTCCATTAAAGCTGCAATTTTGCGAATTTTATTTTTATCTCTTTGGCGCCTAGCAGGAAATCTGAGCACAAAATAACACTCCTTTTTTTAAGAAATCTTGAAACTTCAACAAAAAAGAACTAATTCACAAAATTTGCAAATTTGCGATTTTTTTTATATTTACGGCATCACTCACCACAAAATGAGCGCAATACAGCACAATTTTATTCTCGAAAATCAAAAATGGCGGTTCTAACTTCACGCACAATTATTAAGAAAAGAAGACATCCAAGTTATATTTTTAGAAAATTTAAAATAAGCAACTTCTGCTATAAAACTTTCAAAAAAAGAATGCTACCAATTTTGATCCCTTTTGATCGGTGCATCCGCAACAAAATGTCTGTGACACCCAAAACTATTTTCTTTTCGATTGAAAATAAAACAGAGTATAATAAAAAGAATGTTTAAAATGTTTTAATAACTTGTTATCAAAACTGCTATACTATGGTACCACTTAAGAGGTATTTTTCGCATTTTCGCTATCTTTGGAGTTAAAACGGTTTTAATGATTATGGGTCCCGTTTCCTTTAAATGGCTTAATCTTTGTCAAACTACGGCAGAGTCTTATTTTTTGCGATGATGGTGACTGCGGGGAACCGTTATTATTTAAGAGAGTCCGCGGAATTTTAAGTCGGATAGATGAAACAATTTTGGGTATCCTCGAGGGCTAGTAGTGATTTTTGATCAATATTTCTTTCCTGTCCATTTCATTACGAAGCTTGGCTTTGTTAAAAGAAAATAGAAGCCAACCATTAATAGGTCATGTTTTTTGTATAAATAGTAGATTACTAAAAAATATGGAATAACCCAAAAAGTTTTTCTCTGTCCTCTAATTTTTTCAGTAATCAGTAAAGATTTCTCGTGTTTGTGGTTTTCGCTGGAGCTCTGGGGGGGGGGGGGGTCATGACCCCCATGACCCCCCCTGCATCCGCCACTGCTCCGAAATTTTCAAAAGCGTCAAATCTATGAGTGATCGTTTACTCTTGCAAGAAGATATAAACAGTTTTGTTATTTGGTGTAATAAAAACGGTTTAAATCTCAACCCTATTAAATGTCAGGCGATGATTTTTTCTAAAAAAAAAGTTCCTAGTTCATTTGATTATGAAATATCGCAGCACACATTGCGTCGTGTTGATAGTTTCAAAGACCTAGGGGTTCATTTTACTTTTAATCTTGATTTTACGAAGCATATCAATTTAATCGTCAACAAGGCAAACTCTATGTTAGGGTTTGTTAAACGATGGTCTAAGGAATTTCAGGATCCTTATGTTACCCTCACTCTCTACAACAGTCTTGTTCGCCCTCATCTTGAATATGCATCGCAGGTATGGACTCCTTTTTACGATGTCCATAAGAATAGACTAGAAGCAGTACAGCGTAATTTTATACGTTTCGCCTTGAAAGGACTACCGTGGTCCGATCCTTATAATCTTCCTCCTTACGAACACCGGATTAAGCTTCTTCAGATTCAAACTTTGGCACAAAGGAGAATTAATAATGATATTGTATTTATTCATCAGCTTTTAACGGGCGTTATTGATGCACCTGATTTATTATCTTGTACTAGCCTTAACTACCGTGGGGGAGATCACAACACTCGTAGTCTAGAACTAATGCATATATCTCAGCACCGTACCAATTATGGAATGCATGAGCCTTTTACCCGCATGTGTAACATTCTGAATTCGAACTCAAATTTTTTTGATTTTAATATAAGTAAGAATAGACTCAAAGCTTCATTGAAGACCAGTGAACCACGCTCTTAAATGTTTGTAATTGTTAATTTTTTCAATGTCATTGTGTTTGTTATTTTATAATTATTGTTTTTATTTTATTTTGTAAAGTGTATGTCTTAAGTAGTTTGTTGCTTACTAACTACTAACACTACACTAAGTGATGAGCCAGATAAGCACTTAATTTGTGTTTGGCAATTCTTTGGTCGCAAGATGTCGCTTGTACTAAGCTCTCTTCGGCAAAGATCTGATAGTGTAAAAAAAAAATATTAAGTTGATTTTAGCCGTTTTCCTTTGGAGGTGGCGAAGTACTTACGAGTAGATGAAAACCCTAATCTAGTACTACCAACTGCACATGCTCTCATGCGCGAGTAGATACATTTTACATGGGAAAGCAGTTTGATGTGTTCCATTGAAAAAAGCTGGCAAAGTACTTGCAAGTACTTCGCCACCTCCAAAGGAAAACGCCTTTTATACAGGCAGGTACTTAAACCTGTCTGGACTTACGGTATACAACTCTGGGGTTGTACCTGCGATACAAATTTAAATAACTTACAAACGTTTGAAAATAAATTGCTTAGGTCATTTGTAAATGCACCATGGTATATAAGAAACGAAGATCTTCACAGGGATCTCGGGATTCCAACGGTTCGAGACGAAATAAAGAGTTTCGCGCGAAAACATAGAAATCGGCTATTAGATCACGCTAATCCAACGATTATTGACATTCTTGACGAGTCAAATTTAGTACGCCGCCGCCGTCTTTAAAGAATAAAACCTTCCGACTTGGTGCGGTGAACGCAAAACCACCTTAAAATCGCGGAATAAGCAGGAACATTCACCGGAAAGTTACCTGCAACACGTTACTTAACTTCGTTAAAAATAAATTGCTAGATAAGTTTCAACTTAGTTGCAATCGGAAAGTGGAGGTGGTTTTAGTGTAGTAAGAATCTCACACTTCTATGAGCACGCGTTTTCGGTCCTCATAGAGCCTGATGCAGGTTTTGCACCTACCCACGGAAAAAAAATTATATAATGCACTTCCGATTGTTGTAGAATGATGAAAATTGGTAGGTCGGTAGGGCTTAAGGTACTTAGAAAGAAACAAATTGAAAAACAATTGTTGGTGGATGCGATCTTAATTCATCCTTCGGCTTTTTTGGTCACTGGTAGTGGCAATGAAACAAAGTTACATTGATTTATTCCCAACGTTTCGACAGGGGTTGCTGTCCTCTTCAGGGGATCTTTATTAAACATTGTAAAACAACAAAAGTAAGAAGATGTATGCACAAATGAAATATTAATAAAAACAAAAAATAAGTGTGAAGCTGAATGACTTACATTATATAAATCAAAATAAAATTTACAAAACAAAATTAGTTAACTTAAATAAAAACAAAAAAACACTACAAAATTTTTTGTTTAAGTTAAATTAAAGCACTTCTGTTGCCGAAGCTGAGTCGAATGGTTTGTCATCTGGCGTTTTTTGAGGAAGCAAGAGAGCAATACACCGCTGACATATTTTGAGTGTCCTGTTTTCTATTCATAGCATTTTGATTATTCAAAATATGTAGGGTTTCCAAGGTGTAGCGTTTTGAAGCATGTCTTTCCGTTTGTAGAATTTTTACACCCTCAAAGTCGGGTTTGTGGCCTTTCTCAATACTGTGTGTAGCCAGTGCTGTTTTAACAGAGTTTTCACAGTTTAAATCAGATTTGTGGTTGGCCATTCTCTGCTTCAAAAATTGTTTTGTAGTTCCTACATAACAAAGATCACATGACTCATCCTTATTACCCAAACAGTTAATTTTATAAATCACATCCGTACATTTTTCTTTCTCCGGTTTGACCTTGAGGTGAGTAAAGAGAGGTGCAAGGGTGTTGTGTGATTTATAAGCCATTTGGATGTTGTCTGTTTTGCTCGAAATTATTTCCTTAAAGTTTTCCGCAAGCTTAGGAACATAGACGATACTTTTGTACACACATTTGTCAACACTAGCTTTTATATCGTTATGAGATCTGTGTTTTTGTCGGAGAATTAGACCTCTAATAAGATTTCCCGGATAACCATTGTCTATGAGGATTTGAGTGACGATTTTTTCATTTGCCGAGTGAAATTCTGTATCACTCAGCGCGAAGACTTTGTGTATGAGATTAGAAGCTGTGTTGACAATAATGTGCTTAGGTTGATTAGACCGAAAATTAACAAGTCTTCCAGATGCTGTAGACTTCTGGTGCCAGTTGAACAAAAGGTGATTGTTGTGGCGATGGATTTTGACATCTAAAAATGCGATTGCCTTGTTATTTTCCATTTCGATGGTAAACTGGATTTTATTGTGAAACTCGTTAAGGGCCTTGAGTGTGTCATCGATTCTACACGAGTCAACTACTGCAAAAATGTCGTCCACGTATTTACAAAGAAAGCGTGGTTTTTCTACTTTCGAAAACGTTTCATCAAGTAAGTAGTCCAAAACCAAATCTGCAATAGTTGGTGACAGTGGGTTGCCCATTGGCATACCATGAATTTGTTTGTATATAGTGTCTTTATACTGTAGATAATTATTTTCTTTGAGACAGAAATCTAGAAGTTCCAGAAATTTACTCTGTGTTAGTTTTGTGGTTTCTTTAATTGTTTCCCATCTTTTTTTAACAATACTGGTAGCTAATTGAACCGGAATGTTAGTAAAAAGAGATACCACGTCAAAAGAAACTAACACATCATTTTCTAATAATTCTATGTTTTTTGCTTTTTGTATAAACTCAAAAGAATTTTGTATCGAGTAGACAGAATTTCTTGTCGCAGACTGTAAAATCTTGCCTACATATTTTGCTAACTCATAACAAGGTAGCTTCATGGAAGATGTAATCGGTCGCAGTGGCATATTTTCCTTGTGTATTTTCGGCAACCCATATATGGAGGGAACTTGTGCCGTATATGTTGTCATTATATTTTTTTCCCATGCGTCTATAATTTTGTTGGTGCTAAGCCATTTGACAAACTCATTGTTTTTGTTTTGAAGCGTTGTTGTTGGATTACTACGTAGAGTTCTGTATGTCGATCTGTCTAGCAATAAATTCATCATTCCCTCTTCGTACGTTGATCTGTTCATAGCGACAGTCACATTTCCTTTATCAGCCGGTACAATGATAATGTTTTTATTTCTTTTGAGAAACGAAATTGTGTCTTTGTGTACCTTCGATATGTACTTTGCGAACTGATCGTGTTGGTGGTGTCTTTGAAAAGAGTGCAGTATATTACTAAATTCGGCGCGAGTCATTTCTTGATCTCTTTCATCCTTTACATTTCTTATGACCTCCTCGCCATCAGCAATTAGTTGGAAAAGGGGGAAGGAATGTTTATCGATAGGCAATGCAAATTTCTTTCCCATCGAAAGCAGCCATTTGATTTCTAAGGGGAACTCGATGCTACTTTTGTTTACAAACCATTTCTCGTGGACTTTTATATTAAGAGTTTTTCGTAAAGAAGACTTTAATTGTTCCACTTTATCAGCAGAAATAGCTTTTTTCTCCGTTCGCATATCGCGAAAGACTTGGTTTTGTTTTTTTATAAACTGTTTGTGTTCTTCAGATGATAATTGTTCTTTGATGCGATTCGCGATAGTTGTCAGTACATTATTTGTGCGTTTAATTTTATGACAAATTTCAGTGATTTCCACATTTAGCACTTTTTTATGGAATTTTAATTCTATTCTATCCATAAAAAAGATCCCCTGAAGAGGACAGCAACCCCTGTCGAAACGTTGGGAATAAATCAATGTAACTTTGTTTCATTGCCACTACCAGTGACCAAAAAAGCCGAAGGATGAATTAAGATCGCATCCACCAACAATTGTTAATTATATTCAATTTGGTCAAAACAATCATCAAACAAATTGAAAAACTGGAATTTTCCATTCAGGGGGTGTGGCATCCACCCACATTCTTACAAATTCTTAAAAATTATATGAAGCACTTCCGATTATTGTAGAACGATGAAAATTGGTAGGTCGCTAGGGCTTGAAGTACTTAGAAAGAAAAAAAAATTGAAAAATTGGATTTTTTCATTCAGGGGGCGTGGCATCAACCCACATTCTTAAAAATTCTTATATATTATATGGAGCACTTCTGATTGTTGTATAACGATTAATTGGTAGATCAGTAGTTATTAGAAAGAAAAAATCGAAAATTTGGAATTTTCCGTTCAGGGGCGTGGCTTCCACCCACTTTCTTAAAAATTTTTATAAATTATGTGGAGCACTTCCGATTGTTGTAGAAAGATGAAAATTGGTAAGGCGGTGGGGCTTGACGTGCATACAAAGATAAAAGTCAGAACTTTATAATTTTCACCTGAAGGGGCGTGGCATCTCTCCACTTTTTAAAAATTGTAATCAATTATATAATGCACTTCCGATTGTGGTAGAACGATGAAAATTGGTAGAACGGTATGCTTGAAGAACATAATAAGAGAAAAATAAAAATTGAGATTTTCCATTCAAGGGGCGTGGTATCCACCCACTTTCTCAGAGTTGCTATTATTTTTATGAAGCATTTTCAGTTGTCGTAGACTTATTAATATTTGTAGGGTGGTAGGGCTTGATTTTCAATCGGCAAAATAAAATCTTTGCAAAAAGTAGTGAAATCATAACAAAAACATAAATGTTAAACAAAAGAGCCATGTTCTTATATGTTCAAGAAACCTGTGCGTAAAAAATCAGCCAAAAAAAGTAATGAGATCTAAAATATATGCCAAGTTTAAAGTTCATGAAGTTTAATATCAAATATCTGAATTAGAATAATATTGAAACAACTCCAAATTATAACAGAAATTGGTATTAAATGATGAATGATTAAAATTTGGTGGATTTACTTGGCAAGTTTTCTCTTAATTACTTATTATTATTATTATTATTCCAAGCTTTAATCACTCATTAATTCTTAGCTTAAAAAGGTACATTAATAGAAAATTTAACATTATTTTAGATAAAAGTTATGGTAATTCATTGACTTTTTTTTTTGTTTTTTTTTTTTTTGTTTTGTAAATGTATAATATGTATGTACTTAATCTTTCAATATAAAATTTTAAGAAATTTGAACATAAGCCTTAATTACTTACTTAATCACAAATTTAAAATGTATGAAAACTTGACCAGTAAATCCACCAAATTTTAATCATTCATCATTTAATACCAATTTCTGCCATAATTTTGAGTTGTTTCAATATTATTCTAATTCAGATATTTGATATTAAACTTCATGAACTTTAAACTTGGCATAATATTTAAGATCTCATTACTTTTTTTGGCTGACTTTTTACGCACAGGTTTCTTGAACATATAAGAACTTGGCTCTTTTTTTAACATTTATGTTTTTGTTGTGATTGACTCTTACTCGAATAAGAGAAATATTTAATTTTTTCGAAATAAATAAAACTTACGCAAGTGTTCGGTAAGCAACATCATAAGCCTTTTTGCGGTCAAACGGAGTTTCAGGGCACACTACCGTTGAAGGAAATATAACTTTTTGGTTTTGAAAATCAGTATCTAGTCCTAAAATTATAGAAATAATATTAAACATTATTTGGAAAAAATGTTGACTGTGCAATGTCCATCAATACCAGTTATAGTGGGATTAGTTTGAAATTTTTCCCATAAGCTCATAATAATAATTAAGGCAGTGACTGCTCCAACTGCAGTAAAACAAAACCACATGAACCTATATACATATAAGGAATAAGTGAACAGTTTTTACGATTATTTCGCTTGAGAATTTAATATAAGGTTTTTGAAGCACTCACTTCTCTCCAAGTGGTCGTCCACTTTCGGCGATGTATCTTACGCCATGCAACGTTGAATTTTGAAAGAACTCCTTTGTTTGATATATTAAACTTCGACGTAAAAGAGACATTTTTTCTAAAACCTGTTTTGGTCTCGAATGTTTTTTGTTCTTCTCCATATCATAAACTTTATTCCGTGAGTTTTGGGATTAATCTAATGTTTCTCTTTCAAATCCTATCATTTAATAACAAAAAAGTATGTGTCCTGTAAGAAGACCTTGCTACCTTCCTGGCTTATTTATATGCACGCATTTATTGTGTATTAACAAAAGAACAGTATAAATCCATTAGTCATTAGTGTATATTTTATCAGATAAGCATATGTAGGTACCAAGACAATTATTATATTCTATTACTGAAGCGATTAAGCTGTCCCCCGGACATAATATAACTTGTTGTATAACTATAATACGTTCATACATGTATGTATATTAGGGTGGTTGTAATATGTTTTTTTTTGAGTTATTATATATTTTGATGGGCCTAAATCAGTTCCAAGTGAAGAAAAAAAAATCCCTAATTTTGTTCAGATTTTTATTTTCATTCCCTATAGTCGCTGTAGGAGTTAATTAAATTCCCTATTTTTTGTTTTCATACTAGGTGACAGGGTTTTAAAAGATTGCAATCTTTGCGAATGCAGTCTATATATATCTCTCATCTCACAATTCCTTTTTTCGTTAAAAGATTGCAATATTTTTCGTTTCAAATCTTTTGTTACCATCAACTGACTGCAAACTATTGAGACTTCATGCATTCTTTGCATTCTTCTTGCATTCTTTTGAAGTCTTTTGAATTCATTGCATTTTCTTTTGTTTTGCCCTCTATAATACTCAATGAGCGCTCGTCAGTGTTATGGAGAGCAAAACACAAAGCATTCAAAAGAATTCAAAAAATTTCAAAAGAATGCAAGAAGAATGCAAAGAATGCATGAAGTCTTCAAAGATTGTGATGGTGACAAAAGTTTAGAAACAAAAAACATTGCAATCATGCTAGCGAAAAAAGAATGGCGAATGCATTTTTTAAAGTCGCATTCTTAATAAACAATGTAAAGAGTGCAATTTTTTAATTGAGGTCCGAAAGATTGCATTCTTAAAAGATTGCAATCCTTTATAACACTTTTTTTGATGAACAGCTGAAATGAATATTGAAAGAACTTTTTTTGAAAATAAACCATAAATGGACATCTGGCTTTCCAAACAGCTTCAAAACAGTACTGCAATTGCTGCCGTTTTTTCTAATTTTTTTTTCTATTTATGTAGTTTTGAAAATGAAAATAAAAACTTGAAAAAATTGGGGAATTTTTTTTTTCATTTAAAGCCGATTTAAGCCTATCCAATATGACCACCCTAATGTACATATCTATAAATTATTTGAAGAACTTAAGTTTTGAATGTATCTACCTACTTACTCGCAGTACATAAAATAAGTTTTTGTAAAACCTTTGTGAAAATGGACAAATCCTAATAAATTTATATACAATCTTTTTGTTTACATAATGTATATAGTATATACAAATGTACCTACTTTTATCTATGCAACTGGAAGTGTCATAGTGCATGTCGTTTTGTTTCAAATAGGCACTGATACTATTCAACAGATTAGGTGCTTTGATATGGGCGTTTTTGATATCAAATTCTGATAAAAAATTATCAAATATTGAATTGAGTGCATGAATTATTAGAAAATGGGGCATATTCATACATAAATATTGTTTAAGCTGCTGCTAGGCAAAACTCGGGATTATATTTTGAAATCTAAATAATATGCCTAGCAAACTTACACAACATCAAAGAATATGCCTTATATGTATGTAAAACCTATTAAGTCCTGTCAAAGCGTCTTGAAAGATGCCCTGACCTTGCGCAGATAGGCATGACCTGTTTTTTTCATGGATCGATAGGGGCTCATGTGAAACGTTTAAAACCAAATTTGCACCACCTAACAACTTTTTTTATTAAATAGCCCAGGAAAAATGTACAAATAAATTGCCAATCTGCGGAAAAATTCCAAGTGAAGATTTTTGAATGCAATTATATTTATTTGTGCTTAAGGATTACGCATGCGAATGTCTACAAACGAAACTGGCTTGCGTTAAAAGTAATTCAAGGTTAAATGTCGAAAATACCGGTTTTCCACGTATAACTTTGAAACGCTACATGGTATTAAAAAGTAATGCATACAAAACTTGTAGATAATATGATTATCTACAAGAAATGTTAAAACCCTTTTTTTTTTCTGACTGATGGTTAAGAAGATATCGGCGTTTCAAAAAACGTAAATTGACGAAAATATCCCTTTTTTGCGTATAACTCAGAAATGGTGAGTGTTATTGAAAACATTTATAGGCAAAGTTTGTATACTATGTTACCCTCTATTAAAAAAAAATTAAATTTTTTCTAAGAGTATAGCCCAGTCAAATTAGGAAATCAAATCGCATTTTTCGATGGACAAAATTTTTTGTATGGAATCTGTTTGGCTACGTCTCCTGATCATAAAAACGAGTTTTTGGGATTTTTGAGGTTAGGGAAGACCCGCCATCTTGAAAAAGAGATTGGTTTTGTTTTTATGCAATAACTCGCTTGCATTTTATTTTACAACAAAACATCCTAGTATAATCTTGTAGAAGATAAAATTACCTACAAAATAAGCTATCAACGACCTCTGTAGGTGGTTCCATTTTTGAGATATAACGGACCAATGTTCCCCTATGGGTTGTGTTTTGGGTGTGGTATGACTTTTCTTGAGTTTTCTAGGTAACCGTTGAATTTTTTGGATGATACTCTTAGAATCCTTTTCAGTTCTTGTATCGACCTATAAAATGAGCCATCGATCGATATCATCAGCCACGAATTGTGCAAGTTATCCAATTCATAGGATAACACTTTATGAGTGAGGAGAAAAACATAAATATATTTTTTTTCGAAAATGTTTATCCGGTGAATCATACAAAAAAACTATTACTTAAAATGTTGTCCATAGTAATGATAACAATTTAACATACATGGTACGTGGAGTTGCATCCGCACCACACAGAAAGTTGTAAAACAGCCGGGAAACTTAAGACACCTACATTTCTTGTTGTTGAAAACTGAGTTAGGTATCTTTTCTCGATCCAAATATAAACCGAAGGTATAGCATGCGATTTCACAGGTGTTACTTAAAAAAAAAACTCAACAAGATTTTAAATTTATTGATTGGTATTAATTTATAAAAATCAAAACACCAGTGCTCAGACTAAAAACTAAACTAAACTTGCTTTCAAAAACATTTGGGCAAAAATTTGGATCATTGAGTTTTCAAAAAAAAAACAAGGTGCTTCCTCTGTCAGCGATGACAACAAGCATCAATATAAACTCATCTCCCGTAGCAGTTGACCCCTTTTTAGTATTTCAAAGAATGTGCATCACGCAGAAGTCCCTCGATGACATGGAAAAATGTTTTAAATACGAACAGAAGAAGGTATGAGACAAGGTACCAAGTCAACATTACACGATGCATTTTCACCGCTGACGCTGCTCGAAAACGAAATTCGTCATCTAAACAATATGTACTTTGTGATAGACGGAGGATTCCTTCTACATAAAGTTGTTTGGGATTTCAATACAAAACCTACTATCGGTGACATTTGTCAAAAATATATTAAGTTCGTTGAAAACCACCGGATATTCCGATGATCCTGCAATTGCAGGTACCAAGATATGGGAAAGATTCCGCAGAACAACAAAAAAAAGATCTGTTGAGCTGAATTTTAATGCTGATACAGTCCCAACAACAGCCCAAGAACCATTCCTAGCCAACGAACAAAACAAAAATAAGTTCATCCAACTCCTAAGACATAAACTTCAAGACACAGGTTATTCAGTTTTTCAGGACAAAGGTGATGCTGATTTGCTTATTGTCACTACAGCCATTAAGCAGTCTTCTCTGCATGAAACTGTTACAATCGTTTCCGAGGAAATTGATTTTCTTGTTTTGTTGACTGAACATAAAAAACATCAAGCGAATGTTTTTCTTCGGAACCCAAAAAATCACACGCAGCAGAGAAATGGTTTTCGACAAAAAGTATAAAATGTGACACAATTGTATCAGACAACATTTTATTTTTACACTCTTACGTACTACTGGGAAAATGAAATTCGTTACCACAATGGAAAAAACTGCTGGCAACCTTGCTGCAGAAGTGGACATTTTTAAACGAAAAGTCGCTAAAAGTCGCTGACCCAGAAGAACTTATTGTGGCAGGGGAAAAATTCTTCATGGCTATCTATGGTGGAGGAAAGACAACTTCAATTGATGAACTTTGTTAGGAAACGACCAGGATCAGGAAAAGTGGGGTTCGAAAAAAAAAAATACAAAAGTGTATGTTCCTGTGATGACCACCAAGGAACCAGCTTCTCCCGAAATAATGAAGGTTATTTCTTGTTCCTGCGGATCAAAATGTGGAGCGGCTTGTGGATGTCGCAAAGCGGGTTTAAAATGTTCCGCCGTCTGTGCACACTGCAGCGGTGAAACTTGCAGCAACATCCCCAAATGTATAACAATTGCTGAAGATTATTGCGAAGATCAAAGTACCCATTCATTTTTTCAAATTATTCTGTTAATAAAAACCAATCAATAAATTTGAAATTCAATTAAGTTTTTCTTCGTAGTACCTAGGAAACCGCATGCAATACCTTTTGTATTTGGATTGAAAAAAGATAACTCAGTTTTCAACAACAAGAAATGTAGGCGTCTTAAGTCTCCCGGCTGCCTTACAAACTTCTGTGTGGTGCGGATGGAACTCCACGTACCATGTATGTTAAATTGTCATCATTACTATAGACAAGATTTTAAGTAATATTTTTTTTTGTACGATTCACCGGATAAACATTCCCGAAAAAAAAATATATTTATGTTTTTCTCCTTACTCATAAAGTGTGATCCTATGAATTGGATAACTCGCACAATTCGAGGCCGATGATATCGATCGACGGCTCATTTTATAGGTCGATACAAGAACTGAAAAGGATTCTGAGAGCATCATCCAAAAAAATCAACGGTTACCTAGAAAACTCAAGAAAAGTCATACCACCCCCAAAACACAACCCATAGGGGAACATTGGTCCGTTATATCTAAAAATGGAACCACCTACAGAGGTCGTTGATAGCTTATTTTGTAGGTAATTTTATCTTCTACAAGATTATACTAGGATGTTTTGTTGTAAAATAAAATGCAAGCGAGTTATTGCATAAAAACAAAACCAATCTCTTTTTCAAGATGGCGGGTCTTCCCTAACCTCAAAAATCCCAAAAACTAGTTTTTATGTTCAGAAGACGTAGCCAAACAGATTCCATAAAAAAAAATTTTGTCCATCGAAAAATGCGATTTGATGCCCTTTTTTTGACTAATTTGACTGGGCTAGTAATAATTTTAAAGATATAATTATTTGAAAAATTTCGTCAAAAACCTGAAATTCCAGACTTTTGCTTTTAAATCGTAAATAACGAAATTTTCATAAAATAATTTATGTTCAGTTTATAGACTATAATGTAATCTACAAAAAATATTAACACACTTTTTCCCACACGAGTGACCAGATATTGCTATTGCTACTTCAAAAAGGTTAAGTATTGAAAATAAGGATTTTTCGCTTACCACTCTTAAACGGTATATGTTAGAAATTTATTTTTACACAGTTTGTAGGTTATTTACCCTTCTACAAGAAAATAAAAAAAAATTTTTTTGTTGGCGGTTATTTAAAAGATATAATATTTTATATAAAATGCACCAAAGTCAAAAATAACGGTATTTTGCGGTTTTCTCTTAAATGGTGAAGTTTTTGAAAAATAATTTATACTTTTTGTATAAACAATAATATTCTCTATAAGAACTCTTATGAAGACTTTTTCGATATAAGGCCCCAATAAAAAGATATTGAGACTTCAAAAAGTATCGATTTTCGAAAATGCTGGTTTTTCCGGCCCAAAATGATTCGCCCAGCGACATAAAATAATAATAGGGTTTCTTAGAGAGACATAGTACAAACATTTTTTCATACTGAGGGGGGGGGTCTATCTCCCCCCAATTAACCGGGAGGAGCAATTTTCTGAAAATAGTACTAAAATTAAAAAAAAAAATTTAAGCAAATGGCAACACTTAAAATAAAGTACTATATTTTTTTTGAGATTTTCAAGTTTGTTCTTTAATTATTTTTTCAAAATAAGTTATTCCTGCCAATAGTTTTCGAAAAAAATACCTTCAAACCCAACATTTAAAAAAAAACTGAAAAACATTATATAGGTACTGTTCTTTTTTCAAAATATGAAATCAGGAATTATGTTAGTTTCTATTAAACACTTTTCCTGTAATTTTTAAATGAACACTGAAAACCAGAAGGTTTTATGCCATATAGTTTTCGAGAAAATTGTAAACTAAAAAAACTATTTTTTTATTATATGTTTTTTTGCTAGTATATCTAGGAAAAATGCATTACCACTTCGAGAAAATTCCAAGTTAAAATTTTTAAGTGCAATTATCTTTAAATTACCATAAAGAATACTCGTGCAAAAGTCTACACACGAATCTGGCTTGCGCTAAAAGTTATTCAAGGTCAAACGCCAGCAGAATCTTCTTTTAGAGCATAACCTTTTTATATACCGTCCCCCTTATGCCAGAAACATGAATGTGGAAAAATGAAAATGTTGGGAAATCGTGTTTGAATGTTTATTGCTCTCGTAAAATTCGGAAGTTTGGTTTATGAAAAAAGTTACTTACTTACTTACTTAAGGTGGCGCTACAGTCCGGGGTGGACCAGGGCCTCAACCAACAAGCTTCTTCCAGCCGGCTCGGTTTCTAGCTAGCTGTCTCCAGTTTCGCACGCCAAGTTGGTTGAGGTCCTCTTCCACTTGCGTGCGCCACCTTTTACGCTGTCCACCTCTACTGCGTTGTCCCACGGGGTTGGAGCATTGGTGTCCATTCGCTCTAGATGACCCAGCCATCTCAGTCGTTGGCTTTTCACTTTTGTGGCTAGGTCGGTGTCGCTGTACAGCCCATACAGTTCGTTGTTGTATCTTCTTCTCCATTCCCCATCTATGCAGACGGGACCAAAAATCACCCGGAGAATTTTCCTCTCAAAACAGCCTAACGCGTTCTCATCCACTGTTAGCAGTGTCCATGCCTCTGCACCATACATCAGGACCGGGATGATAAGCGTCTTATACAGGGACAGTTTAGTTGCTCGAGAGAGGGCTTTGCTTCTCAATTGCCTTCTTAGCCCAAAGAAACAGCGATTGGCAAGAGTAATTCTTCGTTTGATCTCAGCGCTGGTGTCGTTCGCTAAGTTTATAGCGGATCCTAGGTAGACAAAGTCTCTGACTACCTCAAAATTATAGCTGTCTATAGTGACGTTCTGTCCGAGACGTCGGTGTTGGGTGTCCTTTCTCGTGGACAGCATATATTTTGTTTGCTTTCATTCACCGTTAAACCCATCTTCTTGGCTTCCTTCTCAATGCTCACAAAAGCACCACTGACATCACGCTTTGTTCGTCCGATTATGTCAATGTCGTCAGCGTAAGCGAGTAATTGGACGGACTTTTGAAAGATTGTGCCTCTGGTGTTGACGTGAGAGTTTTGCACTATTCTTTCAAGAACGATGTTGAAGAAGTCGCATGACAGCGCGTCGCCTTGCCTAAAACCTTTTTTGACATCAAAGGTGTCGGTGAGGTCTTTGCCGACCTTGATGGAGCAGCGTGCATTCTCCATCGTCATCCTGCACAAACGGACGAGTTTGGCAGGGATGCCAAAACTAGACATTGCTCTATATAGCTCGTCTCTATAGATGCTGTCATACGCGGCCTTGAAATCGATAAAAAGGTGGTGGGTATCGATTTGGAACTCCTGGGTTTTCTCCAAGATCTGCCGTAGTGCGAATATTTGGTCGATGGTGGACTTCCCTGGCCTAAAGCCACACTGATATGGACCTATCAGGTTGTTGACGAATGGCTTCAGGCGTTCACAAAGTACGGCAGAGAAGATCTTGTAGCACTGATCTCTATAATACACTGGATAGTGTATTCGCTATAGAGTATAACAGTTTTTCTGATTCCAATTGAAGATGACATAATGTGTACCAGCGCACCTTTTGACGTCTATGAAAGCAAAAAAAAAGTAAGGTGACGTAAGTTTTTATCATAGATAAGCAAATAAAGATGGGAAACTTTCGTACGTTTCACCCCCCAAAACCCATTTGTTTACATTGTTGTTTTTGTAATTTCACTCGTGTCGATGAATAGATGTGAATAGGGCTTTTTAGCAAATACGAATGTTCATTTCTAAATGTCAAACTCAGGACCTCGGCACATTTTCTTTTTTTATTTCGGAGGCCAATACACTCCAATTCAACAGAATGAGCACATGGATTTTCGTAGTTGGTTTGTCAATTTTTTTTTTCAAACATTGTGCATTGTCCGAGAATAAATATAAACAATAAAAACTATTTCAAACAAATTTTTTTTACTTCCATCCATTAACTTTATTACCAGTTTCAATATTTTAGCTTATTCAGTTGACACAAAAAGACTGCATTTTCCTTATGGAAAGACTTTGATGAAAAATAGCAGTGCTTTTTGAACTAATCTTTCTGTTTTCTTTTCCCAACATCATAAACAAACAATAAGGATAATCAAATGATTCATTAATGCACAATGCTAAGAAAAAATGGAAAAAGTACCTTTGAAAATGGTTGTCCTTATTCATTTGAAGTGGAGTGTAAATGTTTGGATTCTGTTTGTGTTGGTGATTGCGTCTGTCTAACGTGCCGAGTTCTTAGCTGTCACTTTGACTTTGACAATTTGGTAGAGATCTCTATTGCAACAAAAATTTAACTCGGTGAGTTTGTTTCGTTTTGACAGTTCGATTTTTTTTTCCTAACTCGGTGCGTCTAAAAAAATAAATAATATGTTTTAAGTAATTAAGTAAATAACATGGCTTATTATCCTTCGTCTACTGGTGTCCTGATTGCCAATGATTTATTCGGCGTATAATTTGAATTCAGCCTATGGAAACTGGTTCCCTGGATGCAAGACGCTCATCCAACAGGCAATGGCAAAGATAAGGCAAATCCAGCATCGTTTGTGTTGAAGGAGCGCAACAGGAAAGGAAGGGCTGGACAGAAACGTTTGGGGTAGCTGACCAAGTGGAAAACTGCTGAAGAAGAAGCAGCGTTGATTCGATCATTGCCGGTAGATGTAGAGGAACAACCCAAACAGATTATTGTAACTAGGAAGGGAGTGTAGGATCCATTGGAAGTTTATTTGTTGGATTTCTCCAACATTGAAATCAAATGTTCCGAAATACAGTTGCCTTTCCAGGCGTGTAAAGAAGGTTAGTAATAATTGAATATGAAGAAAATTTGAAAAGAAATTCTTCTGTTTAAGTGGAGTGACCGAATATATAATTCAAAGTTAAAAGTTCAAGTGAGCTCAACTCCATGATTGCGTTTCGCCCAGGTTATTATATTAGTCGGTAAACATCGATACAAAATTGCGTCTTAGAAGGGTACGATAGTCATCTAACTGATGAGCCCAACTATCGTACCTGGGCGAAACGCAATCATGGAGTTGAGCTCACTTGAACTTTTAACTTTGAAGGTTAGTAATGTTATTTTGAAGGCAACCGAACCTCCAATGATGTTGGTCAATCTTTACGATGATTAACTGAAAACCATTTCGTCCTACACAGCTTTCAGTCGATTTATTTTGATCATCAGAGCCTCGCACGTAAAACACCGAACGAACAAAGATCATTCTCAAGCCAGATAAAACGACAACCACAGAAGTTCATCACATTTGGCCAACGTTGCAAGAAATTTATATGAAATTCGTGCAAGTGTTGGATACAAGGCGTTGTCATTTCAAAACTACTTGCTGGATTTTGATAGTTGAAGCGGTTTTAAGCCTTAATTTAATCCTTCTAAGTTATTTTAAAAAACATTTCTAATTTAAACAAAAATTTCGAAAAATTTGCCCATAGAACTAGTATCATCATACTCTTGAAATTCGAAAAAAGACGAAAATAGTTTTTTGAGACAATTTTTTGAAATCTTTGCTCGAATTGGAAATGACTTTTGAAATAACTTAGAAGACCTTAATTAAGACTAAGAACCGTTTTAATAATCAAAATCCGGCAAGTAGTTTTGAAATGGCAACGTTTTGTATCCAGCACTTGCAAGAATTTCATATAAATTTCTTGCAAGTGTTAAATACAAAGCGTTGTCATTTCTAAACTACTTGGTGGATTTTGATGATTGAAGCGGTTTTTAGCCTTAATTAAAGCCTTCTAAGATATTTCAAAAACCATTTCCAATTTAAACAAAAATTTCGTAAAATTTGCCCAAAGAACTTGATCATCATATTCTTGAAATTCGAAAAAAAAGACGAAAATAGGTAGTTTTTTGAGACAATTTTTTGAAATCTTTGCTCGAATTGGAAATGGTTTTTGAAATAACTTAGAAGACCTTAATTAAGACTAAGAACCGTTTCAATAATCAAAATCCGGCAAGTAGTTTTGAAATGGCAACGTTTTGTATCCAGCACTTGCAAGAATTTCATATAAATTTCTTGCAAGTGTTAAATACAAAGCGTTGTCATTTCTAAACTACTTGGTGGATTTTGATGATTGAAGCGGTTTTTAGCCTTAATTGAAGCCTTCTAAGTTATTTCAAAAACCATTTCCAATTTAAACAAAAATTTCGAAAAATTTGCCCAAAGAACTTGTATCATCATATTCTTGAAATTCGAAAAAAAGACGAAAATAGTTTTTTGAGACAATTTTTTGAAATCTTTGCTCGAATTGGAAATGGTTTTTGAAATAACTTAGAAGACCTTAATTAAGACTAAGAACCGTTTCAATAATCAAAATCCGGCAAGTAGTTTTGAAATGGCAACGTTTTGTATCCAGCACTTGCAAGAATTTCATATAAATTTCTTGCAAGTGTTAAATACAAAGCGTTGTCATTTCTAAACTACTTGGTGGATTTTGATGATTGAAGCGGTTTTTAGCCTTAATTTAAGCCTTCTAAGTTATTTCAAAAACCATTTCCAATTTAAACAAAAATTTCGAAAAATTTGCCCAAAGAACTTGATCATCATATTCTTGAAATTCGAAAAAAAAGACGAAAATAGGTAGTTTTTTGAGACAATTTTTTGAAATCTTTGCTCGAATTGGAAATGGTTTTTGAAATAACTTAGAAGACCTTAATTAAGACTAAGAACCGTTTCAATAATCAAAATTCGGCAAGTAGTTTTGAAATGGCAACGTTTTGTATCCAGCACTTGCAAGAATTTCATATAAATTTCTTGCAAGTGTTAAATACAAAGCGTTGTCATTTCTAAACTACTTGGTGGATTTTGATGATTGAAGCGGTTTTTAGCCTTAATTAAAGCCTTCTAAGATATTTCAAAAACCATTTCCAATTTAAACAAAAATTTCGTAAAATTTGCCCAAAGAACTTGATCATCATATTCTTGAAATTCGAAAAAAAAGACGAAAATAGGTAGTTTTTTGAGACAATTTTTTGAAATCTTTGCTCGAATTGGAAATGGTTTTTGAAATAACTTAGAAGACCTTAATTAAGACTAAGAACCGTTTCAATAATCAAAATTCGGCAAGTAGTTTTGAAATGGCAACGTTTTGTATCCAGCACTTGCAAGAATTTCATATAAATTTCTTGCAAGTGTTAAATACAAAGCGTTGTCATTTCTAAACTACTTGGTGGATTTTGATGATTGAAGCGGTTTTTAGCCTTAATTAAAGCCTTCTAAGATATTTCAAAAACCATTTCCAATTTAAACAAAAATTTCGTAAAATTTGCCCAAAGAACTTGATCATCATATTCTTGAAATTCGAAAAAAAAGACGAAAATAGGTAGTTTTTTGAGACAATTTTTTGAAATCTTTGCTCGAATTGGAAATGGTTTTTGAAATAACTTAGAAGACCTTAATTAAGACTAAGAACCGTTTCAATAATCAAAATTCGGCAAGTAGTTTTGAAATGGCAACGTTTTGTATCCAGCACTTGCAAGAATTTCATATAAATTTCTTGCAAGTGTTAAATACAAAGCGTTGTCATTTCTAAACTACTTGGTGGATTTTGATGATTGAAGCGGTTTTTAGCCTTAATTGAAGCCTTCTAAGTTATTTCAAAAACCATTTCCAATTTAAACAAAAATTTCGAAAAATTTGCCCAAAGAACTTGTATCATCATATTCTTGAAATTCGAAAAAAAGACGAAAATAGTTTTTTGAGACAATTTTTTGAAATCTTTGCTCGAATTGGAAATGGTTTTTGAAATAACTTAGAAGACCTTAATTAAGACTAAGAACCGTTTCAATAATCAAAATCCGGCAAGTAGTTTTGAAATGGCAACGTTTTGTATCCAGCACTTGCAAGAATTTCATATAAATTTCTTGCAAGTGTTAAATACAAAGCGTTGTCATTTCTAAACTACTTGGTGGATTTTGATGATTGAAGCGGTTTTTAGCCTTAATTAAAGCCTTCTAAGATATTTCAAAAACCATTTCCAATTTAAACAAAAATTTCGTAAAATTTGCCCAAAGAACTTGATCATCATATTCTTGAAATTCGAAAAAAAAGACGAAAATAGGTAGTTTTTTGAGACAATTTTTTGAAATCTTTGCTCGAATTGGAAATGGTTTTTGAAATAACTTAGAAGACCTTAATTAAGACTAAGAACCGTTTCAATAATCAAAATCCGGCAAGTAGTTTTGAAATGGCAACGTTTTGTATCCAGCACTTGCAAGAATTTCATATAAATTTCTTGCAAGTGTTAAATACAAAGCGTTGTCATTTCTAAACTACTTGGTGGATTTTGATGATTGAAGCGGTTCTTAGCCTTAATTAAGGTCTTCTAAGTTATTTCAAAAACCATTTCCAATTCGAGCAAAGATTTCAAAAAATTGTCTCAAAAAACTATTTTCGTCTTTTTTTTCGAATTTCAAGAATATGATGATCAAGTTCTTTGGGCAAATTTTTCGAAATTTTTGTTTAAATTGGAAATGGTTTTTGAAATAACTTAGAAGGCTTAAATTAAGGCTAAAAACAGCTTCAATCATCAAAATCCAGCTAGTAGTTTCGAAATGACAAGGCCTTATATCTAACACTTGCAAATAATTTATATGAAATTCTTGCAAGTGCTGGATACAAAACGTTGCATTTCAAAACTACTTGCCGGATTTTAATTATTGAAACGGTTCTTAGTCTTAATTAAGGTCCTCTAAGTTATTTTAAAAACCATTTTCATATTGAGTAAAGCGAGTTTAATTTTGTTTCTTAATTTCTTAAATCTGCTGCAGGATTTGAAAGAAGGTATGGGACTGGAGCGAACAACTCGCAGACAAGGATAAGGTATTCTTTGCTAATTCCTTCTACCAGAAGGGATAAGAGAGCCGCAAGTCTATTGCAGTCCCAACCAATGCCATCCGGTTACCAGGATTACATAAACCCGGATCATGGATGACTTTTGATCCGAGCTTGTTTTCAACTCAGCCTACTGTTCCAAAGGTAATTATTGTGAATTTTATTTGTTTTAATTCGAAAAAAAATTGTTATATATGAATCTTTCAGGATCGCTTTCTCGAACTTCGACATAATATAAGCTATTTAGAAATATGGGATCGATAGATTCCAATTCTCGAAATCAAGTTGGAGGTTTCCCCCAAATCGAACTTTTCCATAGGCTTTTACTCAACAATATTGGAAAAATGCAACGAGCATTTGAGATACGAGGTTTTGATGGCCTCCCTGAAATTGGCTGCTGGACATCGATAACAACGAATAGTAGCACATGAGCTGCGGCATGTACCAGCAGCAGCAATCAATCAGATAACAACGAAACTGTACAAATAAGGACTAAATCGAATAATACAACACCAACGAACAGTCCAACACGATCACAGTGTCTACCAACAATCACTTAATTCTTCCCGTTCAGCACATACATCGGAGATTCAACTCAGCTAACTGATATCGTTACCAATGGAAGGTTCCATAATGGAAAGACTATTGCTCAGTTTCCCAATTAAAAACAAAAAATTTACCAAAACGAATTCCAAAAACAAAATCAGAACTAAAAACATACATTATACTGTTTAAAAAAGGATTACTTTTTGGTTGCAATTGGATTTTATTTTATAAAAAAATTCGAAGCAAATGAGCGATGGAAAAATAAGTAGGATTTTTAAGTAATTTTAAAGAATGAATTTATAAGAAAAACGCAAGCAATTATTGTCTGTATTTAATTTTGATTCTGTACAAATCTTATATAATAAATTTATATCCTCAGTTTAACTCTTCTTACAATTTATAAGATAGATAATGTTATTAATATAATGTTGACAAAATAAGTGTAGTATATGAGTATATCGAAAGAATTATTTCTCTTGCGTTTCATTATAAAGAGCAGTTTATTTTTGAAACTGAGCACAAACTATATCGCCATAAAAATAATAAGCAACAGAAACTACTAAACTGAATGTTGTTTTCATTTGACTCAAAAAGATTCTTTGATTTCCTTTCGGAAGCTTAAATTTATGTATTAGCTCCATTTTTTTTTTAAGAAAAAAGATTTTGTTCATATTAAGTTCAAAATGTTAGTTTTATTTCGAAACAAACTAATATTTTTGTAAGAAAGATCAAAGACCAGCCTTTATAAGCACATGAATAACTTCATAAATAAGTAGTAACCAAAAGTCTTAATGAATTAACTGATATTAAAGTTTCATTTAAAATATGAATTCAGAGCCAATGTAAAAGGATAGACTAGTTGTTAATTTAAGAGCAACAGCTGTAGCAGCACCACTGATGGAGATGCATTTGCCATCTGTACCATTGATTTCTTAAGCATCAAACTGAAGAAATTTAAAAATATATTGAAAATGTATATAAAACACGGTCCCTACCAATAACCAAATTTAGAGACTAGAAATCGTAAACAATATTCGAAAAAAAGGAAAAAATTCCTAAGGCGCCATTTATAGCTATCATTGAAACTCATCATTGAAAGTTTTAATGATTGATTTTGAGACGTTTAGAAAGCAAAATCATTTATAATATTGCTTGACAAATAAAGCTTAGGACTTAATTAATATTTGCAGCCAAAAAAATAATTCAAATAGGCCCAACTTTCCACATAAAAAGACTTTTCTTATTTCAATGATTGAACTACCTTGCCAATAATCATTGAAAAATCAAAAGTCAATTTTTGTGGAAAGTTGGGCCTGTTTAAATTTTTTTTTGACTAGAAACATTAATTAAGTCTTGAGCTTTAATCGTCTTTCAAAATAATAATTTAATTTGCTTTCTAAACGTCGCAAAATCAATCATTAAAGTTTTTAATGATGAGTTTCAATGATAGCTATAACTAGCACCTAAGAAAAAAGTAGGTATCGCCTACCGAATTTTTCCAAACGAAAATTAGTTATTTTCCCTGGAAAAAAATCACTTAAGTTTAGCTCGAGGATTTTGCTTTTGCTCTGCTTATTTTAACATGATTTATCTTAAGTGATACATTTGGGGCAGACCTATCTCTCAAAAGTTAATTAAACTTCTGCCAAGACTTCCCCCTGAAGCTGGATTGAGCCATATTCTGCAAAAAAAAGCAAGCATGCATTTAGTTTGACGATAGAAGGTATGCCAAATGCTTTTTTGGGTGGTGGCACTGAATTAATTTAAATATCCAGTAAATATATGAAAGCTGGTGGTCATTCCGTAATTTTATTACGGAATATATTTATATGCTGAGATATTGGTAATCAAGTCTAAAAGTATCTTTTTTCATTCAAAGTCAGATTACCATGGAAAAAAAATTGTACGACAGCAAAAAACATTGGAGCGATGCTGGATAAACAAGGTATCTGATCATTACATTTGATTGACTCAAAAAAAATTATCCATAAGAATGAGGACCTTCAAAAAAAATTTAAAAATTAATTTTTTTTGTCTCGTCTCATTCCTTGCAATAACGCAATAACGGTACTACAAAAAAAAATTTTGCAAACAAATCTCTAAACAAAAAACATAAAGCAATTTTCAATTCAATTTTTATTTTATTGAACATTTCTCTTTACAATTGGCTTAAAATATAATTTATAACTATAAGATACATTGACAGATAATAAGGTTTTGTTGGCACATAAGGGTCCTAACGCTATACATTGATTCAATATAAAATACAAATTAGATTTATAATATATGTAAAAACTTAACATAAAAGTCGGCTTGACTTTGTCGTCCTCGGGTTGTTCAATCCCGGTTGTGGCGGTATATTTATTTAGGGGAAAAAACATTAAGGAAGCTGTAAAATGCTTTTTGTTTCAACTCAATACGACCAACGACCACTCTGCACAAAGAAACAGCTCTTAAAAAAACACTAACAAGAATTGAAAAAACATTGTTCCTTTAATTTCTTTGAGTAGTGTAGATTTTATAAATTTTGGAGATAGAAACCTTAATAGATATTTAGCAACTGGTGAACAATGGCATCTTATTTCTATCACATCACAAAAAATATCCTATACATATTAGGTACATATTTATGGTACAAAAAGAATTGAAAACAAAAATTGGATAATTAGGCCAGGAAAAATGGGTTCCGAGGTTGAAAAAATTAATTCATGAAATATTAAAATTGGAATCGACGCAGAATTGCAATCTCTATATTATATCCAAAGTCCCCCAAAATCCCCGCATTGGCTTTTTGTGTAGATGCATTTGAAGAGGTGCAGATGGGGAGAACTTGGAGGTCTATCAAACTAAAATATTTGTTTTGGTACAACCTAACCATACGATACATGCTTTAAGAGTAGTTTTTAACGCTAAATCTAATGAAACCAAATTCAAAATGATACAATCACCAAAAAAAAGTTATAGTCCTTTTCATGTAATGATGACTTTTTTTCAGGCACCACAGGTAAAATATTATCGAAAACCCTTTGAAAATAAAGGTATGTTAATGAAATTCGGAGTGAATGTTCCATTTATCATACGAACTAAGAATCAAGATAGTCCTCAAAAATATCCAAGGAGAAAGGGTGTTTTTTTAAGGGGGATGGGCAAGTGTAGAATGTTTACCATAGCACCCACGAAAAAACATACACTTATGAAACTCACCAAAAATATTAAATTTGTCATGGCAACCAAGAATCCAAATAGTCCATACAAATATCTTTTGTCTAATAGTGATATTGTGGCGGTTACATTTTGACCTGTTCTACGGAAAAAACGATTTCAAAAATTGATTTTTGCTTGAAAAGGACCATAACTTTGTTGAGGGTGCTTGTATCATTTTGCTTATGCTTTTATTAGATTCAGCGTTAAAAAATACCCTTAAATCATATACCATACTTTGTGTATATACCTCAATTACACCAAATCGGAATTTTGGCTCAAATCTTCCAACTTCTTCCCAGATTTTCCCTCTCTTTAATAATAAAAGCGCCCAGAACAAATATATTTATGTGGACTATATTGATTCTTGGTTACCATGACAAATATAATAATTTTGGCGAGTTTCATGAGTGTAAGAGTTTTTTTGTGGGTGTTATGGTCAACATTCTACACTTGCCCCTCCCCCTTAAAAAAAACACGATTTCACCATGTATATTTTTAGGGCCTGTCTTGATTCTTTTTTTTTTTTTTTTTATTTGGAGTAAGTACACCACCTCTATTCTTTAATAATAATTTCAAAAAAAAAAAACATTTCTTATGGTTCACTTTACAAATCTTAATACATAACCTGTGTAGCCGCTAATGCTCCGCAAAATCTTAAAAAGCATGCCATACTGACAACAGCTATTGTCGTTCCCGAGATAGTCACAATCATCCCCATGCAAATAGACAAGATAAATTGTGCTAAAAATACCATGCTGCTAACGATAACGATGTCGGTCCCAAGTCCACGCACCTCAGTGCCCAGCTTCGGTGATCCATCATAGTCCAATTCAAAAGTTCCTTTGGCATGGTAGTGTGCTACTAATAGATACGGCACAGTAAACAAAATCGAATACATAACACCTGCTGTCCAACTGAAAATGATGACACTGGCTTTGGCTCGTGTCATCGCCAACAAAGTCATTCCAGCACAGTAGAAAAGCAATCCCCCAATGTAAACCAGCTTAGCCTTAAATCTCTGAATTAGTTTTTCAATAATGAGCGAATAACAGGAACAAGACAGCGAATACATAGCCATACCCCAGTAGCCGAAGCGGACGCCTTCTTCAAAGAGGATTTGTGTTTCTGTTCCTTCTAATGCCTTCGGATCACCACCAAAGACAGCCTCGCCCACAAAGTCGGTGAAATAGAGGGAATAACAAACGTGAGCCATCCAAGAAAAGAGATTTGTCAGGCAGACCACCCTTAAGGAGTGCGGCATGTAGACAATGGAAAGCAAGTAGTGGGAGAGGGTTTGCACACTCTGTGGTAGGGGCGGGTTGTTCTCCATCCTGGGTTTCTTAATTTAACATGGGTGGAAGTTCATTACCTGCGGCAAAGGTCGTTTCACTTACATTCTCCCCAGGGACGGTAGTGTATTCGGACTTTTTATCATCATCTAGCATTGAGTCATTCACTTCGTCGTGATTAAGAGCACCATAGGACACATTTTTTTTCACCTGGGCCCAATGCATCGGATTCTCCTCGACCGGAAGTTTTCGGAGCTACCAATGCCCACAGAGGTATTTCCTTGAAGCTAGTGACGGTAAATGAGACGCAAGCAATGAATATGAATGTGATGATTGTGAATACTGCCTTGACGTGTCCACCAAGTTTGCGACCTATTGAAGTGGCATCCCAATTAATACCTCCTATTGAGTATCCCATAAATCCTACTAGTCCAGCCATAATAGTAAATGTTGAAAGTCCCTTAGCGTGGTCCTCTGGAACACAAACATCCAATAGATATGCTCTCGCTGGACTTTGACACACATCTGCATCGAAATCCAACAGTACTGTTCCCAATATCGTAAAGAATATACCCCAAGGATGAGCAGTCTTCTGAACAACCTGCACCTCAGTATCCGATGCTGACGCACGATGAGGCGATACCTTTATATTGGTATGGGTTTGATTCGCTGTCAGATTCATAGAGGCAATCTGTGCATGTGAGTCCACATCACCGAAGGTATATCCCAAATCTTCACCATTCGGCACAAGCAATAATCCCATTAGAACGCCAATTGAAAGAAGAATAATAATAATAAGTCATATTTCACACAAAAATAACAAATTGAATTGCAATGGAAGATTTAATTAAAATAAAAACACAAAACTATAGAACGACCTTCAAATGAGACACATTGCAATTAAGAATAAAAATTTCTAATTTATTTTCCTCTCGATGATGCAAAATAATATTTTTTTTTGCTTTTTTTTTCTGCTTTGACAAGCGATTGATACCATAAACAAAATAAAATAATTTCACTTCCTTGATTACCAGCTGTCACTTTAATAAAAAAAACATGTTATACTTTTATACTGTTATACAAAAAAGTGTACCGGCGCACCTTATAACAGTTCTTCAATTGGAAGCAATTTTTTTGTATGAATACGCTATCCAGTGTATTATAGAGATCAGTGTCTTGTAGGCGATATTAAGAAGACTGATGCCTCTGTAGTTGGTGCAGTCCAGAGGATCGCCTTTCTTGAGGATCGGGCAAACAATACTGAGGTTCCATTCATCGGGCATGCTTTCTTCCGACCATATTTTACAGATGAGCTGGTGCATACTCCTAACCAATTCATCGCCAGCCGCTTTGAATAGCTCAGCCGCAAGGCCATCAGCTCCAGCAGCTTTATTGGACTTAAGTTTAGATATGGCTATCCTCACTTCGTCAAGATCGGGTGGACGGAATTGTTGGCCTACGTCGTCCAGGTTGAATGGTGCAATTTGCATGGTAGCGGAATTCGGTTCGTCATCGCCGTTATACAATTTGCAGAAATGATTTTTCCATATCCTCAGCACCGACTGCGTTTCCACCACGATGTTCCCCTGATCGTCCTTGCAGGCTTCGGTTCGGGGTTTGTAACCTTGGGAGGTTCTTTTTACTTTTTGGTAAAACTTCCGAACTTCATTCCTGCAGTGGCATCCCTGTAATTCCTCGATCGCGCGCTTCTCATGCTCTTTCTTTTTCTTTCTGAGAAGCTTGTGTTCCTCTTTCCTCTTCTGCTCGTAGAGCTCGCGAGCAGCTCTGGTCCTTCTATGCAGCGCCACTTTGTATGCCTGTTGTTTGGCTGCATGTACTTGCCGGCATTCCTCGTCGAACCAGGGGTTTCGCTGTGGTGGTCGTGCGAAGCCCAGCACGTCAGAGGCGGCATCTCTGATGGCTTCCTGGCAGTTTTTCCACTGGTTCTCGATTTTTGCAGTTGGCGGCAAAGGACTAGTTAAGAGGGCGCGAGAGACTCGATCGGAAAAGGACCTGGCGATTTCTTGCGACTGTAGCCGTCCGACGTTGAACTTCCTGACAGTATTTCCCTGTTTTGGCTTTGGTCTGGATATCCGTAGCATTACCTTTGCTACAACGAGGTAGTGGTCCGAGTCAACGTTGGCTCCTCGGAACGTTCGGACATCCTTGATACTGGAGGAGTGCCTTGCGTCGATCGCAATGTGGTCAATTTGGTTGGCGGTTGATTGACCAGGAATTCGCCATGTCCCCTTATGAATATCGAGATGCGGGAACTGCGTACTAGCTACCACAACGTTTCGCCCCGCAGCAAAGTCGATTAGCCTGAGTCCGTTATCGGAGGTGGTGTCGTGCAGGCTGTATCTTCCGATTGTGCCACCAAAGACGTCTTCTCTTCCTAGTTTGGCATTAAAATCACCCAAGACAATTTTAATGTCATAGCTAGGGCATTGCTCATATGTCTTGTCCAGGAGCTCGTAGAACTCGTCCTTGGTGTCGTCATCTTTCTCCTCTGTGGGGGCATGCGCGCATATCAGGCTGATGTTGGCGAATTTAGCCTTGATGCGAATTGTCGTGAGGCGCTAGTTCACATAATTGAAACTCAAGACCTCTTGCCTCAGTCTGCCTCTAACAACAAATCCACATCCAAAAAGACGCTGCCCTTGTGGTCGGTAACAGTCACCGTAGTATACATCGCAGTCTTTCAGTTTTCTTTTGCCCGGCCCATCCCATCGCACTTCTTGGATGGCGGTGATGTCTGCTTTGTAGCAGTCTAGGGCCTCCGCTAAATGTTCGGCTGCACGTGGTCTATAGAGAGACAGAACATTCCACGTGCAGATCCGAAGTTCGTTGTCCTTATTTCGTTTGCTAGGTTCGTCAACAGTAAATCCGTCCGTATCCGAGGCTTGTTGATGCTTCGCAACTAAAATAGCTTTACGTGGCCGGGAAGTCACCCCGACGGCACGACCCCCAACCTGGAGGACCAGACCCTATATATATAACTCCAAGGGCGGGGAGCCGGATTAACCGCTCCTTATAGGCCTGAGCTCCGAATATGTCGTAGTAGCCCGTATAAGGTGTTCACTAAGTAGTTCAGCCTAACTGGAACTGTAGACGCCACCGTTGATTCCATCTTGAGAATTCTTCCGCTGCCGCCTGGATGAAGGAGAAGTGCCTTAGTGGGAACACTCCTCCCCCCCTCTCTCGTTTGCTGCCCCCTAAAACCGTCCACAGGGATTGGAACCCCATCTTCAGTTAAAGGTACTAGGCACCCGATGTTCACCGCGGGGAGGTGAGAGTAGGAGTTGATAGACAGAGGTTCGCTTTGAAACAAAGCTTGTGGACGCTTGTGTCCTCTTGAATACACATGTCTACCCTTTGAACAAAGTATTTATTATATGAAAAAAGTATTTATTTGTAAATTACTTCCTCATTTATCTTTTTAAGCTGACTTTTTTTTTGTGTCGACACCACTTCCCTTCCCCGACATTTGGCAAATTCATCTTTCTGGCACAAAAAAATAAAAAAAATTATCACATTCATTTTCAATAAGAACGAATTTCCCATAAAGAGAAAATAAAAACATACTAAATTCAAAATATATATATAAAGTCATGTTTTATTTAACAAAAATGATAAATATTATAATAAATGATAACCATATTTAATCTAATCTAATCACTTATGTAGTTCTCGTTTTCAGAATCAGAATCTTCTGAAAAGTTGGGTTCCGGTAAGGCATCACGAACCTCACTGTTGTCCTTTAGATTTTTATAAAAGACATGATATTCTTTTGGAACTACCAACGTCTCACACATTTTATTTAAATCTTTCAGTTTCGCCTCAGCGATAGGCAATGCCTCCGAATAGACACGCTTGCCTACAGTAGTCGAAGAGCGGCGACCTTTTTTTTTGGAAACTTCGGCTACTGAGAATTCTTCATCTGAATAGTTTTTTTTGAAGAAAATTTTAGACGGTTTCTCTTTTATATACCTTAACCAGCAAACATTTCGCAAGGGAAGTTTAATCGCTCCAGGGGTTAAATAATTGAAATCAAAAAAATCTTCATACTGCTGTGTATGGACTTCAAAAGGCTTTGGAGCATTACGTGCCCCTCTTATGATTTGCGCCTATCCTTCAGGTAAGTACACAGGAACATTTTTTGATTTTTCTTCAATTTTGGAATGAATGGAATCACATTCCATTTCTGTGTGGCCAGTCTCAAAATATTTATGATCAATTGTTTTGATCGTGGGATGATTTTGGCAGTGAGCCATACACATTGCGACAAAAGTTTTGTTTTTTTGCTGCCCTCCACAACCGTCTGACATCATTCTAACCGAATAAATGTTAGTTTGTGACATAACATATTTGTAAACACAAGAGGAGATCTCCACACTGCCCCTTTTGCCTTGTGTTTCGTCCCATAGGTAGCAGTGTCCATCTGCGTTGCCCGTGTTATAAACTGTCAAGTTATAGACCGCCAATTTCCGTAAGTAAAATATTTGTCTACAAGGACCTTTTGGCGTATTTAATACTGCCTGCAAATCAAAATTGAAAGCCAGAATTGACGGATCAGTTTTAGCAACAGCTTTGTCCTCATCGCGTGATTGACGAGCTAAAGTTTTCCTTTCCTGGTGTTTCTCTTGGATTTCTTTTTGAACCGCTTTTTCGTTTTCAGGTAGTGCATTAAAAACCAGGCACTTCCTGCACTGATCTTTCTTCGGTTTGAAGAAACCTAAATTATATTCATTGAAAGCTGCTCTATATCTTGCGAGAGAAGCTGGGGCGCATCCATCTTCTTCACATTTTAGCTTATACTCCCGATACATAAATTTTATGTTAAGTTGAGCATCAAGATATTTTTTCTGAGACCTCGCACGACAGTAATGTGACTCAACAGCGGGATAGCTGAAAATGTGCTGTTGTATAAATTTCGCGGCTTTTGCAGAAAGTTTATTATGTGGAGTATGGCGGCCACGGTTGTCTCGCTTAACAACGCCAAGTTCGGCTTTACTTACACAGCTTCTTACCATCGCATCAGAACCTTAAGTGTTGCAAGAAAAAACTCTCGGCATACTTTAAACTTCTTACTAATATCACTTGCACTACAAATAGTGAAGGAGTAGTGATACGTAAAGCTTCTTCTGCTGCTGTCGTCCAAGTCTCGTGTTGTTCTCTTTTTATCCCTCTTCTCCACATGATGGGCAATGTATTGTTTTTGATGTTCATACGAATTCATTGCTCTAAACGATTTGTAGATCAACACACGTTGATCTTCACTTACGGTCGTACAACAGTTGTGGTTATGTTTTTCTCTACACGGAGGTGGCAAAAGCGGCCGACTGACATGTAACTTCCCATCACCTCCCACATATTCCTCACCCCTTATTTTCTTGGACTTCCTTACGTTTTTTTTCCAAAGCCGTGAGTCTCCTTTTTTTTCATTTGCACAGTGGGAATAAGTTCGTCATTTATACTACTTGTACTTGGTTGCTGTCGTGGATCAATACATTCTTCGTCACTGCTAGATGTTTCCGCATTATCTGGAGGAACGTAGTCATCAGATGATGTCTCAATTTCGTTAAATGGATCATCAAAATTTTCTCCATCAGCGTTTTCTTGATCTGCAGAAACAGGAACATTTTTGGATCCAGCATCATGGTCGTCTGAATGAATAGAGATGTCGTCCAATTCGCAATATTGTATTATTTTACCAAATGTAGACTCGGCACCTACACATACGAACGTAGATAAAGATTTAGTAAAAAACTTTGTCGGCACAAAATAATTACTTTATTGTAGGTTATTATAAAATTAATGTAAAAACCTGCACTGCCATGTGGGCTCTCATCACATTTATCCTGAGTTGAAATATTTTTGATTCTATTCATCTTACTGCAGTTTTTGGTATGGGCGGAAAAGAATAAAATTGATAGTTTTTGTTACCTGAATAAATCATATTTAAAATATTTGTATAGCTTACTGAACACTTCTTATAGAAAAAAAAAGCTTACCTCACCTTTCTACTCGTAAATGATGAATGAATTGCGATTAGTTGGTCTAGCTTAGGCATTCTTCTCATTTATTTAAAATTAATACCGTTACTTAAATAACATGTGTACCTACAACCAGTGATGGGACTTCTACCACTTAAGTGGTATTTCTACCACCTTTTTTGTTTTTAAAATTCTACCACCTCCAACTCAAAATCTACCACCTTTTACCATTTTGCTACAAGTAATAATAATTTTTCATTTCTATCATTGTTTTTTTGCGTTTGATATTTATGTACATTTTTAATAATAATTATTATTATTTGAACTAAATAATATTATGAGTAAAATGCGAAAACCACTGACGTTTCTTCAAAAAAATGTCTCGTTGTAGTGCAAAGGTACTTTGACTCTGTGGCTAATTCTGTTAAGGACTAATTCTTTGGCTTATTTGAATTAGAAGAGTCTACAGCCGAATAAATCTACAGCAAAGTTATAGAAACGCGTCTTTTAGTTCCCCTTGACAATATGATTGGCCTTTCATCAGACAATGCTACTGTTATGACGGGTACACTGACTGGCGTTAACACACAATTGATAAATGTGAATCCTAATGTCTTAACGATTGGATGTAGCTGGCATAATTTAAGTTTGTGCTCCATCTATGCTGCAAAGTATTTACCAGGACACATTGGAACTTCTGTCATAGCTCAAAAAAACAAAAAGATTTCATAACTTTTCAGAAAGCACTTGGTGTCGATGAACATCAAATTTTGAAAGTCTGTCAAACTCGGTGGCCCTCGTCGTCAAAAGAATCATAGAGAAGTGGAATCTTTTATTTGATTTTTGTATATAACATTTATTCGAAGAGCCTAACTTAAAAGCTATGAGCATTTTCAATTTTCAGAAAAATAAAAGAAAATTAGTTTTTTTTTTTTATTGTATTGCTTTGAATTTAAAAATAATTAACGACTTGAATAGAAAATTTCAATCTGAGACGACAAAAATCCACCTATTAGTCGAAAGTATGGAATCTTTTAAGTTAAATATAATGAAAAATTTTATAGAACAGGAAAATATTGACTTGAATACGGATGTAAGAAATTCTGAAAACTATTTGCCATATAGTCAAATGTATTTTGGTTTATATTTTGAAGCATATATACTAGAAAATGAAATATATGAAAATATAATCATGGAGCTACGAAAAGTTATGTGTAGCTATTATGTTGAGTTAGTGTACAAATTGTAGAACGATTTACTTTTTTTTATGATAAAATTAAAGTATTAAAATATTTATATCTATCTGAAAAAAGTCATTGCTGGAACAATGCCAACAGTCATTGTACTTACAAAATATTTTCCACCAAACGCTACGACCATTGAAACGCGCAATGTTAAGTGGAGAAAACTCATCGGCGCATTTAAAATAATAGAAAGTTTCAAAACTGATGACATTGTACTACAGTGGATTTTTATTAAAAATTTGAAAGACGGTATGGGAGATTTAATGTTTGAAAACCTGTCATCATACATGTTAAAACTTTGTTGTTTACCACACAGTAGCGCAGCAGATGAACGTAAATTTTCACAGATCAAAAATATAAAAAATGATAAAAGAAATAAATTAAACACAACAACTGTTCACAACATTTTAGCTATGAAAGAACTTTTGGGAAACGGGGAACATTTTGATCCCTCAGAGTGTTGCTGGTTAAATATGCTTCTAAATACAAATTCATAGACGGATGCTTAAGAAAATAATAATTTTATCGATTGTGAACTACATGTGATTTATAATTTTTAATTTGAATGGACCGACTTCGTTTTTTTTTTTTGATTTATTTGTTTTAAATAAATGATTTATTTACCATTAAAACATTTTCAGCAGTATTAATAAAAAACTGGTATCCGCTCCCTAACACACGTGTTAAGTGGCACACGGATAGACAACTTGTCCGCTTGATAACTTTTCTTATTAAAAAAGATATGATATCTTTCCAGTATTTATCACTTCACCAAATTCACCACTTCATCAAATTATGGTGATTTTCTAATACATGTGTCACATGCATGCACTGCCTTACGAAGTGTATACTGGTAGTAGTAAACGGTGCTATCATACGCGTGCGTGTATGTGTTAAGAAGTTATCCGTTCATTATACGTGGAATCTGGCTATTTAAAGTTATCCGTACGTTAACACACGTCACAGACTATTACGCATTTCTTAATAAGAATTACTAGTTAACAGATGTATAAACGCTAGCACTTTGTTATCCGCCGTTTATTAATATGGGGGTTTGTTTTCTACCACTTTTCTACCACCTTTTTTTTGGGCTATCTACCACCACTTTAGTTTTCCCAAGTTCCATCACTCTACAACCGACGATACGTTTTAAATAGTTATATTAAGCAACCCATACACACGACATACGGCACGAATGTGAGCTTTTTATATCTATCGTACCTTTTCTAGCAAATATAATTATGCCAGATCCACGAATGTGGCACATTCATGTTTGCTGTGCTGTTTATTCTTTTCAGTTGGGAGCCAGAAACATGAATGTTCCACATTCGTGTTTCTGGCTTAACTTGATGGGACTGAAATCTACATTCATGTAATTGACATTGTTAAATAATGTGGTTTCCTTGTATGCATGGCATTCTAAGTTTTGGTATAACATAGACTGTCCAAAAGTTAATCAACCCACATCATTAACTCAAAATTGGCAAATTTGCACATTCATGGTTCTGGCATGAGGGGGACGATACTATATACTATACTATATATATATAATACTATCCAAAAAAAAAGGTTATGCTCTAAAAGAAGATTCTGCTGGGGTTTGACCTTGAATAACTTTTAGCGCAAGCCAGATTCGTGTGTAGACTTTTGCACGAGTATTCATTATGGCAATTTAAAGATAATTGCGTTTAAAAAATTTAGCTTGGAATTTTCCTCAAGTGGAAATGAATTTTTTCCTTGATACTATCCAAAAAAAAAGGTTATGCTCTAAAAGAAGATTCTGCTGGCGTTTGACCTTGAATAACTCTTAGCGCAAGCCAGATTCGTGTGTAGACTTTTGCACGAGTATTCTTTATGGTAATTTAAAGATAATTGCACTTAAAAATTTTAGCTTGGAATTTTCCCGAAGTGGTAATGCATTTTTCCTAGATATACTAGCAAAAAAACATATAATAAAAAAATAGTTTTTTTAGTTTACAATTTTCTCGAAAACTATATGGCATAAAACCTTCTGGTTTTCAGTGTTCATTTAAAAATTACAGGAAAAGTGTTTAATAGAAACTAACATAATTCCTGATTTCATATTTTGAAAAAAGAACAGTACCTATATAATGTTTTTCAGTTTTTTTTTAAATGTTGGGTTTGAAGGTATTTTTTTCGAAAACTATTGGCAGGAATAACTTATTTTGAAAAAATAATTTAAGAACAAACTTGAAAATCTCAAAAAAAAATATAGTACTTTATTTTAAGTGTTGCCATTTGCTTAATTTTTTTTTTTTTTAATTTTAGTACTATTTTCAGAAAATTGCTTTTCCCGGTTAATTGGGGGGAGATAGACCCCCCCCCTCAGTATGAAAAAATGTTTGTACTATGTCTCTCTAAAAAACCCTATTATTATTTTATGTCGCTGGGTGAATCATTTTGGGCCGGAAAAGCCAGCATTTTCGAAAATCGATACTTTTTGAAGTCTCAATATCTTTTTATTGGGGCCTTATATCGAAAAAGTCTTCATAAGAGTTCTTATAGAGAATATTATTGTTTATACAAAATGTATAAATTATTTTTCAAAAACTTCACCATTTAAGAGAAAACCGCAAAATACCGTTATTTTTGACTTTGGTGCATTTTATATAAAATATTATATCTTTTAAATAACCGCCAACAAAATTTTTTTTTTTATTTTGTTGTAGAAGGGTAAATAACCTACAAACTGTGTAAAAATAAAATTTCTAACATATACCGTTTAAGAGTGGTAAGCGAAAAATCCTTATTTTCAATACTTAACCTTTTTGAAGTAGCAATATCTTGTTACTGGTCACTCGTGTGGGAAAAAGTGTGTTAATATTTTTTGTAGATTACATTATAGTCTATAAACTGAACATAAATTATTTTATGAAAATTTCGTTATTTAAGATTTAAAAGCAAAAGTCTGGAATTTCAGGTTTTTGACGAAATTTTTCAAATAATTATATCTTTAAAATTATTACTCTTAGAAAAAATTTATTTTTTTTTAATAGAGGGTAACATAGTATACAAACTTTGCCTATAAATGTTTTCAATAACACTCACCATTTCTGAGTTATACGCAAAAAAGGGATATTTTCGTCAATTTACGTTTTTTGAAACGCTGATATCTTCTTAACCATCAGTCAGAGAAAAAAAAGTGTTTTAACATTTCTTGTAGATAATCATATTATCTACAAGTTTTGTATGCATTACTTTTTAATACCATGTAGCGTTTCAAAGTTATACGTGGAAAACCGGTATTTTCGACATTTAACCTTGAATAACTTTTAACGCAAGCCAGTTTCGTTTGTAGACTTTCGCATGCGTATTCCTTAGGCACAAATAAAGATAATTGCATTCAAAAATCTTCACTTGGAAGTTTTCCGCAGCGAAAGTACATTTTTCCTGGGCTATAAAGTTATTGGTTCAAATATGTTTTTTGCAATTTTTGGTCTTTTGTGATTATCTCGGCTCCAGTATTTCAGACAGAAAAAAAAATAAAATATGCCTTTATTCATGATAACATTGGCTACTATATTATAAACAAAAATTATTTTTTAAGGGCCAGTTGTATGCCTTGCATATCGTCGTTGATGCTGCAAAAAGAAGTATGTCACTCTTCTTATATTGTTTTTCGGAGAACAAAAAACAGTTTTATTTTCAACTTGTTATTTATTTTGTATGTCTTAATATTAGCTCTGTTCTTAGTGCTTTTTACTTGCGATTATAGGTACTATAAGGCAAGTTTTGGATTCGTGCAAAAAAAAAAATTTGAGATAACAATCAAACATCATATTACGATGATAGAGAACACCAAAAAAGTGGGTGGCACAATTCTGTCTGTCTGTCTGTCTGTCTGTCTGTTCGTCTACAGCCTAAACGGCTCGATCGATTTTCTTCAAACTTGGTACTTAGTGGTTATTGGTGATTCTGCCGACACGTTTTTTTCATTTTTTTCTTAGAACCAAAAATAACGGTACCTGTCATACATTTTTTTTTTGGCAAATTTACATAATCGTATTTATCTCAAAAACGGTTCGACAACTTTTCTTAAAAAAAATTCAATAAATTTATTTTAGTAAAGGCTTTCTTTGAGTGGAAAACCATTTTTCAAAAATGGTTATTAATGGTACCTCCCAAAGAACCATTTTTTTGATTTTTGATTTTCTTCAAAACCATACCACCGATTTCAATTATTTTTTTTACACAGAAGCTTCCAAAAAATATAAATAGTTTTGTGTACCAAAATTTTTTAAAAAATATGTTTATTGGATTTTTAAAAAATGTTTCAAATTTTTTTTTTTGAAAATCAAATATTTCGAAAACGACATGATCGATTTATTTGAAACTCGATATTTAAGACTTTTTTAGTACTTTCTAAAATATTTTTAGAAAAAAATTTACATTTATGAAAAAATAACGGTACCTGCCATACAAAAGTTAAAAAACCGCAAAGGAAAATATTTTTTTGCTTAAAAACGACTCCTACGATTTTGATTAAACTTTTTGTATATACTAGAATTAGTACGATCTACTACCAAAAATTATAAAATTTTACACTTTACAACTATTAATAGTACCTGTCATAGAACGTATTTTTTTATTTTGAATTTTCTCGCTATCGGCTGAACGAATTTAGATGAAATTTTTTATATACAAATTTCAGATAAAACTAAATAATATTGCATATCAAAATTTTCAAAAAAAAAAGTTTTTGGATTTTTAAAAAAAGTTTCAAACTTTTTTTTTGAAAATTCGATATCTCAAAAACGGGTTGACAATTTTTTTTTCAAATTTTGTTTTTATATACACATAAATATATAGTTTAAATCTACATACCAAAATTTGTTCTTAAAAATGTTTTAAGAATTTTATATATAAAAAATTAATTTAAAAAAAAACCGCTCCAACGATTTTAAAAATTTTTTTCCCATACAATCATATTCCATCATGAATTAAGATGGCATACTTTTTTTTCACCTCAAACTGTCAAAAGAGTTGTTTTAGCTAATTTAAATGTCGTATTTCAAGCTTCTCTACATTTTTCTCTCATAATTTCTATGTTTGTATATACAATTTTCTTGAACTCGCAGTGTCTTGAACATAAGAGCAAGTACGTGCGACCCAGTCGTGCATTTTATTTATATTCGCTTGACAAAGTAGCATGTTGAATACAACAACAATACGGGGTTAAACCAAATTGCTATTGTATTTAGCATGTACTACTTTTTTTCAAACGAAAATAAAAATGCAGGGCTGTTATTTAAAACAACTATTTAATGTAAATTGTTTTTCATGACATTTGAATATAAATATAAGTAGAGGAAGTTAGGGTATTGTGGTATACATGTTGTATTTTTGACTTAACAGACAAAGTAGTGACACGAATGCTGCCAAATTTTGTTAACACAAACATATAAGCTACTACGTTAACTGTTTTTGTCGGATTCTAATAGTAACTTACAAAGATTTTGACAAAATAATGATATGACCTCGAAATCGTCACTTTTGAAAAGTAGTGGGTAATGTGGTACACCCTTAATGTCTAATGTGGTATACTATACCAAGTGGTCCTCCAAATGTCTTGAAGGCAAATTTCATAATTCCTCACAGTACAAGTGGGTCTCTGCATATCTTTCGGGTCCCATTTTCTAGTTTCACCTTTTTTAGACATTTTAACAAAAGATTATTGCAATAGAACAAATTTCCGTTGACGCAGGTATAAACTTTAAGGTTGAGTAATGTGGTATACCAAATTCCATTAGGAATACTATACCACATTAGCCCACTGCTAGTATACCACATTAGCCGAAACTCTATATTTTTACAAAAAATACAATACGATTTAAAATGAATACTTTTAAACAAAACTAAGAATTAAGTAACGTTAATGATTAATATATTCTTCCGTTGCATTGACAAATTGCTTTGGAACACAATTTTTCAAAGCGCACAAACACTTTTTGTTCCAACCAAAAAAAAACTCAGCTCTACACAATTACGGTTCTTAACAATTTGGTCGAATTAATGAACGATTTTTGGGTTGTTTAAATACGCATTACTACTTTTATTTAAATCACCGTCCACTGAATCAAGAACCGTTGTAGAAGCATGCTTGGTTTTTGAAATAACTGCCTATACCACATTGCCCGCATATACCACATTACCCCAACTTACCCTAAGTTCAAACAAAAATTATTTTATTTTTGTTTCCGAAAATTTTTTAGGAAAAGTGACATACGACTATAGGGCTTTCTACCAAGCTATCTCTTTCTATTTGTAATGGCACTTTGAGGGAAAACATTTGTGATATTTATTGTTTTATTTCACTTTTATGCACTATTTTATGGACAATAGTTTATAAAATTGATCAATTATTGTTTATTAAGCATTTGCAAGAAATATTTTTCATTCAATTAGATTTTCCGCCGCCAATGTTTTCCCTCAAAGTGATTTAGCTGCTTGACACTGACGAATTCGTGGAGAGCCCTATTGGCAATATCACCGATGATATGAGCTGCGAACTCCGAATGTTCGTGAATTTTAACATTTCTTTTACAGTAGTAGTCTGTTTGGTTGCTCAGTTGCTGACAGACACGAATCACGGATTACTAAACCAGTAAAATGGGTGCTAAAAAAAATGGATCTTAAATTCGAGCAAATATTTCATTCGCAGCTTTGTGGAACTCGTTCTGATGTTGTGGATTATGAAAACGTGGTTAACAGCCGTATTTTTAGTGCATTTTCATATTCGCTTACAAAAAAGTAGCATGTTAAATACAATAACAATTTGGTATAACTTCGTATTGTTGTTGTATTTAACATGCAACTTTTTTCAAGCAAAGATAAGAATGCACTTAAAAAACAGGGTTGGGGTTTTTTCTATAAAATTAAACGCGCGTCCGATTGGTTTGAGTTTAATTCTTCGACTCACCGCTGTCGAAGAGACCAAGCTTGGACTTTACCATTGTTAGCCTACGAAACGCATTATTCAGCTAGTGCTGAGGTGCATTCCGGAAGCTAACCTTGTCCCACTGAGCCATTGTGTGCAGGTGTGACATGGAAATGCCAACCGTCGACATGACCCAGTGGTGCATTTGGGGCAATGTATTACGCATTTGTTAATAAGAATTACTAGTTAACAGAGCGCTAGCACGTTGTTATCCGCCGTTTATTAATATGGGGGTTACAATTTAACCTAATTTTAGGTAGTTTTTTCTATTAAAAATTATAGATAGGATCGTTTATTCACTTTGTCGAAGTGTTAAAACGAGAATTTGTTGATATTTGTGCTTAGATTTGCCTTAAAAAACTATTCGAATTCGCAGGTCGCAGCTCATCAACCAACGCGAAATATTTGCGGATGACAGTCTTTTTTGTTGTGTAGCGTGTATCTGTCATATTTATTAATGCTGCGAATATTTCGTTATGATTTTGCATCCAATTATAAAGAAATTTCACGTGCACGAAATTTCATAGCAATGATTATAGAAGAAAACTTTGTCGCGGTCTGAAGTGCGGTATAGCAAGTGTAACGAAACTTTGTGTTTTGGTTGTGTGATTTGTGTGTGTTGCACAGAACAACGTAGGAAGTAGTACCTACATAAGAAATATTTCGTGTGCAAAATAATAAAAAAGGAAATTATACGAGTCAGGGAAAAATTATGTCAATTTTAAAATAATAAGCTTGATTTGGAAATGTAAGAACTAGAAAGAGAAATAGCTCTATTTGTGACGTACTGTCACGTAGCTGTAGATCAAGTGCGGTGTTTTAAAAAATCGTGCCGTGAAGTGCTGCGCAGTGTCAGTTCCGTTGAAGTGCAGTGTGGTCTTACCTTTATTCTAGATCTTGAATTTATAGTGCCATTATGGCAACGCTGTCACTGATAACAATGCCCAAAATATCATAGATGTTGCACATTTCTACGGATGAAATTTAAAATAAATTAAGCTTTTTTAATTTTTAAAAACAGATGGCATGAGCATCTATGTAAACATTTATTGTAGCTCATTTTTTCCTTAAGTGACGTGTTGAGAACTAGCATTGCGATGCTTATCTTGGCGACACTTTTTTGACATTTACTGTATGAAACTGACATTAGACTAGCAGTCCATATATATACGTCCATGGCTGACAGCTCTGGGATCTCATTTTCCTGAACACACCTATCCCCATATTAATAAACGGCGGATAACAACTGCAACTAATAGTCTGTGACGTGTGTTAACGTACGGATAACTTTAACTAGCCAGATTCCACGTATAATGAACGGATAACTTCTTAACACATACACGCACGCGTATGATAGCACCGTTTACTACTACCAGTATACACTTCGTAAGGCAGTGCACGCATGTGATACATGTATTCGAAAATTACCATAATTTGATGAAGTGGTGAATTTGGTGAAGTGATAAATACTGGAAAGATATCATTTCTTTTTTAATAAGAAAAGTTATCAAGCGGACAAGTTGTCTATCCGTGTGCCAGTTAACACGTTTGTTAGGGAGCGGACACCAGTTTTTTATTAATACTGCTGCTAATGAATCAAATGAAAATTTCAGTGAAGAAGAGTTGAATTTATTGAATAACAGCAGTTTTAATAAAAAACTGATATCCGCTGCCTAACACACGTCTAAGATATAGAAATATAATGGTCGGAAGGGCACCTAAGCTAATGTCGCTGCTCGGGAGCGCACATCACTCCCGAAAGCAAAAGTGAACGAAACGTCCCACTCCGTAATTATGGTAGAACTATAATGGTCGGAAGGGCACTGAAGCTAATGTCAAAAACCAACGAAAAGTAGCTTTCCGCACAGTGAAAGCATGGTATAAAAATACAAGGTATGTTGTATATGAGATGAAGGATTGCCATATTTTGTTTTGTGTGGCGTCATAGCGAGTGCTCACCAACACATAGCTTTAAAAAATAAATTATTTATTGTTTGACTTGAAATTTAACAAAACATAACTTCAAAACATACATATGTCGTTTTCCATTGGACATTCAGAAGCATTCCGAAGCGTCCAGGAGTCTTCTTAAACCATTCCATTGGCACAAAAATCCTCTTCTGACTATTCTGAGAAGAGAATTTCGCTTCTGGATTTGAAATCAGAATCCACTCGAGAAGCTCTAACACATTCATACTCAAACGTCAAAACAAACTGCAGTACAAATTCATATTTTTTAACATTTCATTTGAATTAATTGATTCTGAGAAGAGAATTTCGCTTCTGGATTTGAAATCAGAATCCACTCGAGAAGCCCTAACACATTCATTCTCAAACGTCAAAACAAACTGCAGTACAAATTCATATTTTTTAACATTTCATTTGAATTAATTGTGCACTTGAAAACAAAGAATTTTATATAATTTAATTAAAAGATCAAGAAAAATAAAAGGAAAAATTATAGACATAATAGATAATTATTTTTCGGATTAGCCGCGTAATAAAAGTTTAAAGAGTGCACTTTGGTACTCACCCCGAACGTTTCGCATCAAATTGCATTGAGTGTGGTCACCGGGAAACTGCTCTTGAAATGTTTTAATGTATAAGATTGACTACGCAGGTTGTAGCTGTGCGTAGGTGGTTCTATCTCATGATGTTGTTGTTGTTGTTGTTGTTGTTGTTGAGGTGCAGCTTGTTGGGAGCAAACAATGCTCACTACATCGGAGGGTGTTTTAAGTTTGAACTGGGATGCCGGTAAGCTGTTAATGACGGGATCCCAAGAACGTGAAAGCTTAAAACTGTCATCTCGATTGAAATTTTGGTTGCGTTTTATTTCAATCGCCTCCCGTACCAGCCGTGGTATGTAGTGGGTTTCTTGAGCTAAAACCTTGGCTTGGTCAAAATGGATCCAGTGGTGTTCATCTGGATTGTCCAAGATGTGCTCACAAATTGCCGACTTCTCCCGCTGGTTCTTACTAACAGCACTAATGTGCTCTTTTAAGCGAGTAGCAATGCTTCTTTGTGTTTGTCCAACATACAAAGACCCACAGCTACAGGGAACAGCATATACCCCCGGTGTTTGGAGAGGAAAATGGTCCTTTGGTGACTGAAGGTGGTTTTTTACCTTTTTTGGTGGTATAAATATGGATTTTACCCCATATCTCTTCAACACTCTGCCAACTCTATCCGAAAGCTTTTTTGTCCAGATTGCTTTCGTCCCTTTCATGTGACACCACTGGCTTCCACGTTCTTTGCCTTTTGGAGTAGCCATTTGCCCTTAGCACATTGTCGACTAGGTTCAGCTCAGTCATTAGATGTTCACTGTCACAAATTCTGTGGGCGCGCTGAAACAAAGCTTTCTTACCTTACGTCAAGGGTGTAACGGATAGAGTTGGCAGAGTGTTGAAGAGATATGGGGTAAAATCCATATTTATACCACCAAAAAAGGTAAAAAAACCACCTTCAGTCACCAAAGGACCATTTTCCTCTCCAAACACCGGGGGTATATGCTGTTCCCTGTAGCTGTGGGTCTTTGTATGTTGGACAAACACAAAGAAGCATTGCTACTCGCTTAAAAGAGCACATTAGTGCTGTTAGTGAGAACCAGCGGGAGAAGTCGGCAATTTGTGAGCACATCTTGGACAATCCAGATGAACACCACTGGATCCATTTTGACCAAGCCAAGGTTTTAGCTCAAGAAACCCACTACATCCCACGGCTGGTACGGGAGGCGATTGAAATAAAACGCAACCAAAATTTCAATCGAGATGACAGTTTTAAGCTTTCACGTTCTTGAGATCCCGTCATTAACAGCTTACCGGCATCCCAGTTCAAACTTAAAACACCCTCCGATGTAGTGAGCATTGTTTGCTCCCAACAAGCTGCACCTCAACAACAATAACAACAACATCATGAGATAGAACCACCTACGCACAGCTACAACCTGCGTAGTCAATCTAATACATTATAACATTTCAAGAGCAGTTTCCCGGTGACCACGCTCAATGCAATTTGATGCGAAACGTTCGGGGTGAGTACCAAAGTGCACTCTTTAAACTTTTATTACGCGGCTAATCCGAAAAATAATTATCTATTATGTCTATTAACAACCGCGAAATCCTAAAAAGGAAAAATTATAATTTTTAAGTTAGGGGTAGATACACTATTGTTTTTAATTTCACTTTTTGTGTGCCTGCAAAAAGTTTCTATTTAATGATTCACCAATATAAGGACAAAACTTCAGAATTGAGTAGAAGTAACAAGCACTGTTCCATTGGATTCAGAATGAGTGTCTTCTTGAGTGAAACCAATGGAAAATGACAATAATCTATTGTTTTACTTTGAGTTTTAATAGCAAATAGCTTCAAAACATAAGCAATTTCTACTTACTCTTTTTGCCATAAACGGCAAACAATTGATATTATTCACTCGCAATGACGCCAAGTCGCAATTGCCTGAACTGTCAAGCATTCCTTGTTTTTCTTATACCATGCAGTAAAAGGGGGAAGACACCTATACTTATCATCTATCTCTTTTTGGCATTCCTATTTCACCAAATGTCAGTTTTACTTAACATGCCAGCTCCACTTGGCTTGAGCCATGCATTGACTATGAACATGTCTTGAAAAAAACCAATGGAGCCTCAAAAATCCATGTCTGAGCAGTGACATATCCATACAAATCAGACTGCTGATTGAATTGTGGTTTGGATGTTGGGCATCGCTCATGTCTAGTGGAGCCAGCATGTAAATGAGGTGCGCTCGAGAGCGTAATGCCATTTTATATCCACTCTATAGTATTCACATGAAACACGATTTTATAGGTTGACATTTGGTCGATAGGTTCGCTGTGATCGCCTTACCGAGATCCCTTAACAAAAATTAGGATTACGTTTGGACACTAGATGGCCACGAGCTTTTTTTCTTCATGAGAATACTATAGAATCTATATACAATGGTAATGCTATGTTTCCACCAAAGGTTTATCTCAGATTAGAATCAATGGGGCATATTCATAGATGTTTGCTAAACTCTTGCTAAGTTGTTACTAAGCAAGTCCAGAGATTAGGCCATTCATAAATAAATTTAAACCTTAGCTTAGGGCTAAACTTATGGTCTAACTTTAAACATAGTAAATGCTGTATGTAAGTAGTTATTATCACAGCCAAGTGTCAAATTTGTTTTTTTTGTGAATTTAAAAGCTGAAAAAGTGATTTATACCAAATAAATGCTACTCAAACTTCTCGTTCTGAAAAATGTCGATTGATACCGCAATTAAAGAAGATATGGATATTTTAGATGAGTTTGAGTCACAACCTTAACCTGGGGTTCTACTAAACACAGCTGGGAAATTGACTATGAATAAGTGCTATGTTTACTATACCAACATGTCTTAAACTATAGATCAAGAAATCATGACTTTAGTAATTCTCTATGAATACGCCCCAATGAATCTTTTTGCTGTTTCCACCGCACAAAAAGATTTAAAAAAGATTAAATTTGACAGCACCTTCAAAATGCAAATGGCGTTTCAATTTTTCTTATGAAGTGGGAATGAGACAGAATGTTTGATTCGTGTCAAACAATGAAGAACTGAATGCGAGTCTCGAATGAATCATTCAGCACCATGTAAGAATAGGATAGTTCGATTTGTAAAACTATTTGTCCTAGGAAGATTTAACAAGATTAATTTCTTATCTTCAAGATTTACTATATAAATTTGTATGGTAAATCTCTAAGATTTGAAAGAGATTTGAGGTTAATCTTATTAAATCTCAGATTAGCGTTAGGTGGAAATGTAGCATAAGCAAAGTTGAACGAAACTTGACGAAAAGTTTCACTCCGCAATTATGGCCGCGTCATATGTTTCCGTGTATTTGCTTGTTTTTTTCCGACCACTTAAGTCCCTCTTAGCATTATAGTTCTTGCTTTATAGTCGCCTCATATGTTTTCCTTATATTCGCTTGTTTTCTTCCGACTACTTATGTACGTGCCTCTCCGAGCATTATAGTTCTAGCTTTAGGGTAACAAAAACGAACTTATGGCCTTTTCGATTGGCAATACGGAAGACCGGTTCGATGCGTGAGAACACTTCTCATTTCGATTCTGAAATCAAATCCAGATCAATTTCCTCCTCTTTTCAGATTAAGAACTGTCATTCTGTCCACAATAGGGAATTTTACAAATCTGTCAATTTCAAGAGTGACAGCTTCTATTGCGGCGGAAGTGTCAAATTCCAAAGTGCAAAGCAAAAAAAAAAAACAATTCCACAGCTAATATCGATATGATAAATTCGCTATTGTGCTGATTTTGACGTTTGTAAATGAACGAGAGAGTGATATATTGCTATTTGTTAAAGAGATCTATCGAAAAGGCCATAAAAAAAAAGAAGGAACAAAAGAACAACCAAGATTTTGTATTAGTGAGGACTAGGGTTCGGATTTCTATGCAAATACATATTTTTGTAGGGAAGCTTTGGAAGCAAGGAAACTAGTTATGTATACGAATCATGAAATTTTCTTTAAAATGGCATTTAAACGTAGTTGCATATTTTTGCATACTTTAGGATAAATGCATATTTCGCATGTTTTTGCATATTTTTAAAATAAATGCATATTTTGAAAATAAATACATATTTTTGGAGCATATTGTCCAAAGATTTATTTAAAAAATATATAGTATCCCTTAAATGAAATGCACACGCACCTCAATACTTTTATCTTCCTATTTTTTTTTATTCATTTGATGAACTTGAACCATATTTCAACTTCCAACCCCACATTATACGCATTTAAATTTGTATGAAAATGAATGTAGAGCGATCTTTTTCGATGTATAAGACATTTTTAAGACCGAATCGGCAACGTTTCGATTTCGAAAACTTCAAAAAAAAAATTACGTGATTTACAAAACAAAACATTTAAAAATGAGAATAATTAAGGAGTAATTATTATTTTATTTTATTTTGAATAATTTATTATTATTTATTTCAATTAAACAAATGAAAATGTTATATTTTTGTTTGTTATTTTTTTTTTCTTATTGATTGTTACGTTATTTTCGTTTTAATTCATTTCTACCAAACAATGAAAATAAGGGACTGATTTTTTTTAATTAAAAACTGTATAAAATGTGTTTTTACTCTGAACAAAAATTAAGATAAAATGGTTTTAACTGCATATTTTACATGCATGTTTAGCATTTTAAGGCGCATTTTTTAAGCGCATTTTTTGAGTTTTTTAGCGCATACAAATCCGGACCCTAGTGAGGACATTCAAAGTCTTAGATATCTGGCTTCTGATAGACAATTTCTGAAAATTCAGATGACTTTTGGTCATGGTATAAGAATAACAAGGTATGCTTGACAGTTCAGACAATTGAGTCGTGACGTCATTGCGAGTGAATGATCTCAATTGTTTGTCATTTATGGCAAAGAGAGTAAATAGAAATTGTTTATGTTTTGAAGCTATTTGCTATTAAAACTCAAAGTAAAACAATAGATTATTTATGTTTTGAAGTTATGTTATGTTAAATTTCAAGTAAAACAATAAATAATTTATTTTTTAAAGCTATGTGTTGGTGAACACTCGCTATGACGTCACACAAAACAAAAAATGGCGACCCTTCATCTCATATACAACATACCTTGTAGTTTTATACCATGACTTTTGGTTACGTTTCACGTTTTATTCTGAATTTTCAGATGGGAATTTTCATCTGAACATTCAGATGAAAGAGATGGAAGATGCGTTATGCCAAAAAAAAGCGCAAACATATTCAAATGAGAATTGAACTTTACTGTTTGATGAGTGATGGAAGTGGGCATATACTGCGACACGCCGACAAGTGAAAATTATTGATTGAAAAGCACTGATCTCTATATATAACTGGATATCGTATCCATACAAAAAAGTTGACTCCATTTGAAGAACTGTTATAAGTGGCGCTGCCTATTTTTTTTTTTGTTATACTGTATGACAGTTTAACATAAAAAGTGAAAACTGACATCTTCAAACGTCAAATAAGTGAAAAAACAAAAAGGTTTAAATTCATGAAAAAAAAACAAAAACTCTTCAAAATAATCGCAGTCGGAACCCAGCTCATTCTCTAAACATCGTAAGTAATGATATATGTATGTAAGTGCCCACAACCGTGCTATAAACAAATAAATGTTTCTCATTCATTAATTTTTTTTTATAAAATCCAATCAACCCAATTGGTGAGCGGCCAGAGACACTGTAAATGAACATGTTCTTGTGAAGCCATTTCAACGCATTTCATCATAAAACCATTTGAATAGTTACAAATACAATGGGTGAAGATGAAGATTACGTCTTAGAAGAGGTAAGTAATAAATAATTGCTCACATTACTCAGTCCAATGAATCCACTTTTATCCTTCTCGTTGAAGATTCCGGTGTTTCTCTTAAAGAACTTGCAAGACAACTTATATCTCTTTCAATACCCAACCAAAGCCCATACATCAAACTTTGATTCGACCAATATGGTCAATTGCTGCGTGACACCCTTTAGCAACGATGTCAAATACTATAATCGTTTCAAAGGAAAACAACTTGCCACCATGGCAGATGGCAAGACTCAAGCCAAAAGCGAACATCCTTCGTTTAAATGGACCAACAATCATATATAAGCACAAAATCCATTGCCTTATAAGGAAATTTTGCTGAAGAATCCAAGTCCATGTTGCTGAGATGATCATATTCCTGCAAATTCTTACATCTGTTTTATTCTTGTCAATGTATCTGACTAATAAACTGATGACTCCAAGTAAGACCACTGCACCAAACGCTGTACAGATCTTTAAACCTGTTACATTAAATGTCTTTTGATGATCAATTGGATAAATTTGATGTGTTTATTTCCAAATCGACAAATAATGTTATAAGTAGCCAGGGTAATCGTCCTATCTAAATTTATGTGTCTCTTATATTCTTTATGGTATATGTAATTTTTGTGTGATAGATACTATTAAAACGTACCTTTTTAGATGCCAGAAACAAATATATGATGAAGAACTTCCAAGCGCTTCAATTGTTATGTGCTACTACAACGAACACAGGATGACTTTATTGCGTTCCATAAAATCCGTATTGGATAGAACACATATGAAATGTCTTAGAGAAATTATTCTAGTCGATGACTTTAGTTTCAGATTTAATAACTGGACTCGTAGAAGATAAGACCTCAACGTCAGATTATTAAGAAATACAATGAGAGAGGGTGTTCCCGTTATAGATTTTTTGAAATCCTTTTTCGAATTGAAAATGGCTTTTGATACTAATAAGAGTACTTAAATAGAGACTTAAAAGCGTTCCAATCATTCAAATAAAGTAAATAGTTTGGAAATGGGAGCTTGGTCTATCTATCATTATCAAGAAAATTCTACGAATTTTTAGAAATTTCTTGAAATTTATGCATAGACCAAGCTTTCATTTCCAAAATATTGGGTCCTTTTGGATGATTGGAACGTTTCTGAGTTTGAATTTTAGTCTTTTGAATGGTTCTTAAAACCATTTTCAATTCTAGCTTATATTTCGAAAAATTTGCATACAAAACACTTTTCATGAGTTTCTTGAAGGTGGAAAAATGATGATACTACTTTTATATGCAAATTTTTTGAAATCCTTTTTCGAATTGAAAATGATTTTTGATACTAATTAGAGTACTTAAATAGAGACATAAAAGCAAATTCAAATAAAGCAAATAGTTTGGAAATGGGAGCTTGGTCTATCTATCAATACCAAGAAAATTCTACAAATTTTTAGAAATTTCTTGAAATTGATGCATAGATCAAGCTCTCATTTCCAAAATATTTGGTCCTTTAAATGGTTCTTAAAACCATTTTCAATTCAAACTTATATTTCGAAAACTTTGCATACAAAACACATTTCATGAGTTTTTTGAAGGTGGAAAAATGATGATACTACTTTTATATGCAAATTTTTTGAAATCCTTTTTCGAATTGAAAATGGTTTTTGATACTAATTAGAGTACTTAAATAGAGACATAAAAGCAAATTCAAATAAAGCAAATAGTTTGGAAATGGGAGCTTGGTCTATCTATCAATACCAAGAAAATTCTACAAATTTTTAGAAATTTCTTGAAATTGATGCATAGACCAAGCTCTCATTTCCAAAATATTTGGTCCTTTAAATGGTTCTTAAAACCATTTTCAATTCAAACTTATATTTCGAAAACTTTGCATACAAAACACATTTCATGAGTTTTTTGAAGGTGGAAAAATGATGATACTACTTTATATGCAAATTTTTTAAAATCCTTTTTCGAATTGAAAATGGTTTTTAATACTAGTTAGAGTACTTAAATAGCGACATAAAAGCGTTCCAATCATTCAAATAAAGCAAATAGTTTGGAAATGGGAGCTTGGTCTATCTATCAATCTCAAGAAATTTCTACGAATTTTTAGAAATTTCTTGAAATTGATGCATATACCAAGCTCTCATTTCCAAAATATTTGGTCCTTTTGGATGATTGGAACGTTTCTGAGTTTGAATTTAAGTCCTTTAAATGGTTCTTAAAACCATTTTCAATTCAAACTTATATTTCGAAAAATTTGCATACAAGATTCGGATTCAGCAGCCCAAAAACATAAACCAAGAAATTAAAAAAAAAAACCCACAATTAGATATGTTACAGAATTGAATTTTATTAATACATTATTAGATCAATGAAAAACTTAACAATAAAGACACTCCCAAACCAACGCGAAATCATAGCGAATCATTCGCAAAAACAGGTTTTTGTTGTTGTTAAGCATTGTGTATCTTTCATATTTTGTATTATTGTGAATGTTTCGCGTTGGCTTGGGTGAGCCTTAAAACATTTTTTTTTTTATATTTCTGAGATCTTAGAAGTCTCCACATTCTCGTAAATAAAAACACATTTTCTCAGCAGAGACTTGTTTAATTCTTAACGAAGGAAATTTGCGAGTATTCAGAAAAGTACCGACCAAAACTCAAGTGAAGAACAAATAAAACTAAAAAATCATCTCAAGTACATAGGTAATTAAAAGTTTTGCATTTGGGACCCACCAAGTCATACTAATTTAGGTAATCTTAGCATATCAATGTGTCTTCTTAAAGGTAGAATAATTTATAGTAGCTCTTCTCAATATCCGAACGTTTCACACTCTGTCCAATCAGATAAGCTATCTCGTAGGAGTATTGACAGCAGGCAGGCACATGAACCGTTCGTTGTGTGACAGTGTGATCCAAAATTATTCCAGACATAGGACTCGAGAGCTCCCTACGATTTGACCAAACATTCTCGAACTGGGGCATCTCGAAGTTGTTTACCAAGTACAAAAGTCCATAGCCAACACCGTCTCGGTAGATTATGTTCTGAGAGTCTTTAGATATCAGCGACACACACAGCCCATTCACTTTATCTTACCGCTTTGTATGGACCACGGATTTACTGTACCAGCGAGTGAACTTGGCGTTTATGGAGGCCACAGCCGCTACATAATTGCCGTTTTTGGCTGGCATCGTGGTACGAATTGATGTCGTAAATCATTAAGTTCTTTAGGGGAAAATTGACACTCCACAGGGTGTTGATACCTCTTGATACCATAAGATTGATATAAGGTTCTTAGCAACGCGGTTGTCGCTTTGGCAGTAAATCACCAGCCAGTTCCGTAGATTAACAACGTCTATGAGGTGGAAAACTTTTTCCTGGCGGAGGAATGTAAGTTGCTCCTCGAACTGACGATCGATCACCTCCTGGGGCACGATAGATATTTCGGCAAACCCCAGTTCTCGAGAATTAGAAGAGCTGCATTTGAGTTTCGTTCAGATTCCGACAGAACTTAAAAAATAAAAAAACTATTTAATTTAATTTTAATGTTTTTACAAATAAAAATCTTTCTTCAAATTACTTTTTTTTGTGCTCAGCAGACGTCAAAAAGTGGTCTTGCCTAACAAATGTCATCTCCTATTGGAGTCAAAAAAACTGTTATACTTTCTATGGAATACACTATCCAGGGGTGGAATCGACTAAGGTGATTGGTGATTGTCACATTTATGATAATCAAATGTGATCACATTTATTTTTCCGTCTGTGTAAGGTGATCACCAAAAATTATTATAAAATTGGCATCACTTTGAGACGCAGGTACTGAGAGCTGTCAGAAATGCATTTATTTGATTTTGAAACGAAAGTATGTTTCTTGTTGAGTGAACTAATAGAAATAATATTTAGAGTTATCGCTATAAATATATACTAAGGATCTGTTAAAATAAAATATTAAAAATATTAAGTGTGTAGCTGGGCCAATTCCAAGTCGGCAATCTATAATAGCCCTGTTTTTAGTGCATTTTTATATTCGCTCAAAAAAAAGTAGCATGTTAAGTACAACAACAATTTGGTATAACTCCGTATTGTTGTTGTATTTGTGCCTGCTTACACGTGAAGAACGAAAGTGTTCAGATGTGAAGAAAATTATTCTGCAGATTTTGTTCTCTTTGTGTTTTTCGTATTTTCATATATATATATATTCATTTTCATAAGTCTGAACCTGAATATAGAGGAGGTTGGAAGCTGGAAACCAATAATGTATGAGTTAATAGAACGGATGGATGATCAGTTCAGAATGAGGTTCTTAGAAGAAGCATCGGGATCATTACATAGGGAGATATACAGCCAACTTGAACACAATCTACTGCTTAATAACTATTTCCGAGATTCATGTAGTATTGAAGAAATTTCCACCATATTCCGTTTGAGAGGAGAACTGCTTCGCCTGTACTACATACCACATAGACCAGATCTACCAATAATATGTGGCATATGCAATTTGAAGGAACGGGAAGACACCTTCCATTTTGTTGGAAGATGTCCAGTTCTGAGGGAGACAAGAAGAAATATCCTAGGAAATGATTACCTATCAAGTGAACAAATTATCGAGCTTTTGAATGCGGTGGATGTACCAAAAATATTTCAATTTTGCAAAATTGCTCTTGCGTACAGACAACAAATTCTATCAGGAAACTTTTAGCAAAAACGAGTAAAATAATAATTGAAATTAAAAAAAATCTTTTCGAAAAATTAAGATCTAATTGTAAAAAATCTTTTATTAATATTATCTATAATTCTGTTGTTTTAAATAACCTTTGTCAATCAGGCAGACGGCAAAGCCATGTCATATTGATTTATGTAATGAAAGACACGATTTGATTGGTTGGATTGGATAGGAGAAGCAAAACAAAAGAGAACGTCAATTTTCTACACCGAATATTTTCAAATATTTTAAAATATTTCATCCCCCTCCCTCTTCTGCAAGTTACTCCGCTCACCATCACAATTCGCAGAAAATGCTTGAATTTCTTCACGTGTGATCAGGGACTTTAACATGCTACTTTTTTGTAAGCGAAGATAAAAATGCTCTAAAAAACAGGGCTAATGTTAAGTGATTAATGTAGTCATAAGAAATTAAATGTAAAATCTAAAGAAAAACTCAATGAAAATTTACTACTACTACTACTGATTTTGAGACTTGCAAAAGTTGTCTCCCAAACTATAATTTGGCCCATTTTAGCTGACCATTCCGAATGAACTTCCATTTGGAATCAACCAACTCCAAGAAAATTGCATTGCATACAACTGGAATTGGACAATATGAAATAATATGTGGGTTAATCAAACTCCAGCTGGCAAATCTTTAAGCCGAAAAAATATGTACATATATGCAAATGTGTTTTTACTAGCCGAGAATGTCTTGTGAAACTATGTACTTGCAGATACGCGCGTGCTTCTACGCTAAAAAGAAATTACATTTTGTTTATTTGTTGAAAAAAAAGAAGTTTTTGTATGAGAAGATTCGAAAATGAATTTCTTGAAACCGAATGTTCCTCATGCATTGTTTTAGTGGTCTAAAACCATCTTCGCCTTATAGCCATTCTTATGAAACAGAAGATTACATTTGTGAACTCCCAATTATTTATAAATAATTAGAACTTATATGTACATTATGTGTGAGGACAGAATTATGTGCTCGGGTTTTTTCTGACAGGTTAGTCCTCAAGAGTCGCACATTTCTACTGTAGATACCTAAATGTTTTTCAATTTCCAAATTTTGTTTTGGTAAAAATGATTTACCGGCACTAGTAAATTATTTTTTTTCTTTTTGAACCTAAGAAAATCAAAATACTGTAATGACTTTCCATATTTGAATTATAACGACTCCGAAAAGCAAACAAACGGACACATTAAGGCTTTCGGTCGCAGTGCAAACATACCCCTATTAGCTATAATTATAGCGACTCTCAAACGAAAGAAGCGCCATCTGCCGGATTATAGCAGATACACCAGCTGTCAAATAAAAGCTTTTGGAAGGGAAATTATTGGGAAATTTCCCCTTAGGAAAGCTCTGGAAGCAGAGACCAGAACATTCCACTACTTTCCAGAGTTTGGAAAACAAGTATAAAAGGCACATGTTTGAACGGCAGCGACACAGTTTGTTTTTAATAGTAAATGAATAAAGATGGTTGTAATAAAAGTGAAAAGTAAAGTTTGTGAATTAATTTCAGTGGTGAATAATAAATCGTTTGTTTGTAGTAAGAAAAGTAAAGTGTTTTATTTTGTGAAATAAATAAGTGGACGTTTTAAATAAAGTAAATAAGTTTTATAAACGAACCTGAGAAAATATTACATTGGTGTTAGAAGTGGAATAAAACTTATTTTATCTGCGCACTCAGTTAATTTATTGTGTGTTAAAAGAAAATAATCACGAAAAAGTGATAGTTGACGGTGAAAAGTGAAAAATAAAAGAAAAGGACAATGGATAAAACCCTGAATGATTTAAATTTAGTCGAACTTAAGGCAGAACTGAACAAGCGAGGTCTTCCTACTGCTGCATCCACCAACCTTCGATGGGCAAACTTCTTGGTCAATCTACAAGAAGCAGTTTGAGGCAGCTGCAGCAACAAATGGTTGGGATGAGGAAGACAAATGCATAGCTCTGACGCTTGCGCTGAAAGGAACTGCTGCTGAGCTGTTACAAAGCATACCAGCACATAAAAATGGCAGTTTCAGTGCTCTCGTTCAGGCCATTGACAAACGATTTGGAGATATGGCCACATGCAAGAAGTCTTCCACGTACAACTCAATTCCAGAGTCCAGAAAAGAGGAGAAACTCTGCAACAACTCCAAGCATACATCGAATGGTTGGCGCACCTGGCATATTCGGCTGCAGGGGATGAAATCATCAACCAATTCGCAACAGAAGCCTTTGTTCGTGCTGTATCTGATATTAACCTTCAGCGAGCAATTCGAACTGCTGGCAAACGCACGCTTCCTGAAGCACTAGCATTCGCACTCACTATGGAAGCAGCAGAACAGGCTTCTCAAGGAGTCCATCGGGTGAGAGAACTAGAAATAGAGGAGTGTTTTCGCCAGAGAACTGCGTTGCAAAGAAACCAGCGAGATGGACCTGCTCGATGCTGGAACTGTAACAAGACCAGACATCTTCAACGCCGGTGCAGATTGCCACCTAGAAGACCTGCATGTAAACATTGTGGAAGCAGAAATTTCAACAACAACAATGTCAAAACTCCTACTCGCCCCGTTTGTCAAACGGGAAACGAGTAACAACCAACTTCGAGGGGCAGAAGCTGGTTTCTGGTATCGATGGCCCCAGAACCACCATCCAGGTCTCACAGACGAAACGAAACAACAAAAGTCTGACTGTGGAGGCAACACTAAACGGCAAGAAGCAAGTGGCTACGATCGACACCGGTGCCACTGCCTCCATTGTTCGAAAGGACTTGGTGAAGATGACATGGCTGCATAACACCAACACTAACCGTCTGAAAACAGCAACAGGAGAGGCAGCCAGAGTGTATGGGGAGGTTTGTCTTACAATCCGTTTGGCAGAACTGGAGTTCTCACATCTGTTTTTGGTAGCAGATATATGTGATGAGTGCATCGTTGGAATCGACTTTATGAAAGAGCATGCAGTAATTCTCAATATCGGAAAGCAAGTTCTCAAATACCGAAATGTGGAGATTCCTATGGTTTATGGCAATGAAAATTCATCATCCCTGAGGACTGTCGTAAAGGAAGATATATGCCACCTTCTTCAGAAGTGTTCGTTTGGACAAAAATAAAGGGAGATTTGGGTAGCCATCGATACCTAATGGTGGAGCCAGACTCTGAACAGTCTTTTCAAAACATCATCCTAGGGAAGACCCTTGTGGTGCCAAAGAATAACATGGTGCCCGTACGGATACTTAACATCAAACCGTACTAAGTCAAGCTTAGAAAAGGAGAAGTTGTTGGAAAATGTGAATCCGTATCCGCAATAACTAAAATCACAGAAGTTGATACATAATAATATGTGGACCCCAGGAAAGTGAACACGATGAGGTCAAACATTCTGAAGTCTTCAAAATTAAGTGAATATCAGCTTCATGTTGCTGGAAGCCTCCATCACGAGTACGCTAATATACTATCTTCACCCAATGGGCAGTATGGTCGAACACTACTGGTGCAGCATCGAATCGATACAGGAGACGCAAGACCTATTCGACAACCAGCAAGACGTCTCCCATTAGCCAAACAAGCCGAAGTTGAAGAGATGATATCGACCATGAAGAAAGATGGGCTAATCGAAAACTTTAAAAGTCCTTGGGCATCCCCAGTTGTTCTTGTCAAAAAGAAGGACGGAAGTACTCGATTTTGTGTGGACTATCGGAGGCTGAACGATGTGACAAAGAAAGACAGCTACCCTCTGCCAAGAATCAGCGATACTCTGGATACGATGGAAGGAGCTGAATGGTTCTCAACATTGAACTTGAAGAGTGGCTACTGGCAGGTAGAAATCCGTCCAGAAGATAGAGAAAAGACGGCTTTCTCCACAGGAAATGGTCTGTGGCAATTTAAAGTGATGCCTTTCGGACTATGCAACGCTCCGGCAACATTTGAGCGTTTGATGGAGTGCGTATTACACACTGATCTCTATATATAACTGGATAGTGTATTCCATAGAAAGTATAACAGTTTTTTTGACTCCAATTGAAGATGACATTTGCTAGGCATTCTCACTTTTTGACGTCTGCTGAGCACAAAAAAAAAGTAATTTGAAGTGAGATTTTTATTTGTACAAAAACAGAATATTTTGTTTATTTTTTTTAAGTTCTGTCGGAATGTGAACGAAACTCCTGTGCAGCTCTTCAAATTCTCGAGAAGTGTGGTTTGCAGATGTCTAACGCGCCCCGGGAAGTAGTGGTCAGTTTGAGGAGGAACATACATTTCTTCGCCAGGAAAAAAATTTCGACCGGGGTACAGGCCGACTTTGGCAAATGCCACCAACAATCTACGGAACTGGCTGGTGATTTACTGCCCAAGCGACAAGTGCGTTGCTAAGAGCTTATTGGATCTTATGGAGATGAATGCTAACACCATGGGTATCAACGTCCAGTTTGCCCTGCAAAATGGCCGCATTGAGTCGTATGTAGGGTGTTTGCGAGAGAACATTCGCCAAGGAGCTCAGACTGTCGTTTGGCTGGGGGAGATGTCATCACCTGGGACCTTCGTAGGACATGGTTAGTCTATCTTATTTTTGTTCTAGATATCGTTAGATGCTAAGCAATGTTTTATTTCATTTTAGTGGACCAGCTGATATTAAACAAATCACGAATACGGAGGACGTACTGTGAGATTTTTGCCCAACAGTGAAGTTGTCTATGCCAGTATTGGTCGACCCGACATAACTCTAAAGGTATACATAGCTAAATCAACTGTTCCACTTATTGAATCGTCCCTTAAATTATATGGTGGAATGTCGATGTCAAGAATTAAATAAGTTTTTGCTAAGAAAATGTGTTTTTATTTAAGAGAATGTGGAGACTTCTAAGATCCCAGAAATATAAAAAAATGTTTTATTGTTAAGTTTTTCATTGATCTAATAATGTATTAATAAAATTCTATTCTGTTACATATCTAATTGTGGTTTTTTTTTTAATTTTCTTGGCTTATGTTTTAGGGCTGCTGAATCCTTGATATTGATAGATAAACCAAGCTCCCATTTCCAAACTATTTGCTTTATTTGAATGATTGGAACGCATTTAAGTCTCTTTTTAAGTATTCTAACTAGAATCAAAAACCATTTTCAATTCGAAAAAGGATTTCAAAAAATTTGCATATAAAAGTAGTATCATCATTTTTCCACCTTCAAAAAACTCATGAAATGTGTTTTGTATGCAAATTTTTCGAAATATAAGTTTGAATTGAAAATGGTTTTAAAAACAATTTAAAGGACTTAAATTCAAACTCAGAAACGTTCCAATCATCCTAAAGGACCAAATATTTTGGAAATGAGAGCTTGGTCTATCCATCAATTTCAAGAAATTTCTAAAAATTCGTAGAAATTTCTTGATATTGGTAGAAAGACCAAGCTCCCATTTCCAAACTATTTGCTTTATTTGAATGATTGGAACGCATTTAAGTCTCTTTTTAAGTATTCTAACTAGAATCGAAAACCATTTTCAATTCGAAAAAGGATTTCAAAAATTTGCATATAAAAGTAGTATCATCATTTTTCCACCTTCAAAAAACTCATGAAATGTGTTTTGTATGCAAATTTTTCGAAATATAAGTTTGAATTGAAAATGGTTTTAAAAACCATTTAAAGGACTTAAATTCAAACTCAGAAACGTTCCAATCATCCAAAAGGACCAAATATTTTGGAAATGAGAGCTTGGTCTATCCATCAATTTCAAGAAATTTCTAAAAATTCGTAGAAATTTCTTGATATTGGTAGAAAGACCAAGCTCCCATTTCCAAACTATTTGCTTTATTTGAATGATTGGAACGCATTTAAGTCTCTTTTTAAGTATTCTAACTAGAATCGAAAACCATTTTCAATTCGAAAAAGGATTTCAAAAAATTTGCATATAAAAGTAGTATCATCATTTTTCCACCTTCAAAAAACTCATGAAATGTGTTTTGTATGCAAATTTTTCGAAATATAAGTTTGAATTGAAAATGGTTTTAAAAAACCATTTAAAGGACTTAAATTCAAACTCAGAAACGTTCCAATCATCCAAAAGGACCAAATATTTTGGAAATGAGAGCTTGGTCTATCCATCAATTTCAAGAAATTTCTAAAAATTCGTAGAAATTTCTTGATATTGGTAGATAGACCAAGCTCTCATTTCCAAAATATTTGGTCCTTTTGGATGATTGGAACGTTTCTGAGTTTGAATTTAAGTCCTTTAAATTGTTTTTAAAACCATTTTTAATTCAAACTTATATTTCGAAAAATTTGCATACAAAACACATTTCATGAGTTTTTTGAAGGTGGAAAAATGATGATACTACTTTTATATGCAAATTTTTTGAAATCCTTTTTCGAATTGAAAATGGTTTTCGATTCTAGTTAGAATACTTAAAAAGAGACTTAAATGCGTTCCAATCATTCAAATAAAGCAAATAGTTTGGAAATGGGAGCTTGGTCTTTCTACCAATATCAAGAAATTTCTACGAATTTTTAGAAATTTCTTGAAATTGATGGATAGACCAAGCTCTCATTTCCAAAATATTTGGTCCTTTTGGATGATTGGAACGTTTCTGAGTTTGAATTTAAGTCCTTTAAATTGTTTTTAAAACCATTTTCAATTCAAACTTATATTTCGAAAAATTTGCATACAAAACACATTTCATGAGTTTTTTGAAGGTGGAAAAATGATGATACTACTTTTATATGCAAATTTTTTGAAATCCTTTTTCGAATTGAAAATGGTTTTCGATTCTAGTTAGAATACTTAAAAAGAGACTTAAATGCGTTCCAATCATTGAAATAAAGCAAATAGTTTGGAAATGGGAGCTTGGTCTTTCTACCAATATCAAGAAATTTCTACGAATTTTTAGAAATTTCTTGAAATTGATGGATAGACCAAGCTCTCATTTCCAAAATATTTGGTCCTTTTGGATGATTGGAACGTTTCTAAGTTTGAATTTAAGTCCTTTAAATGGTTTTTAAAACCATTTTCAATTCAAACTTATATTTCGAAAAATTTGCATACAAAACACATTTCATGAGTTTTTTGAAGGTGGAAAAATGATGATACTACTTTTATATGCAAATTTTTTGAAATCCTTTTTCGAATTGAAAATGGTTTTTGATTCTAGTTAGAATACTTAAAAAGAGACTTAAATGCGTTCCAATCATTCAAATAAAGCAAATAGTTTGGAAATGGGAGCTTGGTCTTTCTACCAATATCAAGAAATTTCTACGAATTTTTAGACATTTCTTGAAATTGATGGATAGACCAAGCTCTCATTTCCAAAATATTTGGTCCTTTTGGATGGTTGGAACGTTTCTGAGTTTGAATTTAAGTCCTTTAAATGGTTTTTAAACCCATTTTCAATTCAAACTTATATTTCGAAAAATTTGCATACAAAACACATTTCATGAGTTTTTTGAAGGTGGAAAAATGATGATACTACTTTTATATGCAAATTTTTTGAAATCCTTTTTCGAATTGAAAATGGTTTTTGATTCTAGTTAGAATACTTAAAAAGAGACTTAAATGCGTTCCAATCATTCAAATAAAGCAAATAGTTTGGAAATGGGAGCTTGGTTTATCTATCAATATCAAGGATTCAGCAGCCCTAAAACATAAGCCAAGAAAATTAAAAAAAAACCACAATTAGATATGTAACAGAATAGAATTTTATTAATACATTATTAGATCAATGAAAAACTTAACAATAAAACATTTTTTTATATTTCTGGGATCTTAGAAGTCTCCACATTCTCTTAAATAAAAACACATTTTCTCAGCAAAAACTTATTTAATTCTTGACATCGACATTCCACCATATAATTTAAGGGACGATTCAATAAGTGGAACAGTTGATTTAGCTATGTATACCTTTAGAGTTATGTCGGGTCGACCAATACTGGCATAGACAACTTCACTGTTGGGCAAAAATCTCACAGTACGTCCTCCGAATTCGTGATTTGTTTAATATCATCTGGTCCACTAAAATGAAATAAAACATTGCTTAGCATCTAACGATATTTAGAACAAAAATAAGATGACTAACCATGTCCTACGAAGGTCCCAGGTGATGAAATCTCCCCCAGCCAATGCCGTCATAAACAAACGATTGTGTAACGACCAGTCAGCACCCATTAGAGGAAAATTCGGTGACTCCAAGGACATTATGTCTTGTTGAGAGCGGACGTTGTACAAATGTATTATTCCTTTCTTTTCGGCCACCAACACCTTGCCAGGTTCGTCTGGATGTCTGGATGCCAGCGCACTGACATACCAGCCTAAGACAGGCAGAAGGTTGTAACAGTTTCAAAGCTGTGAGCTGAGCTCCAAATCTTACACGAATGATCGTCACTAACGGAGGCAAGGAACTCTTCGTCATGCTCCCAGGCCACATCGTTGATGTAATTCGTGTGTCCTTTAAGAATGAATTTGTAAAAAGCCATAAATTTGTTCGGAAAAATTTACCACATGAGATGGATCAGTTTAAGTTCGCATTTTTAATAAAGTTTTAGAATTCTCTTGAATATTAATTTTAAACTCGGAAAAGTTAAACCTTTTTGTTTTTTCACTTTTTGACGTTTGAAGATGTCAGTTTTCACTTTTTATGTTATACTTTCATACAGTATAACAAAAAAAAAATAGGCAACGTCACTTATAACAGTTCTTCAAATGGAGTCAACTTTTTTGTATGGATACGCTATCCAGTTATATATAGAGATCAGTGGTATTACAAGGACTTACTTGGAAATCTTTAAACGATGTCATCGTTTATGGTAAAACATTTGATGAGCACTGTCGAAATCTTAAGGCCGTGTTCCAGAGACTTCGAGAAGCAAACTTAAAATTAAATCGAGACAAGTGTGCATTTTTCAAGTCTGAAGTTAAATACTTGGCACATATTATCTCTTCCCAAGGAGTGAAGACTGATCCTGAGAAAGTAGACACCGTAAAGAATTGGCCAACTCCACAGGATAAACATCAATTCTGGAGCTTTCTTGGTCTAGCCACGTACTATCGTCGATTTGTGAAGGATTTTGCTGGGATCGCGAAAAGTTTGCACCAGCTAACAGAAAAAGGCAAACCGTTCAAATGGGCAGCGAAGTGCGAGAAAAGCTTCCAGGAACTTAAGTACTATCACCAGTCCACGAAGGAGAAGAGGAGGTCGTTGCCTATTACAGCAAAGTGCTTTCAAAGCCAGAAAGAAATTACTGTGTGACCAGAAGAGAACTTCTAGCTCTAGTATCGGCAACAAAACACTTCCATAAGTACATCTATGGATAGAAGTTCCTCCTTCGAATAGATCATGGTGCACTTAATTGGCTGTTGAGCTTCAAAAATCCAGAAGGTCAAGTGGCAAGATCGATTGAGAGACTGCAGACATACGACTACCAGATCCAACATCGAAGAGGAAGGTTGAATTCAAACGCAGATGCTTTATCTCGGAAACATGCAAACCAGACTGCAAGCACTGCACACGTCAAGAAGAGAAGGAGGTTGCTTCCATCCAGCGATTAAGAGCCGATCCCATTTACGGTTGGAGACACTGGAAAAGGTAAGGCAGCGATTCTACTGGCTACACGCAAGAGAAGACGTCGAAAAATGGTGCCGAAAATGTGATACTTGTGCTGCAAGCAAGGGATCAGACAGAAAAGTCCAGAGTAAGATGCAGCAGTATAATGTGGGTACGCCTTTTGAAAGAATTGCAATAGACGTTGCAGGCCCTTTTCCAGAAACCAGAAGCTGGTAGTAATGGACTACTTCAGCAAGTGGCCTGAGGCATTTGCCATCCCAAATCAGGAAACCAAAACAGTCGCCGATCAGATTGTCTTCAATTGGGTGAGCAGGTTTGGTGTACCTATGGAACTCCATTCAGATCAAGGAAGGAACTTCGAGTCCAAGATCTTTCAGGAAGTTTGTACGCTCCTTGGCATTAAAAAGACGAGGACAACACCACTTCACCCACAATCTGATGGGATGGTTGAACGATTCAACCGGACCCTTAAAGAACACCTTTCCAAAGTTGTAAGCGACAACCAACGAGACTGGGATCAGCATATTCCATTATTCTTGATGGCCTATCGAAGTGCGGTACATAGCTCAACAGGACATACACCATCAGAAATCCTGCTCGGGAGCATAATACGACTACCAAGTGAAATCAAATTTGGATGTTCTGCAAATGAGCCACAAGGAATAGACGACTACGTGGACAACCTCAAAGAAAAGCTAGTTGTGGATATCAACAAGAGCAAACCTTAAGCTATCAAGTGATCGGATGAAAACACGATATAACTCAAAAGCAACAACAACAGGATTCCAAGTGGGAAACCTTGTGTGATTTTATAATCCCCACCGTCGGAAGGGACTTTCACCGAAGCTTCAACAAAATTGGGAAGGCCCTTATACTGTTGTAACACGAATAAATGATGTCGTCTACCGCATTCAGAGAGAATTAAGAGGCAAACTAAAAGTAGTTCACAGTGACCGTTTACATCGTTATAATGGCGAAGGAAGTGATGGATTTGCTCGGGACGATCAATCCTAAGAGGGGGGCAGTGAAATGATTTTCCATATTTGAACTATAACGACTCCGAAAAGCAAACAAATGGACACATTAAAGCTTTCGGTCGCAGTGCAAACATACCCCTATTAGCTATAATTATAGCGACTCTCAAACGAAAGAAGCGCCGTCTGCCGGATTATAGCAGATACACCTGCTTTCAAACAAAAGCTGTTGGAAGGGAAATTATTTGGAAATTTCCCCTACGGAAAGTTCTGGAAGCAGAGACCAGAACATTCCACTACTTTCCAGAGTTTGGAAAACAAGTATAAAAGGCACATGTTTGAACGGCAGCGACACAGTTTGTTTTTAATCGTGAATGAATAAAGTTGGTTGTAATAAAAGCGAAAAGTAAAGTTTGTGAATTAATTTCAGTGGCCAATAATAAATCGTTTGTTTGTAGTAAGAAAAGTAAAGTGTTTTATTTTGTGAAATAAATAAGTGGACGTTTTAAATAAAGTAAATAAGTTTTATTAACGAACCTGAGAAAATATTACAATACAATTTGGATTTTATATGAATATGATAACAAAATAGCTGTCACAAGAAAAAGTCACAAAAATATGATTATCACATGTGACAATCACCTTAGGCAGACCGAATTTGATTATTGTGATGATCAACTATCACAACTCACCTTAGCCGATTCCACCCCAGTTATATATAGATTTCAGTGCTGAAAAGCCTAACAAATTATTTTATGTGAAGAGTGCTTCTTTGGATTGTTATCAGAAAAATATTACTCAGCATTTAAGGTAGAACTATAATAGTGGGAAGGGCACTGAAGCTAATGTCAAAAACCAACGAAAAGTAGCTTTCCGAACCGAAAAAAGGGGAACATACCCATAATGTAATTATTATCTATTTCTTTTTGGCGTTCCTATTTCACAAAATGTCAGTTTTACTTAAGTGAGGTCCGCTCGGGAGCGCACTTAAGTGCCCCTCCGAGCATTATAGTTCTAGCTTTGCTGGTGAAGTTACGTTTTATGGTGGATTTACATGTATCTTGATTTGGAATCTTGAAGAAAAAAGGGATGTAAAATATAAAATTTTCATTTGTTGGGTAGAGAGGGAAGACCAAAATCCAGGGCATCTTGATAATATCAAGATTATAGTAAAACATAGAAATCAAGATCAAGATTATAGTAAAGACGAACATGTTCATCTTGATTATGGCATCTTTGTCTGTATTTGTGTGTACATGTTCATGTTGTGTATGTGTGCATGTTTTGCTATAACTTTTTAGTGCGATTTTACAAAAAAAAAGTGAACTGTCAAAAACGAAAGAAGAAGTTCAACATTTTCTGTTCGGTACTAGCAAAAAGAAATGTTTTTGGCCCGCACTATTGTTTTCTAGAGAATATACGTTAATTTCCATAAAGTGTTGACTTGGATAAAAATTCGTCTCGTTTTACATACATTTTTGCTTAAAGACCGGATTGCATTTTAGCAGCAGCAGCAGCATTTACAGTTGTCTTTAGTGGCAAACAAATAGCTGAGACAAAGGCTAAGAGAAGAAACACCAGAAAGAAAAAGGAATGGAGCCCCTTGGGAAACTTAAGATTGCAGGATTAGCACGTGAACAAATTGCCAATCTGATTGGAGCTAATGCAAAGGAAATCATATTCACATTTGGTGCAACTAAATTCAATAATATTGCTATTAAGGATATTGCAAAGGTTTGTTTTTCTAATACCTATTTTTTCTTGATTGGTGATTAACTACTTTACTTCTATTTTCTTAGATTCAATGGATATAAAACAAAATCACGCCATCACTACACAAACAGAACTTAAATATGTTTTAGATTCCTGTCGGGCTTCGGAAGCAAAAAGTTTTAAAGTCACCTACTTACCGATTTAAACTATCAAAATTAGATCTCATGGACCTAAATAAGCTATCCCTCCACAGACAGCTTAAGTATGTATTTATGTATCATGACCATGCACATTGAAATTGGTAAGAAGATACTATCAAAATCTTAATTATTTTACAAAAGCCATACCATTATAATATAATAACTTACGCATTTTTAGGTGTTCGACAGAACCCCAGATAAATAAATTTCAGTCAACAACCTGAGCTTTTTACAAAAAATATCCAACCAAAAAATTAATTATTTTGGGAACTTACGAGTTACAGAGATCAATCCCTGCACCAGGGACAGCTTCGGATCTATAAACCATTCAAAGTACTGATGAAATTCCTAGCCACAAGGAAAACACTGTCCAATGCAACGTTATCATCACAAGCAATAGTTTTCCATACATGGTTCCACAGCCCACCGATGTATTTCATTAAAATAAGTAATTGGATAATGTATTTTGTATCAAAATGCTTCAAATGTTTTTCTTTGCTCACTTGTAGTGTAATTTGCAAAGATATGTGTGGCTGGTGAATACTCATTGGCATTGCATGAATTAAAATACTCTTAAGAGTTTCTTCACAAACAAATCTGATTGCGGTATTCAAGGAATTGAAGCAGAACTTCGTGGAAAAGTTGGTGAGGTCATTACTGTCCTAGTAACTGCAATTTGGAAACCGAATAAAGGGACAGTAAAATAAAACCTAAAACAGTGAAAGAGTATAGGCTCCAAAAATCGGCGGACATCACTATCAAGCGTTCTTAACACTTGACGTTCCATTTGAAATTGAATTTGTTTTGTACTATCAGCCAATTCAAGAAGGAATGCGCAACACTTGACTACATTCGTGCAACAAATAAGTCATCGACAGCTTAACAACCACCAATTGCAAGGCCAACACCTAGCCACGCAAATTTGTATCTTTAATGGATGGTTTAAGCATAATTATATGAACATAGTAGATCTTGCCATGAACTCTAATACTTTAAACATTTCTTTTTTCAACCAACAGCCACTTCGATTCCGATGATGTACCTTCAAAGCAATTCAATAAAAGTTTTCGAAGCTTTGGCACTGATCTACATAAATATGCAATTAAATCCCTACGGGAAATGTATAGCAATGGTAGCTCGCATACAATTTTGACTGGTCTTTCGGAGCAATTCATATCCATAGTACACAGATATATTTCGCGTGCCGCCTATTGGGGACTCTTGGTCAGTCAAGCATCTGATAGCATTACGATTAGGTATATGGATATTTAAAAAAAATTGCATTTATATTTTTATTTTTATATAAAAAAGAAACAAACAAGAAAAAATAATGTAATACTTTTTGTTCTTTATTTACCTACAGAGTAATAAACGATAGTGGTTATGAAAAACATAGGTATGAAGTTTTTCAATTTGAAATAACAAATTCTTATGCAACTGAAAATTTGTTGTAAGTTGGTTGAATTTAAATTTTAAAGTATGGCTGGTAAAATATTATTCTCGAAGGATTATTTGTTGAATTGATGGTGATATACTTTTTTGTGTGTTAGGTTACTTTACTACTAATTATTATTTTTGTTTTTTATTAAATGTAGCTGATGTTCGTTTGTTTGATTTTTCTATAATTGAACATAATCGGTTGCACGTTGGCAGACAGCTAGCCGTTTCAACTAGTAGTCCGGGAGCCGACCGTAAGAGTATCTGTCTCATCGCGGCCACGCAGAAAAAAGATGCCAACTTATAGCTTTAGTCCAAACATTTACAAAACTGCTGATCGGACAAGTTTTATCTGGTCTCAATGGTTAGAAAATGCACTTTTCAGGTTGTATTTGCGGGTAATTGTACCTATAATATAATATAAGCAACTTATATAAATGGGGTATCAAATGAAATCTAAGACTGTCCTCTACACGATATCAATGTCCGAACAGACATTTTTTTTGTTGCTGCCACGAGTCCGACCACTTTTTGAAATTAGATATTTTTTGAATACTTGGATAAAAATGAAAAAAAGTGTTGAAGGCCACTTTCTTTGCTATTTGATATGATTTTACTCAGTTTTCTTTGATGTTAGCGCCAATGTAAAAAAAGAACAGCTTTTATAAAAATGGTCGGATTCCTCGCAGCAGCCAAGAAGTTTGTCCGACCATTGGTATCGTGTAGAGGACAGTCTTAATTTTCGTTCATATAAGTTGCTTTTATTTTAGATATACATTTAGCCAAAAATTCTACCTGAAAAGTGCGATTTCTAACCGTTGCGACCTAGTCAAAACTTGTCCGACTAGTAGTTTTGTAAATTTTTGGACTAAAGCTATCAGTTGGCATCCTTTTATATGGGTGGCCGCGATGAGATAGGTAATCTTATGGTCGGCTTCCTGACTATAAAAGATACAATTGGGTTTCATCTTTATCAGCTCTGAAAATTCTTTTAACCTCAGGACTACGGGCATTATTATAATATGCACTGACGATGACATGACGACGTATTGCTTTAATTTCTATGATTAATGTTATTTTCGTGTGAGCATTTATAAACCAATTACAAACTCTTTAAACTGTCGATTGGCTTCCCGTAGTATTGAGTTTTTCGAAACACGCGCTTCAGAATCTTCAGTTTTTTTTTTTGGTATGAAGATTGCCACGATTCACGTTTGCGTATAGAAGAGCTATCATAATTTCCATCACCAGAATCCAGTCATTTTATGTCTTCAGAATCTTCCGCACTTGATATTGAATTACACTTTCTTGGAACCTCCTTTTAAAGTTATTTTCCAATTCATTTCTCAAGGGTGATAAAATATTTATGAATTGGGACCATACTGACCCCTTGACTCTAGAGCATGTTTATGGTATATTCTCGAGTCTCCTTCGCTTCGAAGCCCATTACAAAACGATAAAATCCTGCAAGACTAGAACATTTTTTTGTATGAGTCCAGATCCACAACCTCTACTACTTGTACTACTACCAAAGTTACTTCATATGGCTGATTTGGTCTCCACTAAAATGGATTTTCACTCATATTGTTGCCGCTGCCACCTTATTCGATTTGACTTTGGATATACCTACACAAGTAAAGTTTATATTCTTTTATTTTTATGCGTTTTTATATTTGTTTTTTTTTTCCAAATCCAAACAAATAATTTCTCAACTAAATAGTTTTGAAACAAAAAACATATGCTTGTGACAGCTGTCAACAAGTTATAGGAGTTTATAGGAAGTAAAAAAGAGTAACCACCGTGTACTCTTTCATACATTCATATTGTGGAGTATATCTAACTCCCTCTACTTTTCTTGATTCTTGAGATCAAGATACATGTAAATCCACCATTACTTGTTTAAGTTAAGTGTGGTACACATTAGCTGTGTTTTTTTTCCTAAGCCCCGATGTCGTTTTTTTCATCCGATTCCCCCGGGCTTGCAAAAAAAACACACCTATTATCAAACCTGAGTGTCACCCCTGTTGTATATCAAACCTGCGTGAAAAGTTTCGCGTACACACTTATCAATTCTGTTGGGCGTCAGGCAAAGCAATTCCACTACTCTCAGAAAATTGTTTTGTTTTTATTTCAAGGCTATTTCCGCCCGAACCGTGTTAATTCTTTTTTTTTACATCACACACACTAGCTTTTTCTTATTTTGTTTGCCTTTTTTCCACTAATTCACTATAATAATTCGTGTTTTGTTCCGTGTATGACGGCTCATGAATGAAATTTTCTACACGTCATCGATCAACCAGTTAACAACTCGAGGGTTGTCGGGCAGTATTAAAAAATTTTGTGAGCAGCAGCTGTGAGTGTCAACCCATCATTCAGAGTGTACACTTATCAGTTCAGTTTGATATCCAGCACGGGTGTCACTCACGTTTAATAATGTGTACCACGCTTTACTGATAACTTCACTCATCCTGAATTTTTAATTTTCGAATAAAATGCTAACGCTGCGGCTCCATTGGCAATATTTGAGGCGATGGCAATTGGAATAGGAATGGCAATTTATTGCTTGGGTGGGCATTTTCATTGCCAGGCAATTTCAATTATAAAATGTGTGCATAGAAATATTTGACTGCAAATGCACTCAAATGCTGTTCAAATCCCCTGTTTTAATTAAATTTAATTTTAATTCACTATATTTTGTCATGTGCGTTCTCATATTCTACGATTTAATTGAAAAAATCAATAAAGAAGCCATTGACAACTACGGGGAACCCCATTTTTACTCAATTTATTGCCTTGACGATGGAAATCAATAATTGCCTCTCATCTTCTAGGCAATATTGCCATTTCCATTGACAAAGCGTCTCCATTTGCAATATTAAAAGCAATCCTCGCGTTCCAATGTTTATTCGCTATGCTATCTAGTTATCCCAAAAATTTTGAGATAACAGGTCTGTTTCTTTACTCGCCCGCGGGATCCCAAAGTATCCCAAATCTACCCAAAACGTGTTTCTTTACTATTTTCTGGCACGAAAATGCCAGAGCTTTTGACTTTTTTTCATTTCCCCTCCAGCAAGAATCTACCCGAACATTTTAGTTACTGCACTTTCTTGCTTGTCAAATAAGAAATCAGCTGATCGAAAAATTTGAAATTTAATTTTTCAATAAGCGTACATAAAATGGTTTGATTTAATTAAATTAAATGAAAATGATACAATAGAGGCAAATATAAAGTAAAATGTTTCTCTTTGTTCTTTTAATAGAGCCCAACATGATCAATGCATGTAAAAATAATTGAAATTGTATAATTTTGTATGCGGTCGAGCCAACCAGCAATGAAGTTAAGTAGGTAATATAAACCGCAGCAAACCAGAAACATCCCAAATGCGTTTCTTTACTTTTTGTTTCTGGTTAAACATTACAACAACAACACCAGAAAGCTCAATCCCAAACTTTTTCCCGAACTTTTTCCCAAACTTTATCCCAAAAGTAAAGAAACAGACCTAACTTGAGTTGTTGTTGGGTCAGCGGTCATCAGCTGTTTTTTAACAAGGGATTACAACAACACAAAGCTATCCGGATAACTGAGAATAACCATCGGAACGTGCCCAATAGCAATGAGTGAGGCAATTTATTGCCTCAAATATTGCCAATGGAGCCGCTGGGTAAGACAGCTGACTTTCGACTGAAAATTCAGATTTTTTTTATCAACATAATAAAATTGCTGAGTTTTCATATCTGAATTTTCAGATTTTGCGGTGAATGCGCCCAGTGTTTGACATGTAGGGGGGTTCACATGGACCAACATTGCTTATAAAAATGAAATAAAATGATACACCATTAATTTGAGATTACAAATCTAAAATTTTTTAAAATTTATTTATTATTAAAAAAAAACTTTGGCTTTATGCTACATTTCCACCTAACGCTAATCTGAGATTTAATAAGATTTACCTCAAATCTTCTTTAAATCTTGAAGATTTACCATACAAATATATTTCATAAATCTTGGAGATTAGAAATTAATCTTGTTGAATCTTCCTAGGAGAAATAGTTTTACAAATCGAACTAACCTTTTTTAACATGATGTATTAACATTGTATATCCAATCTATAGTATTCTCATGAAACACGATTTTGTAGGAAGACATTTGGTCGATAGGTTCGCTGTGATCGCCTTACCGAGATCCCTTAACAAAAATTAGTATTACATTTGGACGCATAGATGGCCACGAGCTTTTTTTCTTCATGAGAATACTATAGAATTTATATACAATGGTATTAATAAAAAACTGGTATCCGCTCCCTAACACACGTGTTAACTGGCACACGGAAAGACAACTTCATGGTATAAAAATACAAGGTATGTTGTATATGAGATGAAGGGTCGCCATATTTTGTTTTGTGTGACGTCATAGCGAGTGTTCACCAACACATAGCTTTAAAAAATAAATTATTTATTGTTTTACTTGAAATTTAACAAAACATAACTTCAAAACATAAATAATCTTTTGTTTTACTTTGAGTTTTAATAGCAAATTGCTTCAAAATATAAACAATTTGTGTTTACTTTCTTTGCCATAAATGACAAACAATTGAGATCATTCATTCGCAATTACGTCACGAGTCAACTGCCTGAGCTGTCAAGCATACCTTGTTATTCTTATACCATGAGACAACTTGACCGCTTGATAACTTTTCTTATTAAAAAAGATATGATATCTTTCCAGTATTTATCACTTCACCAAATTCACCACTTCATCAAATTATGGTGATTTTCTAATACATGTGTCCATGCATGCACTGCCTTACGAAGTGTATACTGGTAGTAGTAAACGGTGCTATCATACGCGTGCGTGTATGTGTTAAGAAGTTATCCGTTCATTATATGTGGAATCTGGCTAGTTAAAGTTATCCGTACGTTAACACACGTCACAGACTATTACGCATTTGTTAATAAGAATTACTAGTTAACAAATGTATAAACGCTAGCACGTTGTTATCCGCCGTTTATTAATATGGGGGTCCATGTATAATGAACGGATAACTTCTTAGCACATACACGCACGCGTATGATAGACCTCTATTACACGATGATTCTTTGCGTCTGACTCTTTTCGAATTTTCATGAGTGCGAAGGAGAAAAAACATCGGATTTCACCTTCGCACTCATTGGATTTTGACAAGAGTCAGACGCAAAGAATCATCGTGTAATAGGGGACATAGCACCGTTTACTACTACCAGTATACACTTCGTAAGGCAGTGCATGCATGTGACATATGTACTAGAAAATCACCATAGTTTGATGAAGTGGTGAATTTGGTGAAGTGATAAACACTGGAAAGATATCTAGGCCTATTCGGCGTGATCTTTTATTCTGCTATTCTGTTATTCTGCTATGAATTTCCATACAAAAGTTTAAGCTGTCAAAATATCTTTTATGAATTATAATTTTGGTATTCGGCATGCTAAATCTGTTATTAAATCTGCTAAGAAATCTGTTATGAACTGCCAAAACTTTCGAACTCATAACAGAATCTTTTACAAATCGCATTTTTGGTATTCAGCATGTCAAAATCTGTTATCAAATCTGCTATAAATCATAAAAGAACAAAAGACAAACTTCTTTGACTTTTATCATAAAAGATTTCAATGAGAACACAGTTGTATCAAGTAAAATTGGATATTTCGTCAACGAAATGTTCTTAAAAGGAGACAAATGTAGGAAAACATATTAAAAAATAGTTTTATAAACAAATAAGCAAATTAAAATAACACTATCTTTGTAGAAGAATGCGCAGGACACATGAAAGCTCGCTGCATTAGATCAACAAGCTCCATCGACTATAAGAGGAGTCTGTTGAATGTCCCTAACAGCCCCAGTATGTTTAGCTATTACACGGAAACGCCGTTCAAATCACCTTACAGAAAGAATAGAGTGCTTACGACTATTCGCAGATCAGATGACAAAGCGGAAGCGCCAAGAAACGACGATCGATCAAAAACAACTTAATTAAATATATTTCTATTTTATTTATTTGAGCTACAACAAAGCACTGAATAAAACACTATACAACTGAGAATTATTCTTGTAAGATCACTTTTGGCCTTCTGGGAGTTGTATTCCATTAACGAACATCAACATCATCCAACCTTATATCCTGGCCTGTTAGTGGTTTCTCCTAATCTTGAGATTTCTACGGTGTTAAGGATAAGACTCTTTTAAGTTGCAACACAGAAAAAATAAATGAAAATACAATTTGCCCATTTTCTTTTTCAACGAAATTCACAACAGAACAGCTGATTATGACAACAGATTTTAGGTCTGTTCGTTAACTGATTTCGTTTTCGAAGTTTCATAACAGAGTTTTATAAAAGTTCGAACACCTGAATAGGAATCATAAAAGATCTTTTATGCGGAAAATCTTTTATGATTCATAGCAGAAAATTCATAGCAGAATAACAGATGTGGCAGAATAGGGCTAATGATTAGGCCTATTCTGCCACATCTGTTATTCTGCTATGAATTTTCTGTTATGAATCATAAAAGATTTTCCGCATAAAAGATCTTTTATGATTCCTATTCAGGTGTTCGAACTTTTATAAAACTCTGTTTATAAAAATGAAATCAGTTAGTGAACAGACCTAAAATCTGTTGTCATAATCAGCTGTTCTGTTATGAATTTCATTGAAGAAAAAAAATGGGCAAACATATTTTCATTTTTATTTTCTGTGTTGCGGCTAAAAAGAGACTTATCCCTGCACCATAGGAGTCTAGAGATTAGGAGAAACCACCAACAGCCAGGAAATAAAGTTAGATGATGGTGCCGTTGGAGTGGATCTAATTTCGTTGATCAAATACAACTTCCAGAAGCGTTTTTTCAAGAGGAATATTCTGGGCAGTTTAGTGTTTAGTTCAGTGTTTAATTGAAGCTTGATTTAATAAAACAGAAATAATTTGTAACTAAGTTTTTTTTTTTTGTGGCGAGGGCTGTCCTGATGACGATTTTCGTTTCTCGGCGTTTCCACCTTGTCATGCTATATCTTCTGCGAATAGTCATTGCAAGGACTCGATTGTTTTTTTTCAAGGTGATTTGAACGGCGTTTTCGTGTAATAGCATAACACACTGAGGCTATTAGGACATTCAACAGACTCCGCTTAGCCGATGGCGCTTGTTGATCTAATTGCAGTGAGCTTTCCTGTGTTCTGCGATTTCTTCTACAAAAATTATTTTATTTTAAATTGCTTATTTGTTCATAAAACTATTGTTTTAATATAATTTTCTCACATTTGTCTCCTTTTAAAACATTTTGTTATAGAAATATCCATTTTTACTTGATATACCTGTGTTCTTATTGAAATCTTTTATGATAAAAGTCACAAATGTTTGTCTTTTATTCTTTTATGATTTATAGCAGATTTGATAACAGATTTTGGCATGCTGAATACCAAAAATGCGATTTGTAAAAGATTTTCTTCTGAGTTCGAAAGTTTGACAGATCATAACAGATTTCCTAGCAGATAAATAACAGATTGAGCATGCCGAATACCAAAATCATAATTCATAAAAGATTTTTTGACAGCTTAAATTTTTGTATAGAAATTTATAGCAGAATAACAGAATAGCAGAATAAAAGATCACGCCGAATAGGCCCACATATCTTTTTTAATAAGAAAAGTTTTCAAGCGGACAAGTTGTCTATCCGTGTGCCAGTTAAAGGCCCCGACCCATAGAATCCGTTGCGTCCGTTGTGGCGACGCATTCAACTGACAGCTCGATAAAATACATGTTTTCTTACGGGAACTGGCCCAATAGCAACGCAAGCGTTGGACGCAACGGACAGAGTAGCCGAACTTTTAACTTTTTCTCTCCGGCAGATGCGTTGACAGCAACTTTTTTTGTGTGTGTTTGAATTTTAAGTGGTTGTTATGTGTGTGTGTGTTTGAATTTCAAGTGGTTGTTATGTGTGTGAGTTTGAATTTCAAGTGGTTATGAGTGTGTGTTTCAATTTCAACTGGTTATTATGTGAACGTCAACGCATTCATTGGGCTATCCGTCGCATCCGGCAACATCAATGGCTCCGTCGCCGCAACGGATTCTATGGGCTGGGCCCTTAACACGTGTGTTAGGGAGCGGATACCAGTTTTTTTATTAATACTGCTGTAACTATCTATCTATATGTGATCTATAAAAAATGTAACAATGTATGTAATGTAAGCTTTTGTAATAAAGAGATTTTGCTGTCAGTCGTGTTGCTGATGATGGCTGGTAGACCGGCCGAAATGCATCTAAAGCCAAAGTTTTTTTTGAATAAATAAATACATTTTAAAAAATTTTAAATTTGTAATCCAAATTAATGGTGCATCATTTTATTTAATTTTTATATGTTTGAGAGTTAACGTGATTCCGAAATAATAATTAAACAACATTGCTTGACAACATGGCTTGATTTGATCATTTGAACGCAAGAAAAAACCGCTTGACAGCCAATTAAGACTATTCTGCCACATCTTTTATTCTGCTATGAATTTTCTGTTATGAACCATAAAAGATTTTCAACATAAAAGATCTTTTATAATTGGTATTCAGCAGTTCGATCTTTTATGCATTTCTGTTATGAAACTTCGAAAACGAAATTTGTTACCAAACAGACCTAAAATCTGTTGTCAAAATCAGCTGATCTGCTATGAATAAAAATTTCGTTTGACAAAATAATAAAATTGCCCAACTTTTATTTACGCATTTAATTTGTTACTATTTAACCTTTGCCTGTATTTGAAATGGAATTGATGTATTAAAGGCACGCGTAAATTCTGCAATTTGTAAATTAGATAATTCAAAGTGACTAAAAGATTAAAGTGACTACTTTTTTAACTTATCTATATGTAGTTCCTTCCAGTGATCTATGTTTTCGTCTTCAAATTCTGTTTGTTTTTATTTTCTTATTTTTTGTTAAAATAATATGTATTTCAATTTATAAATAAAACGATTCGTCTGAAAAATAGTTGACCAACATTTGTTTGCATTTATTTTTTTTAATGTCAAATTCCTTTCAACCATTGGAGATCGATTTTTTTTTTGGGTTGAAAAGAATTTGTAAAAAAAATCAAGTTTTTTATGTGATTGTGTGCGATGACCATTGACATAAATTTTGAGGCAAAAGTAAACAATTAATGGGCATACAAATACTCAAAAGTGCATTCCGATTTACGCGTCATTTAATACGATTAAAAAAAATATATTTCCGGGAATAGTAGCAGAAATAGACAAAAATTGTTGTGCGTCCATTAAAGTTAAAAAAAAAATCCAAAATCCATAAAAAAAAACACATTAAATGAGGAACACCTCGGCGAGCGCGCATCATAACATCAATCGACTTTGGACACTTGAAATCGAAGTTCATTGATATTTTTATCACTTCTTATTAGTTATACACTGCCATTTGATGAATTAAGATCTTTTGAGAGATATATTTGTTTTTAATTTATTTAAACGAACGAGAAACACTTTTGAGTATTTGTTAAACACCGCAGAACAAAATGTCTGATCCTTTACTTCGGGTTTCTGTGATTTTTAGTCCAAACTTGTGTCAAAATATTTTTTTTATATTAATCACAGAAATTCAAAGTAAAGGAACAGACCTAAAACTTTCAACTCCAGAGAAATGTCAAATCTTACTAGTGTGTGTGAAAGTTTGTGTAAATCCTGCTAAAAACGAAAGATTTGATTTGTTTAGAAAAATTGATCTTTTCTTCTAAACAAATCGATTTTTTTCTAAACAGAATAGATTTTTTTTGTTGTAAGGAATTTAACATAAGATTTAACGTGTTTGAAACCAAATTATTATTCTTGTGGCTCGCGTGAATTGTTGCATTCGAATTATTTCCTTAAATGTATCCAATTTGAGAAGCTGTATGAGATGTTAATCAGGAACATGAAGAGGATTACTTTTTTATCTTGGTTCCATTAAATGTTCTGTGCTTTCATAAACAAAAATAATTTTATTTCAATTTTCTTATTTGTTGTATAATATATGTACATACATATGCACATACAAACATACGTACTTCTATATATTTTCTTACATTTCTCACCTTTTAAAAACATTTGTTTGACGAAATAAAATATAAATTTTCCATTTTTACTGCGTACTGTTGAAATCTTTTATGATAAAAGTCAGAAAAGTTTATCTCTTGTTCTTTTATGATCTATAACAGATTTAAAACAGATCTTGGCATGTTGAATACCAAAAGAGCTATTCATAAAAGATTTTTTCGAAAATTTGACAGGTCATAACAGATTTCTTAGCAGAAATCTGTACCTACGTTCTGTAACTCTCGCATCGAAAAAACAGGTCGAGAAACGATGAAAGTTGAAACAAAATTAGGCCTATTCTGCCAATTCTGTTATTCTGCTATGAATTTTCTGTTATCAACCATAAAAGATTTTCACCATAAAAGATCTTTTATAATTGGTATTCAGGAGTTCGATATTTTATAAATTTCTGTTATGAAACTTCGAAAACGAAATCTGTTACCAAACAGGCCTAAAATCTGTTGTCATAAGGCGTTTTCCTTTGGAGGTGGCGAAGTACTTGCAAGTACTTTGCCAGCTTTTTTCAATGGAACACATCAAACTGCTTTCGCATGTAAAATGTATCTACTCGCGCATGAGAGCATGTGCAGTTGGTAGTACTAGATTAGGGTTTTCATCTACTCGTAAGTACTTCGCCACCTCCAAAGGAAAACGGCTATAATCAGCTGATCTGTTATGATAAAAGTTTTCGTCTGGCAAATAACAAAATGGGCCAACAATTCATTTACATTTATTATTTTATTATTTAACCTGTTTGATGTATTTGAAACGGAATTGTTATATTTGTGGCACGCGTATATATTTCAATTTGTAAATTAGAGTTCAAAGTGATTAGATAATCAAAGTGACTACTTTTTCTTAGCTTATAGTTGTGCCCTGTGCTTTTCTCTTCAAAATTGTTTTGTTTTTATTTTCTTGTTTGTTTAAATAATATGTACCTATTTGAATTTATAAATAAAATACTTTGTTTGAAAAATATTAAAATGGTTGACCAACATTTGTTTGCATTTATTTTTTAAGATTTAACATAATTTGAAAATAAATTGTTGTTTGTCGTCAGGGCCGGCCCGAGTAAAATTAGCGCCCTGCGCATACTTTATCATTACCGCCCATCAATTGCGGTCAATTGTGGAAGAAATCATATCCTCATTTTACCCAAGGGGTTGACTTTGCAATGCTTTTTTTTATTTAACACTTTTTTGTCCCTACTTACTCTCTTAACTATGTTGGTGCCTAGGTTGTAGATGGACACGACACTTTTGTAAATACATAATAAAAACTGAATTTGTTCGAACTATGTAAGAACCACTTCAATGTTCATTAAAATATACAAAAAGATTTTATACTTCAGATTTATATTCAGCCTTTAGCAAAAACGTAAACACGCTAGACGTTATATAAGCTAATTACTACTGGACTCCGACTCTGCGCATAGCAGATCTACATGTGAGGCGATGAGAACCAAAACTCGCCATATCCTTTCCAGAAAAACTCGTCACAGCCAGATTTAATTTTTAAATAACTTTTTTACGAAACTTTTTATATAATTTTCCTTTAAACCATAACAAAAAGATTTAAAAATCTATGATTAGATATAAAAAATGATTTGCTAAGTACTCTCAATTTAAAGTTATTAAACAATTAAATTTGGTCATGGAGAGTTTTTCTGACATGGATATGGCGAGTTTTGGTTCTCATCACCTCATATATACTCTCAATATAGATTCTTTTCCCTTTCTTTTGTTTTGAGTTTTTTAGTTTGACTACAATAAGAACACTGGCACACAAATAATGAAATTAGATAAGTCAAAAATCCTTTTTTCTTAATGAAAATAATGCCTGGCAACAGCAAAAAAATAGAGAAAAAGAGAAATTGAATAAACAAGATTCCCTCATTAACGACAAACATCATCATAATCATAAATCATCGCATGATCATCATTCATTATTTTCATGTTTCAATCTTTTGTCTCAACACACAATAAGACAGTGCTACAATTTCATATTTGACTCATCGATAGAAGCCAATGCCAAACTAAAACATAAGAAACGCTTAACCAGAAGAGTTTAATTCATAGACGCAAATTTTTAATTTGCGCGCTGCTATGTCAATGAGTATGAATTTTTCATCTAAGAATTTCTGTTAGATTAACATTTCTGTCTTCGATTTCATATAGAAAAACTGTTATCGTGCGCATGCTATCACCATGCTGGCTGTAGTGTTAACTCTCTGTATTTGCAGTTGAAGAATTTTGTTTTTTGTTGCATAGCTTAGGGGTGGGTTTGGGTTATGAAAATAAAATAAATGCCTTCACTCACACACACGATGGTGAGTGAGCTGAGAATAACGTCGACAGTTTGAAAAAGAGAAAAATAACAAATAGGTAGGTATCTGTTGGTAAAGGCGAACAAAATCGGGCACTTTTCAAAGATTTTGTGATGTAGTTTTTTGTTACTGTGGGTGAGAATAGGAAGATAGACATCGACTCATTTTTGGAATAGTAGATAGATATGTGGCGGTATTTACACTTGTTGATAATATCACTTTATATTTTAGTATATTCATAAAAATATCGTATTTTGTTTTTAATGTTATCTGTTTGTTTTCTAAATATTGTTTCATAATTTTTATTATTCGAACTTAGTTACTAAAAGTAACACGTTTCATTTTGTTAATTTTTTAATTTTATAATAAAACGTTTTTTATTAATTTTATTGGTTTCATTTATTAAAGTTTTAATTCAAGAAACCAAATTGGTGACCCCGACGTGATGGCCAACGAAAACAACAATCAACAAATGGATGTAGCAGCTAATTATTACGCTCGCCTTCAAATGCCTCCATTTAGCGAATCAGACGTTGATAATTGGTTTTACCTACTGGAATTTTATTTTCGAGCCTCAGGAATTGGGCAAGATGGAAGGAAATTCGACACCGTATGCTCACAACTGCCACCAGGTCGCATAACTGAACTACGACCAATAATTGACGCTGCACCAAACCAAGAAAAATACGAATATATACGAACTAATTTGACCAGCTATTTTGCAGATAGCCAACAAAAACGGCTTCGTCGTGTATTACATGATATGCCTCTTGGCGATAAGAAGCCTAGTCAACTTTATTACGAGATGGCTCAAGCTACAAAAGGAACTCTAAGCGAACAGGTTCTCATTGATTTGTGGGCTTCACGCCTTCCTCCTTCTGTTCAAACCGCAGCCATCATGGTAAAAGGTTCAGTAGCCGAAAAAACGCAGATTGCTGATACCATAATGGAGAGTGTCGAACTCCGTCAGCTAAATGCCTTAGCTTCTGAAAATCCCACAATAACGAACACCAACTCTAAAAGCACGGATGAAGTCTCCTCGGCCTCATCCCAAGTCGATCACCTTATTTCGGAATTTTCCAAAATATTAGCCAATAAAAAACAAAGACGTCCTTCTCAACAACCACGCAATCGTACACCATCAAGTATACTCAACTCTCGAACATCAAGCCAGCGAAGACGAGATGCCTCAATTGAGCAGTTTGATGATTGTTTTTTTCATCGCACCTTTGGCAACAAAGCCGTAAATTGTCGTCCACCATGCAGATTTCGCCATTCTTCGAAAACTGTTTTACAATCATACCAGCAATGACTCAAATTTCCTGAAGCAACACGACGACAATCGTCAGCCTCAATCAGCCGATTACGCATACACGAGCAAACAACCAACACACCGTTTCTTATCGACACTGGTGCTGAAGTATCCTGTTTACCACCATTCACTTCATTGAAAAATCTCCGCCCAACTTCAATGCAACTATTTGCCGTCAATGGTTCTCCAATAAAGGTATACGGAGAAGTCACGCATGAACTGAATCTTGGTCTTCGCCGCCCATACGTTTGGACATTTATTGTTGCTGATGTTACCTCTCATATTATTGGTGCAGACTTCTTGCATCATCATGATTTAATGGTTGACGTTAAGAGATCCCGTCTAGTTGACTCTCGAACAAACGCAATTTCGAAGTCCCTCTCAGCAATCTCAAGCCATGTACCCTCTCCACAACTTATCGACCGAAACGCTCCATTCGCTAACATAATATTGGCATTTCCCAACATAACCCGGCTTGCACCACCCGGAGCATCTACAAACTCAAAGGCATTACATTATATAGAGACGAATGGCCCACCTTGTTCAGCTAGAGCTCGCCGTTTACCACCGGACAAGCTTCATGCTGCCAAAAAGGAATTTGAATTACTCATGCGCGCCGGAATATGTCGCCCTTCAAAATCAAATTGGTCTAGTCCTCTCCATATGGTTCAAAAGCCAGATGGTTCATGGCGGCCTTGTGGAGACTATAGGGGCCTAAATGCAATAACGTTGCCGGATCGATATCCACTACCGTACCTACATGACTTTACCAACATCCTGCGTGGTAAGAAATTGTTTTCAAAAATTGATTTACAAAAAGCATTCCATCAGGTACCCATTAATCCAGATGACGTTCACAAGACCGCCATCATAACGCCATTTGGATTATTCGAGTTTACACACATGACATTTGGGCTTTGCAACGCAGCACAAACTCTTCAACGCTTAGTTCATGAAGTTCTACGTGGACTTGAATATGTATTTTCTTACATGGATGATATATGTGTCGCTTCAACGAATACCGAAGAACACCACGAACACCTTTTAGAAGTTTTCAAAAGGCTCTCCAATCACAATTTAGCTATAAATGTCGCAAAGTGTGTTTTTGGACAATCCAAATTAGAATTTCTTGGCCACCTCATCACGCAACATGGAATAGCCCCACTTCCATCTCGAGTTGAAGCAATACAACGGATTAAACGCCCAGAAAATGTAAAACAGCTCAAGGGTTTTATAGCAACAATTAATTTTTACAGAAAATTCATTCCACATGCCGTAATTACTCAAATTCCATTGTTGGAAATGGCTCCGGATAACAAGAAAAATGATAAAACTCCTCTGAATTGGACCGACTCAACAATCAAAGCGTTTGATGACTGCCGAAATCTATTAGCTCATGCAGTACATTTGTCACATCCCGTGCCAAACGCGGAACTCATCCTTATCACTGACGCATCAAATATAGCTGCAGGCGCAGCCCTACATCAACTTGTTGACAATGTAGCTGAACCACTTGGATTTTTTTCTAAAAAGTTTTCTTCTACACAGCAACTCTACTCTACCTATGATCGAGAGCTTACTGCATTGTATTTATCGGTACAACATTTTCGAGACCTCCTTGAGGGTCGAACATTTCATATTCAAACAGATCATAAGCCGCTAATTTTTGCTTTTCGCCAACGCCCTGAAAAATCATCTGCTTGGCAAACAAACTATTTGTCATTTATCAGCGAGTTTACCACTGACATCCGGCATATAAAAGGTGAAGATAACCACGCTGCAGACATGCTATCACGGATTGACTCTTTGAGTGCAAAGGAAGACTTATACACCAAATTGGCAATGTCACAAGAATCGGACGCTGAACTCCAGCAATTGCTCTCAGGTAATCATTCGCATTCACTTCAACTTAAATCGTTTTCATTCCTGAAGACATCAAAACCTATTTATTGCGATGTATCACACAATCTAATTCGTCCTTTCATCACAAAAAATTTACGCCAGGCGTTTTTTGATGCTACTCATAACCTTTCACACCCAGGCCGTCGTGCATCAGCACGCCTTATGGCCGAACGCTTCGTCTGGCCAAACATACGTCAGCAATGCTCAAACCTTGCGAAACTATGCATAGCTTGTCAACGAACTAAGGTACATCGTCATACAAAATCGGAGCTCCAGCACTTCCCAATGCCAGATCAACGCTTTTCCAGCATAAACATCGATATTATAGGACCTTTTCCACCTTCAAACGGCTATCGTTACCTGCTTACTGTCATAGACCGATTTACAAGATGGCCAGAAGCGTTTCCGATGGTGGACATGACTGCGATGAATTGCGCAAGCGCTTTAATAACTGGTTGGATTTCTCGTTTCGGAACTCCATCGCAAATCACTTCCGACCAGGGAAGACAATTCACTTCATCAATTTTTTCCGAGCTGTGCAAATGCTTAGGAACGAACCACACAATGACAACCTCCTACCACCCACAGTCAAATGGAATTGTGGAGCGTTTCCATCGAACTCTGAAAGCGGCAATTAACTGTGGCGATTCCACTGATCTCTATATATAACTGGATAGTGTATTCCATAGAAAGTATAACAGTTTTTTTGACTCCAATTGAAGATGACATTTGCTAGGCATTCTCACTTTTTGACGTCTACTGAGCACAAAAAAAAAGTAATTTGAAGTGAGATTTTTATTTGTACAAAAACAGAATATTTTGTTTATTTTTTTTAAGTTCTGTCGGAATGTGAACGAAACTCCTGTGCAGCTCTTCAAATTCTCGAGAAGTGTGGTTTGCAGATGTCTAACGCGCCCCGGGAAGTAGTGGTCAGTTTGAGGAGGAACATACATTTCTTCGCCAGGAAAAAAATTTCGACCGGGGTACAGGCTGACAAATGCCACCAACAATCTACGGAACTGGCTGGTGATTTACTGCCCAAGCGACAACTGCGTTGCAAAGAGCTTATTGGATCTTATGGAGATGAATGCTAACACCATGGGTATCAACGTCCAGTTTGCCCTGCAAAATGGCCGCATTGAGTCGTATGTAGGGTGTTTGCGAGAGAACATTCGCCAAGGAGCTCAGACTGTCGTTTGGCTGGGGGAGATGTCATCACCTGGGACCTTCGTAGGACATGGTTAGTCTATCTTATTTTTGTTCTAGATATCGTTAGATGCTAAGCAATGTTTTATTTCATTTTAGTGGACCAGCTGATATTAAACAAATCTACGAATACGGAGGACGTACTGTGAGATTTTTGCCCAACAGTGAAGTTGTCTATGCCAGTATTGGTCGACCCGACATAACTCTAAAGGTATACATAGCTAAATCAACTGTTCCACTTATTGAATCGTCCCTTAAATTATATGGTGGAATGTCGATGTCAAGAATTAAATAAGTTTTTGCTGAGAAAATGTGTTTTTATTTAAGAGAATGTGGAGACTTCTAAGATCCCAGAAATATAAAAAAATGTTTTATTGTTAAGTTTTTCATTGATCTAATAATGTATTAATAAAATTCTATTCTGTAACATATCTAATTGTGGTTTTTTTTTTAATTTTCTTGGCTTATGTTTTAGGGCTGCTGAATCCTTGATATTGATAGATAAACCAAGCTCCCATTTCCAAACTATTTGCTTTATTTGAATGATTGGAACGCATTTAAGTCTCTTTTTAAGTATTCTAACTAGAATCAAAAACCATTTTCAATTCGAAAAAGGATTTAAAAAAATTTGCATATAAAAGTAGTATCATCATTTTTCCACCTTCAAAAAACTCATGAAATGTGTTTTGTATGCAAATTTTTCGAAATATAAGTTTGAATTGAAAATGGGTTTAAAAACCATTTAAAGGACTTAAATTCAAACTCAGAAACGTTCCAATCATCCAAAAGGACCAAATATTTTGGAAATGAGAGCTTGGTCTATCCATCAATTTCAAGAAATTTCTAAAAATTCGTAGAAATTTCTTGATATTGGTAGAAAGACCAAGCTCCCATTTCCAAACTATTTGCTTTATTTCAATGATTGGAACGCATTTAAGTCTCTTTTTAAGTATTCTAACTAGAATCGAAAACCATTTTCAATTCGAAAAAGGATTTCAAGAAATTTGCATATAAAAGTAGTATCATCATTTTTCCACCTTCAAAAAACTCATGAAATGTGTTTTGTATGCAAATTTTTCGAAATATAAGTTTGAATTGAAAATGGTTTTAAAAACCATTTAAAGGACTTAAATTCAAACTCAGAAACGTTCCAAACATCCAAAAGGACCAAATATTTTGGAAATGAGAGCTTGGTCTATCTACCAATATCCAGAAATTTCTACGAATTTTTAGAAATTTCTTGAAATTGATGGATAGACCAAGCTCTCATTTCCAAAATATTTGGTACTTTTGGATGTTTGGAACGTTTCTGAGTTTGAATTTAAGTCCTTTAAATGGTTTTTAAAACCATTTTCAATTCAAACTTATATTTCGAAAAATTTGCATACAAAACACATTTCATGAGTTTTTTGAAGGTGGAAAAATGATGATACTACTTTTATATGCAAATTTCTTGAAATCCTTTTTCGAATTGAAAATGGTTTTCGATTCTAGTTAGAATACTTAAAAAGAGACTTAAATGCGTTCCAATCATTCAAATAAAGCAAATAGTTTGGAAATGGGAGCTTGGTCCTTCTACCAATATCAAGAAATTTCTACGAATTTTTGGAAATTTCTTGAAATTGATGGATAGACCAAGCTCTCATTTCCAAAATATTTGGTCCTTTTGGATGATTGGAACGTTTCTGAGTTTGAATTTAAGTCCTTTAAATGGTTTTTAAAACCATTTTCAATTCAAACTTATATTTCGAAAAATTTGCATACAAAACACATTTCATGAGTTTTTTGAAGGTAGAAAAATTATGATACTACTTTTATATGCAAATTTCTTGAAATCCTTTTTCGAATTGAAAATGGTTTTCGATTCTAGTTAGAATACTTAAAAAGAGACTTAAATGCGTTCCAATCATTCAAATAAAGCAAATAGTTTGGAAATGGGAGCTTGGTCTTTCTACCAATATCAAGAAATTTCTACGAATTTTTGGAAATTTCTTGAAATTGATGGATAGACCAAGCTCTCATTTCCAAAATATTTGGTCCTTTTGGATGATTGGAACGTTTCTGAGTTTGAATTTAAGTCCTTTAAATGGTTTTTAAAACCATTTTCAATTCAAACTTATATTTCGAAAAATTTGCATACAAAACACATTTCATGAGTTTTTTGAAGGTGGAAAAATGATGATACTACTTTTATATGCAAATTTCTTGAAATCCTTTTTCGAATTGAAAATGGTTTTCGATTCTAGTTAGAATACTTAAAAAGAGACTTAAATGCGTTCCAATCATTGAAATAAAGCAAATAGTTTGGAAATGGGAGCTTGGTCTTTCTACCAATATCAAGAAATTTCTACGAATTTTTAGAAATTTCTTGAAATTGATGGATAGACCAAGCTCTCATTTCCAAAATATTTGGTCCTTTTGGATGATTGGAACGTTTCTGAGTTTGAATTTAAGTCCTTTAAATGGTTTTTAAACCCATTTTCAATTCAAACTTATATTTCGAAAAATTTGCATACAAAACACATTTCATGAGTTTTTTGAAGGTGGAAAAATGATGATACTACTTTTATATGCAAATTTTTTTAAATCCTTTTTCGAATTGAAAATGGTTTTTGATTCTAGTTAGAATACTTAAAAAGAGACTTAAATGCGTTCCAATCATTCAAATAAAGCAAATAGTTTGGAAATGGGAGCTTGGTTTATCTATCAATATCAAGGATTCAGCAGCCCTAAAACATAAGCCAAGAAAATTAAAAAAAAAACCACAATTAGATATGTTACAGAATAGAATTTTATTAATACATTATTAGATCAATGAAAAACTTAACAATAAAACATTTTTTTATATTTCTGGGATCTTAGAAGTCTCCACATTCTCTTAAATAAAAACACATTTTCTCAGCAAAAACTTATTTAATTCTTGACATCGACATTCCACCATATAATTTAAGGGACGATTCAATAAGTGGAACAGTTGATTTAGCTATGTATACCTTTAGAGTTATGTCGGGTCGACCAATACTGGCATAGACAACTTCACTGTTGGGCAAAAATCTCACAGTACGTCCTCCGTATTCGTAGATTTGTTTAATATCAGCTGGTCCACTAAAATGAAATAAAACATTGCTTAGCATCTAACGATATCTAGAACAAAAATAAGATATACTAACCATGTCCTACGAAGGTCCCAGGTGATGAAATCTCCCCCAGCCAATGCCGTCATAAACAAACGATTGTGTAACGACCAGTCAGCACCCATTAGAGGAACATTCAGTGACTCCAAGGACATTATGTCTTGTTGAGAGCGGACGTTGTACAAATGTATTATTCCTTTCTTTTCGGCCACCAACACCTTGCCAGGTTCGTCTGGATGTCTGGATGCCAGCGCACTGACATACCAGCCTAAGACAGGCAGAAGGTTGTAACAGTTTCAAAGCTGTGAGCTGAACTCCAAATCTTACACGAATGATCGTCACTAACGGAGGCAAGGAACTCTTCGTCATGCTCCCAGGCCACATCGTTGACGTAATTCGTGTGTCCTTTAAGAATGAATTTGTAAAAAGCCATAAATTTGTTCGGAAAAGTTTACCACATGAGATGGATCAGTTTTAGTTCGCATTTTTAATAAAGTTTTAGAATTCTCTTGAATATTAATTTTAAACTCGGAAAAGTTAAACCTTTTTGTTTTTTCACTTTTTGACGTTTGAAGATGTCAGTTTTCACTTTTTATGTTATACTTTCATACAGTATAACAAAAAAAAATAGGCAACGTCACTTATAACAGTTCTTCAAATGGAGTCAACTTTTTTGTATGGATACGCTATCCAGTTATATATAGAGATCAGTGGGCGATTCTACTAATTGGGTAAAGCGTCTCCCTCTCATCCTTTTAGGAATTCGCTCAACCATTAAAGAAGACATAGGGGCAACGCCAGCAGAGATGGTATATGGCACAGTACTTCGTCTTCCAGCGGACTTGCTAGCACCTGCACGAGATAATCGGAACCAAACCGATTTTATCAAGGACCTTCGAATCATGATGGAAAAATCCAGACCCCAACAAACAGCATGGCACTCAATACAGCGTCCGTTCGTACATAAAGATCTAAGTTCATCATCACACGCATTTATCCGAAACGATTCAGTTAAAGCTTCAATAGTTCCACCGTACGAGGGACCCTTCAAAATAATTGAACGTCATGGCAAGTTTTTCACACTAGACGTCCGAGGACGAATCACCAAGATATCAATAGATAGATTAAAGCCTGCATATTTAGATGCCACCCAAGAGGATGACGAACATGTTTCAACTTCAAACGTACATCCACCGCCACAACGTTCATTACCTCAGTATTCCCGCACACGCTTCGGACGTCAAATACGACTTCCACAACGTTTCCTCTGAAGTGCAGTAAACTTCTGGGGGGCCTATGTGGCGGTATCTACACTTGTTGATAATATCACTTTATATTTTAGTATATTCATAAAAATATCGTATTTTGTTTTTAATGTTATCTGTTTGTTTTCTAAATATTGTTTCATAATTTTTATTATTCGAACTTAGTTACTAAAAGTAACACGTTTCATTTTGTTAATTTTTTAATTTTATAATAAAACGTTTTTTATTAATTTTATTGGTTTCATTTATTAAAATTTTAATTCAAGAAACCAAAGATATATGTATGTATGTATATTATAACTGTGTTTAAATTCAGAATAAACTGGTAGTTATATACTGGATATCACTATTGGTGTGAGAAATAAAAATTTAAAAAAGGAGGTAGGTATAGGTAGTGGTTGCGAGAAGTGGCTTTGTTAATGCCTGCTCAAGGCGCCCCTTGGGTTCAGCGCCCTGTGCATTTGCACTGCTTGCACGTATAGCTTGTCCGGCCCTGTTTGTCGTAGGTATTTGCTACTCGCGTAAATTGTTGCAATTTGCTTCTCATTTAAATTCCGTAAATTTGTCCAATTTGAGAAGCTGTATGAAGCATAGGTACATTGGGAACATCTAGGTATTACTTTTTGATCTTGGTTCATTCAAGTGTTCTGTGCTTTCATAAACAAAAAAAACTATGTTTCAATTTTCTTATTTGTTTATAATATACATATGCATTGTAGTGGACACCCACTTAGATTTTTGTAAAAGAAAAAGAAATGGGCATATGCCGCGCCAGAATAGTTGTCAGTGTACCTGTCTCAGTGTTCCTGTTCCCAAGAAATAGAAAAGAAAAGGAAGGATATGAACCTTGTGAAATTTGCTTTTTATTTAGCTTAAAGTAAACATACCTACCACTCCATCAGGACCTATACATAGAGGCAGGTACCGCAGATGGTTATAACTAAAGCAGTATAACTCTGTTGTAGAAGGGCGATATTCCCTGGACTCGACAACAGTCAACTTAAATTGACTGTTGGGAATGCCTTTTGGGGGTAATGCTACTGAAATCGTTAGCTGCTCCAAGCGATGTTGAGTAAAAGGTGAATGAAACCAATCCGCACGATCTCTGCCCCGCATAGTACCTGGGAGAAAAAAATAAAAGGGAATTAGTGGCGTTCTTCAAATGTAAAAATCCGGGACATCGGAATAGGCACAGGGGTTCACAAACCACCTGCTGCGCCTGACCCTAAACCGATGGCGAACAGATACTTACCTCGTCAGGAAGCTGCATCGTATTCCACGGCAATAGCGGAGGTTTTGTTTTGAGGTGGTAGACCGGGATGATTGGGTTCTTCCTTCAAGTAAGTGGCGTGGGCAACGAAGCTGTCGAAAGCCAGACACTGGGAGCGCGAGAGGGATTTGCGTGGCGGAAGCCCAGCGCTTTCAAAAAATCGTCGACTGGATGATTAGGATATTTGTATTTTTTATCCTCTAAATGAAAACAATTCCACAAACACGCGAAAATAAAACAGAAACTAAACTATACTCCCGAAATGCAAATTTGAGCCCGAACACGATGAGGACGCGATCAAAAATTGAATTTGCAAATGAAAATTGAGATAGGTACAGGCAGAAGAAAATAGAAAGAGATAAAAGTATATAATGGGGCTTTTGGTTAAAGTAAAGGAGGAAGTGAAACGGTCATAGGGGTATATAGGTAGTAATGGGAATGTGCGAAAAGCTAAGTAGGAAAAGTTCTAGGAAGGAAAAAAAGAAATAGGCACATTATATTAGTTGGTTTTAGATATTTAGGAAAGAGAAAAAGAAGCAACTACTGAAAGGGAGAAGAAGATTGTTTTAAGTTAGAATAACTATTCGGATAAAAGCTAAGGTCGATTCACAATAAGTTTTATGGCAGGAAATAGGTTCGGGTATGAGATGTTTATTTTTAAGTTGAAGCTTTTATAGAAGAGGTACTATAGTAGTCGTTACTTTATTTAAATAGGCACAAATACAGGTAAATAGTGATTATCTGTATCACCTAGGTCATTGAACCTCATTAAGGAATTCCCCCAATCAGGTGGATTTCAAGCAATGACAAAGAAGATGTGCAACGGTTGCAAAAGATGATACAGTATCATCTTCTGTAAAGATATCATCTCTTGGTCATTGCTAATCGAACCCACGACGAATCGACATCGTGACGTGCGTGTCAGTGCTGGAAGTTTATAAAAGTGTAAATTTAAGTATGTACGTAGTAATATTTGGAAAACCTACATATAGGTATACTAAAGACAGTGTTTTTTTTATAGTTTTATCTGAGGAGAAATCAATACGATTACCCTTCTTGTTGGAATCAAAAATTGAGTTTTTTTTAAATATTCAGTTGTTTGGGTGAGTAAAAGAAAAAAAGGAGTTTTAGATAGTACAGAGTGTTATAGTGCATATTATTTTTATAGTGAGGGCGAATATTGGCGGTTGGCGACGAACGCAAAAGGTCGTAACCGCACGTCGATCACTCTTATCGTGGAGAATATTGTGCGATTAGCCCCTTAAATATCCCGGGCACAGCCGAGGATCCGCCTAAGGAGCATCTCAGAGCTGCATACCCAAAGGGATCAAAAGTCCGTGAAAGACCCGGACGACAAGTAACAGATATATACATCTAAGCAATTATAGTTCTTGTCCTCAAATTATTACAAAAAAAACCATAAGAAAACGAATAGGTATACTTACCGTTAATTATATGGGTTTTGAAACCTAACTAAAATCCAGCGAATTCGCCCTCACCGCAAATAAAGAAAGATTTAAAATTTAAGTTTAAAATTATACTATATATGTGCATGTATACTACATGCGGTATAACATAAGAAGCCATTTTGAAGCGCCCTAATAGCTCCTCGAGCGAATCTGCGCAGCTGAGAGACCCCGAGAGTTGGTCCAGAGGAGGCCCCTGGTTCCTGCATTAGTTTTAAGAAATTGGCGTGATAGTAGTTTTATTTTTGTTTCTTTTTTTTGTATATAGATTTCATTTTCCTTTAATTTTAAATTAGTTTCTGAATTTTTTTTTGTTTCCTTGCTTTGCAACTCGGTGATATTGTTTTTTTTTATTTGGTGAGAAGTGAGTCTGATATTCATATAGTGTTTTAGTTCCGTTAGCCTTTTGCGGATATAGGTTCCTCAAAGGCCCAGTATTGAGAGGCAAAATTTTGCAAACCCCCTAGAGATACCCACATAGAGCTCTCTGTAGGTAGGAGAAAGGGAAGTAAAGTCGGGTGGAGCCAGAAATAAAAGGTTCCGTCAACGAAGGCTGGGATTTCAGGAGCTTAGTCCTATTGCAGGCGAGGATTTTGAGAAAAAAACGGATGTGTTCTTGTTTTGGCCGAAAGAAGAACCACTTTAAGCCAACACAAAGAGAGACAACCATTTCACCATTTGTATGATAAATTTTGTTTTTTTGTCTTTTTGCAACTTTGTTTTCGTTTATTGTTATTTTGTTTTTTTTTATTGCATACAGTTTCTATCTAACTTGTGAGTTTTACGCTAAACATAAAATTTTAAGTCTTCATACCAATACTACGCTAGTTGCTAAAGTTATGATTCCTAATGATTTTTATTTTTGTTGTTAGATTTAATTTTAGGTTCATTAGTTAATAAAGATTTTGTGAGTCACGTCAATGTTGATCGAATTTATTGTTTTTTATTGAGCTCCTAAAAAGCTCGATGGCTCGGTAAATTTATTTTCAGGGGGGTGCGAACGGCGGCCAAAAGCCGCGTCGGTGCCGTGAGTATGGTTCAACAGCGATAGTAAGGACTTCGTTTAGGAAAGGGGGATTCGTAGATAAGGCCGAACGGATCCCAGGTTGGGTGGGGAAATGGCCGTACTGCACCAACAGCAGCAGAGTTTCCCAAGGTGACGTGTTTGTGGTGGCTAAGTTCTTTTTTTTTGTTTTTGCTGGCATGTTTTTTTTGTTTTGAAAGAGGTGAGGTCCAGCTACGGAGGCAAGATCCCCCCCCTTAACCGGCGAGTTAAGTCGAGCACAGCGAGCATGCCATCGCCTCCGTAGTGGACATTCCGATCCCTTCCGCTTCCCAATCCTTAACCCGTCCACATCCTGGTTTATTTCTAGAGACTTCCTTTCTACTTCCTACCCCATTACTGCCAAATTCCTTACCTATTGCACCATTTCAAATGGCGCCCATCCGTGTTGTTAGATTATGTCTTGTAATTTCTTGTTTTTTTTCTATTTTTCAGAGTGGACTGGGGGCGAAGGCAGCGTTCGGAGGAGACGTAAGTCGTAAACGAGATCACTCTTAAGTATGCTCGTTTACTTGCGACGGATCCTTTGAACGTTGTCGACGTTACTAGTCAGAACTTCAATTTTAAAATTTTTTTGTTAAAGGTCGGTTGTGGGTGGCGTTGTAGGTAGCATCCATGCGTGACGTATGTCTTGAACAAGGTAGCTTCTGAGAATACTTATTCAATTGCGACATCACGGGTGAGTGCAGCTGCCAGCGTTATTCGAAACCGAAGATTAGAAACGGCCACCGGTGTCCGCGCGGGAGATTCTGTATGTCTTCTTTAGGAAGGTATTAACGAACCAAAAGAATTGCTACAGTATTAACCCGATTGGACGACCGAGGTGGGATTCTATGCGAATTTTAGGCTGTTCTGTTTCCGGGGTGAAGTCAATTCGTATGTCTTGGATAGGATTACTCTTGAGAAAGCCAACCAATTGCGACGAAGTGAGTTTACTCCGGACAGCAGAGACTGTCTGAGGTTGTTTTACTCCAGTTTGTATTTTAGTTTTTTTTTCTATTACCACCTTGGGAAATAATTACAAGTTAAACGAAAGGACTCGCTGTTGAACCATATCGAGTCGACAAAAACAGAAGGTTACCTGCGGAAGCCGCCGGAAACACCCCCGTACGCATATGAACAAATCTTTTGAAGCAAACTTTTTGATTTCTAATATACTAGTTTTTATTATTTTTGATGTCAATTTTTTGTAGCTTTTTGTAATTAATCTTTGAAAGTTGAGAAGACAAATTTTAATTAAGTCCGAGTGAAATTTTGAAATTATTTTTGTTGGTTATTCATTGTGTTGAAGTTTCGTTTAGTCAGCGATTAGTAGGAAATAATTAGTTGGGGTGAAATAATACCTTAACGTCCCACTAGAAAGCCTTAGACAGGAAATCGGGGTTGCTCAGTCCCGGGATACGTAAACTAGTTCTCATTTTACCCACCACTGGTGATTGGGGGTCATAGTTTTCTTTTCAGTTTTTAGTCTGTAGATAGTTTTAGTATTTTAGCTTCGTTAGGCATAGCTTAAGGATATTATTAGATAGTGTTTAGGTTTGATGAGCATATAGGTTTAGGAGATAAGTTAGTTTTAGTTTGTTAGTTACGGTCATAATAAATAAATAATTCTTTTCCTAGGTTTAGATAATCAAAGTTAGAGAATACATTTTTTTGGGCAAAAGCTTAGGTTACGTACAACTTAGTTTTACATACATACATTTAGCATATAATTAGCGATAGTATTCAAGAGAAGCTTAGGGTAAGAGATCTATGAATCGGCAACGGGAAGATCAGCTTGAGGCCGATATAAATAGGATTCAAGAGTTAGTGCAGAGCCGAATACTGACAAGAGCACTACGGGATAATCTTTTAAAAAATTTACCGGAAATGTCACTCGTGAAACATTCTCCAATTAAACAAACTCAGCCACGACCTGCGCCAAAAAGGGCGACCGGAGGCATGTCAGGAAACCAAACAGGACAACCTAATAATTCGAGTGTTCCTCCAGAAGATGCTAGTGTTTCAGGAGTAGGATCAGGTATGGGGGTAATAGATAGTCAAAACCCGCCTCAAGGAGGAACGGGGAACCTGAATAATACTGACGGAACGAGATCCGAAACCATTTCCGACCCCCCGTTCAGCGATTTAACCCTGCAGGAAGGAGTTTCGCCGAAGACTGGGAACGAGACAAACGTAAGAACGGAAGTTAGACCCACAAATAGCAACGGTCTTCCTGCACCTACAACTGAGGGAGGTCAAGGTACGCTGGGAGTCGACATTTCATCTGAAATAAGGTCGGTGGTCGAACAGGCATTAAGAACCCCGCAGGACTCGCACCATAATCCGGTAGGCAGGGACATTACGGAGTCATTGAGGGATGAGATAAAGAGGCAGGTCATCAGCATCGTCCGTGAGATGATTCCGGTCATCCGTCCAGGTCCTCCGAGTGAGGAAAGATTCCGGAACCCAGTCGGCAATCCTGAAGTTGATCAGGGGCAACCGACAGCAACCACAAGTCATTACCAGTTAGATCCGCACTCAAGGCCATTTCAGCCATCCAGATATAACCAGGGGAGCTCAAACGTAAGGCCACCTAGAGAAAACGGCCACGGTCCGAACGCCATGTACCATCCAAACCCTTATCATGAACCGTACATGGACAACAGAATGCCACCTAATTGGGGTTCTCAGCCAATTTATTATAATACCCCACCAATGTATCCACCTACAAGGATGCGAACACCAATTAAGATGGATAAATGGGCATTAAAATTTGATGGTAAGTCGGGGGCGATGAGCGTCGAAGACTTCGTTTTTCGAGTAGAGATCCTTCAAAGCCAATACGAATGTTCCTGGGCTGAGATCATGAGAGATTTCCATCTCTTGCTCTCCGGTGCAGCCAGCGAATGGTACTGGTGGTATCTCCGATCGAATGGGCGACCGGACTGGCCCAGGTTAAAAGACGCATTAACGAAGCAGTTCCGTAGTTCGAAGTCGGACTTGGAGATTAGCCTAGAAATATCGAAACGAAAGCAATACGCCGGAGAGACAAGTGACGACTATTTTGCTGCGGTGACCAGGCTCCGATCTCAGCTCAGGACACAAATTTCGGAAGTTGAGCTCGTGCGAATTTTGAAGAGAAATTTACATGAGCCTGTGCGCTCGTTGGTGTATCCTCAAACCATTTACTCGATGGACCATCTGAGAACGGCATGTAAGGATGCAGAGTATGCGTTCTCAGGGAGAGACCGAGAAGCTCCAAAGCAACCGAGAGCAACGACCCGATATATGGCAAATGAACTGGACATGGATCCAGAGATGGAGACGAGTTCATCCCATGGAGAGCAAATAGATGCACTCCAACGTATGGGAACACGCCAAAAGGCATCAAGTGGTCCAGGTGAAAGTAGAGTAGGGAGTTGTTGGAACTGTAGAGTCCATGGCCATACTTTTATGGATTGTCCGTCGACGAAGAGGAACATATTTTGTTACCGATGCGGACAGGAAGGAGTTATCACACCGAAGTGTACGCGATGCAACCCGGAAAACCGGAACCGGAACGCGACGACTTCGGGGGAGTCGCGTTCAACTCAAACCCCCCAAGTAAATTGAGGAAAACAGATGAAACACCAACCGGTCTTGAAGAGAAAAAAATAAAAATACTTGTTAGAGAGAAAAATGATAAGGTAGATAGAGATAAAGATAAAAGTAGATTTGAGATAAAACCCTTGCATTTAAGATTGAGGGATTATTACATAACTAGGGACAAAATATTTGCGGGAAAAGTGAATGAAGTATCGAAGAAGATTAAGAAAGCGAGAATGAGGTACAAGGTAAGAAGGCAAGCAAGAATGAACATTTCATCGACGGTTATAAATACTAGCACTGACCCCCGCCCGTACGCGAAGGTTAATATAGCCAACAGGGATATTTACGGTCTGTTAGATAGCGGGGCCAGTGTAAGTATTTTAGGGAAAGATTGTGTGAAGTTTTTGTCTGATGCCGGAATTAGTTTCCAACCCTACAAGTCCGGGGTCAAAACGGCGGATGGACAAAATCAAAGCATAATTGGAAAATTAAAAACGTTAGTTAAATACAAAAACTGCGAAAAATCAATCACCTTCTACCTTGTGCCCAATCTCGACCAAGAATTGTACTTAGGAGTGGACTTTTGGAAGGCATTCCAAATCGCTCCAAATGTAGTGAGTTCCGTATCGGGCCTAGAGGAGGACGCAGAACTTAAAAACGCACACGAACTGTCTTTTGAACAGAGGTCCCGATTGGAAGCAGTTAAGCAGAAATTCCTGGATTATGATCGGCACGGTCTCGGGAATACGGCGCTTATGGAGCATGTTATCGATACCAGTGACGCGGTGCCGGTAAAGCAGAGACACTACCCGGTTTCTCCAGCGGTGCAAGCCATCTTGTACCAAGAAATAGATCGGATGTTGCAGCTCGGCGTTATAGAGGAAAGCGAGAGTCCTTGGTGCTCACCAGTTGTCCTTATTAAGAAACCAGGGGAAAACGGTACCACTAAATATCGTTTTTGCTTGGATTCAAGGAAGGTCAACGCGGTCACCAAAAAGGTCGCCAATCCGCTTCCTCATATCGACGGGCTTCTCAGTCGACTACCAGACACCTACTACATTAGTAGTGTGGACCTGAAGGAAGCATTTTGGCAGATACCGCTGGAGAAGGAGAGTAGAGAAAAGACTGCATTTGCGGTACCGGGGAGACCCTTGTACCAGTTTACGGTCATGCCTTTTGGGTTGTGCAATGCAGCCCAAAGGCTATGTCGTCTAATGGACAAGGTAATCCCTGCACGACTCCGGGATCGCGTTTTCGTGTATTTAGACGACCTGCTGATCATTGCGCCCGATTTCGAGACACATATCACTCTGCTGGATGAAGTGGCCGACTGCCTTAAAAAAGCGAATCTCACCATCAACGTAAAGAAATCCAAATTTTGCTTTAAAGAGCTTAAATATTTGGGTTTCATCGTTGGTGGTGGGAAATTGAAAGCCGACCCGGCCAAGGTTGAGGCGGTCGTTGACTTCCCGGTACCTAAAAACGCTAGGCAAGTCAGGCGGTTACTTGGTTTAGCGGGGTGGTACAGAAGATTCATCAAGGATTTCTCTAGTTTAACTGCTCCCCTGACGGACACGCTAAAGAAAAGGAATGCGAAGTTTACTATGACGGAAGAAGCGTTAACCGCCTTCGAGAATCTGAAAAAGGCTTTGACGACAGCTCCGGTGCTCACGCACCCAGATTTCTCGAAGAGGTTTTACGTGCAATGCGATGCGTCTGACTCTGGGATCGGTGCGGTGCTCTTTCAGAGGAGCGAGGCGGGAGAAGAAAGTCCGATCGCCTATTTCTCTCAAAAATTAAATGCTTGCCAAAGGAATTATAGTGTGACCGAGAAGGAGTGCATGGCGGCAGTAATGGCAGTGAAAAAGTTCAGGCCGTATGTCGAGGGCATGGATTTCACCATCATAACTGACCACTCCAGTCTCAAATGGTTAATGACCATGAAAGACTTAAGTGGTAGGTTGGCTAGGTGGTCGCTGGAGTTGCAATCCTATGCCTTCGACATAGAGCATCGAAAAGGATCGCTGAATGTCGTGCCGGACACTCTTTCTCGGGCACACTTAGACAGCTTGGAATTGGGAGAGGTGGCACCGTTGATAAATCTTGAATCCGAAGAGTTCCACTCCGATGAGTACAAAGACTTGATAAGTACGATTCGAAATCACCAAGAACAATTACCAGACCTAAAAATTGAAGACTCTTTTGTATATAAACGGGCACTACCACTAAGCAGTGACGAAACATTCCTAGAAAACACTTGGCGGTTGTGGGTGCCTTCAGGCTTAACAGAAAACCTAATCGCTAAAGCTCACAATCCACCACAAGCTGCGCATGGTGGAGTGGCCAGAACCATGCATCGTATTCGTCAGAACTTCTACTGGCCCAATATGACTGTCCAGATAAGACAATTTGTTCTTAGTTGTGAAGTATGTAAGCAGTCCAAGTCTTCGAGTCAGGTACAACGTCCACCTATATGTAATAGTTTTGTGTCCGATAGACCATTCCAGAAACTGTACGTTGATTTCATTGGCCCCTACCCTAGGTCCAAAACTGGAAATTCTTTCGTCTTTGTGGTTTTGGATCACATGTCCAAATTTGTTTTTCTTAAACCTTTACGTGCTGCAAATTCCAGCAATATAATATTGTTCCTTAAAAATGAAATTTTCAACGCTTATGGAGTGCCCCAGATCCTGCATTCCGACAACGGAAAGCAATTCTTATCTAAAGAGTTCCAAAATTTTTTTGGAGAAGTATGGGGTACGCCACTTCAGAACGGCGAACTATGCGCCGCAATCCAACGCCTCGGAGCGAGTTAACAGAACGTTATTGGCCGCGATACGCTCATACTTAAAGGAAGATCAACGCGACTGGGATGTTCACTTAAGTGACATCGCATGCGCGTTGAGAACTTCAGTGCATTCTGCCATCGGTGTGACACCATATTTTGCCCTATTCGGGACAAATATGATGACGCACGGAAGCGGCTATGCACTGGCCCAGAAGTTGAGTGGAGTGGAGGATGGCGAGCTGTTGACTCTTCCGAGGCAAGAGCGGTTACAGATAATACGCGCTAAAATAAAAGAAGGAATTTCTAAAGCAAATGAAAAAGGCGAGAAAATTTACAATACCCGATCACGAAATGTTCGATATGTTCCGGGTCAAGAGATATATAAGCGAAATTTTATCCTCAGTGATTCTTCTAAACGCTTATCCGCTAAACTAAGTCCAAAATATATTAAGTGTCGAGTAATTCGTCCAGTAGGCAAAAGCATGTATGAGCTTGAGAACCTAGCTGGCAAGAAAATTGGCATTTTCCACGCCAAAGATCTAAAACAGTGATCATTAATGTTCAGGTAGAGTGCAATCAGTAGACCAGACCTTAGATAAAATACTTGCTTCCATGTTAAAGGGATGCGTAATGGTGCCTTCATTTAAGTATCAAAACCTCTAAACTTCTGGAAAATAAACGCTTACACTAGTACCTGAGCAAACGCGATGATAATTACTCGCATTACATTTTTGTTTTAGACCTGTGATATTAGCTCGTAAGTACGAAAACACTTTGAATCGACATCTGTGATATTTTGGAAAAAAAAATAGTTTAGGAAAATACGTAATGTAATTACCACCTGCAATAATTCTACCCGCTGGCAATCGACATCTGTGATATTTCGGCTAAGTAAGTTTAAGAATCAAATTCAAATAACATCTGTGATATATCGGCTAAGTAACTTAAGAATCAAGTTCAAATAACATCTGTGATATTTTGGTTAAGTGAGTTTAAGAATCTAATTCAATTTACCTGTGTGATATTTTGGCTAAGCAACGTTCAAGACTCAGAGTTGTTTAACACCTGCGATTTCATATTTTAGAATTAAAAACGCCGTCCCATTAACTTGCGTGATACCAATTTACATCAAATTTCAAATAGAAACATTACCATCGGTCTCAACCGCCGAAGATGTTACCTTGGAGAACTAGTATAATCCAGTTGCCAACTCATGGATGATTCTAGTCTCTTAAGTCATCGAATGTTCGAAATGAATTTGCGTCGTCTATTCGAAACTAAAAACAGCCTGGAAATGTCATAGAAGGATTTCACATCCCATTGCGGGAATCAACTCAAACCTAGATGAAACAGTGCCAGCATCGGCATGCTATAATTTCGGTGCAACAGCACCCACCCTTAGCTAACAGTAGGAGTATCTTACCATGAGCGTTCGATAAAGCCCCTTAGCAAGAGTAAGTAAAAACAATCCAAACAAATATTAAAAGACCCATAGCAAATTCGAATAAAAGATGAAAATGTTTATTGAGTTTGGCTTAGTATCTAATTTCGTTAGTTTACAGAAATATAATAACCTTAAAGCTAAACACTACGTAAGGAAGTCAATCTCCTTCGAAGAGAAACCCGGAGAGATATAAATGCATCTGCATATTCGATATCGATAAGGTATAAATAAATACGAAAAAAAAAAATAAGAGAAAATTAAACGACTTACCGAATACACTACATGCGTAATAAAAACGTGTAAGGGTTGATGAAAGAGTATATATGTATGAGAGGGCATCGCGTAGGTACATACATAAACGCCTTTGCCGGCTGGTCAGCTTTGGGTTCTTGCTTATTTGATTGATGTCACTGGACGATAAAAATTAAAATTATTGCCCGGCTTTTGTAGAGTGGGTTCTTCCCCACCAGATAATGTCCTTGGTGGGTAGGGAGCAAACAATAACTATTGTCTCATTACAACAATTTATACCCGGTACAACAAAATCGGTATCCTCGTGGGTTTTTTTTTCACCGTCCTCCTCATAACCAAGGTCATTTCCGAGGCCGGAGTTTTGTAGTGGACACCCACTTAGATTTTTGTAAAAGAAAAAGAAATGGGCATATGCCGCGCCAGAATAGTTGTCAGTGTACCTGTCTCAGTGTTCCTGTTCCCAAGAAATAGAAAAGAAAAGGAAGGATATGAACCTTGTGAAATTTGCTTTTTATTTAGCTTAAAGTAAACATACCTACCACTCCATCAGGACCTATACATAGAGGCAGGTACCGCAGATGGTTATAACTAAAGCAGTATAACTCTGTTGTAGAAGGGCGATATTCCCTGGACTCGACAACAGTCAACTTAAATTGACTGTTGGGAATGCCTTTTGGGGGTAATGCTACTGAAATCGTTAGCTGCTCCAAGCGATGTTGAGTAAAAGGTGAATGAAACCAATCCGCACGATCTCTGCCCCGCATAGTACCTGGGAGAAAAAAATAAAAGGGAATTAGTGGCGTTCTTCAAATGTAAAAATCCGGGACATCGGAATAGGCACAGGGGTTCACAAACCACCTGCTGCGCCTGACCCTAAACCGATGGCGAACAGATACTTACCTCGTCAGGAAGCTGCATCGTATTCCACGGCAATAGCGGAGGTTTTGTTTTGAGGTGGTAGACCGGGATGATTGGGTTCTTCCTTCAAGTAAGTGGCGTGGGCAACGAAGCTGTCGAAAGCCAGACACTGGGAGCGCGAGAGGGATTTGCGTGGCGGAAGCCCAGCGCTTTCAAAAAATCGTCGACTGGATGATTAGGATATTTGTATTTTTTATCCTCTAAATGAAAACAATTCCACAAACACGCGAAAATAAAACAGAAACTAAACTATACTCCCGAAATGCAAATTTGAGCCCGAACACGATGAGGACGCGATCAAAAATTGAATTTGCAAATGAAAATTGAGATAGGTACAGGCAGAAGAAAATAGAAAGAGATAAAAGTATATAATGGGGCTTTTGGTTAAAGTAAAGGAGGAAGTGAAACGGTCATAGGGGTATATAGGTAGTAATGGGAATGTGCGAAAAGCTAAGTAGGAAAAGTTCTAGGAAGGAAAAAAAGAAATAGGCACATTATATTAGTTGGTTTTAGATATTTAGGAAAGAGAAAAAGAAGCAACTACTGAAAGGGAGAAGAAGATTGTTTTAAGTTAGAATAACTATTCGGATAAAAGCTAAGGTCGATTCACAATAAGTTTTATGGCAGGAAATAGGTTCGGGTATGAGATGTTTATTTTTAAGTTGAAGCTTTTATAGAAGAGGTACTATAGTAGTCGTTACTTTATTTAAATAGGCACAAATACAGGTAAATAGTGATTATCTGTATCACCTAGGTCATTGAACCTCATTAAGGAATTCCCCCAATCAGGTGGATTTCAAGCAATGACAAAGAAGATGTGCAACGGTTGCAAAAGATGATACAGTATCATCTTCTGTAAAGATATCATCTCTTGGTCATTGCTAATCGAACCCACGACGAATCGACATCGTGACGTGCGTGTCAGTGCTGGAAGTTTATAAAAGTGTAAATTTAAGTATGTACGTAGTAATATTTGGAAAACCTACATATAGGTATACTAAAGACAGTGTTTTTTTTATAGTTTTATCTGAGGAGAAATCAATACGATTACCCTTCTTGTTGGAATCAAAAATTGAGTTTTTTTTAAATATTCAGTTGTTTGGGTGAGTAAAAGAAAAAAAGGAGTTTTAGATAGTACAGAGTGTTATAGTGCATATTATTTTTATAGTGAGGGCGAATATTGGCGGTTGGCGACGAACGCAAAAGGTCGTAACCGCACGTCGATCACTCTTATCGTGGAGAATATTGTGCGATTAGCCCCTTAAATATCCCGGGCACAGCCGAGGATCCGCCTAAGGAGCATCTCAGAGCTGCATACCCAAAGGGATCAAAAGTCCGTGAAAGACCCGGACGACAAGTAACAGATATATACATCTAAGCAATTATAGTTCTTGTCCTCAAATTATTACAAAAAAAACCATAAGAAAACGAATAGGTATACTTACCGTTAATTATATGGGTTTTGAAACCTAACTAAAATCCAGCGAATTCGCCCTCACCGCAAATAAAGAAAGATTTAAAATTTAAGTTTAAAATTATACTATATATGTGCATGTATACTACATGCGGTATAACATAAGAAGCCATTTTGAAGCGCCCTAATAGCTCCTCGAGCGAATCTGCGCAGCTGAGAGACCCCGAGAGTTGGTCCAGAGGAGGCCCCTGGTTCCTGCATTAGTTTTAAGAAATTGGCGTGATAGTAGTTTTATTTTTGTTTCTTTTTTTTGTATATAGATTTCATTTTCCTTTAATTTTAAATTAGTTTCTGAATTTTTTTTTGTTTCCTTGCTTTGCAACTCGGTGATATTGTTTTTTTTTATTTGGTGAGAAGTGAGTCTGATATTCATATAGTGTTTTAGTTCCGTTAGCCTTTTGCGGATATAGGTTCCTCAAAGGCCCAGTATTGAGAGGCAAAATTTTGCAAACCCCCTAGAGATACCCACATAGAGCTCTCTGTAGGTAGGAGAAAGGGAAGTAAAGTCGGGTGGAGCCAGAAATAAAAGGTTCCGTCAACGAAGGCTGGGATTTCAGGAGCTTAGTCCTATTGCAGGCGAGGATTTTGAGAAAAAAACGGATGTGTTCTTGTTTTGGCCGAAAGAAGAACCACTTTAAGCCAACACAAAGAGAGACAACCATTTCACCATTTGTATGATAAATTTTGTTTTTTTGTCTTTTTGCAACTTTGTTTTCGTTTATTGTTATTTTGTTTTTTTTTATTGCATACAGTTTCTATCTAACTTGTGAGTTTTACGCTAAACATAAAATTTTAAGTCTTCATACCAATACTACGCTAGTTGCTAAAGTTATGATTCCTAATGATTTTTATTTTTGTTGTTAGATTTAATTTTAGGTTCATTAGTTAATAAAGATTTTGTGAGTCACGTCAATGTTGATCGAATTTATTGTTTTTTATTGAGCTCCTAAAAAGCTCGATGGCTCGGTAAATTTATTTTCAGGGGGGTGCGAACGGCGGCCAAAAGCCGCGTCGGTGCCGTGAGTATGGTTCAACAGCGATAGTAAGGACTTCGTTTAGGAAAGGGGGATTCGTAGATAAGGCCGAACGGATCCCAGGTTGGGTGGGGAAATGGCCGTACTGCACCAACAGCAGCAGAGTTTCCCAAGGTGACGTGTTTGTGGTGGCTAAGTTCTTTTTTTTTGTTTTTGCTGGCATGTTTTTTTTGTTTTGAAAGAGGTGAGGTCCAGCTACGGAGGCAAGATCCCCCCCCTTAACCGGCGAGTTAAGTCGAGCACAGCGAGCATGCCATCGCCTCCGTAGTGGACATTCCGATCCCTTCCGCTTCCCAATCCTTAACCCGTCCACATCCTGGTTTATTTCTAGAGACTTCCTTTCTACTTCCTACCCCATTACTGCCAAATTCCTTACCTATTGCCTCATTTCAGCATACATACGTTTTAATATATTTTCTTACATTTTTCACCTTTTAAAAACATTTTTTTGACGAAATAAGAGATAAATTATCCTTTTTTACTTCATATTCCTGCGTACTTTTGAAATCTTTTATGATAAAAGTCAGAAAAGTTTGTCTTTTATTCTTTTACGATTTATAACAGATTTAATAACAGATCTTGGCACGCTGAATACCAAAAATACGATTTGTAAAAGATTTTGTTCTGAGTTCGAAAGTTTGACAGATCATAAAAGTGCCTCTACACTATCCCACAAAATATTAACACAATGTCGAAATAAAGTGGGAAGAAATTTCATACGACTGCCAAATTTGTGTGATGTAACTGACTTTCATATTTTTCTTCCACACTTGCATCAAAAAATCAGTTTCACCATAACCTCAAACGCCCAAGTGGGATAGAAAGTGTGATGGTTTTAGAACCGATCCTAAATATTTCCATGTATTAACACATGTCAAATCGTGTCGAATGCGCTGTCAGGTTGTGTTTGATGAAATTTCATATTTTGTTTCCACACTATTATACATGATTTCTTCACACTTTTTTGACATGTATTAATACTCAGTGGGATAGTGTGGAATGGCTATAACAGATTTCTTAGCAGATTTAATAGCAGAATGAGCATGCCGAATACCAAAATCATAATTCATAAAAGATTTTTTGACAGCTTAAACTTTTGTATATAAATTTATAGCAGAATAACAGAATAGCAGAATAAAAGATCACGCCGAATAGGCCCATGCATGAGTTTTGTTCCATTTTTCAACGTTTCTCGACTGATTTTATCGATGCGAGAGTTACAGAACGTAGGTACAGATTTCATAAATTTTGGCATGCCGAATACCAAAGTGATTATTGATAAAAGATTTGTTGACAGCTCAATCTCTTGTATGGAAATTAATAACAGAATAACAGAATAGCAGAATAAAAGATCTCGCCGAATAGGCCTAAATGTTGTATGGTTTTTAAAAGATTTTGAATACTTGTTCCATTTCCATCAAGCGATGCTGTCATGCCATGTAAACCCCCTATTTGTAAGGATACAAAACGTATAGAGAAAGTGGAACAGTGCATTTGTTACGAGCGGAGTGAGAACCCAAGGTTTCACAACCTATTTAATAATTTATCTTTGGTTGGTTGTATACATGTGTTTATACGACGTCTTGTCTTGACGTCTTCTGTTAACTGTTTATACATCTGTTTATCATCTTGTGGGTATTTAAAGTTTTTACTATATTCTTGTTTTCTATTGGCATAAGCTTGGTTAGATAGGATATATTCCTACTATCAATCATGCGTTTAAATTCTTCAAAAAATGCTTTGTTTAAAAGTTTGTCCAAGAACCTGAAGGCGGCAACAACAAATCCTGAAGATTTCTTAAGGCAAATAACTTGTAACCTCTAAAGTGATACTTCTTATTTGACACGTGCATTTATAAATAAAAATTACCTCCTTTTACAGAACACAACATCTTACATCTAATAAAATCAAAAATCTTCTAAAAGAAACTTATGATTTTGCTACTTCAAAACACGAAACAAGCAAAAACACCCTAGATATTCTGCCAGAACTTGTTGTAGATGGTTTGGATACAGAACAGATCTGGCAGCTAATAGAATTGAGGAACAATGTCGTTTTTCCGCAATTTCTTGAAAGTGCATCGAAAATTCTGTCCCTTAAAGAAGACAGAATTGGAATTAAATATATGTCGAGCGTCAAGGAAGATGAAGATGAAAATGACAGCGAGGGCGAACTAGAGATTTCGGGTGAGGACTCGGATTGCGATAACTTCAAAGAGTCGGATCTTAGAAACTCAAAGCAAACTAAAAATAAAACTATAAAGAAATTAGCCAAGAATGAAAAACCATCAATAGTTGATGATCAATTCTTCAAATTGAGTGAAATGGAAGCCTTCTTAAAGGCGGAAGATGAAAAAGAACTCAATAAACAAAAAGGCTCCCTCTTGAAAGACGACTTAAGTATAAATTTATTCGACGAAAACTTGGAAACTGACGAGGACGAAGAAAATGTAAATTATAAAGACTTTTTTGATGAAAACGAACAAGAATCAAGTTCTGAAGAAATGGATCAAATCAGTGAATATTCGCAACAAAATGAAGAATCCGATGAAATCTCAAATACATTTGATGAACAAGAAAATAGCGACGCAAATGAAAGCCATGTTTCAGAAAAGGAAACCCTTGACAATAACGATTCAGAGCCAAAAAAGGAAAAGTCAAAATCATCATTTGAAGATCGGCAAGACCGCCTAAATCAGCGCATAAAAGACTATGAACAGGAAATTTTAGGAGAAAAACCTTGGCAATTAAAGGGAGAAATAGACGCCACAAATCGACCGCAAAACTCTTTGCTCGAAGAAATTCTAGAATTTGAAGCGACAAGCAGACCGGCTCCCATTATTACCGAAGAAACCACATTGCGATTAGAGGATATTATTCGTCAAAGGATAAAAGACCAGGTATGGGATGATGTTGAGCTCAAAATAAAACCGCTAAATACAGCGCAGGAATATCGAAAGAAATTGGTCCTAGACCAAGAAAAGAGTAAAGAATCATTGGCTCACATATATGAGAAACAATACCAAAACGAAATTGAAAAATTGGATCCTAATTCTGGAGATGCAAAAGAAGATGAAGAACCTAAAGCACACAAAGAAATAAATGAAATGATGCGCTCGTTGTTCATTAAACTAGATGCCCTCTCTAACTTCCATTTTACACCGAAACCCGTAGCACCAGAACCGAAGATCATAACAAACACACCAGCTGTAAACATAGAAGAGGTGGCACCGGTTGCTGTTAGCAGTGCAAATCTATTGGCGCCCGAAGAAATAAGAAAACGAGCTAAGGGTGATATTCTTGGTAGCAACGAACGCGGAAAAACTGATAAGAATCGTGATAGAAGGCACAAAAAGCTGAAGCAAAAAGCCATACACAAAGCACTTGAAGAAAAGAACATTCAAAAACAGAAGCTAGGCATTAAGCTTAGTGATAAGGAGGAGACGGCCAGCATGACGAATAAACTAACAAAACGCAGAAATGTTGAAAAGGTAACAAAAACTAAATATTTGCATCGAATACTTTGTCATAAATATTTTTTATTTTTGTATTTAAGATTTCGACGTCACAAGATGCTGGTTCAATGAAATCATCAAAAGCATTCTTTAACAAGCTCAATGAAACAACATTGTTGCAAAAAAATACTAAGAAGAAGACGAAACCTGAATCATCTTCTTTTTCAGCAAAGAAACTTAAATTGTGATCAATGAAATATAACCATACACATCGTCATCTGATTGCAAGAACTATGTAGGTAATTTACCTTTACATTTTTTAGAGATAGCAACGTTTTTAGCTACCTAGCTACCACGAGCAAAATTTTAATTGTTTCTTTCTTGATCTTCAAAAATATTCTATATTTAGTTATGTCGGAATCTTATTGGAAAAAGTCTAGTAGTTATCCATAATTAAAGCTTTTTTGCTCGACAGTTTTCTTGCAATCGGGGGGCGATACGGTGTAAAATCTTTTTATACAATGGTATCTTAATTAATAAAAAACTATTAAATGAGGATCTTGTCAACAAATGCCATTTATTTTTCTAAAGAGGAGAGGTACAAAACTAACGGAACATTACCATTCCTCTTTGAAAATGCATTTATTGTTAATTTTCTATAAAATAGAACCGATATTATATAGTCTATGGCGGAAACAAATGAATGTTTCGTCTATTCGAACATTTGTTTCATGACTTCATGTAATTTCAAAAATCAAAGTTTTTGTTCTTACTTAAGTTCCATTCAAGAGACAGTAAACGACAACTTATTGTTGTCTTTATATTTTCGGTTTTAAAATAAATTTATATTATTTAATTAAAATCAAATTTAAATAAACCGCCTTTATAAAAGGGGCTATATAAAAGGCCAAATTCCTAAACGCATAACTTTCGCAAAATATGCTAAGTAAAAAGTTTCCAAATGCAAACTTTTACTGATTACTTTTACTGGTTGGGCCCAATTACGTAAAAGGAAAATAATCAAACGATATCGTTTTGAATATAGCTATCCCTATCATATCTGGGGCCCTACTATGTAACATTATTCTACTTTCGAATCCATTCGAAAGATGTTTTCAATGCTTATTATAAGTTGTAATATGGATAAAAGTGGGATCAATTTCAGTGCTTCCGACTTTGTGCCACATGTTTTATTTCCGTTCGTACGCGCTTGCTTAAGAGTTAGCAAGCTGATATTTTGCGGATTCGAAAGTTTTCATTGTGGAATCGAATAACATAGTTGAGCCCCTGTAGAGGAAAATGAATGCAGCCACTATGAGAACGATATCGTTTGATCATTTTTATTTTACGTGATAAGGCCCTTGGTAACATTTACTAGTTACTTTTACTATATTTATGGATCCTGCGTCGTTGTGCAAGGAATTTCGAGCAAAGACAACTTCCCATCTCCCAGAGAGGTGCTATAATACTCTTAAAACTCAAAATCAGAGAACTTATGAAATTGTCCAACCTCCAGGGCCCTTGTAGGTCCCTATCCTTACGCCACCAATACAGTTTTAACCTTCAGGACTCTAAAGGCCGATGCTGGCAGATGGATAGTGAAGGGTGTCAGGTGTTATTTCACAGTTCGGCATGCTTTGGTTACCTTGGCTGTGCTTGTCGGACTGGGTTGATGAGTTTTTGCTGTGTAACACTGAACGCTTATTAAATTATAATATTCATATCAATAAATTATTGAAAAGATGCTAAGAAACAAAAAAAGCTTTTAAATAGGTTCAAATTAATATACACTAGTCAACAATATTAAAGGAACAAATTTTTTTTCAATTTTTGTTAGCGTTTTTTGAAGAGCTGTATCTTTGTGACGAGTGGTCGTATTGAGTTGAAATAAAAAGCATTTTACAGCTTTATGTTTTTTGTTTCGAGATTTGTTTGCAAACAAATTTTTTTGAAGTACCGTTATTGCGTTATTGCAAAATATGAGACGAGACAACAAAATTATTTTGTTTTTATTTTTTTTGAAGGTCCTCATTTCTATGGATAAATTTTTTTGAGTCAATTAAATGTCATGATCAGATACCTTGTTTATTCAGCTTCAATTCAGTTTTTCTGTTGTTTTCGTACGATTTTTTTTGACATGGTTTATCTGACTTTGAATGAAAAAAGATACTTTTAGCCTTGATTACCAATATCTCAGCAAATAATGACGTTATAAAAAATTCAAAGACAGTTTTGGAAATTTGAAAAAGCGTTTTACAAGATTTTTTTATGATTTTCTATAAATTATTTTTTTTTACCGTTCACCGTTAGTTTAAAAAAAGTACTAAAAACCGACGTTTTGTGGTCTTTTCGTAAATCTTTTTTTTTCGTTGCAAATATTGATTGCATGGTTTGCGTTGGTATGCAAATTTATAGACTTTTAAATCATCAATATTCTTGTAAATTTTCAAATTGATTCATCGAACCGTTTTTCCTCACCAAAACTTCAAAGTCTTACAAACCAGGTAAAGGAACAAATTGTGGTGTTCCTAAACAATGCGTAGTCGTCATCAAAATGACAAGAAAACCGCAATTCCAGTGGATTTTTTTCACAGTTTTGCATTAGTTAGATACTTTTTTGAATTGAAATGAAATAAAAATTACATTTTTCAAAAAAAAAAAAATTAAAAAAATCAAGTTTTTTTATTTGAAAAAATTTTTAAATTAATTTTTTTTATTTTTTTGTTTAATGTACTTTTTATTTCATTTAAATTCAAAAAAGTATCTAACTAATGCAAAACTGTGAAAAAAATCCACTGGAATTGCGGTTTTCTTGTCATTTTGATGACGACTACGCGCTGTTTAGGAACAACACAATTTGTTCCTTTACCTGGTTTGTAAGACTTTGAAGTTTTGGTGAGGAAAAACGGTTCGATGAATCAATTTGAAAATTTACAAGAATATTGATGATTTAAAAGTCTATAAATTTGTATACCAACGCAGGCCATGCAATCAATATTTGCAGTGAAAAAAAAAGATTTACGAAAAGACCACAAAACGTCGGTTTTTAGTACTTTTTTTAAACTAACGGTGAACGGTAAAAAAAATTAATTTTTACAAAATCATAAAAAAATCTTGTAAAACGCTTTTTCAAATTTCCAAAACAGTCTTTGAGTTTTTTATAACATCATTATTTGCTGAGATATTGGTTATCAAGGCTAAAGGTATCTTTTTCCTTTCAAAGTCAGATAAACCATGTCAAAAAAAATCGTACGAAAACAACAGAAAAACTGAATTGAAGCTGAATAAACAAGGTATCTGATCATGACATTTAATTGACTCAAAAAAATGTATCCATAGAAATGAGGACCTTCAAAAAAAATAAAAAAAAAATAATTTTGTTGTCTCGTCTCATTTTTTGCAATAACGCAATAACGGTACATCAAAAAAATTTGTTTGCAAACAAATCTCGAAACAAAAACATAAAACTGTAAAATGCTTTTTATTTCAACTCAATACGACCATTCGTCACAAAGATACAGCTTTTCAAAAAACGCTAACAAAAATTGAAAAAAAGTTTGTTCCTTTAATATTGTTGACTAGTGTAAAATTTTTGACCATAATGATTAAGGAAAATAAGAGGATTTAAAATTATTTGAAATACATAAAAATGATGACCGCGAAAGAAAAATTAAGGGTTAGCAATACGGAGAGTATTATAGACAAGATGGAAATGTCAATAAGGGAACCCACCCACGCATCCGGCATGGTAGGCAAAGCGTTCTAGAAGGCAACTACGTCCTCAGTATTTTTTTTCAATAGTCACCTACCTTAAAGTTTAATAGCAATCTAGAAACTTTCGATTAGGAACTACCATTCTAATCAAGATAATCTGTTGTCACAGTTTTGTCTTATGACACCACATCCACCAATTATAAAAAAACTCAATAATCCATTTTACTATTTTTCACAAATAAGATCTAAAAATTAAGATAGAAAAACCTATTTTCTTGTACACTTTAAGATTTATTGTCCAAAAAATCGATCTAATAGTTTTTTAGGCTGTTGATTAAAAACTATTATTATCTTGGCCTAGTTTCAACCCCGCTATAAAATATTAACCGGTTTTGGGAAAAGTGTTTAGTTTTTGCAAAAACATTCAAATTTAAAGAAATTTTGCAATTTACTAGAAATAAAATCTCCTGTACTATTTTATTTATGTGTTTCAAAAAAATATTTCAAATTATATTCCAAGCTGTATACTTTAGTTATTTTTGATTGGATTTGTTGCATAATTTTAGGAACTCTTGATGAAGTATTAAAAAATTAAAATATTCAATGATGAGGTTCAATGAAAGCAAAAATTCTGCTTACGTTCTGTAACTGTCGCATCGAGAAATTTCTACCATAAAACACGTGAATCAAAACAAATATGACGTGAATTAGCATTAAAATTGTTTTTTCACATTCGCCTGGTTCTGTTACTAGATTTTCTCGACTTGAAACTTTTCGGAATAAAATTTCTGTGGATGCAAAGACGCAAATTTTAAAAAGGAGCTATCATGTTCCTACCAAATACCACAGATATAAATTGTAGAGAATTTAATTTTCAACAAAAAAAAAAGTATTTTTTTTTTGTAAAACTAACGGTTTTCAAGATATCGTGGAAGTCCTTTTCCACATTATTTTTTTCAAAATGGCTTTCAATCCCAAAAATTGGGTTTAATACTCACCACTCGGCCCCCCTCCCCCCAAACATCAAAATACAAAAATTTGCCCTACCCAAAATGCAAGGTCAATGTAACTTTCAATTTGACTACTTAAAGAGTTCGAAGAACAAGAAAATCTACGATCACGGACATCCCGGAGAAAAAGTAAATACAAAAAGAGCATTAATTTCAGGATCCTTATGTTACCCTCGCTCTCTACAACAGTCTTATTCGCCCTCATCTTGAATACGTATCATAGGTATGGTATAGACTAGAAGCAGTACAGCGTAATTTTATACGTTTCGCCTTGAAAGGACTACCGTGGTCCGATCCTTATAATCTTCCTCCTTGCGAACACCGGATTAAGCTTCTTCAGATTCAAACTTTGGCACAAAGGATAATTAATAATGAGTGTATTTATTCATCGACTTTTAACGGGCGTTATTGATGCACCTGATTTATTATCTTGTACTTTAACTACCGTGGGGGAGGTCACAAGTCACAACACTCGTAGTCTAGAACTAATGCACATATCTCAACACCGTACCAATTATGCAATGCATGGGCCTTTTACCCGCATGTGCAACATTCTGAATTTGAACTCAAATTGATTTTAATATAAGTAAGAATAGGCTCAAAGCTACATCGAAGAACAGTATACCACGCTCTTAAATGTTTGTAATTGTTTATCTTTTCAATGTCATTGTATTTGTTATTTTATTATTATTGACAAAGAATGAAATAAGGATAAGATTTTGTATTATTTCCATGTGTTTCAATAGAGATCTCTACCAAATTGTCAAAGTCAAAGTGACAGCTAAGAACTCGGCACCTTTGACAGACGCAATTACCAATAAAAAAAAATCCAAACATTTACACTCCAATTCAAATGAATAAGGACACACATTTTCAAAGGTACTTTTTCCATTTTTTCTTAACAATGTGCATTAATGAATCATTTGATTATCCTTATTGTTTGTTTATGATGTTGGGAAAAAAAAACAGAAAGATTAATTCAAAAAGTACGGCTATTTTTCCTCCGACTCTCATTAAAGTCTTTCCATAAGGAAAATGCAGTCTTTTTGTGTCAACTGAATAAGCTCAAATATTGAAACTGGTAATAAAAGTTAATGGATGGAAGTAAAAAAAATTTTTTTGAAACAGTTTTTATTGTTTATATTTATTCTCGGACAATGCACAATGTTTGAAAAAAAAATTAATAAACCAACTACGAAAATCCATGTGCTCATTCTGTTGAATTGGATTGTATTGGCCTCCGAAATAAAAAAAGAAAATGGGTGGTACCTAAATGTCATTTGTGCCGAGGTCCTGAGTTTGACATTTAGAAATTTTTGCTAAAAAGCTCTATTGACCCCAATCCATGGTATAAAAATACAAGGTATGTTGTATATGACATGAAGGGTCGCCATATTTGGTTTTGTGTGACGTCATAGCGAGTGTTCACCAGCACATAGCTTTAAAAAATAAATTATTTATTGTTTTACTTGAAATTTAACAAAACATAACTTCAAAACATAATTAATCTATTGTTTTACTTTGAGTTTTAATAGCAAATAGCTTCAAAACATAAACAATTTCTATTTACTTTTTTTGCCATAAATGGCAAACAATTGAGATCATTCACTCGCAATGACGTCACGACTCAATTGCCTGAACTGTCAAGCATACCTTGTTATTCTTATACCATGCCCCAATCAATGTTTCAACCGCCTCTGGTATGAGGACGATTGAAACGACCTGACTTTTTTCTTTTAAATTGGTAAGCCTCTTGAGATAACACATGGGGTACTCAAAACACACTTCCCATCCGAAGATGGAATCTTTCATTTGACATAACTCCTTCATGGCTAATCGTATAGAGCCTGTTTTAGACTGAGAAGATTGAGACTGGTCTCACAAGTTTCTGGACAAGAGAAGTGGGGGGATCTCTGACCCGTCACTTCTCTTGTCCAAAAACTGCCGTGAGACCGGTCTGGTCTCAGTCTTCTCAATCTAAACACCGTCATAAACGGTATGCTATGGACGCTATACGAATAATTGTTTAAGCCGTACCCAGTCTCCCCTACAAGATAATCAGTTCATTATTTGAATCCACTCATCTGCTTTGTAAAGTAGTGTTCATATGGTGAGAACGAAAAAAAAAAACAAATGTGAGTGAACAAAATCCATGTAAGACGAACTGAACTCAATAGAAATTGAAAGAAATTGCGTTTGACGAAACGCCAATAACTTTTGATTTGAAATGGGAACTGCTTTTTGGTTTGTTTTCATCTTAAAATAAAGGGTACATTATCGATGTTAAAAATCTTAGTAATCTCACTAAATGATTAAACAAGTCTTCCTTGTGTGTAGCTTTTATTCCTTGCGGAAAAAGCTGAAGTTTCCTCGGTGAATTTTGGGAAATTTCCCACTGGGATTTACTTAACAATACAAATGGGAGGATTTACATAAGTGATGAATAAGTAACTACTACTAATTTTGTGATTTCACTATTGAATTTTCATTACATTTTTCATCGAAAATATTGAACTGATGAAGTATGTAGGTCAGGGACGTGCCGTGGTGATTTCAGTTAGGTGTGCGCTAACTTATTTTGTAATGAAAACATATTTTTTTTAAGCTTTGCACACAGTACCAGCAGCGTTTCAAAGCGAGCCTGTTTTTGGACACTTATAATCGCTGCGAAAAACAAGGAGATACTTCAAACAACAATTCTAAGCGGTTACAAAACTTTCTCACTATTAGTTTATTGAAAAAAGTAATCAAGGTCAGCTTAAGCACAGCCAAAGAAGAAGAAGTAAAGGAACTGGCATATCGTGGAAACAGTGAAGCATTTTTCAAAATAGTGTGAGTTACACAAACACAAATGCATTGCCCCAGGGTCGCAGTGCAGTTACACGGCTTAAGGCTGGGGCGCCCAAAGGAAGCCAGATTTAAAAAAAAGAAAAAAACAATTGAGATGCTTCCGTCATTTTGCCGAGCTGTAGAAAAGTGTACAGAGATTTTAAATCATACTAATAGTGAAAAAGCCTATTGAACTGAATAAAAAAGTGAAATGAAAGTTAATATAGTGAATACTTTGTAAAACTTTATTGATAAGAAATATATAAAAAAACATGTGGTGCTGCATTAAATCATATAAAAACGCCTATAATACGGTGCACAAATTTTTCATTTCACAGGTAAGTTTTTTCTCATAATGTACTTAATAAAGTGATGTTTTTTATGGTAGCGTACTTTTAAACCGAAATAAACACTTCTTGACGAAGAAAAAAATCCAACAAGATTAAATAGGGGTCTGCTATTACCCCTTTAAAAATATTTTATTAAAAGCGTTAAAAAATAACTCTGCACTACGGGCGCTAAACGGATTTGAGCGCCTTGCCACCACCAACAAAAACTAGATCGACCCTGTGCGAGAAATTCTCATTTGACAGATGAGTCTCAACGAAATCACTGGATTAAAGTATATTTTTGTTTTCAACAAATTTGTTATTTTATAGCAAATTGCGATAAAATCTTAATTTAAAAGTATTCTAAGATAATTTATTTAGCTAAATAACATCACTTCACGTTACTTTATATGAAAATATCAGACAAAATTAACTTGTAAAATAAAATGTTTGTATAGGTACTCCTTAGTATAGGCGTTTTTAGAGGATTTAACGTAGCCACCACATACTGTTTTATATTTTTTAAATAAATTATTGATAGTATTCACTATTCTAACTTTAATTTCACTTTTTTATTTAGTTTAAATAAACTTTTTCACTTGTTTAACAAATTGAAATTTCAAAACACTTCCTTTCAGCTCGGCAAAATGACAGATGAATCTCAATTTGTTTTTTTTTTTCAATTCTTGCTGCTTCACTCACGTACACTGTTTATGTGATATACACCACTTCCCTTACTTCTTCTTCTATGAGCACAACAGAGAAACAGTGCCAATGAGAATAGGTTACCACGAAGCCAATGCTTCAACTTATAGTTTGTTTTGTAAGAAAATGAAACCCCTTGGAACTGTAATTAAACTTTTAGAGGAGGAGGACTTTTTTCATTTAATAAAATCAAAAAAATAAAATAATGTTTGAAGCTATTCTAAACCTCATTATAAACGGTCAAGTTTTCGTACATTTTAAATTTGTGATTAAGTAAGTATTTAAGAGAAAACTTGCCAAGTAAATCCACCAAATTTTAATCAGTAATCATTAATTAACAAATTTCTGTCATGATTTGGAATTGTTTCGATATTACTCTACTTATGATATTTGAAATTAAACTTCATGAACTTAAAACTTGGCATATATTTTGGATCTCATTACTTTTTTTGGCCGACTTTTTACGCACAGGTTTCTTGTACACATAAGAACTTGGCTCCTTTTTTAACATTTATGTTTTTGTTGTGATTTCACTCCTTTTTGCAAAGATTTATTTTGCCAGGTGAAAGTCAAGCCCTACCGCTCTACAGAGTTTCATAATTCTACGACAACCGAAAGTGCTCCATACAAATAATAGCAATTCTGATAAAGTGGGTGGATGGCACCCCCCCCCCCCCTGAATGGACAATTCCAAATTTTCGATTTTTTTCCTTTCTAAGTACTTCAATTCTTACCAACCTACCAATTTGCATCGTTCTACAACAATCGGAAGTGCTCCATATAATTTATAAGAATTTTATAGAATGTGGGTGGATGTCACGCCCCCTGAATGCAAAATTCCAATTTTTCAATTTTTTCTTTCTAAGTACCTTAAGCCCTACCTACCTACCAATTTTCATCGTTCTATAACAATCGGAAGTGCTCCATATAATTTATAAGAATTTTAAAGAATGTGGGTGGATGCCACGCCCCCTGAATGCAAAATTCCAATTTTTAAATTTTTTTTCTTTCTAAGTACCTTAAGCCCTACCGACCTACCAATTTTCATCGTTCTACAACAATCGGAAGTGCTCCATATAATTTATAAGAATTTTTAAGAATGTGGGTGCATGCCACGCCCCCTGTATGGAAAATTCCTATTTTTCAATTTTTTTCTTTCTAAGTACCTCAAACCCTACCAACTTACCAATTTTCTTTGTTCTAGAACAATCGGAAAAGCTCCATATAATTTATAGAATATTTAAGAAAGTGGGTGGATGCCACGCCCCCTGAATAGAAAATTGCAGATTTTCGATTTTTTCCTTTGTATGTACCACAAGGCCTACCGTTGTACGAAATTTCAAGTTTCTACGATGTCGGGAAGTGCTCCATAGTTTTGATGATCTGTCAGTGAGTCAGTGAGTCAGTCAGTTACGGTTTTTGCGATTTTTGAAGTCCTATATCCTGGGAACTACTAATGCTAAAGAGTTGAAATTTGGTGAGCCACCTGTGTTTGATCAGTTCAGCAAATACTCCGAATTTGAAGTTTCTGACTTTATTGGTACTGAAGTTAGAGGGGGGTTGAAAATCGCCTGAGTTTGTTCCTGTAAAAAGGGTTTAGTGCCGCGAACTTGGCTGGGCACTACCGTGCCCTTTGATATCTTCCACTTTATTTGCTATTTTGCTTTTTTTTATAATTCTAAAAAATGTGTTTTCACCTTTTTTATATATACAAAATTATAGTTCGAAAAATCAGTAGACTTCCTTTTTTTCTAATTTTTGTAAAAATTCCCAAGCAAAGGAATTTTTGTCATGATGACATGAGGTTTGTCTGCGATGAGTACATGATTGTTTAGTGAGTAAAGGTTCGATGCAGCATTCTAAGCATTCATTAAATAAATATAGGTACTTAATTGAATCATTACATACATTTGCGTCTGTTGTATGCATTTTCCATACACTCAATACATTTATATAAATATGCCATGTATTCACTACATAAATGTGTGGCGGTTATCTGTGTAAATGTTTACACATTCCTTAAATATAAATAAATATTCCTTATACAAATAGAAGTTATTGACCTGGAGCCTACTAAAAGAACTTCTATTTGTACAAATCGAAGAGGTCACAAATAAATTCCTTTATTTAATATTCCTTATACACATCACAGTAGTACCTCGTGGCTTGATGGTTAGTGCGTAGGACTGTCATGCCGAAGGTGTGGGTTCGATTCCCAGCCGTGCCACCTAAAAACAGAAATGTTTTATTCGAGGTACTGCCTCTTGCGAGGAACTGACAAATCCTCCAAGAGTATACTTGTCATGAAAAAGTGCTTCTCATTTAGCCGTTCGGACTCGGCAAAAAACTGTAGGTCCCCTCCATTCCTGTCCAACAAACACGCACACAGGAATGGTTGTGAGTTGTAAGTCACTAGGCCCTGGTTCTCCTCGAGCTGTTGCGCCACCCAATTTATTATTTATTTATTTATACACATCACAAAAAATATTACTGGATGAATATGTAGTGAGTACAGTATCTATGGACTCTTTACATAAATATAGATACTCTATGTAATCTTTACATAAATGAGTAAATAATTATGTAGTAGGTACATTTTATGTATACTTGTTATAACATAAATACTTTACAATTATCTGTGATGAGTACACAATTATTTGCTGAGTACATATTGTTTGCAATGATTACATTAATGCACATATTTGTTGTATTCATTACATAAATAAGGCTAATAATCCTGTGATGAGTATAGAATTATTTACTCATGGCATAATTACGTAAAAGTTATCTGTGATGAGAAAATAATTAGGTAGTGAGTACATTTTCAATGCACTCATTACATAAATGCGTTACATTTATCTGTGATGAGTAAACAATAATTTAGTGAGCATAGATTGTTTGCACTGATAATATAAAAACTAGTATTATTTGTGTTCAGTACATAAATAAAACTAGGAATCCTGTGATGAGTAAAACATTATTTATTCATTACAAATTTATGTAAAAGTTACCTGTGATGAGAAATTATTTATGTAGTGAGTACATTTTTAATGCACTCATAACACAAATGCAAATATTATTTGTTCTCATTACATAAAAACGTAGCAGTTATCTGTGATGAGTAAACAATTGTTTTGTAATTACAGATTGTTTGCACTAAAAACATACAAATTAATATCGTTTGTAGTTAGTACATTAGTATGGCTAGAAATCCTGTGATGAGTAAAGAATTATTTATTCATTACATAATTATGTAAAAGTTGTATGTGATGAGAAAATATTTGTTTAGTGAGTACATTTTTAATGCACTCATCACATAAATACAAATATTATATGTACTCATTACATAAAAACGTAGCAGTTATCTGTGATGAGTAAACAGTTATTTAGTGATTACAGATTATTTGCACTGATTACATAAAAATTAATATCTTTGGTATTCAGTACATAAGTAAAGCTAGAAATCCTGTGATGAGTAAAGAACTATTTATTCATTACATAATTTTGAAAAGTTACCTGTGATGAGAAAATATATATGCACTCATTAAATAAATGCAACTATTATAATATGTACTCATTACATAAAAACGATTGAGATCATATCCACTCTGTCTTCTCATGGATCGTAATAGTCATAAGGCCTTTTTTTGAAATTGGAACTTTAATTTATATTTAGCATCTATGTACAAAAAATCTAGTTTTTCCGAATGAAATAAAAATAAAAATTTTAGTTTTTGCATATAATTTTTTCTTTAATATAATACTGTTTAGGATTTATGTACATGTTTGTTGCCTAGAAATTCGTTCAAGAGTTGCAATAAGGTTATCAGTTGCAACTGAATTTGATAATTTATTACGCTTTTTGCCTTTTTTAACATTGGTTTATAGAACCACATTTGGATGAAACCCCATACGTTTAAGCAGTCGGCTGGGTACTTGACTTTCAAAACTTAGTATACCTTGAAATAACAGTTAATAGCTCCTGACATGTTGCTCATTGAATATTTTATTCCATCAAAGAAAAAAAAAACGAACATTTTCGACGGATATAAAACATCTTTCAAGCTAAAAAAAGAAAGAAATCGGTATAATTAAGTAACAAAAAATTAAAAATGCATTTAAACATATAAAAAAGTCTGAAGAAATGAAGTTTTCATGAGATGTGTTGTACATCAAGTTTTTATTTTCTTGGAGAGCAGCGAAAATAATATAAACATTCTGAATGCAAAAATTGAAATTTCCAAATCTTATAAAGTGTAACTGATCTTAACTTACTAATGACAAAGTGATTTTCATTTATAATATTTAAATTAAATAAAAAGTTAAGAAAATATAATACAAAATATAATTTTTAAAAAGGCTAGAAGCAACTCACCGAATTATGTAAAAAAAATAATCACTTAAATCCCAAGTGGTTTTATATTAAGATACCAGGTGCAAAAAATCAAATCAGTAGGTAGGTATTTAAAATTTAAATCACTAAAATAATTTTTTTATTTTATAAAAAATTAAAAACACTTGTACTGAGTAAATGTCTTTACATAAATATTTAATGAATACACGCTGCCTATACTCATCGCATATCTGTGTGTTGGTTACCTATAGTTTTTACTGGGAGTTTGAGGTAATTTTAAATAAAATATAGACTGAAAAAATGTACCTTTATACTCAACACATTACTTGATGTACTGAGTAAATGTCATTACATACAAAATATTGAATGAATACATACAGCCTATACTCATCGCATATCTTTATGTAGCGGTTATAGTTTTTGTTGGGAGTTTAAGATACTTTTACATATAATGTAGACTGAACAAACGTACCTTTATACTCAGCGTATAAATTGGTGTACTGGTTAAATGTTATTACATGAATATTGAATCAATACACGTTGCTTCTACTCATCGCATGATCGACTGTGAAACCCATTATTGTTTTATTTTGATAGCTGACAGGTTTTAAATATAACTTCTTCATATTGAATGGATACACGCTGCTTATACTCATTGCATTATTTGCTGTAATATGAGTAACCGTTTTTTATTTGGATAGATGGTGAGTTTCAGATATTTCTATGCTTAAATATAGACTGAATACACGTTACTTGTAGCCATCGGATAACTTGCTGTGATTTATGTTTTTTTTTTTATTGCTGGTAGTTTTTTAAATGTTTGCTACATAAATATTGAATAAACACACGATGCTTGTAATAAAGTTTTAGATAGTGTTTAGTCAATACAATATTATATATTGAGTCAATATGATCTATATTCAAGACAAGTAATAAAATTTCTTTACACTGAATACATATATTTTGGTGATTTCTTTTGACACATAATTTCAAATGTAACCAGTGCACGTTGAATCCACTCAGTAAATACAACTTTTATGGCAGTCCCATACAAACTTCGGTACATAACTTTTACATAAAAATCTTTGTGCTGACTGCATAGGTTTTTCCCTCAGTGCAATCCCACTAACACAAGCAAGTAACTTGTCGGCAGATCACAACAAATTTCTAGTCTATGGAAAAGTTACTATATTAGATCGATAGAAAATTTTACGCTCTACAAAAAAATACCAAAGTAAAATTTTCGTATATCGCACCGTTTTGATGATATTCCACCCCCTGTCCTTTTAGCCATACTTTTCACATACAAACTTGTGTTAGAAGTCTTACACATTTAAGGTTTTATTTATTTTTCTCTCGAGCTACAGCAGCTTTTCAATTCTTTTTTGTTGACTTGTGTTTAATTATTATCCCTGTTAAAGATCCCATCCAAAAATTTAATAAAAAAAAATTTTTAGGTCTAAAAAATGATGAAACATCTTCTATGTAAAAACCAATAATTATTAAAATCGAAATATTTTATAAAGAATTTTTAAGCGTAATTTTTTTAATGAGGTCTTTTAAGTATGTAGGTGGTTATACAATACAAATAAAAATAAAATGCACGACTGCATCGCACGTACTTGCTCTTATGTTCAAGTTGTGTGGGACTTAAGAACTTTAAAAAATATTCAAGTAATTAGAGAAAAAGTATAAAAAGCATTAAAATCGTTCTTTTAATTCTTTTTTAAAAGATCCAAAATTTATTTTTTCCAAAATTTTGGTATACAGTATTATTTATATTCTTACAAAGCTTTTGTGCAAAAAATTTTATTGAAATCGAATTAGCGGTTATTGAGAAAACTGAAAATCAAAACAACCGTTATATGGCAGGTACCGTTAATAAATGTTTTTGGTGATTTTTCTTCTTACCAGAAAGTACACCATATCTACAATAATACACTGATTATTTTTATTAAAATCGTTGGAGCCGTTTTTGAGATAAATAAGCTTTTTCTTAACGGTTGTATGGCAAGTACCGTTATTTTCTGAGCTAAAAAAAATTCAATTTCCCCTTACTCTTACTTACCTACTGGAGAGTTGCAAAAAAACCTTTCTAGAAAATCGCTTGAGTGGCTTAGACTGTACGTTGAGGTACGAACAGACAGACAGACAGAATTGTGCCACCCGCTATTTTCGTGTTCTATATCATCGTAATGTCATGTTTGATTGTTATCTTGACATTTTTTTTTTTGCACGAATCCAAAACTACATCGCAAGTAAAAAAAAGCTTGAGAATAGATATTGTAGTTCCAGGTGAAAAAAATATAACGTAAAAAGAGTTAAATTCACATACAAATTTTTATGGGTAGAGTATGGTTTAAGGGACAGGGGGTGGAATATCATCAAAACGGTGCGGTATATGAAAATTTTACTTAAGTACTTGTTTGTAGAGCGTAAAATTTTCTATCGATCTAATATAGTAACTTTTCCATGGACTACAAATTTTTTGATATATAATCATGAGAACACAATACTATGTTTTTGTCCATACATTTTGTTTGAAAAACAGAAAATTGCGATGCGCCACACAGTGGTTCCCAAGTGGAAAAAACGCCTATTTTGAAAGAATTTTGCATGGCAAATTTAATGTGGTTTTTCGATTCTAGATATACAAAAATAAAGAAAACCGTTAATTTTGTATTTTTATATGCCTCAGGTCCGCAGTACAGTTAACCCAAAGTAGTTACTTTCTACATATATTACAAAAATTTCGAGTTTTGTTCAGTAGTTTTGATATGTATATTTCTTGATACAAGAAGCACTTTAGGTTGAAATAAAAATATTATTTTATTAAATGTATATTTGTCTTAATATTACATTAACCGTTTATCAATTTTGTCTATCCATTTAAAATATTAGAGTTTAAGCTGGAACACCCTCTAGTCGTTCTTGCTTTTTTTTTTCTATAAAAGAGGAGCTAAGCGTTGCTAACTGTAGAGCCTTAGATTTTTGTCAAGCCTATGCTATATACTATTTGTCATATAAACAGTGGCGTATTTACAGATTTGGCGCCCCGGGCCAATAAGATTTGGCGCCCCATTTACTAACGAAAAAAGCTAACCCAGCGGCTCCATTGGCAATATTTGAGGCAATAAATTGCCTCACTCATTGCTATTGCCTTTAATAATACAAATGGAGACGCTTTGTCAATGGCAATATTGCCTAGACCTAGAGGATGAGAGGCAATTATTGATTTTCATCGTCAAGGCAATAAATTAAGGAAAAATGGGGTTCCCCGTAATTGTGAATGACTTCTTTATTGATTTTTTCAATTAAATCGTAGAATATAAGAACGTACATGACAAAATATAGTGAATTAAAATTAAATTTTATTAAAAACAGGGGATTTGAACAACATTTGACTGCATTTGCAGTCAAATATTTCTATAAACACATTTTATAATTGAAATTGCCTGGCAATGAATTGCCATTCCTATTTCAATTGCAATTGCCTCAAAAATTGCCAATGGAGCCACAGCGTAATATAACTTCATAATGAAAAAAAGGTGCAATAAAACAGACACCATTTTAATATTTTTCACAACGCACAAATTGGTTGACTCATTCATCAATAGCACCGTTATAATTGAACGATTTTGATCAGTCAGAATGTAGGCTTTAAAGGGATGGCTTAACTGACGACCTATATTTTGGCGAACACTTTTCGGAGGAGTCAAATTGCCTTAACATCTGAATTTGTATATTATTAAATGCATATTTTTTGCACAAACCATACATTTGTAGTCTGAGAACTTTCTTATTTTTAAAGTTGTCGCTTAAATAAGTCATAATTTTGACAGCTGAAAGATAAAGTTTATCCTCAACTGAAAAACTGTTCCAGATTTAACTCAGGGTTAATTTATTTTCAGGATTAGCTAACTCTGATTTAACTCAGAGTAAAGCCTGAACTGAAAAACTGGCCCCTTGTGCACAAAATTGCTAGCTAAATGAAATGGTAGTTTTTTTATACAAAAATGAGCTTTGTAGCTCAAACGGATATCGTTATTTTCAATTTTAATTTTTTTTATTTTTTCCTATGGGTAGGCAGTGTTGCCAGTTTTTTAAAGGCGAGTGGAGCCCAATTTGAAAAATCTCAATCGAAAATAAGTAATCTAAATTTATTCGTTTAAAATTTAAATTTGTCTATGAATTACCTATTACCAAAGTTATAAAAATTCAAAATTTTATTGAACATTTTACACGATATTTCCCCATATAAAACTTCTTTCGCCTTGGGAGCCGGGTAAACGGTAAAATAAGGAGCTAACATTTCACAGGATTCTATTTTTTCGGGACAAACGATGACCTTTTGTAGGACAAAATTTACAAAATTCAATCAAAACCCAAAATGTCTTCCATACCAGAACATGAATTCTCTGTCATTTTCGAAGTCAAATTTGAATAAATGTTTTTATTAAGCAAACTGTGGGTTGAGCACATACATATTTTTAGTCACTTCAAAGTTCTTACAGCATTTTCCAGTCTGGTTCGAACTCAAAATATTGCTTCAAAAGGGTCAAAGATTAACAAGTTATATATTGATTATCTCTAGTCTCAATTTATCAATTTGTTTCCAAAGTGCACAGTTTGCTAACTGAACCAACTTTTAGAGTTGATAGTGGTTTGCAAGCAAATATTGACATGTTCATTCACAATAAATTTTTCAAAAGTTGTGAGTTCTCATCTACATATTTATGGAAAATAAAAAAAAAATATTTTTCTGTAAAATTTTTAAGGAGCCTAAGATCACCCAATTTTAAAACTAAATACGAGTAGCCCAAATTTTGATTTATCGCAAGTCACAATTCGAAGGAGCGAGTGAGAAGTTCAAGTAGCCCGATTGGCGATAAGGAGCCCGTTCTGGCAACCCTGTGGGTTGGTGGAAAACCTACAAAAGGTTCTAGGAGGACCGAAAAACACGTGCTCATAAGTGTGTGAGATTCTTTCTGCACTTAAAGCACCTCCACTTCCTGCAACTAAATTGAAAAATATCTATCCATGTTTTTAACGAATATAACTAACGTGTTGCAGGTAACTTTTCTGTGAAAATTTTTGCTTATTCCGCGATTCCAAAGTGATTTTCCATTCAGCGCTCCTAGTCTGAAGGTGTAGTTCTTTGCAGGAAACGTACTAAGTTCGATTCATGAAGAATATCAATAGATAATCGATGAATTAGCGTGTTCTAGAAACCGATTTCTATGTTTTCGAGCGAAACTCCGTAGAAATTTTTTAAATGAAATTCACACTAATAATGCGCATTTTTAAATAAATAAAATGCAAATTTAGATAGGTATCAAAATTATTTGACTTTGCAAAATAACGGACGTGCTTAGCTCTTTAAATATGCCTCGCTTATCCGGGAGCGTTATAATTTGTCTGTTTTTGAATACGGGAAAATTACCGCTCTTCACTGCAATTTGTCACTTCAATCTTCAGAAACATACGCAGGGTAAGGCCTGTGAGTTATTATATTAGTATGGTGAGCAATTTGACGTTCTAAAAAAATATATTTGATTGAAATTCACGTAGCTACCTATTCTTCCTACCATTCTGATGATATTCCGTCTGGAGCCTCTAGGCTTTACTTTTCCCATAGAAATTTTTAAGGAAATTTTAAATTTTGCATCCAAATTTGAATGCCGCCCTTCGCAGTGTGCCGCCCCGGGCCATGGCCCTTATGGTCCCTAGGGTAAATACGCCACTGCATATGAAAACAAAAGATCACTTTTAATCACTTTGCCCTCAAGAAGCTTTTAAGTGTGCCCCTTGTGCACAAAATTGCTAGCTAAATGAAATGGTAGTTTTTTTATACAAAAATGAGCTTTGTAGCTCAAACGGATATCGTTATTTTCAATTTTAATTTTTTTTATTTTTTCCTATGGGTAGGCAGTGTTGCCAGTTTTTTAAAGGCGAGTGGAGCCCAATTTGAAAAATCTCAATCGAAAATAAGTAATCTAAATTTATTCGTTTAAAATTTAAATTTGTCTATGAATTACCTATTACCAAAGTTATAAAAATTCAAAATTTTATTGAACATTTTACACGATATTTCCCCATATAAAACTTCTTTCGCCTTGGGAGCCGGGTAAACGGTAAAATAAGGAGCTAACATTTCACAGGATTCTATTTTTTCGGGACAAACGATGACCTTTTGTAGGACAAAATTTACAAAATTCAATCAAAACCCAAAATGTCTTCCATACCAGAACATGAATTCTCTGTCATTTTCGAAGTCAAATTTGAATAAATGTTTTTATTAAGCAAACTGTGGGTTGAGCACATACATATTTTTAGTCACTTCAAAGTTCTTACAGCATTTTCCAGTCTGGTTCGAACTCAAAATATTGCTTCAAAAGGGTCAAAGATTAACAAGTTATATATTGATTATCTCTAGTCTCAATTTATCAATTTGTTTCCAAAGTGCACAGTTTGCTAACTGAACCAACTTTTAGAGTTGATAGTGGTTTGCAAGCAAATATTGACATGTTCATTCACAATAAATTTTTCAAAAGTTGTGAGTTCTCATCTACATATTTATGGAAAATAAAAAAAAAATATTTTTCTGTAAAATTTTTAAGGAGCCTAAGATCACCCAATTTTAAAACTAAATACGAGTAGCCCAAATTTTGATTTATCGCAAGTCACAATTCGAAGGAGCGAGTGAGAAGTTCAAGTAGCCCGATTGGCGATAAGGAGCCCGTTCTGGCAACCCTGTGGGTTGGTGGAAAACCTACAAAAGGTTCTAGGAGGACCGAAAAACACGTGCTCATAAGTGTGTGAGATTCTTTCTGCACTTAAAGCACCTCCACTTCCTGCAACTAAATTGAAAAATATCTATCCATGTTTTTAACGAATATAACTAACGTGTTGCAGGTAACTTTTCTGTGAAAATTTTTGCTTATTCCGCGATTCCAAAGTGATTTTCCATTCAGCGCTCCTAGTCTGAAGGTGTAGTTCTTTGCAGGAAACGTACTAAGTTCGATTCATGAAGAATATCAATAGATAATCGATGAATTAGCGTGTTCTAGAAACCGATTTCTATGTTTTCGAGCGAAACTCCGTAGAAATTTTTTAAATGAAATTCACACTAATAATGCGCATTTTTAAATAAATAAAATGCAAATTTAGATAGGTATCAAAATTATTTGACTTTGCAAAATAACGGACGTGCTTAGCTCTTTAAATATGCCTCGCTTATCCGGGAGCGTTATAATTTGTCTGTTTTTGAATACGGGAAAATTACCGCTCTTCACTGCAATTTGTCACTTCAATCTTCAGAAACATACGCAGGGTAAGGCCTGTGAGTTATTATATTAGTATGGTGAGCAATTTGACGTTCTAAAAAAATATATTTGATTGAAATTCACGTAGCTACCTATTCTTCCTACCATTCTGATGATATTCCGTCTGGAGCCTCTAGGCTTTACTTTTCCCATAGAAATTTTTAAGGAAATTTTAAATTTTGCATCCAAATTTGAATGCCGCCCTTCGCAGTGTGCCGCCCCGGGCCATGGCCCTTATGGTCCCTAGGGTAAATACGCCACTGCATATAAAAACAAAAGATCACTTTTAATCACTTTGCCCTCAAGAAGCTTTTAAGTGTAAAAACTCGTGGTGCCTGAACAGTGCTTCAAATCAACTTATGGTATAATAATTTATACATAAAGAAGATCAATAAAACCATCGTTACAATTGCGTTTGAAATTTGGTTAAGTAAAAATCAATTAGGAAAGTGCCAGAATGACTTATTTTGTCATTGAAAGTGACATAACTTTTTTCACACAGCAATTTAAATGAGTATCCTTGCTAACTATTGTCATGTTGTACACGAAAATACCTTACTAACAGTTTTTTAAATGAAAAAAGCTTTCCAATGACATATGCTTTGGCGTTAATGGTTAAACTATGTAGCTTTCACACATTTTTGCCCATACTTCTACTACCCAAAAGCATTTCTTACACTAAAATGCATTAAAATATTATTGGGGTGCGAATAATTTTGTTCAAACAGTTATATGAGCTCACCTGTTAACAGCTATTGCAGGATGTAAAAATACCTTTTCAACGACATAATATCTTCGTTATTGGTAAGCAGGGCCGTGGCCAGGGGTGGGTCAAAGGGGCAGTTGCCCCAGGTGCCTTGTCACAAAAGGCGCCATACCGCAAAGGGAGCGCCGCCGTTCCGCGAAAGGTACCACCGTGCTATGTAAGTCACCGCACCGGCTGCTGGTGCGTCGAACTCAGCATCTGCTATCCAAGCGATTGTTTAAAGCTGAATAAACACATGTGTTCAAAACAGAATCTACAATTTCCAAAATCCAATGACTGATAAGTCCATGTTATAAATTCAGCCAAGAATTTATGATTTATGATTATGATTCGAGTTTTTCTCATTCCGTACAATCGTTTCATGCAGTGTTGTTCTTTAAGGCACACAAGAATAACCGACGAAAAAAAACATGACTATTAAAATGTGGACTGGCTAAATTGTCGATTTGTATCGACTTTTTGTATGTCAAGTCAATAAAAGTCGATATTTTCTCCAATTTTTTTCTATACAGTCCACTTTTTGTCAAGTCGGGTTTTCAAAATTCCGCAAGAAAGTAGACATTTTAACCAGTCCCTTACTTTTTTTCACGGTCACAATTTACTATTTTCAAAAGGCGGGTTTTTCTGAGCTTGCCCCAGGTGCTCTACGGAATGGGAACGGCACTGTTGGTAAGACCAGTTTTCATAATTTTGCTTGCTTGCTTAATTTTTGAGATAGGTCCATAATTTTTGTGCCATAATGAGAATTTGTCCCCTTAATACTACATGTCAAATATCAACAAGATCGGTTTATCCGTTTGGTTTTTATAGAATTATTTCCACTTGGTCCATAGAAAGGAACCACTGTGCGCCACCTCTAAATATCAATATAAATAGCTCAAATTTTAGGAGTATTAATATTTTTGGAGCCTCTACCGAAATTTTGAGACCAATCATGAAAAATCAAAATTTCGATTTTTTTGGCACAGTCTACATAATACATATGTCATAATATGATGTTAAAGTAGGCTAGGGGCTAATTAATACCTACTAACTATCATTGAAAAAAGAAAAATAATTTTAATTTTTGAAATTATTTAATATTGTGCATTTCTTTGAGTTTTTTTTTACATACGAGTATACAAAAATTCAATCTTTTTAAGCTTTGTTTTTGTAATAATAAATAAATAATCACTGTTTAAGTCTCTTAATATTAACTAGAATTTAAATTATGCTTTTCTATGAAAGCTATATATAGCTATATTAGATACGCTTTATAAGAAAATAGCCCATATATTTGTTAAATGCAACCCTGCTTGAAAACTCATGCAAGTATTTATTTTAAGCATTGCATTTTTGCTTAAAACATTCAAGAACAACTAGTTGCTATTGAATTCCGCTGAAACACTTGAAGTATATGCTTGCATTGTTTTCTTTAAATTCAAAAGTCCTGCATATGACATGCCTTGTCCAGCCAACATAAACTACATCATTTCACAGCGTAGGGCATTGCATAAAATCGATATGAACTTACCGATGACGAACTCATCAAAAGTTTTAAATTGTGTGGTGGTTAAGTGGGGCACACATAGTAGACAGAAATAACCGAGAGTGATTTTTGGTCATCATTATTATGTTAACACAACCGCAATGATGTGAAAATTTAAATAACAATCAAACGAGCTAGTTCTTAAACTTCTTGCTATTGCAATCAGTGAAATTATGTTGACAAATTTCCATTTTAACATATCTGAATTTTGTTGTATGCATGACGTATTTTCAAACCGAATGCGTTCATTTCATTTCATAGGTTTTTAGATTAAAGTGGTAGTTTGACTTTAAATGACTTACCAAACATCATAAATTTACTTGAAAGAGCTTTTCTGTGTTCACAGGAACTATATGAAATAATTTATTTTTCTGCAGGTTTAACACTACACAAGGAGATCTACCGAATTAAGTTTTTGAGGGAGCTCATTGAATGAAATTGAGGGAGACGAATTCTTAAAACTATCGTAAGTTAACGAGAATATGTTATCTTAACATAAGCCAAAGCAAAATTATGGTACGAAGATGGAAAACTTTCCACATGGTTGCATTGGAATTTAGTGCAAAGTTATTTCATTAAATTCTTTAAGTTTGATGTTTGAATTCTGCCCAACAATAATTCTTAAGTAATGTTGTTTTAAAGCAAAAATTCCATTGTACCTTCCTCAGGCAAATCTAAAACTTGAAGGAACAAAATTAAACAGGGTGATTTTGATCTAACGCAAGGAATTTGAATGTATAAAATGTTTGACCAGAAAACCCAATGAGAGATAAAATAAAAATATGCCTTTGCTAATGTAGGTAATTAAGTTCCAAAAATGCACTTATTAATAAGTCGCAGTTACATCCTTTTTTCCCATGTGACTGAGGATATTCCAACTTTCATAATAAAATATGAATTTGATGAATCTCGTGGTATTGATAAAAAGCACTTTTTCAGACAAAAGTGATAGTTTATTGAAATTCAATTCGAGCTTAATCTATAATAATTATAGACTGAGAGCTCGCAGTAGTCTTTTGGCGTGAATAGTTCCGGTGAAGGTGATAACTGATAGTAAAAACGTAGTGGCCGTTACCTACAAAAAGTGCATCAAAAGCACAACTTTTCTGAACACAGAATTAGTGAGAGTAATATTTGGGATTAAATTTCTCTTTTTGAAAGAATAAATAAATTAAGGTCCTCAGTTTTACTATATTAACTTCAAGTGTTTTAAATTAGCGTTGTCAAATTGGTATTTAATTTAAAATACCAGTAGTTTTAAGGTAGAATTATTACTCTAGGATTTTTTCCTGGAGGACACAGGAATGGTTGAGAGTTGTAAGTCACTAGGCCCTGGTTCTCCACGAGCTGTTGCGCCACCCAATTTAATAAAAGTATTTTACCAATTAAAAATACCTTTAACTTTTCATTTAAATTCCTATTTTGAAAAGTTGCAAAGTAAAACTTTGATTGGATCAATAATTCATTGAAAAAAAAAAAACATTGGCGCTTTGACTAAGATAATTGACGTTGCAAATTAAAATAAAAAAAAAGAGTCTATCAGACAAAAGCAATAAAAGATTAGGTTGTAAAAAGCAAAAAGGTTAATTGAATATATTGTATACAATAACTTAAAGATTTATTAAAATTAAGTTTCCTTTTTTATGAAGTATCGTTCGTACCTGGGCGAAACGCAATATGGAGTTGAGCTCATTTGAACTTAACTTGAATAATTATATTAAGTCACTCCACTCAAACAGAAGAGTTTTCTTTTTAAATTTTCTTCATTTTCCTTTATTTAAGTTTCCGTTAAACAGGAATGAAGTAAGGAACAAAAATAAGGAAATTGTGACTCTTTCAGTGCACAAAATTGAAGCTTTTCAAATGCTAATTTTGTATGCAAAAATCAAATCAAATGGATCGTTTTTTAAATTTTTAAAATGAAATGCACATTATAAATGCGCATTTTCAAATAAATAAAATTAAATTTTTTCAAAGTTGTTTTATTTTGCCAAAATAAGGGATGTGTTTAGCTCTTCAAACGCTCTTCGCTTATCCGGGATCATAATAATTTTTCTGTTTTTGAATACGCGAAAATGAACGTGAATGAAAGCCTGTGAACAGTGAGATTAATTTTAAATATCTCGGAATACTTTTAAGCAATCTGTAACAGTATATTAAGATTTGTATATTTATTGGGCTGTGCCGAAAAATCGAAAAGTTTTTTTTTTCACTCCATTTATGTACTGGACTTTTTTGAAACAAAATTTCAACTTTACTTAAAATATTTAATTTTGAAAGTTCAAAACTTTATAAAATTAATGAAAAATAATACCAAGTTCAATTTATTAATTTTCATTTGTCTTAAAATTATGTTTTTTACTTTTAATTATTTAACTTTTTCGAATTTGCAATTTTCATCAAAAAATTGCAATTTGGCTGTCAAACGAACAAAAAACTAAGTGAGATTTTATTCACGCCTATTGATCTTTAGAGGTGACTCCTCGCAATTTTATATATTTCCTGCGTTCCGTTCCTACTTTGATAGCTCTAAGACTGATTAGTACTCTTGAAAGCCATTATATTATTATGATAGACAATTTAACGTTCTACAAAAATGTATATAGGTGAGTTCAATTTTCGTAGGCGCCTATTCTACCTATGTAGGTATATCACACCGTTTTGAAGATATTCCGCCTGGTGCCACTAGGCTTTACTTTTCCCATAGAAAGTTGTAAAAAATTAAAATATTAAATTTAAAGTCAAATGCAGCCATGGCCCTTATGGCCCTAGGGTAAATACGCCACTGTACAGTGGGTTATGCCCAGGAAAGTTGATGCTAAGCTACAATTATTGTTGGTAAGCAAGGGTTTACAATCTTTCCATAGAAGACACCTATAGGGCTGGCTACGATACCAAACCAAACGAGACTTTTATTGGTATCGTCTCGGTATCGTTTAAATTGAAAATTTTCGGTATCGTCTCGGTATCGGTCTCGTATTACTAAGTCTCGTATTACTAAGTCTCGTCTCGGTATCGTATGACTAAGTTTAGTTTGGTATCGGTCTCGGTCTCGGACTCGGTCTTGGTTGCATTCAGATTATTTAAGTAAAACACTTAAAAAAAATAAAAGAAGACAAGTATTCCTCGCGTTATACAAGATATTCACCCTTATTACGATAGTCGTTTTACTTAAACGCCAGTTAAACGACACGGCCCTAGAAGCGACATTTGGCGTTTTAGTAAAACGACTACAGTTAAAATGGTGAGAATATTGAAGAGCGGAGAGAACACTTAACTTGTAGTTTCATTCAAACGCCAATTGCCGTTTCTGAAGCCTTGTCGTTTTTCTGGCGTTTTAGTAAAACGACTATCGTAATAAGGGTGATTATGTAATCAAGTTATCCCAAACATTTCAAGATGAATTGAGTTATTTTTGTATCAATGGTCATCAGTTGAAACAAGGCATTACAACAAAACAAGGCCACCCAGATAGCTGAGATTAAACATAGGAACGTGCTCATTTGAATTACATTTGGACAACTGTTGCTTTGCGCCAAACAAATTTAAAACTTATTTGGAGAATTAAGAAAAGTTTACAGAAAAACCATCTTGCTGTTTAAGTAGTTACAGCCAAATTAACATAAGGACAGAAATGCGTGATCCCCTTTTTTCATATAATCTCTCTCATAATAATGCAGAGTTTAATTAAAATATCGAGTTCGGCTTTCACGCATAACTTACTAACTATTTCTAATTAAAAATTTGCTTTTTTATTTAAAAAAAAATTCAAGACAGCCAGGAATTCAAACATAATGTTGCTCTTGCAGATTCGTCGTTCATGGAGCTCCTTAATTAAGTCATTATCAGCACTACCACAACACAATAAATCCAGTTTCTAAGCTTGTAGTGCTTGAGCATTCTCTTGCTGCTTGAAAGGCTTTGATAAGAGTTTCGTCAACCTTGTTCCGGCCAGCTTTTTTGTCCAACTCTTCGACAATGCTCTGAATTTTGTCTATCTATGACCGTTGGTAGTGTCACATATTTTTGCCCCCCAAACTTTTCAGACAAGTTTTTGAAGTGTTTTAAAAAGCGAAGGATCTGCGTAAGTATTTCCCACAAGTAATTTTTTTTTTTAGAAATAGTTTTGTTTCTTTGATTATTTTTTATTAATTGTCATAATAGGTGCTTAATTTTCTGTAAACTTTTTTTTAATTCTTCAAATAAGTTTCAAATTTTTAGGGACAAAAGTAACAATAAGCCAATTGTACTTAAAAATGTTTTTCTTCTGCTAAAGAAGAGAAAAACTTGACCTTTTTATTAGCGAAACACTCCTTTTACTATCATATTGGGCATTTGTTTTTAATTCTTCAAATAAGTTTCAAATTTTTAGTAACAAAAGTAACGATAAGCCAATTGTACTGAAAATGTTTTTCTTTTGCTGAAGAATAGAAAAACTTGCATTGTTTTTATTAGCAAAAACACTCCTTTTATTATTAGGTATGTATTGAACAATTCATGATTATCATTTGCCACGAAGAAAAATAATTAGAAATATGATAAAGATTAAAATTAAGTAATTTTATGAGGTATATAGTAATTTGTAAGTGCCTGGCTGACAATGGGATTTTACTTAAGTGTCTTTTTAAATATTTCCCCTGTTAATAAGAACTGACCCTTAACATTTCTTCCAAATCCCTTACAAGCCGTTTACGAAAATGGTGAAAATTTCATCCCAATCGTATAAGCCGTTCCCGAGAAACCAAGATATAATTAAAGATAGGCTTGGCAGTGGGTGAATTTTACTAAAATCGCTTCCTTAGCCTTCCTCTAGATAAAATAAGTAACTTTGAGAATATCATGCAGATCGAACAAAAATTATTATTTAATAATAATATTCAAAAATCTATTTTTTCTTACGATACCAAACGATACCACCGAGAGTCTCGGTAAATTTCGGTACTTAAGGTTCGGTATGGTCTCGGTTTGGTCTCGGTATCGTTTTGGGTGCAATTTTTCTTCACTTTTATAAATTTTGTTTTATAAATCAGTTTCATTTTTATTATGTAAAATATTATCATACTTTTTAAAGTGTAAGTTTCATTGTATTTTGTTGCATTATATTATGATTAACTATATTTATATATATTTTTTGTATGAAATAAAAATCCCCTTGAAGAAGACAGCAACCCCTGTCGAAACGTTGGGAAAGTATTTGTTACAAATTTTGTTTCATTACTATTATTACTATTACTACATTTACTATTACTTATTGTGACCAAAAAAGCCAACGGAAAACATATTTTCCACTCAACATAAATATTCATCAAATTGCTCAATAAATTATTCATCTTTTAATAGTTCCCATTTAGTCCAGTAACCTAGTAATCTCATACTGTCCATAATCTCGTAAAGGCCCTATCTACAAAATTTCCGATTGCGGTCAGCGATTAAAGGATAGGGAAACAGAGTGCGATCCGGTGTTTTTTGTCAGAAATAACAAACAAAATTTGATCGCTGTGATCTTTTTTCCCAGTAAAGTATTGACTGTATCAGCGGATCGCGTTTGGTCAGGCCTTAAGTGTTTTCCTTTATAACTCAGGAGCATGAAAATGTAGTTAGGGCCTTTACAAAATTATGGGCAGAATAGGAGAGAGACCTTGCGTCAGATCAGGCAGTTCTGATTTTTTGCTGAGTTGTTTATAATGTTGGCCAAATAAATAATTCAAGCTTTCGACCTCGAGCGCCGAACACAAAATTTTCGAGCATTTTTCAGTAATTGTAAATACCTGAAGGAATAGTTTTTGACGATAAGACCTCTATTACACGATGATTCCTTGCGTCTGACTCTTTTTGAATTTTCATGAGTGCGAAGGAGAAAAAGCATCGGATTTCACCTTCGCACTCATTGAATTTTGACAAGAGTCAGACGCAAAGAATCATCGTGTAATAGGGGACTAACATTGTTCTACGATTTTGTTTTTTTACTCAGTAAGAATCGGTACCGAGTAGTGTGTGACTCTTACCGCACTAAAAACACCTTAGAATCAGGACCAATCTATGAAATCGATAAATGATTTTTCTTTCTTAATTTATAAATCACATTGGGGGAAGTTTAAAGTTATAACACTTTCCCATAGCTTTTAGACCACCAGCTCATTAGGCTTGGTTCTTCTATCTCCGAATATTGTTTCGTACATTTAAGACGGTCCCTATTTCGGAGTTGTGTGATTGTGTGATATAGCATGGTTTTTAACCACTTCTGTAACCATTTCAATTTGAAGGTCACGATGTAGATCTCTATTTATTATAATGGGTGTTTTTTTTAATGGAATAAAACAAAGATTATTTTTTTAATTTGACATGAAATTTACTTTATTCGAAAGATAATCTTCTGGCATTATAATTTTAATATGATTTCTGGCATATGACCGCCACGGCTGGCCAATTTGCATGACTTTTTCCAACATTTGTGGCCGTATATCGGCAATAACGCGGCGGATGTTGTCCACCAAGTGATCAATCGTTACGGGCGTAGACTAACGACTTCAAATATCCCCGCAGAAAATAGTCAAGCGGCGTTAAATCGCACGATCTTGGAGGCCAATTCACGGGTCCGTAACGTAAAACTATGTGGTTACCAAACGCTTCCTTCAATAAATCAATTGTGGCACGAGCTGTGTGACATTGATATTGACTGTAATGTTCTGGCCAGCATCGTTTTTAAAGAAGTACGGACCAATTATTCCACCAACCCATAAGGCACACCAAAAAGTCAGTTTTAGTGGATGTAACGGTGTCTCAACATACACTTGAGGATTATCACCACTCCAAATATGGCAGCGCTTAGCTGCTTTCCATAATGCCGGATTTACACGATTGGAAAACTGCCAGTATAAGGACGAAAGCAACAACAAAAGAATGGACAAACTCATTCTTTTTGTCATTATACTGGCAGCTTTCCATTCGTGTAAATCCGGCATAAGAAGTATTCGGTAGAAGCATCTGCCGTCAGAATATTCAGGAAACTACTAAGTGAATTATTTTAAAACTCACAGATTCTTTTCTTTAATTCGTTGTTAAGATGGTTAAAAACGACCTTATCACCAAGCTCTTCTTTTTCCAATATCAGCTCCTTTATTTCGACAGGATATTTTATTTCTTTTTCTCTTGAGTTCGAAACAGCTGGAGAACTTTCTTCTGCAGCCTGTTGCAGATCAGAAATAAATTGTTCTACTTCAAGATCAGTTTGTTCAATTGTTTGCATAGGAGATATTAGGTTTATAAAACTTTCTACGATTTTAAATTAACTAAATTTTCATCAATTTGAGTCTAGAATTGTCTCTGTAGACCCAAGAGTTTTCCAGGCACTGCATTTCAAAATGTATCTATAGTAAATTTATAAAAACAAGTAGAATACTTAACAGTATAATGACAAATACAGTATGCTTGACATAAGATGCTTCAAAGCCAGACCTGTAAAGTACTTCAGTATATTAGGACTTCAGTACTTTCAAGTACAAGTACTTGGTACTAGTACTTGTACTTCAGTACCCTGGTACTGGTACTTGAAAACAGGCAAGTATTTACCCGTATTTTTCAAGTATTTTGGTTCAAGTACCAAAGTACTTGAGCAATACTTTCAAGTACCTGAGCAGTACTTTGAAATATTTTCTAGCCCATAGAGTAATGTTTGCTTCAACTTAAATTTATAATGAGATTTTACTATGCATTTCATCAGAAGAAAGTGTTTTTTAACAGAAGACTAGAAATAAGTCCAATTTATTCGTGTTTACCGAAAAATTATATCAATATCCAATGTACATATATTGTGTCTCCTAATTTTGCAATTACCCATATTCTGCAACTGGTATTTATGACTCGTATTCGACTACAGTCGTATATTGTTATTCTAAGTGTTGTAGATTCGACTTCACTCGTATTAGAATTGAGAAACGCACAACATCGCAAACAACTTTTCATATTTTATCATTACTCCGAATCTCGTATTTGTTTGAATGTAAGTCGTATATTTGTGTCGTTTATTCGTCGTGTAAAATTTGTTGAACGAGGTAAATTTTTTTGGATAAAATTGTACAAAAAATAAATGTTTTTTAATTGTTCAATATAACTTATTCACTTTTTCCAAATATAAATGTCATGGCATGATCCAGCGTATCTCGCATCAACCATAACTGCACTTAAGAGACTATTTGAAGTAAAAGATATTTAAAAGTAGTCAAAAGACCGCAGTATTTTAACTGCAACCAAAAGACTTCACGACTGCATTCTTTTTACAGAAATGTAAAAGACTTCAATGCATTCAAGTCGTCTTTAGTATTGCATTCCTTTAATTTTTGGCGGCCTTAGCTCTTAGGGTTAAAGGCTACCGAGGTATCGCTGCACTAATGCAATCGTTATGTACGTTATATTCAGAAAAAATAATTCGATGGAACTCATATTTTATGAAATGCTGTTTTTATTATCAAGAAGATTAAGACCTTGACTGGCACAAGCTAAAGAACCACGCACTTTACCTCCGAGAAGTGGTACATGGACATCCAATTCGAAGGACGAGAAGCTGCTAACGCAGGCATCATTCTCCAAAGTGTTTCCTTTATACACTTGTGGACGAAATCCTCTGTGATGCCCTTCAATTTTGTCAGTAAATCCTTGATGGAGGCAATTCTATCATTTCGGGAAACCTCTAGTGTCTCAACGGTGTCCAAACCAAGCACAAAAAGCTGCATGTTAGCTACTTTTTAGGAAAAGTTATGAAAAAAGGGGGAAAACAGCACAATTGATTTTATTTACATATGTGATGACAGCTTTAATTATTTGAAAATTTTCTATAAGCAACGATAGACGTTGTTTTTAAAGCTTCTCGTATCCAACGTATACGACTTGAAGAATAACGAATTTGATACGAGACGAGTTCGAGTTCGACTAAGAGTACGAGACAAAATACGACTTTCAGAATATGGGTGAATATTGTTCTGAGGGATGATTTCTGGGATAATTCTAAGAGTAAAATTGTATAGCAGGAAAATTTTATTTCCTCCCCCTGATGCAGAGGAGGGCAATTTCTGAAAAATAGACTTTAAATGCAACAAAAATTATTAAAAATCAACAAAAGTACATACAACAATGTGCTGTAGCTTTTTTGATATCTTATATTCCATTCCTTTGTTTGTTTTTTAAATCAAGTTGATTAAGTGAACATCTGGTTTTCGGTATTTGACCAAGAATTAATAAAGACATTAAAGATAAAATACAAAAAAGCACTTAATTACGCAAAATTTAAAATAAAATCAACTTGAAAAAAAAGTATTTACCCTTCCAAACTATTTACATATACAGTTACTCACAAAATTATTCGGAATAAAAAGTTTTTTTTTCTAAGCATGAGATTTTTTTTCTGTTATTATTTTTTGTCCTGCTCTTGTTGTTTTTCTGTTATCTACATTTCTCTTTGTTTTATCTTGTTATATGCACATTTTAATATGGGAAAAAAAGAAATTAAGAGCGTGATATTCTACGTACCGTTAATTTTATAATAATCTCAACAAAGTAAGAATAATCATTATAAAGATTTGATATAGATTAATTCCGAATACTTTTGGGAATGACAGTAGGTACTATGTAATGTTACAAATCAACATAAAGCGCAACCCTCCACTTTATTTATTGAGTGGGTTTCTTTACTCATTCTGGAACATTTTGAATGCATTCTTTTTATTCCATCTGCAAGGTGGAAAAGGGGGATTTATATGGAACATGTTGTCAAAACAGGTTGACAGTCATCGAATATAGTGCGTTTGGTACTATTATTTCATTTTAAAAAGAGGCTGGGTGCGTTTTCAGGTGTTTAATACGCAATCAAGTGAAACCCAAAGATTGGTTTGTCCTTATTAGAGACAAAAACATTCTTGTATAATATGTTTGTAGCATTTTTCTTAAAAAAAATGTTTGTTACTTTTTGCACAAATCTTATCAATTTTGAACAAGTGTGCAGAGTAAAATCATACCAATGCAAATATCATTTTTTGTTCTCAAAATATTTGAGACGAAAAAATATTCAACAAATTTTGCCAGTTTCTTGTAGTTTTTTTTTTCACTTAAAAAAATTGTTTATTGAATATTTTTACAAATTTTACTGATTCTTAACTATAAACTAGTTAATGGAATAAAATAACCTGAAAGCCAATATCGTTAGTTGCTCTCAAGATATTCGAGCTGAAAAACTTTTTTCAAAAAACTTCCGCAATTTTTTTGTATTAAAAAGAAACTGTAAATTGATCTGTTTAATGTTTTTACCAATTCCTTAATACTTCAACATGGGTAGAATAAAATTAGCCCGAAGTCGATAGCATCATTTGTCCTCGAGATATTTAAGAGTAATGAAACTAAACGGCGTTTTTTTTTAAATTGCTATGGTAAAAAAAAAACTACTCGTTGAATTTGTTTGAAAGTTCTTTCGCATTGGCCAGCACTAGTATCTAGAAAATAAAATTCATCCGATGTCGATATCTTTATTCGTTCTTGAGCTTTTGAACAAAAAAAGTGAAGGAACGTACGAACGTACGTAAAAACGCAGATATATCTTTGAAAATGGAGGATTCCAATTCTGAGGACCTCGAAAGGTGAAGATATGTCAAAATTTTCGATTCGGTTCGGTGCAGTTGCAATAACTTCCAATATGAAGCTAATAACCGCATGGGATAAGGTGTTTTTGCAAAAAATATGATGGCATATAGTAAATAGTCACCAGTTAGATATATACAAATATTATTTATTTATCTAAATAATTTTCTTTAATTTATAAGATAAAACTTATAAAATGGACTTAAAAAATAGGACCTTGAAATATTGGATTTATATTTGTTCTCGCAAGAGAAGTTGTAGCCTTCTTCCTCCTAATAATTTCCCTTCCAAAAGCTTTTATTTGACAGCTGGTTTTCTGCTATAATCCGGTAGATGGTGCTTCTTTAGTTTGAGAGTCGATATAATTATAGCTAAGGGGTATGTTTGCTCTGCGAAAGTAAGCTCTAGTGGTGTATGGAATAGTAATCAAAGTAATCGATTACTTTTCTGAGTAACGATTACCTTACCAGGAACGATTACTTTGATTACTTTGGATACTTTGGATACTTTGATTACTTTGATTACTTTGATTACTTTGATTACTTTCGTTACTTTCGTTACTCCTTGGATTTGATTACGTTGGGATTCGATTATGTTTAGTAACATTTGGATTTGATTACTTTTGAGTTTTGGGTTTTGGTTTTCGAGCTCCGGAAACGAGGATAAAGTAGGTAAACATTACTATGGATATTTCTCTATTTTGGATTAAAACTTTGTAAAATATAATATTTTAACTACGAAGTACTGCGAAAATATACAGGTCAATATTTAAGCCATATTTATATGAAGCAAAAATTATTTGCCCCAGGGTGGTCCAAAAAAAAACTATCGAAATTTTGGGATTCAAATTGATTTAAATCATACGAAAGAAAATTGCTTGAAGCGTACATTTTGAGAAAAAAAATTGTAAAATATTAAATTGTCCGAAAACCGAAACCTTCGTTGTTCCTAGAGCGATTTCAACGAAATTTACATGCATAGGTGATAGCTGAAACAGAATTAAAAACAAAAAAAATATTTGCATTAGGGTGTTCCAAAAAAAAAAATGTCAACTTCGTTGTTCCTTAAGCGATTTCAACGAAATTGACACAGGTGATAGCTGATACAGAATTAAAAAAGAAAAAAATATTTTCAAAGTAGGGTTTTCCAAAAATATGTCAACATATTGTAACTTCGTTGTTCCTTGAATGATTTCAACGAAATTTACATAGGTGATAGCTGAAACAGAATTAAAAACGAAAAAAATATTTGCATTAGGATGTTCCAAAAAAAATATTAACTTCGTTGTTCCTTGAGTGATTTCAACGAAATTGACACAGGTGATAGCTGATACAGAACTAAAAAAGAAAAAAATATTTTCAAAGTAGGGTGTTCAAAAATATGTCAACATATTACAACTTCGTTGTTCCTTGAGTGATTTCAACGAAATTTACATAGGTGATAGCTGAAACAGAATTAAAAACAAAAAAAATATTTGCATTGGGGTATTCCAAAAAAATTTTGAAATATCAATTTCAAGAGAAGATGCTCCTCAGCACGTTGAAGCATGACATTTTTCATGATGTTCTTGAATACGAACCGGTCCATAATTCCATCTATTGTATCAATCGGACCCACACCATGTCTAGAGAAACATGCCCAAATATCCACGAACCATACAAACTCCTCGTACATGTTTAAAAGTACCCTTTGCTAATTCGGAATCAGGGTATGAGCTTGGTTGGTTGACAAACGGACTCGTCGAAAACTTTGATGGAATACTGTACGGTGTTCTGACGAATCTAAATTCAATTTGAAGGGGTAGCGTGGTTTTCGACGAGTCCATTGGTTAATCAACCAAGCTCATATCCCGATTCCGAATAATCAAACGGTACTTTTAAACATGGACGAGGAATTTGTATGGTCTGTGGATATAAGGGCATGTTTCTCTAGACATTAAGTGGGTCCGATTGATCAAAAAGATGGAAATATGGACCAGTTCGTATCCAAGAACATCATGAAAAATGTCATGCTTCCACGTGCTGAGGAGGATCTTCTCTTGAAATTGATATTTCAGCATTTTTTTTTTGGAACACCCTAATGCAAATATTTATGTTGCTTTTAATTCTGTTTCAGCTATCACCTATGTAAATTTCGTTGAAATCACTCAAGGAACAACGAAGTTGCAATATGTTGATATATTTTTGAAACACCCTACTTTGAAAATATTTTTTTTTTTTAGTTCTGTATCAGCTATCACCTGAGTCAATTTCGTTGAAATCGCTCAAGGAACAACGAAGTTGACATTTTTTTTGGAACATCCTAATGCAAATATTTTTTTCGTTTTTAATTCTGTTTCAGCTATCACCTATGTAAATTTCGTTGAAATCACTCAAGGAACAACGAAGTTGCAATATGTTGACATATTTTTGGAACTCGTTTCCGGAGCTCGAAAACCAAAACCCAAAACTCAAAAGTAATCAAATCCAAATGTAACTAAACATAATCGAATCCCAAAGTAATCAAAAGTACCCAAATCCAAAAGTAACGACAAGTAATCAAAGTAATCAAATCCAAGGAGTAACGAAAGTAACGAAAGTAATCAAAGTAATCAAAGTAATCAAAGTAATCAAAGTAACCAAAGTAATCAAATCGAGATCTGAGATCCATTAGAGTACAAAACGGATATTTAAGATAATTCAGTTAAGATGTGGTATTCTTTAGAAGCTCATAACTTGAGTTCGAGCAGACGGATCCTCAAGGTTGAAATGATTAAAACAAGGGTAAACATGGTAGCCTATGGGGAGGTGCTTTATAAAAAAATCTTTGTTGGGGAGGGGAATGGGGTACAGAAAAAGTCATTCAGAGAACTTTAAATAATTTAGTTAAGATGTGGTTTTCTTTAGAGGCTCATAACTTAAGTTCTTGCAGACGGATCCTCAAGGTTGAAATGATTAATTCAAGGGTAAATAATAGGCTACCATGGAAAGGTGCTTAATAAAAAAATTTATGTGGGGGAGGGGAAGGGGGTAAAGATGAAATTATTCAGAGTTTTAGTTTTATAAATTATTAAAAGAAGAAATATAATACAAATTTATTGAAGTTTTGTGAATCGCTTGCATATAGTTGGCCCACCAACTATGGAGTTGAGAAAAACTGAAAATGAATAATTTGTACACTCACCGTTTTTTTTATAGAGACACTTCAAAAAAAAAAAACGGAAGTTGGCCCACCAACTATAACGCTCGAAAAATCTGGAAATGCAGTTCGATTGATAATCGTTTGTACACGTTTGTCTTTTTTTTGTTTAGTTTTTACACTTCGCAAAAAATTTTTACCAACATTTTTTTTTGAAAAAATTTTTATAAAATTTTTGAAAAGTATGCAATCGTTTGTTCATTTTTTATCATAATTTTCCACCGTGTTATTTTTTAAATTTTGCTTTATTTCTATTTTTAAATAATTACTCAAAATTTTGCGGCGAAAAAAAACATGTAGTTGGCCCACCAACTATAACGCTCGAAAAATCTGGAAACGCAGTTCGATTGACAATCGTTTGTACACGTTTGTCTTTTTTTTTTTTAGTTTTTACACTTCGCAAAAAATTTTTACCAACATTTTTTTTTGAAAAAATTTTTATAAAATTTTCAAAAAGTATGTAATCGTTTGTACATTTTTTATCATAATTTTCCACCGTGTTAATTTTTTAAATTTTGCTTTATTTCTATTTTTAAATAATTACTCAAAATTTTGCGGCGAAAAAAAGCATGTAGTTGGCCCACCAACTATAACGCTCGAAAAATCTGGAAATGCAGTTCGATTGACAATCGTTTGTACACGTTTGTCTTTTTTTTGTTTAGTTCTTACACTTCGCAAAAAATTTTTACCAACATTTTTTTTTGAAAAAGTTTTTATAAAATTTTTGAAAAGTATGCAATCGTTTGTACATTTTTTATAATAATTTTCCACCGTGTTAATTTTTAAAATTTAGCTTTATTTCTATTTTTAAATAATTACTCAAAATTTTGCGGCGAAAAAAAACATGTAGTTGGCCCACCAACTATAACGCTCGAAAAATCTGGAAATGCAGTCCGATTGACAATCGTTTGTACACGTTTGTCTTTTTTTTGTTTAGTTCTTACACTTCGCAAAAAATTTTTACCAACATTTTTTTTTGAAAAAAATTTTATAAAATTTTCGAAAAGTATGCAATCGTTTGTACATTTTTTATAATAATTTTCCACCGTGTTAATTTTTAAAATTTTGCTTTATTTCTATTTTTAAATAATTACTCAAAATTTTGCGGCGAAAAAAAAACATGTAGTTGGCCCACCAACTATAACGCTCGAAAAATCTGGAAATGCAGTTCGATTGATAATCGTTTGTACACGTTTGTCTTTTTTTTTGTTTAGTTTTTACACTTCGCAAAAAATTTTTACCAACATTTTTTTTTGAAAAAATTTTTATAAAATTTTCGAAAAGTATGCAATCGTTTGTACATTTTTTATCATAATTTTCCACCATGTTAATTTTTTTAATTTTGCTTTATTTCTATTTTTAAATAATTACTCAAAATTTTGCGGCGAAAAAAAGCATGTAGTTGGCCCACCAACTATAACGCTCGAAAAATCTGGAAATGCAGTTCGATTGATAATCGTTTGTACACATTTGTCTTTTTTTTTTTTAGTTTTTACACTTTCCAAAAATTTCTTACCAACATTTTTTTTTGAAATATTTTTTATAAAATTTTCGAAAAGTATGCAATCGTTTGTACATTTTTTATAAAAATTTTCTATCGTGTCAATTTTTTAAATTTTGCTTTATTTCTATTTTTAAATAATTATTCAAAATTTTGCGGCGAAAAAAACCGTTTGTGCACGTTTGTCTGTTTTTTTTTTTTAGTTTGCCATCGTTTGTACATCTATTGTTTGTATTAATTATCCACCGTTCATATCAAGTCTTTTCCCAAAAGTTATCATACTAGATGGTCACTTCTCCCTATATATTAATAGGTACCTACATAGTAAAGTATGCACCTATAGTTAAAATAGAACAACTCGATTTCTTTTGGACACAAAAGACTCATCCAGCAAAGAATTCAATAACTATTAAAGTCAGTTACCTAAGTAATAAAATGTGTCTTTATCAAAAAAATAGTAAGTAAGTAGGTATCTATTTATTCTTCAAATTTTGTTTTGCAAAACGCTTTTCATTGTTGAACTACCTACCTACCTACATAGTGTATACAATAAATCAATTTTATTAGTTTCCAATCTATTTATGCAGAAAAAATATTGAAGTGTCGGTGTGATCTGAGATCATATGGTTCTTTATTGTTCTTTATGAGGTTAGAGATCAAAGAACAAGGACTCTTTAAACAAAGAAAAAATGCATTAATTCTACCTATGTATGTAGGTATTGTACATACATAGGAGTTTATTTTGTATTAATAAATTTAGATTTTTTTACCTAGATAGGTAGGTACTTGTATTGTGATCATTTGCATAAAATAATCAATATAATTATAATTATACTAATTCATGCAACCAACCAGTTCTTGCTAAAATTGTTATAAATAAAGTTTAACTAAGTAATCTTAAATAGGTACTAGAGCCCAACTCTTAAAACTTCATTATTATAAGAAGTCTATTGAGCATCAAACTATTCATAATAGGTATGTGGTAGTATATAGTAATAAATTAAATTAAATTAGAATTTCTTATGCTTTTATGCATATATGCATGTGAATGGGCACTCATCCCCTTATACTTAATTAAAAGCTACAAACTTAAATTAATCTTGTTAATAGGTATCACAACAAAAACATAAATGTTAAAAACGGAGCCAAGTTCTTATGTGTACAAGAAACCTGTGCGTAAAAAGTCAGCCAAAAAAAGTAATGAGATCTAAAATATATGCCAAGTTTTAAGTTCATGAAGTTTAATATCAAATATCTTAAGAAGAGTAATATCGAAACAATTCCATATCATGACAGAAATTTGGTAATTAATTATTACTGATTAAAATTTGGTGGGTTCACTGGTCAAGTTTTCATACATTTTAAATTTGTGATTAAGTAAGTATTTAAGAGAAAACTTGCCAAGTAAATCCACCAAATTTTAATCAGAAATCATTAATTACCACATTTCTGTCATGATTTGGAATTGTTTCGATATTACTCTACTTAAGATATTTGATATTAAACTTCATGAACTTAAAACTTGGCATACATTTTAGATCTCATTACTTTTTTTGGCTGACTTTTTACGCACAGGTTTCTTGTACACATAAGAACTTGGCTCCGTTTTTAACATTTATGTTTTTGTTGTGATACCTATTAACAGGATTAATTTAAGTTTGTAGCTTTTAATTAAGTATAAGGGGATGAGTGCCCATTCACATGCATATATGCATAAAAGCATAAGAAATTCTAATTTAATTTAATTTAATACTATATACTACCACATACCTATTATGAATAGTTTGATGCTCAATAGACTTCTTATAATAATGAAGTTTTAAGAGTTGGGCTCTAGTACCTATTTAAGATTACTTAGTTAAACTTTATTTATAACAATTTTAGCAAGAACTGGTTGGTTGCATGAATTAGTATAATTATAATTATATTGATTAGTTTATGCAAATGATCACAATGCAAGTACCTACCTATCTAGGTAAAAAAATCTAAATTTATTAATACAAAATTCAATTCAATTCAATTTTGCTTTATTGAACATTTCTATTTACAATTGGCTTAAAAATAATTTATAACTATTAAATACATTGATAAATAATAAAATTTTGTTGGCACATAAGGGGCCTAACGGTATACATTGGTAAAATTTTGAATACAAATAAGATTTATAATATGTGAAAACTTAATATAAAAGTCGGTTTGACTTTGTCGTCCTCGGGTTGTTCAGTCCCGGTTGTCCAGTGGCAGTGCATTTATATAGGATGGGGGATAGAGTTGGCGTTTAGCCACATTAATACAAAATAAGCTCCTATGTATGTACAATACCTACATACATAGGTAGAATTAATGCATTTTTTCTTTGTTTAAAGAGTCCTTGTTCTTTGATCTCTAACCTCATAAAGAACAATAAAGAACCATATGATCTCAGATCACACCGACACTTCAATATTTTTTCTGCATAAATAGATTGGAAACTAATAAAATTGATTTATTGTATACACTATGTAGGTAGGTAGGTAGTTCAACAATGAAAAGCGTTTTGCAAAACAAAATTTGAAGAATAAATAGATACCTACTTACTTACTATTTTTTTGATAAAGACACATTTTATTACTTAGGTAACTGACTTTAATAGTTATTGAATTCTTTGCTGGATGAGTCTTTTGTGTCCAAAAGAAATCGAGTTGTTCTATTTTAACTATAGGTACATACTTTACTATGTAGGTACCTATTAATAAAGGGAGAAGTGACCATCTAGTATGATAACTTTTGGGAAAAGACTTGATATGAGCGGTGGATAATTAATACAAACAATAGATATACAAACGATGGCAAACTAAAAAAAAAAAACAGACAAACGTGCACAAACGGTTTTTTTCGCCGCAAAATTTTGAATAATTATTTAAAAATAGAAATAAAGCAAAATTTAAAAAATTGACACGATGGAAAATTTTTATAATAAATGTACAAACGATTGCATACTTTTCGAAAATTTTATAAAAAATATTTCAAAAAAAATGTTGGTAAGAAATTTTTGGAAAGTGTAAAAACTAAAAAAAAAAAAGACAAACGTGTACAAACGATTATCAATCGAACTGCATTTCCAGATTTTTCGAGCGTTATAGTTGGTGGGCCAACTACATGCTTTTTTTCGCCGCAAAATTTTGAGTAATTATTTAAAAATAGAAATAAAGCTAAATTTAAAAAATTAACATGGTGGAAAATTATGATAAAAAATGTACAAACGATTGCATACTTTTCGAAAATTTTATAAAAAATTTTTCAAAAAAAAATGTTGGTAAAAATTTTTTGCGAAGTGTAAAAACTAAACAAAAAAAAGACAAACGTGTACAAACGATTGTCAATCGAACTGCATTTCCAGATTTTTCGAGCGTTATAGTTGGTGGGCCAACTACATGCTTTTTTTCGCCGCAAAATTTTGAGTAATTATTTAAAAATAGAAATAAAGCAAAATTTAAAAAATTAACACGGTGGAAAATTATGATAAAAAATGTACAAACGATTGCATACTTTTCAAAAATTTTATAAAATTTTTTTCAAAAAAAAATGTTGGTAAAAATTTTTTGCGAAGAGTAAGAACTAAACAAAAAAAAGACAAACGTGTACAAACGATTGTCAATCGAACTGCGTTTCTAGATTTTTCGAGCGTTATAGTTGGTGGGACAACTACATGTTTTTTTCGCCGCAAAATTTTGAGTAATTATTTAAAAATAGAAATAAAGCAAAATTTTAAAAATTAACACGGTGGAAAATTATTATAAAAAATGTACAAACGATTGCATACTTTTCAAAAATTTTATAAAAATTTTTTCAAAAAAAAATGTTTGTAAAAATTTTTTGCGAAGAGTGAGAACTAAACAAAAAAAAGACAAACGTGTACAAACGATTATCAATCGAACTGCATTTCCAGATTTTTCGAGCGTTATAGTTGGTGGGCCAACTTCCGTTTTTTTTTTTAAGTGTCTCTATAAAAAAAACGGTGAGTGTACAAATTATTCTAAAAGTTGTACAAACGTGTACAAACGATGTACAAACGATTGCCATTTTCAGTTTTTCTCAACTCCATAGTTGGTGGGCCAACTACATGCAAGCTTGTGAATCATACATATATTTTTATAAAAACCATCTCCCTACATCACTACATACATTTCTTAAGTTGCCATTTTTGACCAAAAAAACACTTTTTTTCTAGAATTACAGGATTTACGTAATAAAAAAAACAACAAATATTAATCAATTTTTTACGAAAAAAGTAATAAGTAAAAAGTAACTTTTTACATCACTAGTAAGCTCTATTGTGTCCGTTTGTTGGCTATTGTGAGACGTTATAGCTCAAATGTAAAAGTCATTAAGATATTGTCGTTGTGGCACGCGACAGCTCGTTTGTAAATTTTGTTTAGGATACTTGTTTATCGAGTAGAAGGAAATACTTAATATGCGTAAGATCACTTATTTACATTTTCTGAAACATTTTTTTCTTAGATATTCGATTATCGAGTGACAAAAATTGAATTTCATTAGAGGTAGGTTGGTACGGTGACGTGAAATAACGCCAAACGATTTTTGATCGATTATTTTATTTTAGCACATTCTTAAAATTTCAAAACTAGAATTCAAAAATTATAAATACAAAAATCGCCCCATCTTTAATCGATTATTTTATTCAATCACATTCTCAAGATTTCAAAAAAAGAAAGAATTCAAAAATAATCGATTTAACAATTGAGCGATTTTGTATCGATTATTTTTGAAATCTTGCGAACGTTATTAAATAATCGATAAAAAATCACGCGATTTTATAATCGAATATTTTTTAATTCTTTTTATGAAAAATAAACTGAAGAAAATGATGATTTCGGAGTAGAACCGAATTTGAAAATTGTCGATCCTAAGGTTATTTGTTTAATTTGCATGATCAATTTACGATCAACTTTACTACAACCCTGTAATACTTCTATGTATGTTATGCTCAGCCTCAGATTGTTATACATGGATTGTAGAAAAAACTACGCAAACGCATTCTCGCGTTTTATATCCAGTTTGCAGGCAAATTGTAGAGAATTCAACTACAATATATAGTTAAGTAGATAAACCTCGTGGCATGATGGTTAGTGCGTAGGACTGTCATGCCGAAGGTGTGGGTTCAGTTCCCAGCCGTGCCACCTAAAAACAGAAATGTTTTATTCGAGGTACTGCCTCTTGCGAGGAATTGACAAATCCTCCAAGAGTATACTTGTCATGAAAAAGTGCTTCTCATTTAGCCGTTCGGACTCGGCAAAAAACTGTAGGTCCCCTCCATTTCTGCCAACAAACACGCACACAGGAATGGTTGTGAGTTGTAAGTCACTAGGCCCTGGTTCTCCACGAGCTGTTGCGCCACCAAATTTATTTTATTTTTAGATATACATGAATTTAATAATGTGCTTCCTTAAATTTTTAACACTTTCTTTTTTTAATAATGGAATGAATTCATAAAACATACCGTAATACTTTTTTTCATTACAATTTCGGCAGAATTATTTGAAAATATGTATAAAATGAGTTGAAAACGAAATAAAGCCAAATTGGTCTTATTTCGGTTTCATAAATGAAATAAAACCAAATTTAAAATTTGGTCTTCGTCATTTTTGAAAACGTAACTAAACCAAATTTTTGAATTTTGGCTTTCTTTCGTTTGGCGCTATTCTTCGTATAGATTTTCTATAATTTTGTCCGATTCTAAGAATGGAACCACATCGTAGTCCTGGACATTAAAATAAAATCGATGTACAGAACAAAAGTACAATTTTGTTCACGTCATGCACTCATTAACCAAAATTTTCAAAAATTAGTTTTGCTAAAAGCTAACCCAATTTAAAAAAAAATTAAACAAAATTAATTAATAAAGACAAACTGAGACAATATGACTAATATATATATTTTTGCCGAATTCGTCAAATAATAATAACATTCCTATCTTTAAAATTATAAATAATACTTAAATTAAGTAGTTTCAATCAACAAACTGATCCAATAACCCAAAGCACTTGAAAATACTGCTCAGGTTCTTGAAAGTATTTCTCAAGTACTTTGGTACTTAAGTACCTGATACTTGGTACTTGCACCCAAATACTTGAAAAATACTGGTACTTGTCTATTTTCAAGTACCAGTACCCGAATACTGAAGTACAAGTACAAGTACCGGTACTGGTACTGGTGCTGGTACTAGTACTTGAAATCTTACACCTCTGTATCAAAACTCTAGAGCGTGTAGGTTGGGTCAAAAGAAAAAAAAATAGTATGGGAAGGAGCTGCAAATCTCCCCGTTCAGGCGGTAGGGGTAATTATCTAAAAAAAAGCTTAAAGCAGAAAAACAATTATTCAAAAACAATGGTAATATCTGGAGAAAAATTCATTAGCTCCTCCTAGGCCAGAAAACTATTCTTCGATATTATTTATAAATAAGGTCGATTTAGTTGATAGTTTTTGAAAAATTAGTTTTCAAACGCAAAATATTGATAAGAACAATTATTTCTTTTCTTTTAATAAATTCTGTTTTTTGGGGCAATGCCCTACCTTAAAATGCTAATGCCCTTCCTGTCCGCGGTCCGCCCACTGTGTCGAGAGGCAATCTTAAATCTATAAAATCTCAAGCAGTCAAGCGATTCAGATGAGATTTTCACGATAAAGAATGTCATTAGATAAAATGTCCGCCCACATACGCACTCACTTTTTAAAATAGGTCATCTAATCGTTGCAAGTTGATATAATTGAGGGGTGTGTTTTTAGAAAAGGTGTACCTAATAATTTTTCTATACAAAACTTTTTTCACCCCCAATTTTGGGGGCGTTTTTACAAAAAATTAGTTTTTTTGACAATAATTTGTATGAAATAAAACGAATTTCCTAATAACAGGTTTAGAATAAAGCAATAAGGCTTGATGTAAAATATTAGCCCAACCCACTTTTAAGGGCGTTTTTTACAAAAAAAATTGTGTAGTTTCCTATAAAAAATCCAAAAAGAGATACCTAGAATAAACTGTGTAGGAAATGCCTTTTTTGAAAATAAAGTCATTCAAAGTTTTTTACCACACCTACTTTTTAGAGGTGTATTGGAGAGAAGTAGTATACCGACTAAAAATTACAAAATTAAAAACTCTATTTCGTAAGTGATAGTGAAGGAGGAAATTGAATATTTTATAGCCTATAAACATTTTTCTTACGAAGGAAAAATGAGAATGGTACTAATGCAAAAATCCAGCTCCAGAAGTAACATTCGTATGGGTTTTTCCATAACTTAGGGCAAGGATTTTAAAGACATAACCTCGGTGTTTTTGAACGTTCGCAGATATTAGCAGCTAATTTTGTTTGTATTCGATACAGATGATGGAAAAATAACAAAATAGTCAACAAAATCAGATAATTAAAAGTAATAATTGATAAAATATGCTCATTTATATCTTCAAAGTCACTGAAATTTCATCTATCTGGAATTTTATGTTTAGAAACTTAAAAAACAAATTGGTCGTAATGTTTCAACTATTACTTGATCAAACTGCAATGTCAAAAATCAAAATATTTAACAGTCGATACAATTTTTGTCCGCCCCTGAACCACAGTGCACTGGTCTTTGCTTCTATATATCTGTACGTCTGTACGTCTGTGAACCTAAGCGTCCATTATACATCGAGCTAGACGCTAGATCCTATCAATTTGCTTCAGAGCATTTTTATGTCTTTCCCTGGGTGAGACGTGAGAAATTCAAATCTTTGTTGTAGCTCCTCTCCAACAAGAAGCTGTCGCACAATTATTTTGTTTTATTTTCGATTTTTCTCAAAAAGTTTTTGAGTTTTTTTCTAATTTAGCAACACTTGTACCTATCATTTTTTCAAAAATTTTCAAAATCTTTTTTTTGCCATACGACTATGGCCTTTTCGAAAACGTCACCTGCGTCATAAATGCATTTGCAGAATGTTCTTTAACGCAAACTGCTAGTCACATGTTCGAAAACATCATCTGCGGTGCAGCTGCGCAATAAAAAAATTGAGTTGACGGTACAAAAAATTGAGAAACTAGAGAGCGTGTTCGTAAATATAAAATGCGTAAGCGATTAAATTGAATAACGTTCATAAAACCGATTTTTAGCAAGACAAGACGATTGCATATGACGATTGCAATCTACGTCAAAAAATGCCGATCATTTGACGATCAAATTGACTTTGATTTGACGTTTTCGAAAACCGCCTATGTATACATTTCTAAAAAAAAAAAAGCTTGGTGGTGAGGACAAAAATTTTGTCAAAGAAAAAATGTCCGTTGTGTGAACCATAGATAAACAAATAAAGATGGGAAACTTTCGTACGTTTCACCCCCCAAAACCCATTTGTTTACATTGTTGTTTTTGTAATTTCACTCGTGTCGATGAATAGATGTGAATTGTAACAACAATTTAACGCGGTGAGTTTGTTTTGTTTTGTTTTGACAGTTTGATTTTTTTTCCAAACCCATTTGGTGATATTTTTATTTAGTGCGTCTTTAAAAAATTAATAATATATTATAAAAATAAATATCCTGTCGATCTTTCACCTAGTGGTGTCCTGATTGCCACTGATTTGGCGTATAATTTGCATTCAGCCTATGGAACCTGATTCCCTGGATGTAAGACGCTCATTCAACAGGCAATGGCTAACATAATGAAGGCAAATCCAGCGTTGTTTGTGTTGAGGGAGCGCATCAGGAAAGGAAGGCATTACCATTGTACAGTTCCGAGTCTACAGAACCTTATCTCTCGTCACAGAATTACGGAGAATTGGTCTCTAATCAAATCATTTGGTTTGTCCACGACACAAATGTGTATCGAGACATTTGAGGGCCATTTGACAACAAAGCCAATCAATGAAGCGATTTTCATTTTCAATCCGCAGACTGGTCAGCTTTTCTTGAAGATCATTCACACATAGGTGTGGGCTGGACAGAAACGTTTGGAGTAGCTGGCCAAGTGCAAAATTGCTGAAGAAGAAGCAGCGTTGATTCGATCATTGCCGGCAGAGGTAGAGGAACAACCGAAACAGATTATTGTAACTAGGAAGGGAATGTTGGATCCATTGTAAGTTCATTTGTTGTATTTCCCCAACATTGTAATCAAGTGTTCGAATTATAGTTGCCTTTTCCAGCTGTGTAGAGAAGTTTGATGGTGATCTTATTTTGAAGGCAACCGAACCTCAAATGATGTTGTTCAATCTTTACGATGATTAATTGAAAACCAATTCGTCCTACACAACTTTCAGTCAATTTATTTTGATCATCAGAGCCTCGCACGTAAAACACCGAACGAACAAATATCATTCTGAAGCCAGATAAAACAACAATCAAAGAAGTTCATCACATTTGGCCAACGTTGCAAGAATTTCATATAAATTTCTTGCAAGTGTTAGATACAAACCGTTGTCATTTCAAAGCTACTTGGTGGATTTTGATGTTTGATGCGGTTTTTAGCCTTAATTTAAACACTTGCAAGTAATTTATATGAAATTCTTGCAAGTGCTGGATACAAAACGTTGCCATTTCAAAACTACTTGCTGGATTTTGATTATTGAAACGGTTCTTAGTCTTAATTAAATATTTATTAAAACTTAAAAATTTCAAAGTAAAAGAGCTAATGATAAAGCCCGTATGACACTACATTTTTTCTCATTTTTAATTCACTAAAAATGAAATCAAAGCACGACGTACAATTTCTTATTTAAACTTTGATAGGTATGAGTGGGTACACACTATATCCATAAATGTTAAAATGTCACAAAAAGTCTATAAAAAATTTGATTTTTAAATTAAATTTGTCAAGTTCTGGCAGCTTTTCTTGATATTTCAGAATTAAAAATGAAAAATTAATTCAAAGTACACTCAGTTACAAAAGTAGATATACACTGGACCCTAGAGAGCACTAGATTATGGTGTATATTTTCTTTTGGGACACATTGTAAATATGAAATTTAATTTAGAGAAATGCTATCCTTTTCTTAAAAACACTTTTTATCCCTTTTTTGCTCTGCTGACACTTTGATAGATTAAATGAGAAATACAATGAAGAAAAAATGTAGTGTCATACGGGCTTAAGATGTAGATATATTCGTATTGTTTTTTTTATTAGAAATAAAGTACAATTTTCAATTAAATAAACAAAAAAAAAATAAGTATTTATATTTATGTTGCTTTTTTGCCTACAGACAAGAAGCGAAGGGTATTTAAGAAGTATTTGGCATTCATTTCAGAGATCGATCTCCCAGCTGCTTGTGGACTCACGATCTGAATACCCCTGCAAACAGTTTGAACGCAATACTCGAAGCTGTACCAGATATTTGTTGTTTGACTTGTTGTTTATGCAGATTCTTCTGAAGGGTTTTGCGGGTAGACGAATACGACCTGTTCCTGTTTTGCCGATTGTTTCACGGGTACGAGCCCAAATCACCTTGATAGGCGTCTTCTTCGATCTAAAATGTTAACAAAATTTGAATAATTTTCTGAAAGCACCGAAATTTATTCGGTTGGCATGTTTTCTGAATTTATTCAATGCATAACGCTCTTTCCTACGCTCTTTTTACTTACTTTAATCGGTTTGGGTGGTTCCAGTAGTCTCTTTTCGATATCTTCCTTGAATCGAAGCCCGATTTCTCAATGGAACGATTCATGACAATCATCAACTTGAGCCCCAAGGACACTTTTGGCCGCAACTAAACGAGCTGCTATGCGTCAAACGTCCTATAGAGGAAGATTGTACATATATTGAAGATAGTATCGTTTTCCTCCAAATCCAGAAGTTCGTCGGCTAGACATTTTTTAACATAGTATTTTTGGATTCCTTGTTTAACAATTAAAAACTTGTAATTTTGTTTACAAAATTACAATTGAAAACAATTTTGATTGCACTCGGTAAATGAAAAACGACGTTTCAAAATTCACCTCGAAACTTTTGGGATGCGTTTGAAATGTTGTTCCTAGAGGTGCGGTCGCACTTTTTTTAATATCTCTGTTCTGTTTTTGTATTCTGCATTGACTCTTTTATAATATGTTAAAAAAGAACGGCTATTGGTCATCAATAGTTTAAACATGCATTACATTTAAGTATTAAGGTTATTCATGCAACGTAGTAAAACTATCGTAAATGCCGTAAACGTCGGAAAGTTTTAAAATTTGTTAATTTTATATTACGACATTTTTATTAGAGCCGAAATGAAGTAATTTTACAAATCACAGAAAAAGTTTTTTCATTTGTAATTTCGTTTGACAGCTCATTTCATTTTTGAATTTCAAGTGGCTGTTATTCACTTTTTGTTGTTGTTTTTTCTGTCTCCTTCCATTGAGTTTTGACATTTTTATACAAAAGCTTTTCAGAGCTTTTCAAACTGGGTGTGTTCGTCAGGTTTTGACTTAATTTCCAACTTAATTTCGTGCAAATTTGGTCGAAATAATTTCATTTCGAAATGATGATTTCGTATCGAATTTGGAAATTTTCAACGAAATTACCTCATTTGGTCTAATGAAAACGTAGTATACGTCACCATATTCACTTATACAATCAATATAGAAACGAAAAACTAACATAAATGTATTAAAATTTTAATTTTCACAACTATAATTATTAATTTAGAGTTTTTGCGACGGTTTGATTAAACATAATTGAAATTGAAAGTAAACTTTGGCTACACAACACCGCAGGACAACATCTTACACCCAATGATGATTTAATCAAACAGAAAAGCGTCGAAAAAATTCAAAATTAATAAAAAATATGAAAATAAAATTTTAATAAATTTAAATCATTTTTTTTTTAATGATTAAAAAAATGTATTTATGTATTTGTATTGTCAGTGTGTAATAAGGTGTTTTTGTTAACGTGAAATTTCTTCTTCTAATATATGTACACCGGAATCAGCGTGTTAAACTTGCTGAACCACAGCTCAAAATTTTAAGCACGTTTTAACAACTGGCCCTTAAGGCTTAACTACATTGGCCAATTTTACAAAATTACAAAAGTAAAAATATTTTTTTTCTCACTAGCGCAGTTTGTGAAAAAGAATATACAAATTGTTTCTTAAGCCAAAATTTAAGCTTTCTGCATCATTTTAATATGTTTTCAACTGAGAAACATAATCCAAAAATGAGTTTTAAAATTTTAAAATTTTAACTTTTGTACTTTTTCACTTTTTTGGCCAATGTAGTTAAGGCTTGAGTCTGCTAGTACTCGATAACTTTTGAGTGATGACTGTTTACGAAAACTAATGAGTCGCAACGCGAAAAAAACCTCAGATCTCTCCTACGTTCTCTTTCAATTTCAAAAAAGTCATGACTCAAGAGTTCTCTTGTAACAGCAGACTTAAATTTGGAAATTCATCAGCTATTTGTTGAATATGATTTGTTTTTAATTTTAAAACTCATAAGAGTTGTACAAACGTGGCTAATAATTTATTCTGTGGTTCAGAAATCGGTGAATTAAAATTACTGAACCACTGATTTAAATTTACTTACTTTATTTACGATTGAAAGATAACTAAAAGCAAAAACAAAATTCATTCAATAATTGTATTATCCTGACAAATTTTGATAGTTCGTTTCTGTGGAGATCAAAAAACTAAGGGAAAATTCAAGCAACAAATAGAAATTTAAAGAACTTATGTAACTTCATAATTCACAAACAAATTTTCTCCCACTTCGATTCATTTAAACTACATTTATTATTCAATTATTTATTACAATAAATATTGTTGTTTTTTATTTTAGTACGCGTTAATATTTTAGAAGCCAATGCGATTTTAAAGTAAAATGATATAAGGGGAAGTGAACACTTAAAAATTCAGTTCACCCGCTTTTATACTTTACGAACATGTCCATGATATTTTTAAAATAACTGACAAATTAAAAAAAAACGACGATTTGTGGTGAAAATCATAAAGTTGCACTAGTGTGCGTGTGGTAAAGGTTACTAGTGCAACTTTATGACATTCACCACGGTCTGAGCTTGTAGGCAAATCAGTTTGACAGCCGAGGATTCCCATCTTTATATTTTATATCTATGGTGTGAACGAAATTTTTCATTTATAGTCATCGTCATCATACAGTTTGCCAAAGAAAATCGCTATGGGACAGTTCTATGCAAAAGAAAACACAAATGCCAAACTAAAATTTTTCCCACAAAATATTTCAGTGACAGTCAATGAAAAAATTTATTTTGTTAGTACTTTTTTTAAACTATGTACATAACTCGTTCACAATATTAATTAGGTATTGTTATAAAAACTTTATTTCAACCATTTTCAATGCCTATTAGCCACCTTAAGGCCTTGAACCACAAGAGCAATTTCGTGCGATCCAGTCATCAAGTCACAAGTCAAAATTTGTGCCGGATTACATCAAGTAAAAATTTTAAACCAGCCCTACCTGTTTCCATCGCTCCTTCCTGAAATTTGAAAGTACATTTGGTAATTTTTATTTTTCTCAAAAACTAGAAAACGTTTTAGAATATGGTTTTCAGAACCTGACTTAAAATTGATATCAGCATTGAATATAAAAAATAAAAAAAATACCAAGTAACATAAAATACAAAATAAAAATGTTTAACAATTTTTTTTTTTTCATTTTCATAATTTTGCGTTGGAAGATAAACTTTTCAATAACTATTGATAGAAATAACTTTTATGCAAAGAATATTGATGAATAGATTTCTGGCCTAAGAGGAGCTAATTTCTACCACTGTTTTGAATATTTGTTTTTCTGTTTTAAGTCAGTTTTTTAGATAATTTACCCTACTGCCTGAACGGAGAAATGCGGACACCCCTTCATACACTATTTGTTTCTTCTTTTTAGCCAACCTACACGCTCTAAAGTTTTGGACCTTCTTATGACAAGCACACTATATTTTTCATTAGCTGCGTTTTATTATCTCTGGGTCTGGGTCGAGGTTATCTTTTAACATGTATTACAAAAACAACATGGGATCTAGGTTTCTATCGAGGTTAATTTCAATAACCCAGATAGAGATTTTCACTCTGACCGGCAGAGGGCTATTTACCATTGTGAATGAAGTCAGCGATTTGTCAGCGGTGTTAGAAATAGATACGAAAAGTAACGAAGTGTTTACATGAAAAACAAATAAACATAAGAAAAAAAAGAGACTGATATACAGCACTGATTTGGCACTAACCCGCATCGTTTTATTTTCAAGAGGTGAACCATATGGGTTATGAGCGATAGTAAAACGCGGCTATTATCAGTACATAATTATAAGAAACTCAAAAATTGCACAATATTTGTTTCCTATAACCAAGTTTTTCTTATATCCTTAGAAAGGATATAAGAAAAAGTTTCTTATACGGATATAAGAAACAAACAAAGAAACAAAAAAGAACACAAACAATTCAATGTCAGACTGAACACTAAACTGAACTTCTCTTCAAATGTTAAATTGCAGCATAAATGACATTTGCATAGTTTGATTTTAATTTTACTTAAGGGTGTGTTCATATTTAATGAGTTTTTTAAAAGTTTCTTAAATCCAACCAACTTTACATGGAAAATAGAAAGTTCGTGGTAAGTGTTTTTCTTGTAAACATGTTTCCTATAAACACACAATTCAACATTCAAATATGTATATGGGAAGGTACATGGTGCTTTTGTTTAGGTTTCTTTTAAGCGAGGTTGTCTTATAAGCGTGTTTCTCATAAGTTGTTAAATACTGTACCTACTGTTAATTATACTACTTGTTGTTATGAATTTATTATTTATATATTTTGAAACGCTGCACAGTGAGCTCAAAAGCGAATCTAGTGGGTCAAAAGTCCAATAAAATGGATTGTTAATATGTCAGAGACCATTGTATATAAATTCTATAGTATTCTCATGAAGGAAAAAAGCTCGTGGCCATCTAGTGTCCAAATGTAATCCAAATTTTTGTTAAGGGATCTCGGTAAGGCGATCACAGCGAACCTATCGACCAAATGTCAACCTACAAAATCGTGTTTCATGAGAATACTAGAGTGGATATACAATGCAGATATAAAGAAATGAGTTGAATTAACTGAGAGAAGACAGAAGAGTCTTAGAGTTAATTGCAGAAACATTATTAAGTCATTGTTCGTTCAATAATTGTGGTGATAGTAGATATGTTATTTATTTTTAATGTGTGTCAAAAGTTATTCAAGTTTTTGGTGTTATTTCAAGATGGCCTACATTTAAGAAGGTTAGTATTTTTTTAAAATTGTGATTAACCATGTTTACCTATAGAAACTATCGCAATTTCTTTCCTAGTAACAAAAACAAAATGACAAAACAGTTATTCTGTAGGCTGTAACTTTTTCCGTACAAATCTGTACAACGAGATCGAAAATATATTTTGCTCTATCATTAATAGAGAAAACTTGTAAGTATTAATTTTTCATCTGACCGTTTTTGCCCGTTTGGAAGTTATTACACATAATTATTGCAGGTGGGTGTGTTTTTGTGACGAGGATGGCGCTTTTTGATGAACTTAGATGTTAAAAACTACCAGTGGCAAACATCTCGATGTCAACAAATTTTTTTTGTTGATATAGTTTTGCTTAGGTTTGCAATCCAAAACCCATCATCAGCCCAAAAAACTGAGATTGTTCAAAATATTTCAACATTCCTCAAAGCAGCTTTCAGATATTGGAAACATTGCAATCGATCTTATTCTCATCTCAAAGATGAATTGAACGAAAAATTGTTTGTGCCAATTTGGATGCTCCATCCTCTAGCTCTCATATCAAGGGCGCCCAAGCAAGCGATTTTAGGAATGCGGAACCAAAGCTAAGAGAAGAAAAATTATTTCGGAAATGGAAAACAGATCTACTGAAGAATTATGTTTTGCTGCACAGACAAAAACTAAGACAGGTATGTAAAAGGGATGCTGCTCATTTATTTGGAAAAATACTTGAATCTGCAGAGCAAGCTAAGTCCGTAAAAAAAATATAAGGCAACTCTTTTAATCAGAGAACCATTTCATACTCCCGGTCCCGATAAAGCGCTAAGCGCACTAGTATCTTTGAAACTATCAAAAATGCAGTATTGTCAAATGCGTGTACCCCTCATATATACATTTTATGAAGGCTAATGAACGTTTTTATCCAAAACCAACGGATATGATTTTAACGAATAGAGGTACATTTACAAGCCATAGTTAATTTGACCCTTAAGCGACTCGTAATATCTTTATAGTGATATATAACTTAATTAGTCAGTCAAAATGAGTTTTCTTGTATTGTCATGTTATTTAAATGAGGAAGTGACGGTTGTGGTAGTCACATCGCTATAAACAGGTCGTTAGCGATGGGGTTGTTGAGGTCTCCACTATTTTGGTATCTACTTTTGTTCCACTACAGTTAAAGGCTATCAGCAGTATTAATAAAAAACTGGTATCCGCTCCCTAACACACGTGTTAACTGGCACACGGATAGACAACTTGTCCGCCTGATAACTTTTCTTATTAAAAAAGATATGATATCTTTCCAGTATTTATCACTTCACCAAATTCACCACTTCATCAAATCATGATGATTTTCTAATACATGTGTCACATGCATGCACTGCCTTACGAAGTGTATACTGGTAGTAGTAAACGGTGCTATCATACGCGTGCGTGAATGTGTTAAGAAGTTATCCGTTCATTATACGTGGAATCTGGCTAGTTAAAGTTATCCGTACGTTAACACACGTCACAGACTATTACGCATTTGTTAATAAGAATTACTAGTTAACAGATGTATAAACGCTAGCACGTTGTTATCCGCCGTTTATTAATATGGGGGTATGTGTGCAGATAACAAAGTGTTCATATTGTGGAAAATCCTCGAACTTCTTCAACACACTTATGTCAACCGATCGTTTTCGGTTTCTAAAAGAGGAAGAACTCGTTTCTGAAACAAAGCATATTGAGGCCCGAATCAATAAATGATGTTAATCTTTGGAGACGTTCTGTAAGCATAAAATCAAAATTCCTCCCCACTATGGTAGATGGTAAGGTTTTAAACGCCTTGGTGGGTAACCGGAACACCCAAAAATGTTATATCTGTAGAGCAAGTAGCCTGGAAATGAACGAAATCGATACTGTTTTGTGTCGAGAATACAATATGGAAAGTTTATCGAGGGGTTTGTCCACTCTTCACGAGTTATATAAGGTCCATGAAATGCTCCACATTTCCTATAGATAAGGCATAGAAAAGTGGCAACCTAAAACTAGAAAAAGATAATGTTGCGGACAGGAAAAAACGTATCATTGACGAATTTCAAGTGAGAACAGGACTTCTAATTGACACTCCAAAGCAAGGTGGAGGTAATTCCAATGACGGTAACACCGCTAGACGGTTTTTAAATAACTCAGAGGTTACGTCAGACATTACTGGCGTTGATAAAGATCTGATTGAAAGCTACAATATTGTTTTACGCTTTACCCAAGAAACTGCGAGGAAGTACGTTACTTTGTATAAGTGGTATCCTATGCCTGTGACGGTTCACAAGCTGTTGATTCATGGTCCTTTAATAACTTAAGCCTTCCCATAAGAGCATTAGCTGAGGATGTGCAGGAAGCACGTCACTAAGAGCTGAAAGGTATCAAGAGCATTTTTCAAGAAGGAAGAAGGAAGGTCACTAAGTCGGACACATTAAATCACCTGTTGATATCGTCTGACCCTCTCATCAGTAGTTTTCAGCCTAGTAGGAAGCGATCATGAAAGTGGCTGTAGTTACAGTCAGTGGACTTGGACTCCAAAATGTATCACTATAATAACTTGTAAATATTATATGTTTTTACTGTACATACATTGTAACCACATACTGATTAAATGAAAACTTGAAATAATGTAAAATTTATACAAAAAAATGAATATTTTTCTCCTTTTTTAGTAGCTACTTGCGTATATCATATTATTACTATTGACACTTTCAGTAAGTAATAAAAATGAATATTTATTTGGAACAAACTAATCTAAGTATTTTAGTAAGATTTTAACAAATAAACACCTCATCGTATGATTAATGACCCGCTAGATTCGTGTTTGAGAGCACTGTGCTCTGTTTGAGAAACTCTTGGGTCAACAGACACAATTCTGGACTCAAATTGATGCAAATTTAGTTAATTTCAAATCGTAGAACAATATTATCAACTTTTCCTTCAAGTACAAATTTTACAATTAATGAAAAAAGCGCGAAAATTTTGCGGTTTTTCTTAATGTTTTACCATGTTGCGTTCGGCGCTCGAGGTCTAAATTAGGCCAACATCCTAAAAAAATCAGCAAAAACTCATAACTAATGACGCAAGGTCTGGACTTTTTTTTTAAGTTACGGACATTTTTCAAAGTTATAAAAAAAAACTAAAAAAAGTAAGCCAGTAAAATCGTTTGAGATGAATAAAGGCAACGGCAAAAAAAGGAAAAGTTCAACACTTTGATTTTATTGATTTTTTATTGTTAATTATTATAGAAAGTAATTCAACAAAAAATGACTTAATAGTGAGTATGACCCCCCATAGTCACGAATGACCTTGAAACGAACTTTAAAAATTCATGAAAAAAATCTGTGGCTGACCCATTACTGAAACTAACTGACCTTTTATGGTGATCTAGTAACCTATCAGAAATTATTCTTTTTTGTAAAATTACTCAAGTGAGGTTCCAAAAATCTTTCGTGACCTTGAAAAAAAAATTTTAAAAAATTGTAAGATAGAATTTATAGCTGACCAATTACTGAAACTAGGTAACCTTTTCCTTAGATCTTAGGGCCATTAAAATGGTATAAATTTTTCACAAATGTTCCATAAATGAGGTGCCAAAAATCGTTATGACCTTGAACAAAAATTTAAAAATTCATAAAAAAATCGTCGTATGGATGGCGTATTAAGAACTTTTAAGGGGGTGGATAGAGGCTGACTAAGCCTTTCGGTGAATGATGGCCTGATGACGTACAAGCGACGTCTAACGTTTGGGGAGTCCGAAAATTCCCGACACGGACTCAAAGTTGAGAGGGCGCCAGGGTGGCATCATTGCAAAACATCAGCAAAACGAAAGTGTGGTATGTATGTGGTGGCGGATTTTAAAAATACATATAGCTTTTTTTATAATGGCACGATTTGTTTTTTTGTTGCGTTGAGTTCGTTTGACAACGGAACAAGATCCCTCCCTATTCCAGCGAGCTGAGCCGTGCCTCGCTAGCGTGCCAAGTCCCCGCGTCTTTACTTAAAAGCCTTTGCCTACATACTGCTTACCATAAAGCCTAGTTTACAGTTCCCGTGCGCAAAAAAAAATCTATGCAAATATTCTCGCATGTCAAAAATAATTGAGGTGAAATGTAAAATTAATTGTTTGCATGATTGGTTTACAGTTTCATGCAAAAAAAAAACCTATACTGTCATGGAATGTCATGCAAAGCAATGGACCGGCAATTGATTTGCATGCGAAAAAATGTATGGTGAATAAAATATTTTTTTTTTGATGGTCTGTTTATACTTCCAAAAATAAAAATATATTCACCTCAAGGCGTTATTTGCATGCAAATGGTTTTCGCATCCAAAAATAATTATTTTCCATTTTTAGGCCTATAGGTTGTTAATTAAGGGTAAATTAATGACCCAATGGGTGGTTTAGGACAAGGCAAACGTTTTTCGCCTTGAATATTATTCAACTTGGTGCACAGAATAGGTGGAAAATCGTTTTGAAAATTTTGATTTTTTTTTCGCATGGGAACTGTTAACTATGCTTAACTCTCAGTTTCCGCTTTCATACCGAATCAATAATCTAAAATATGAAATCCCCAAGCGTGCTGCAAACGGTTTCAAACTTCCTGTCTGTCCAGCTTCCCAAGCCCTAACTTCCATTATCCCTGATACTTCACCCTCTTTCCAAAACTAACTCCCAGCACCACACGTCCAATTACTGAAACTAGCTGACCTTCTATAAAGATCTTTCAGATGCTACACATTTTTGGAAAATTTCCCATAAATGAGGTGCCAAAAATCGTTATGACCTTGATTTTTGTCTAAGTTAAATAAAAACTCATTAAAAAAAAATCTATGGCTGACCAATTATTGAAAATAGTTGACGTTTTATTACGATCTAGAGATCTTTTGGATGGTAACAGTTTTTGAAAATTTCCCACAAATGAGGCGGAAAAAACTTGCGTGACCTTGAAAAACTTTGAGCCTTGATTACAAAATATCTAGAGCTGAGGCCCTACTCTGTATTTTGTTCCGAAAATGAAAATTTCCGAGAACGAATATTTTGTACTCTCTATTTCTAAAGCGGAATGAAATCTACTACTTTCAGAATTTTTGTATCTGGCAACTTATTTCCGAATGTGAAAAGCATTTTAAAACGGAAAATTTGTTTCTACAACAAAATAATGTGGTAACGGAAGTGTCTTAGAATGCAAGCTTTTTGGAAAATCTTATTTATAATTATAATTTAAGCAAATTAAATTAATTACAGGGAATCTTCGAGCAGAAATATTCATACGAAACAGAAACAATTCGAGATGTTGGTTGAGTTCCATGTGTTCTCATTCTGTATTGGCTAAGGGACACCAAGTAAACATCGAACAATTTGTGGCAGAGGTTCGCATCGGAGTTAAATGCGAAAGGACTACCGACAAGGCGGGATGCAGCCGCCTGGAAAAAGGTAAATTTAAGTGCAAAAACTACCGTTACAAAGTTCAAATAAATAAATCAAAATTGTTTGTAGGTATGGAGAGATCATAAAGCCTATATATAAAGCAAATTGAGAAAGAATAAATTGAGCATTTCCGGGACAGGTGGTGGACCTTCCAAGCACTTCAGACCTTCAGAGGAGCTGGTAATTAATTTACTAAATATGGACAAGTCCGTAAGCGGAATTGCGTCAGCTCGTGTTTTCGGTGTCCACACGGACAAAAGTGAACGAGCTCCTGCTGAATCCAAACCAGTCAACAGCGATGAGCAGGAGCAGCATATTTTAGTACCTGAAGCACCCAGAGCAGCAACTCGCTCTACTCCTCGCTACAAGGAAATCCTGTTAAGAAAATAGGTTGATAATCTAATTGACTATCAAAATAAAATCATGTCGCATTTTGAAAGAAATTACCGAAAATCTTAAAACTATAGCAAAATATCAAAAAAGAAACTACGATTTAAAAGAAATAAAATACACGACTGGATCGCACGTACTTGCTCTTATGTTCAGGTTGTGGGGTGTAAGAACTTTAAAAAATATTCAAGTAAATATAGAAAATGTATAGTCTGATAAATAACTTAGAGCTCAAAAAAATATGCCATTTGATTACTTGAAAAAATATGAATATGTGCAAAAAAAAAAACTAAAATCGTTGGAGCCGTTTTCTTAAAAATTAATTTTTATATATAAAATTTTTGTAACATTTTTCAAAAAAGAATTTTGGTATGCCAATTTTCAGTATATACTACTATACATTTAAAACTGAAATTTCAAAACAATTCATCAACCCGTTTTTGAAATATTGAATTTTCAAAAAAAAAATTTGAATCCTTATTTAAAAATCCAAAATTTATTTTTTCCAAAATGTTGGTATGCAGTATTATTTATATTTTAACAAAGCTTTTGTGGACAAAATTTTATTAAAATCGGATGAGCGGTTATGAAAAAACCAACAGTCAAAAAAACCGTTATATAGCAGGTACCATATTAATAAATGTTTTTAATGATTTTTTTTCTTACTAAAAGGTACATCATATCTACAATAATACACTGATTTTTGTTACAAAATCGTTGGAGACGTTTTTGAGATAAAAAAAGCTTTTCCTTAACGGTTGAATGGTAAGTATTGTTATTTTTTGAGCTAAAAAAATTTCAATTTCCCCTCTGGTATTACAAAAAACCTTAAGTTCAAAATTTGAAGAAAATCGCTTCAGTGGCTTAGGCTGTAGGTTGAGGTACGGACAGACAGACAGACAGACAGAATTGCGCCACCCACTTTTTTCGTGTTCTCTATCATCGTAATGTCATGTTTGATTATTATCTCGAAATTTTTTTTTTTGCACGAATCCGAAACTTGCCCTTTAGTACCTATATCGCAAGTAAAAAAGTATAAATTGGCTAAAGACAAATTTGAGCTCCGAAAAAAATTACTATGAAAAAACAAGCTAAAAGTTTCCAAGCTTGATATAAAAAGAAAAATGTTGCAATTGCAAAGAAATGCACTGTTAAAATTCGTGATATTAATGTACCGCATAGTTATAATGCTATTTCTATAAGTGATGCTAGTATACAAAAAAATAAGATCTAATATTTTTTTGAGTTACTTTTGAATTTTTTTTCCTTTTAAGTTTTTTTGTTACGAATGAACAGTTTTTAATAAAAGATTTTTTTTTGTTTTTTAAGTGACTTTTATCCTACTTTTGAATAAAATATGTACATATTTAATCATAAATCTACAACCTAAATGCTAAAATACTTCTTATAAGTTCCGAAAACTGAACTTAATAAAATCACCCTGTTTTACACACAAATGAACACAAAACTTTCAAAAGCTAAATAAAAGTACAACAGACAAATGGGAAAACTAAATGAAACATTTCCCAATAGTTTTGAGTAATTAAGTTTCAGTCACATTTTGCTTTACATATAGGAAAAGTATAAATGTTATGTTATTGACGGTTTCATTCTTTCATATCACTGCACTGCATTAAAATCCTTAATGATCCAATTTGAATTCAATTTTCATAACAGTTATTCAAATTGAATGAGGTGTGAATATGAGAAGGTAAACGTAATATAGGGGGACGATTTTACTAGAACTAGCTGTCTAGAATCTTTTCCATTTTAGATTTTATTTCTTGTGTGTTGTGTATCAAAAACAAATGACACGTTCTTTTAATTCATCGAAACAAATATTTTTCGTACAATTAAACTCAATTTCTTTTTAATTCTGAATTTTCACCTATGATCACATACTTCCCGTTAGTGATGCAGGAACGGATACAGGGAGGGGGGCAATGGGTGCGATTGCCCCCCCTTGGCAAGAACGAACGAAGCATAAAGAATGAATTTAATAAAATATTATCAAAAAATCTTTTTCCGTTACTATACGTTTATAAAATTAATTTTTGGCAGCTAAAATAAGACTTCACGTTTCAATTTAGCTGATTTTCCATTTCAAATAATTATTTAATACTATTTGATGAAACAGCCAATGCATTTCACATCTCCCTGAGCCTTACCTATTACCTTTATGGCTAAAACACAAGAGCAGCTTTTCTCATGCAGCGAAAATGAATAAAACAGGTTCTAATGGGAGCAGACAAACTAAGAGCCGCATGCACCCCAGCGTTGCAGCAAGAAGTGGTTGTTCGTCGGTTGTAACCAGGTTAAGTAAAGAAAGGTTCTGCTATGCATAAAAAACCTTCATACCCGACCGATTGGAAAGCTTAGGTATAACTTGGGTTTTAGCTGTCCAATCTTCAAAGTTAAGGTCTTAAATTAAAAGATATATGTCAGGCTACATTACTGTATAACATTTTATGAAAATAGTCAAATAATCACCCATATTCCGCAACTCGTATTTATGAATCGTATTCGACTACAGTCGTATGTTATTATTCCAGAAGTCGTACATACGACTTCACTTGTTCTATTATTCAAAAACGCACAGAATCGCATACGACTACTCGTATTTTCTCGTTATTCCGAATCTAGTATTTAATTGAAATTAAGTCGTGTTTGAGTCGTTTATTTCTCGTGTGAAATTTTTTGAACGAGATTTTTTTGTTTCTAATAAAAATGGACAAAAAACAAATGTACCTAAGTATTTTGTTAATATTTGCATCTTTTAATTAATGCTTTGTTGTTTATAGGAAAATAACTAATCGCTCTCAATTTGAGGCACTGGTTTCAGCTTTAGAAGACAATTTGGACGTAGCTAGAGGCCATGGTAAGAGCGGAACATTCAAGACGGATACGAAAAAGTTTTGGACGGATCTTTCTGTGAAACTGAATAGCTTGGGGCCACCCACACGAGATAGTGCAGCTTGGCTTAAAGTAAGAAACTATATTTTTGCATGCATTTTTAGGTCTGGAATGACCAAAAATATTTGGTAAAACAGCAACTGCGACAGAATAAGGAACAAATAAAAGGCACAGGAGGGGTCCTAATACTACTATATGCTTGAACAAACTGGAGGAGAGCATCGCAAATATTTTGAATTTAGATGTTGTTGTCAATCCACAGGGTTCATGCATTGGAGTGTTTTAGCCTCCTCCTGCAGTTGACACACTTCATAGTAAAAATAATGCAGATGAACCGGACGTACTAGAATTTTATCACAAAGAAGTAGAAGAACTTAGTACCCCACGACGAAAAAAAAAACTCAAGAAAGAACCAATAAAATGTAAGAAGAACGTTTGCAGCTTTTTAAAAAGCAAACAGAATAACAGGAATTATTGCTGAAAGGACAAAGAGAGACAAACAGCTACCGAAAATTGGTAAAAATAAAAGAGGAACAGTTAAAAACTGAAAAAACTGTTAGAAAAAACAAAAGTTAGAAGTCCTATTAGGAAAAAATAATCTGCCGGTTTAATTAATTGTAAACCATTCCTTAATTTATGGAACCTTCTTTGTTGACCAAATAAAAAAAATTGATTTGCAAGTTATATAGTTTTCTATTTATTTGAGGATTCTAGATATAATTAATAGATCGCATATTATGTTGTTGCGTAAAGTAGCTGCGTTGCTTCCCTGGTGTATCTCCTCTTCTGCGGAGGTCGTATCTGTGTCTTCATCATGTGTATTTTCATCATTTTCGTTATTATTTTCTGATATTTCACTCTCATTTACTCGAAACTTAATGCAAATATTATGAAGGCAAAAACAAGCATTTATAATTTTGGAAGCTTTGTTGGGATTGAAGTGCAGCTGTCTTGCTCCCAAAATACATCTAAATTTGTTTTTTAAGATCCCAAAAACTCTCTCAAATATGTTTCTCGTCTTTGAGTGTACTTCATTAAAGGATGACTCTAAGCTTCCCTCCAACGAAGAACGAAATGGTGTTATTAAATATGGTTCCAATGGATACCCGGAATCACCTAATCATAAACACAAATCAAAGTTTTTTCTAAATGGTATATCCATTAATTGCACCTAATAACCACTCATTCTTTATTCCTTCATTGTATTGGTGTTGTAGAAAGAATTTAGCATCACTTGCTGACCAAACGAAACTGTCGTGACATGACCCAGCGTATCTTGCATCAACAAAGCGTATTTGCATTTTGTGATCACAAATCTATGTTAAATACAAAGTTCTGAATAATTTGTTTGTATAGATTCTAATAAACCCTTTTCTGCAATAGAAAAGATGTTGTATTTCTTTATTCGGACACGAAATCCTAATGTGGGTGCCATCAACGCACCCAATTACACCTAGAAAGCCAGCCCTTTCAAAAAAACTCAACTTGGACTCTTCCTTCTCTCTTGATGTCAACCGAAAATTTATATACTTTGGACAAATTTTCTGGTCGAATATGTTCAAAATTTCTTTCAATATTTTTGAAAATGTGGGCTGGGCGATGGCTGTATTGAAATCTCTTCCCACCCCTGTTTGATAGTTTCCTTCTTCTAGAAATCGTAAAACAGCAGCCAATTTAAGAAGATTCGGAATTGATGTTGAGTGCACACAAGCTTTCAAAAGTGGGTTCACTTCTTCAAACACAACTTAAATGCTTCTTTTGATAGTCTAAATATTTTAAAGAAACTGCAACAATCCTCATGTATATAAATTATTGAGATTCTATCATGCACAAAAAACATACCAAACATCAGGCAAATCCATTGGATTCGATTCATCCCTAATTTTCTTCCGGATGATGGACAAACTAACAACGATTTCGTTGTTATTATCAGGAAAAAATAAATCTATGGAACTCATAGCTACGAATGAACAGCACGATAACTTTTTTTAATTTAAATTTCAACGATTTGACAATTATCTTCAAGCAACGATAGGCGTTGTTATTTTAAGCTTCTCGTATCCAACGTATACGATTTGAATAATAACGATTTTGATACGAGACAAGTTCAAGTTCGACTACGAGAAAATATACGACTAGCAGAATATGGGTGAATGATTTGATTTGATTTTCACTTTTCAAAACGCAAATGTGAATAAAAATTCCACAATTTTGAAAAATAATGTTTTAAAAATTTACTGCCCCTGTCGTACCGGACCATAATGTTAAGCAAAGTGTGCGTGGTTAAATCATCTGGGAATCATATTTTTATTTTTTTTTATTCGGACATAATTATTTTCACGACGATTTGGGGTTTAATATCATATTTATAATGTTATGTTTAGATTTAAAAAAATACCTACATTCGTATAATAACATTTATACCCCGCCATTTTTCCTTACTACATCAACATTTCTTAGGCGCCAGTTATATAGCTATCATTGAAACACATCATTGAAAATTTTAATGATTGATTTTGAGAGGTTTAGGAAGTAAAATAATTTATTACTTTGATGGGCAAATAAAGGTTAAGACTTAGTTAATATTTCTAGCCAAAAAAATTATTCAAATAGGCCCAACTTTCCACATAAAAAGACTTTTCTTATTTCAATGATTGAACTACCTTACCAATGATCATTGAAAAACTAAAAGTCAATTTTTGTGGAAAGTTGGGCCTATTTGAAATTTTTTTTTGACTAGAAATATTAATTAAGTCCTAAACTTTGATCTTCCATCAAAATAATAAATGATTTTGCCTCCTTAACGTCTCAAAATCAATTATTAAAATTTTCAATGATGAGTTTCAATGATAGCTATAACTGGCACCTTAATGTAAGAATGTAGTAAGAAATTCCCCAGGGAACGGGACACCTGAGGAATAAGCTTCTCAGAGAATAAATCCGCAAACCCTCACTTTAGACTGCTTTCATATACATGTCAAACGAGTTATGGTATCAAAACGGCGCAATCCAGTGCTACTTGGACAAAGAGCGAGTGTTACGCTCTTGTCACCATTTCTACCTATCATTTACCATTTATATAGCTTTTTTGGCAGGTTGTATGCACTTTCACTGATTTCTTACCTTTAAGAAGCGTTTCAATTGCTTTTTCATTCACCACTTTCACTGCACCATACTCCAATCTTTGTCACAAATAAAACACTTTTGAATGGACATTTTGACTGTTTGGAATACTGAAACTTAGACACTTAACCACTGCAATATAATACTTTTAGATAACTACAATTAGAAAATACAAATAACATAATAACTCATGGCCTACTTTTTATGTAATGAAGAAAACAATACAAAAAAATCGTTTATGCAATTTTTTAAAAATGACGGGTTTTTTGCTGTTTTTCAACGACTGTTTCCGCAGAAACCATAAGTCGTACAAAAAAATGATATAAGCGTAGATTGTAGGTAATCTAATTGTCTTTATTTTTGCATAAGCGCTTTTTGCAAAAAAAAAAAACAATTTTTGAGAAATAAGGAAAAAAGACAAAAAATGTCAAAATTTTCGACGTTTTTTGACGAATTCTCATATTTGCCGAGAAAAATTTTGTTGGACAACTTCAGATTCGTGTTCAGCGACCCCGTTAATGTGCCGAATTATCTTTAGCTCTTGAATTGTTGCTGGCTTATCGACGTACATCTTTTCTTTCAAATAACCCCAAAGAAAGAGGAGATTCCGTGGTATTTAAATTTTCATTCGTTAAATTTGTTACAATCTTATAATTTGTTTATGGATAATCTGAAAGAGGCAATTAATATATACATATGTACCTAAAGTCAAAATTAACAATAACTCAAAGCCTCCGTGGTTTAGTAAAAGACTTTGTAATTTAAGTAATAAAAAGGTCAAGGCTTACAAACTAATTCGTAGTTCTCCAAATAATACTGCATTTAAGATTGATTATATCAGGTTGGCGCGTGAATTCGATGTTCTTAACAAATTTCTTTACAAAAATTACATGTTGTCAATTGAATCGAATTTAAAAAGGAATAGTAAATCTTTTTGGTCTTTCATCAATAGTAAAAAGAAATCAAATGCTATTCGCAACTCTATGCAATACATGGGTTCTACATATTCTGATCTACCGTCAATATGCAATTTATATGGCGAATACTTTAAATCCAACTATACAACTTCAAATGAAATAGATCCCCGAAGTACTGAATATTGTACTTACAATATGGTTGACATTGGTCAGTTAGAGGTTAATATTTCTGAAATCGAAGATGGTCTTCTAAATTTGGATTGTGATAACAATCCCGGTACTGATGGAGTCCCTCCAATCGTTTTGAAGAAATGCGCAGCTGCTCTTTCTGTACCCCTTTTTCTTTAATAGCTCTCTTGCGAGCGGTGAATTTCTCTCGGAGTGGAAAAAATCTTTTATCATTCCTATTCACAAAAGTGGTCCTAAACAAGAAATATCAAACTATCGTCCAATCTGTAAACTGTCAACTATTCCTAAACTTTTTGAAAAAATTGTTTACGTTAAACTAGCTTTTTTATTGAAAGAATATATTTCACCATTTCAGCATGGCTTTGTTGCAGGCAGATCAACAACCACTAATCTTTCAATTTTTTCCAATTTTATTTTGAATAAACTCGAAGAAGGATACCAAATCGATGTAATTTACACCGATTTTGCCAAGGCCTTCGATAGAGTCAGTCATTTAATTTTGATTGAGAAAATTGAAAGATTGGGTTTTCACTCAAGTATGTTGAAATGGCTGATTTCTTACCTAAAAGGTCGTATTCAATTTGTATCAATTGACCAAATACTCTCGAACCCTATAGATGTAACATCTGGAGTACCCCAAGGAAGCCACCTGGGTCCACTTCTCTTTCTTATCTTTATTAATGACATGCCTGACATCTTTTTAAATTCCGTTCGACTTCTTTTTGCTGATGATTTAAAATTCTTCCGATGCATAAAATCTATCGATGATTGTCTTCTCTTACAAGATGACCTTCTAAGGCTAACAGAATGGTGTAAAGTGAACCAATTATTTTTAAATGTCTCGAAATGTCATTGTTTTTCATTTTGTCGCAACTTTTCACCAGTTTTCTACGCATATAAAATTGAGAACAATGTTCTGGATAGAGTATCGGAAAAAAAAGACCTTGGTGTGGTTTTTGATTCTAAATTTAACTTTGTTAAACATGTGGAATACATTGTAGCCAAAGCTAACTCCATGTTAGGCTTTATAAAACGTAACTCTAAAGACTTTAAGGATCCTTATACTCTAAAATCTTTATATACCTCTTATATTCGGTCAATTTTAGAATACTGTTGTGTGATATGGAATCCATACTACAACATTCATTCCTATAGAATTGAAAGTATTCAAAAAAAGTTTACTCGATTTGTAGTAGGTATGGAAATTAAATTGGAACATCGAAACTCCCTCCTACCTTACTAGATTCAAACTTATTGGCCTTCAGTCGCTTGCAAATAGACGAAAAGTCTTCTCAATCATGCTCATTAGTGATATTTTAAACAACCATATTAAATGCCCTTTTTTGTTATCTTTGATTAACATTTACGCACCATCTCGACAGCTAAGAGAACGCTTTCTGCTACAAGAAAATGAACACCGAACGAACTATGCACTAAACGAACCTATTTATAACTCGCTGTGTTAGAGAAACTAATATTATTTCTGTATTTATTGATTTCAACTTTCACACAAGCAGAATAACTTTAAAAAATAGCTTAATGTTGTACTTCTTAAATTAAATTTTCTTTTTAATGTATATTATATTTTATTTTAATTTATTTATCTTTGTATATAACCAAATATGTATTTATTTTATTAACTTTGTTTTTATTTCGCTAGTCTAATTGAAGATGTAAATGATCTCTAATTGATGTTGAATAAATAAACTAAACTAAAAAAAAGAAGTCAAACGGTGTCAAATCACATCATCTTGGCGGCCAATTGACATCGCTACCACGTGCGATAACACAGCCATTGAATTTGTCGCGCAAAAGAGCCACTGTTTCGTTAGCTGGGTGGCAAGTGGCACCGTCCTGTTGAAACCACATATCGTTCACATCCATATCTTCCAATTTGGGCTATAAAAAGCTCGTTATCATCTCACGATAGCGAACACCATTCACAGTAACTGCCTGACCGACCTCATTTTAGAAAACATACGGCCCGATGATGCCGCCAGCCCATAAACCGCACCAAACAGTCACTCTTTGTGGGTGCATTGGGTTTTCGAGAATCACTCTTGGATTATCATTACGGTGACCATCCGTCCCGGCTTTCCCGGGACTGTCCCGTATTTGTATAGCATGTCCCGGTTTATTTTTGAAGAAACCCGTGACGTGCAAGTGTCCCGTATTTAGTTATTTGTCCCGTATTTGCACATTTTCTTAAGTTTCATTTAGTGTATTCAGTTTTTCAGTACGAGCTCATCATAGTCTTGGGGTTAAATCTAAGTTAACTCCAGAAACGTGTTTTCAGTCAATATAAGCCCCAAGTTTACTTCGAGTTAATTTATCTAATTTGGCGAGTTAACTCAGGAACTAAACTTTCAGTTGTGGCACCATGGCGATTTCGATAGTGGTATCCATGGTGTCACATTGCCGAACATCTATTTCAATAGACTTTTGACAACTGAAAGATTAAATTTATTAATCCTCAACTAAAAACCTACTTCTGAAACAACTCAGGGTTAAATTTATTCAGGACTAGCTTACTCTGAATTAACTTCTTTTTTAGAACTACCTTTCATTTGTTTTTCTGTTATTTTGTTTAACTTCATTTTAGATATTACTTGATAAAAATGATAGAAAAGTCTTAATTTTTCGCTTTAAAAATTGTTCGCTTTTTGTCCCGGGTTTTGCTCCCAGAAATATGGTCACCGTAATTATCATTCGCCCAAATGCGGCAATTCTGCTTATTGACGAATCCACTGAGGTGGTTTTTCTTTTCCTGATTAAATTTTTTAATAAAATTTTTTGAGCTATCCATTTCAATATAGAGAATTTAATTTTGAACAAAAAGTTTTGGATGTAAGACTGTCAAATTTGGCTTAGTTTCCGAGTTTACCTCATCACTGAAGATGATTTTCTTCGAAAATACACGATATGCATTTTGATTTGAACGCCCATTTTCATAATAAGCCTGAATACCTTTAACGAGTTGCTCGATTGTGTATCTTTCCATGGTTCAAATTGAGTTAGTCTGAAATTGAGAAATGTCAAATGAAATGCAGAAAAAACTTGAAGTTTAGGTGCGGTTCACATTTAACATCGGGCCTTAAAATTTAACCACCCTTTAAAACAAAAATAAAATCACATTCCAACATAGTTGCCTTTGCCAAGTCGAAACAATACAATAGAGCTTTTGCAGTGATTTTTATGAAAGAACTTTCTATTTTGAAGCTTTTGAGAACAAAATTTATAAAGATGAGAGCCAAAAGTGTTGTCGTTTTGATTGTCCCCTTATTATTTGTTTGTATTTCTGAATAAACTTATAAAATGCAAGTAAAATTCGTCTGATTCTAGTCTTTAAGAAGGAAAAAGTTATTTGCGCTAAGTTTTGAAACATTCATAAAGCGTTACGTGATCATATTCATTTGAAAAGGTGTGGTATGGTGAAAAAAGATAAATGAAATGGTATCCATATCCATGGTAACCATATATGCACATTAATCTTCGATTTGCGGCAATTTTAAAATGTATGACCCATTTCTTATTATATATACGATCGACTTTTGTGGATTTGGATAGCTTATGGGTTTAATGAAAAATAACGGAACTCTACGTCAATTTCGTTTGTTTCATCGTTTAGTTGATACATCACTTCCTCAGGACTAAAAAAAAATGGAGATGTTCACTGCAGAAACACAGAAGATACAGAAGGAACAAAAGTAGCTTTGAAATCGTTTCTAATTATATGCACGCCACTGTAAAAGCAATTGGTGAAACCAAAAAAACATCATTTAAAGGCTAAATGGCTTTTTAAATAATTAAAAGCCTTTCGTGAAATTGGCTATGAGTTATATAAATAAAATAAAGTAAGTTAAAGAAAGTTTTAAGTGAAATAAAACTTAGTTTCAAGAGAAATAAAACTTACCACTGAATAAAAGGTTCATTTATTGTGAATTAATAAATAAATTAACCATACAAATGTGCTTTTTCGAAACTCTAATGAAATTCTAATCCCAGAATCATGTATATTATGTATGTATGTATATTCACACTTGTTTACATAATCTCTGACTAACACAAAACAAGCCTGAATCATAAAAACGGTCGAAACAAACAGTTAATTTAATTGTTCGGTGCACTGTGGGGTGGGGCGGGTAGAATATATTGTTTTAATGGTGACCAATTTTTCCGAAGATGATAACCATTATGAAAGAAATGACAAAGCAGCCCAAAACAAGAGAGAAAGAGCTTCAAAAAATATAACAGCAACAATCGCGAAAAAATTGATAACACAGCTTAAGACGTCCCACTCCCACCAAACATATTGATGAGTAGGTAGACAAATAATGAAAATAGAATTGTAGTTTGTTTGAATATGATTTCAATCGTTTTGTTTGAAAGATAAAATAATTATGAAGAGATTATAAATCAAATATAAGAAAAAAACTAACCTTCAACAAAAAAAGAGCTCAACGCAACAGGGGGTGACCCAAACAAATTCATTCTATTCACTCCTGATGAAGAGGACGTCATTAGTTTGACTAATTTAAATGAATGCGTGGAACGTGGATGTTATCAAAAATAAGCAGGCGTTTGGTCTTCAAGGAAAGGATCACGAAATGCCTTTCTAAAAGGTGACGTGCGATGTACTTGGGATGAACAAAATAATTGAGATGGCATTACGACTAAAATTTCGTGACGCAACATGGAAAAAATGCAAGAAGTGATACAAAAATTCATTTTTTGTGAGTTTTTCACTCATATCTCGAAAACTATGAATTTTTCGTAAATTTCATCAAAGTACAATAAAAGAATACACAATATCCAACAAATCTCTCTTTACGGTTTTCTTCTGCGACAAACCATTTGGACTAAGCGCTAGTTGAAAATTAATGTATTTTTACTGTTTCCGGAAATCCAGTCGAAAACACTAATTAATTATTTTTTGTGACATAATTTTAATGATTGACTTTAACATGAACCAAGTTATATTTGTCTGATGGTATTTGATTCGCACAATCCTGAATTCGAATATGGTCTGTAGCAGGTCACGTTTCGGAGATATTCAAATATGCAAATTTGGCGTTGTATTATTTCTGAAGGTAATTTTTCTCAGTTAAATTTTTATAGTCATTCTGAAGTAGGAACATTTTTCTTCGAAAATCGTTTTGAATCTTTCAAATACCTTTATTCATCCTTGAGAAATCATTAATTAGTTGTTAGCCTTCGCCTTGAACTACCTAATTTCAAAATATGCCAAATTCATAAATTTCAAATAAGGATTTGTTATAAAAAAATAGGAATCGACTGTTGCAGAAAAAAAGAACTTGAACTAAAATTAGTTAAATTTGTATATACATACTTTTAATTGCACTTTGCTGTTATTTATGGAAAACAAAACAGTTTGCGAGTTAAATATTGTGATGCTTTTTTAGTTTCAAGCTGAGGTAGGCCAGCGGGTCCATAAATATATTTTTTTTTATTCTTAACACGGTATTCTTATGAATTTAATATTTTTTTTTCTTTACAAAATATTATTACTACTTGTAACCAAATTTAAGCTTATTAAATTAGCAATAAGAAAAAGGATTTAACCGAAATGAAAACGAAATAAAAATATAATTAAAAAGATTTGGAAAAATACATAACCCACGATCGAATCGAAACGTAAACAAAAAAAAAAAAGATGAACTAATGTCAGATAAAAAGTATTTTGACAAATAATACAAAATGAATTTAGGAGTTAGGTTAAAATTAGGAATAGAGATGGTACAAATTAAAAAGTATTAGATTAGAAAAAAAAGAATGGAGGCAGGAAGTTAGAGAAATGTTGCCGAGTTTACAATCGCAGAGCGGATGGCGTTGAGAGAAGGTAAATTTGAAAACTTTCTCTCCGCGTAAAAAAACATAGTTTCATATGTAGACACAGACATAGTGAAAGGTGTATAAAAACAAAAAAAGAAAGAAACCTGTGTAGATGAAATTTTTGAAACAAAGACTTGATCTTAGTAGTGGTTAGGAACAAAGAACCTTCTATAAGTTTCCGAGAATCGGACACTGGGAGTCAAGCCTGTACTTTCTTTCCATATTGGATTCCAAGCTGCATAGTTGTGGGTACAGCCTCAAATTATAATCGCAATCAACCAAAAGCAATTTTTTTGATTTGATTGTCAAGTTAATTACGTTTAAAGTTAACTTTAAATTAAAAAGTTCGAATTTAAATAAAAGAACCAAAAACAAACATTTAAAAAAATAATCTTATTAAGAAAATTTTAATGAACCGCCTAAGGTAAGGCATTTGATAGTTTAAAGTGTGTAAGGGAAAAGAACCACACCCCACCGACGAGCTACAGTGGTAACAAGCATACCAGCGATATCCCTAACCGACTCAAATAACCCGTTACAAAAATGGCGCCCAAAACGTGTGGCCCGCTATTAAAAATAGCGAGGCAAGATAAATTCTGAGCCACATTAAGTTTTACAAAATTTTAGATTTAAATTTAAACAGATTTTTGCTTTTTATACAGTATATTCATTTTCCTTACAATAGTATATTTTTTTTACAAATCGAAACCGTTCTTATGAGTAAATTTGGATTTTTGTGAGTCCCGATGACTCGAAAGGATATTTTGGTATCGCGTTGCCACAATAAATTTAAATTTATATCGCGGGTTCGAAATACAAATACAAGAAAGAACTTAAGAGTTCGAGTCTTGATAAATTAAAAATTAGTTTTCAAACGACCGAACCAATTAGCCCTTGCTTGGAGATTTTGTTGGAAGAAGACTCGAGGAAGCAGGAGCGTTCTCTGATGTCCTTCCAGCAAAATACTCATTTTAACTTAAGAATACTTAAATAAATATTTTTTCCTAGAGCCGTCGTAGATGAAATGTTCGTCTGTTGATGTCCTAAAAAGATTTTATTCAATTATTAAATTATATTTCATAGTAGTTTCAGATACATACCACTAGTTTATTTCATTTTGCTTTTTATTTTTTGTTGGCTCGCAGAACAACGGTGTTTTTTTTCCCTTCTTTTATCAAGTCTCTTATAGTTAAGCCACACTCATCTCTTGTTTGATATGAAAAGTTTCTGAAAAAAAGATATTTTGTTATTTTTGATAAATAATATTTTTTTAATATAATTTAAAAAAGAAAAAAAAAATTGAATTTGATTCGCAACGAATGATTTAAATTTAATACATCTTTTGAATTTGACAAGTCCGCTGGAGAGAACTTCGACTTTTAGAATAATTTGTTTCGGAATTTTGTTTGTCCGTACGGGAGGATTGAAATAGAATTCACAAGTAAGGTGGATAGTGGGGTTCAATAGCATGAGCCAGGGGAACCAAAGAAGCAGTCTGTTAGGTAGTTGGGGTAATCTTCGTGCTGTTTCGGAAGCAAGGTTCGAAAGTTTTGTAAGGCGGTTCAACACCACGATCGATAGGTTCAACTTAGACCATTCTGCTGATTTTTCAAGGGAGTTAAATTCTTTAATTTCGGATTACAGCACAGACATGTCTAACAATAGCTGTTCAGACGGAAATCAAGGGGGAGCTTTACCTCCAAATATTGAAAATGAAGATTTAAATAATTCGGGGGGTAATAATATTCCGGTTGAAGGAAACGGAAATGTCAATAACGCGGTAGTTCAAGAGGACTCGAATAATAGAACTCATACGGTAGGTAGGGAAGATCTAGCTGATAGGGTTGAAAGGAGTTTATTAGAAAATCAAATGCGAATTTTTCAACAAATGAAAGAGTTTATGGATAGTGTCAACAAACGCTTACTTGACTTTGAAAAAGCATCCAGTGCACAAGGGAATTCAGATCTACCGAGAAACAGTCCACAAACTTGTTCAAGACAAGAAAGTACATCTCCGTTAATGAGAGAGTTTAGAAATTTTTCATTAGGTAATTGTAACGTACCAGATAAATGCCGTCTAGACCGTTGGAACATCCAATATGATGGTACAACAAATATTGGAGATTTCCTTTTCAAAGTTGAGCGCTTACAAGCTTCCTCTCGTTATTCGGATGAACAGATGGTTGCAAATTTGCATGTCTTGTTAAAAGATAACGCCAACAAATGGTATTGGAGGTATTTAAAGAAAAACACGGAAGCTAGATTCTTAGAGGTTAAAGCGGAAATGAAAAGAGAGTTTGGTCGACCCGAAAGTGACGTCGATATATATATGCGATTACTCACTCGTAAACAAGGGTATAAAGAACCTTTTGACGAGTTTTATAATGCAGTCGTTACGATCAATGATCGAATGAAAGAGCCTTTTGACAACAAAAAATTAGTGGATGTCTTAAGAAATAATGCGAAAGATAAGCTAGGGGAAATTTTGTTGTCCTCAGATGTTAAGACGCTTGAGCAACTGAAGTTGAAAGCTAGAGAGGCTGAAAAATTTTTAGCCAAAAGATTTCCGAAAGTAGTTCACGAGATAGCTTCCGAAGAAAATGATCAAACTGAGGTTAGTAGTGATGAAATTGCAGCTATAGCTCATGGAAGCAGAACAAGTGGTTCCTTTAGTTGTTGGAATTGTGACGATAAAGGACATTCCTTTTATAACTGTCCGTCACATATTAGGAATTTGTTTTGTTTCTTATGCGGGGCTAAAGGAGTCGCTACTCCGGAATGCAGTAATAGGCATTCGGAAAACTTTCGTCGAGACGAGAAGAAGGGCGGAGAGAATCGTCCCATGAGAAGTTTTGCAAGCCCTTCGAATCAATAAATACAAATAAAAACAAAGATAATATACTCACTGCAGAAGAGTCTCATTCCCAACAACACCCAGGAACAGAAGACGGCAGTAGGGTTTTAAGTTCGACACAAAACACGAATCCAATAAAAATTTTGAATAAAACCGAATCGCAAGAACTGTTGAGTCATCCAGTTCATCTTTTCTCGCTTAGGTCTCTCCACGACCGTAAATTAAATTATGAAAAAGTCCGAGCTAGAATTTTTGGAAAAAAAGAAAATTTGGTTAGTCGAAAAATTCAGAAAAATAGAGATAGATATAGAAACCGAAAGAAATACCGTAAGTTGATCGTAGATTCAATTATTTCTGTAGAAGGTGATGGTCGCATGTACGTTAACGTACTTCTTAACGATGAATCGAGCTTTGCGTTGCTAGACAGTGGAGCATCGATTTCCGTTTTAGGAAATGGATGCTGGGACTTAGTAAAAAGAATTGGGGCCAAAGTCAAGCCATACAAAAACCAGGTCCGTACGGCAGACGGTAAATCGCACGACATTGTCGGATTTTGCGATATTTTTACTAAATATAATGGGATTTCAAAAACTCTTTCTTATTATTTGATCCCAAACTTAACACAAAAAGTGTACTTAGGAATGAATTTTTGGAGGGAATTTCATTTAGTACCCCAAATCGGCGAAATATCTTGTGATGCCCAAGATCATGAAAAAGAATCTAACTTCAAGGAAGATGCGGAATTGATCGAGTTATCTGCAGAGCAAAAAGTTAGATTAGAAGCAGTCAAAAAGTTGTTTCCAAACTTTGTAGAGTTGGGTTTGGGAAAAACTCACCTAGGTCTTCATGTTGTCGATACTGGGGATGCTCCTCCAATTAAGTCTCGTCATTACCCGTTGTCTCCGGTTCGACAAGAAGAGGTGTACAAAGAGTTAGACCGCATGCTGGAATTAGACGTTATCGAGGAGAGTAATTCTCCGTGGTGTTGCCCAATGGTTTTGGTTAGGAAGCCCGACAAGGTTCGCTTATGTCTCGATTTCAGAAAAGTGAATATGGTAACCGTTAAAGACGCTTACCCAATGCCACACGTAGACGGTCTTTTAAGCCGCATTAAAGATACGCATTTTATCTCAGGAATAGATCTCAAGGACGCGTATTGGCAAATTCCGTTAGAGGAACAATCTCGACCAAAAACAGCTTTTGCGGTACCCGGTAGACCACTCTACCAATTTAAGGTTATGCCTTTCGGTCTAAGTAACGCAGCCCAAACCTTATGCCGTACTCTAGACAAAGTTTTGCCATCACGTCTGAGAGATAATGTATTCCTATACCTCGATGATTTGTTGATATGTACCGCGGACTTCGAAAGTCATATCAGTATTTTAAAAGAGGTGGCAGCTTGCTTGCGACGGGCTAACCTAACCATAAACCTCGATAAAAGTAAATTCGGCATGCGGGAAATAAAATATCTGGGGTACATTGTTGGTCAGGGAACGTTGAAAACTAATCCGGAGAAGATCGAGGCAATGGTGAGTTTTCCCATTCCTAACTCTCAAAGACAGGTCCGCAGGTTTTTAGGTCTCACGGGGTGGTATCGTCGCTTCATTAGAGGTTATTCCGAGTTAGCTGCACCGTTAACCAATTGCCTTAAAAAGAAAAAATTTGAATTTAGTCCAGAAGCGCTTGAAAGTTTTAATCGTTTAAAAGAAGCGCTTTCCTCAGCCCCTGTTTTAAGTCAACCTGACTTCAAAAAGCCCTTTACAATCCAATGCGACGCATCATCGGAAGGAATCGGGGGAGTTCTTTTTCAACTTGATGAGAATCAAAATGAAAGACCGATTGCGTACATGTCCAAGAAACTCAACAAAGCCCAAAAAAATTACACGGTAACTGAATTGGAATGTCTTGCTGCGGTCTTGAGTATAAGGAAATTTCGTGCCTATGTTGAGGGATCTCCTTTCAGGGTAATAACAGACCACGCAAGTTTAAAATGGCTTATGTCACTTAAAGACTTGAGTGGTAGGTTAGCTCGATGGAGCCTAGAACTGCAAGGGTTTGATTTCTCCATCGAGCACAGAAAGGGTTCTCTTAATGTAGTGCCAGATGCCTTGTCTCGAGTAGACATGGAGGGCATTTCAATTCAGCCACTTGAAGAAAAGTGCGAAGAGATTTCAACAACTTCTATAGGAGAAGAAATAGACTTGGACGCGGAAGATTTTGATTCAGAGCAATATTCCAAGTTGAGAAAGAACATCACCGATAACCAAGATTCTCTGCCAGACTTAGTAGTATCAGAAAAGTATGTGTATAGGCGAGTTCGGTTTAGAACGGGTGAATTTGGGGAAGAAGATTCCTGTTGGAGACTTTGGTTACCGGAGACACTGACGGAACAGGTCATAAAAATGTCACATGACACTAAGTTCACTCTACATAGTGGTTTCAATAAAACTTACGAACGTATTCGTGAAAAATATTATTGGCCTAAGATGATCGTCGACATAAAACGCTATATTAACGAGTGTGATATTTGCAAAACTGTTAAAGCTCCGAATACAACTTTACGCGCTCCGATCAAGAACCAAACTATAACCGAAAGACCAATGCAACGGTTATTTATAGACTTATTAGGCCCTTATCCAAGGACAAAAAGGGGAAAAGTTTACATTTTCATAGTTCTAGACCATTTCACAAAATTTATCTTTCTAACCGCGCTTTCAAAAGCCACTTCCTCAAAAATAATTCAGTTTTTAGAAAGTGATGTTTTTCATCAATTCGGAACACCGGAAATTATCCATTCCGACAACGGTCGACAATTTATTTCAAAAGAGTTTGCGGATTTTTTAAATTCGTACGGTGTAAAACACCAGAAAACAGCTCTATATTCCCCGCAAGCGAATAACTCTGAACGAGTCAATAGAAGCATTCTTAGTAAATTAAGAATTCTAGTCTCAAAAGAACAAAACGACTGGGATTTATACTTATCGAGTATCGCGTGTTCTTTACGAGCCGATGTACACGATTCGATTGGGTGTCAGCCGTACTTCGCGCTTTTTAATCAGAATATGATTACACATGCTTCATCGTACAAAATTCTCCGGAACTTAAAACATTTAAATGACCACGAAGCAATAGTTATGCCAAACGAAGCCAAAGTATGCTTCGCGCGAGAAAATATTAAAACAAATTTAAATAAAGCACATATAAAATCAAAAAAAGCTTACAATTTACGTGCGAAGCCTGTTGAGTATAAGGTGGGCCAAGAAGTGTTTCATCGCAACTTCGCTCAAAGTAGTTTTGTTCAGGGCATCAATGCAAAATTATTACCCAAATTCATTAAATCCCGTATCAAAAGAGTCGTCGGTACATGTATGTATGAGCTCGAAACCCGCGACGGAAAGCCCATAGGAATCTTTCACTCCAAAGACATCCGACAATAGGAAATTCTGAAAAAAAAAGAAAAAAAAAAAATCACAAAGAATCGGAACTCAGTTAAGGAGATAGTTGTAACTTATCTGATTGTTGCCGGCATGAGACTTCAGGGAGTCAGGTACGGCTCCCACGTTTTAATCTCAAAAATCACAAAAAAAAAATAATATACACTGCACTCGGAATGCAAACTTTATGACTGCATGTTGTTGTGGTTACTTATATCTGCACAATTGATGAAATTTTAATATTTTTTTTGGGAAATAACACTAGCACAGAATTCATTAACTTCGTGGGTTCGTATGCGTAGTTTCCAACAAATAATTGTTAGAAACCAGCATAGCCCTGTAACCAAATTTAAGCTTATTAAATTAGCAATAAGAAAAAGGATTTAACCGAAATGAAAACGAAATAAAAATATAATTAAAAAGATTTGGAAAAATACATAACCCACGATCGAATCGAAACGTAAACAAAAAAAAAAAAGATGAACTAATGTCAGATAAAAAGTATTTTGACAAATAATACAAAATGAATTTAGGAGTTAGGTTAAAATTAGGAATAGAGATGGTACAAATTAAAAAGTATTAGATTAGAAAAAAAAGAATGGAGGCAGGAAGTTAGAGAAATGTTGCCGAGTTTACAATCGCAGAGCGGATGGCGTTGAGAGAAGGTAAATTTGAAAACTTTCTCTCCGCGTAAAAAAACATAGTTTCATATGTAGACACAGACATAGTGAAAGGTGTATAAAAACAAAAAAAGAAAGAAACCTGTGTAGATGAAATTTTTGAAACAAAGACTTGATCTTAGTAGTGGTTAGGAACAAAGAACCTTCTATAAGTTTCCGAGAATCGGACACTGGGAGTCAAGCCTGTACTTTCTTTCCATATTGGATTCCAAGCTGCATAGTTGTGGGTACAGCCTCAAATTATAATCGCAATCAACCAAAAGCAATTTTTTTGATTTGATTGTCAAGTTAATTACGTTTAAAGTTAACTTTAAATTAAAAAGTTCGAATTTAAATAAAAGAACCAAAAACAAACATTTAAAAAAATAATCTTATTAAGAAAATTTTAACGAACCGCCTAAGGTAAGGCATTTGATAGTTTAAAGTGTGTAAGGGAAAAGAACCACACCCCACCGACGAGCTACAGTGGTAACAAGCATACCAGCGATATCCCTAACCGACTCAAATAACCCGTTACATACTGCTAACATGGTATTTCATATACTTGACAATTGGTAATTTTCTTAAAATAGAATAACACAGTACTTCGTATAACAAGGTGGGAAAGGTTCACTGGTCTGTCCAACTCAAGGCAGCGTAGATTGGGACGTACTCCCTGGCACTTGAAGCAAACGGCAGAGCAAAATTATAGTCGGCAGAGCAGCCAAGGAACGGGCTCGCTAGTCTGACTGAAGCTCAAGGCAGCGTAGATTGGGACGTACTCCCTAGCACTTGAAGCAAACGGCAGAACAAAGTTATAGTCGGCGGAGCAACGAAGGAACGGGTTCGCTAGTCTAACCGAAGCTCAAGGCAGCGTAGATTGGGACGTACTCCCTAGCACTTGAAGCAAACGGCAGAACAAAATTATAGTCGGCGGAGCAGCGAAGGTACGGGTTCGCTAGTCTAACCGAAGCTCAAGGCAGCGTAGATTGGGACGTACTCCCTAGCACTTGAAGCAAACGGCAGAACAAAGTTTATAAGGAGGCGGACGGGGGGGGGGGATATTTCACGGCGTAAGCCAAAAAGTTTTGAAGCTTCTAACTGGTACACAAAAGTAGCCAGCAGCGTACCTCTTTATTAGTGTGACTAATAAAAGCGAGATCTTTCTATGGCAAGAATAATCTGAATTCTAGTGCATTTTCCACCCTTACTAGTCAACTTTGCTGACATAACCAACTGTGGACTGTAAGCTGATAAATGAACTTCGTTTGTTGACGTAACCAACTGCCATCAGATTACCTCCATTGAAAATCGCATGGGCGCTTTAGGGTATGAATTGCTTGGCGGCAATTAGGTAGTTGCTGACGTCGGAGCAAGCGGCAGGTTGTATCCTCTGTTGTACTTTGTATGGGGGTCTCGTTCGTATGCAATACTTGTTTATTGCTTCAGCTGGTTAATTGATGTAATGGAATCCAGGTGTTTTGCTTTCCTTGTTGGGTGGTGCGGGTGATTACGAGTATAAAGTATCCCAGCGGGAAAAATTAAAAAATTCATTGAGGAAAAACCTGCTTTTTCCTTGAGGAATGGAAGCTGTACCTGCCACTTTTCAGCTTATTCCTTTGATGAATTTAACATGGGCGTGTCATTGGCGGGAAGCACATGCCACTTTTCCGATGAAAATTCTTTAACGAATTCACTACTTCAATGGAAGTTGTTTATTCACCAACCCAGGTGATGAAAAACATGGTGATTGCATAATCTGTGAATTCACTACACACGGGTATTTAGCTTATTCATCAGTTCAATAATTCCGATGAAAAATGTAATGAAAATTCAATTATGAAATCACCAGGTTAGTGGTGGTTTCTTTTTCATCAATTAAATTCTCCCATTTGTATTGTTTAGTAAATCCCAGTGGCAAATGTTCAAAAATTCACCGAGGAATCCCCAGTTATTGGCGTTTCGGCAAACGCAATTTCTACTGAGTTCAGTTCGTCTCACATGGACTTTTTTACAGAAAGTCACTGTGAATTGTATCCAACAAAATGAGAATTTATAGTTGCCAAAAAATCATAAACAACTTTGTGCATTACTATTCATTGCTGAAGTCTTCGATTACAATTCACCATTAATTTCATTCACATTTTTTTTTGTTCTCGCCATGAACACTTTACAAAGCAGATGAGTGGATTCAAACAATAAACTGATGAACTTGTACATTACTTTTCCACAATTTTTTCATCACATAATTTTCCCTTTTAAATTCACCGAAAGAAGGGGTCGTTTCCTAAACATAAAGCAGAAAGTAGAATCAAAGCTACGAACTGAGGAAACTTTGCATTACTCTTCACCTACTAAATCATTGCATGTCGTTTCTCTTATGATTTGGCAAGTGAATTCATTGATTATTTCAGTAATAAATTTCATTGAGGACGATATTTCCCGCTGGGATGTGACTTCGTTACAATATACATAAGCAAAAAACTGCTAACAAAATGTACTTCAGTACCACTCTTCGCGTATTTTTGCAAGTTGCGTCACAAAATTCTAGTTGCAAACCTCAGGTTCTGATTCAGCACCCATGAAAAGATAAATCAGAAAAAAATCAAAACTTCCCAATCATGGTGAGCTGATATTTAAAGGAAACAAATTAAAAATTTTATGACTGATTAATTTACTTCATTCTCAAAATTACGTCGTATGGGAATTGAAATCGCTGACAGTAATTAAGACCGTGAGTGCAAAAGAAGCGTTACCCATATATTGGAAAAATTGGTAATTTTGTCTCGTAGTGCGTAGTCCAACATTTATGCATGAAAAGTCATAAAAGCAAAAAATCTAAATTCTTAAATATCTTAGCTTTCCAAAGATGTCACTTATCCTCCTTGAATATCAAATTAAATAGTAATTAACATCGATTAAAAATGAAAACTAGCAAACAAAATTGGGTTACACAACACCACCTTTGTACTCACGGGCTCATTTGTGACTCATTGTGAGTGAGATATTCCTTACATTCTGGTTCGCAGAATTTTACGCCGTTAAAGGAAACTCTGAAAAACGATGCTTGTACAAAAATGAAGATGACGATCGTATTATTCTTGATTTTTTAAAATAAAGTATTCTAGTGTAGGTAGATGCATAATTTAATTTTTACTATATTTTTTTTTTATTTCATCTGAAATATGTAATGAACTTATGAGTATTAAAAGTAAAACAAAATCAAGGGCTTTTTTTTCAAAATGTGGTAATCTGGGGGGTTTATAAATTTTACTGGAGGGAGAATTTTTTCATCTCCAATTATGTAGATGGGTCAATATTTCAAAACATTAATATTTTTCACTCCAAAGTGGACCCTCGCTCAAAAGAACCTATTTTGGTAGACGAACAATTATGTCTCTTAATAACTCTATAATAACCACTTTAAAACAAGGAGTCATAACATTTGATCAAATCTAACGGTTTTTTAAGTCAGGGAAATGATACTTGTATCAGGGGACAAAATTTATATTTACTCCGTTGATTAGATGGATATTTAATTTTGCGAATGGTTTCAGGAGTGTAAAGAAAAAAGGGAACAAATACTAACATGAAAAATAGAATCCACGACTATGTTGCACGAACTTGCTCTCATGATTTAAGGATTTTGCTATACTAAACATTTTAGAGTAATAATCGTATTTTTTTATGATATTTTGACCGAGAAAATGTGAAAAAATTCAAAACTACTAAAAATACTGTAAATATGCTTAAATGTAATATAATAGATTCTTCTAGAGTTACCAAAACGCAATCAATCATTATAATGAAAACTTGAAAGTCAGGGGAATGACACAAAAAATGATGTTAGGGGAATGACTCCGAAGGGTGTTTTATGAGAATTAAATGGAGGTTATTAGAAAATTAGATGTTTTATATTATTTTTCACGTAGGCCCTTGTAAAAGACACAGACGAGTAAAACTTTTTAATTTTTATACCACACGCTTTAGTAAAAAACACGCGTTAGAGGAATGACAATTTCGCTTGACGAAAAACAAAATCATTGCCTTAACTTCAAATAAAAAAGACAACAGAGTTTTTTTGAAACCCTTACTTCAATTTTCATAAAGAGCAATTCTGTACCGTTAAACAACAAAAAAAATAAGTTTTCTATTTTGAGCCTATATATATTTGTTTTTAATTTCCATTGGTGGGAGAGAAATGATCAATTTATGGGGGACACTTACTTAATAGCTCCTATTTAAAAAAATAAAGCAACTAAAAATCATTTAACTATTTTTTAGTAAGGATGCATATATTATTAAAAAGACTGCATCATTAGATTTGTTTGTATCGTTTGTAGTTTCGTTGCTAAAATTCAGACAGTGTGGTAAGTAGGCCTGGGGACACGCCAGGGGAATGACATTTTGGGTGTTTAAATGGAGATAGCGGGTATGATATTTTTTTTAACTTCATTTTTTCTAGAGCGAATATTAGAACCCGTTTGTTTCAAGCCATCCAATTAACAAACTTATAATAAAATTTTGTACTTCGGTTCAAAAATGAAGGAGACTGAAATATTAATATTTTGAAATATTGACCCAGATATATTAATATGTATCTACATAATGAAATAAATAAATTTATCATTAAGTTTTAAAACGCCCGATGATGGAATTTATTCCAAACGTTGGGAAAAAATTTTAATTTATTTATTTAAATTGTGTATTAAGTTATTAGTTTTAACAATAAAACATTTATAAATAATTTAAATTTAAACCATTTTTTTATTTTTATTTATTTCATACATTATATAAATTCTATCTAGCAATAGTGAAATCCGCCAGCCAAATTGACAGATTTAATTATAATGAATATGTACATATTGTAGGTATGTTACATACTGCTTGCTTTTACAATTTATATTTTATGTTCAATACTTTTATAAGGGTATGACTTGATTCGTGTTTTGTATCTTGTTTTTTTTGTTGTTGTTTCGCCTAAGTCATTTCGCATTTCCAGTGTTTCACTTTTCATTTATTTGGGTTTTTGTTTTAAGGACAAATTGAATTTCGATTTTTGATAATTTCACTATGGAACTATTTCGCCTTAAGTTCATTTCGTCTTTAATTGCCACCCTTAACGACAGAGCCTCGTCATTAAATGGAATCCAGAATTCAACAATTGATGAGATGTGGGGTGAAATTAAAAGTGTTTTTATGGAGGCTGGATCCGAAACTGTACCCAAGCGAACGAGACGTAGAGACTCTTGGATATCCCAAAACACCTGGGATAAGATCGAACTTCACAAATCGTTGGAAATCCAAATAAATGCCGAAGCTGATGTTCAACGAAAGGCTGACTTGCGAAGAGAGTACCGCATTGCACATAAGATGGTCTACCGCTGTGTGAGACGTGACAAGAGGGTGAAGTTGGATGGACTCACAGATAATGCGGAAAGCGCTGCCAGAAGAGGAGATATCCGGGAATTGTACCAAATAGCCAAAGATGTTATCGGGAAAAAAAGCAACACCAATCATCCTGTAATGGATGTGGATGGCACACTTTTGGTATCAATTGAGGATCAGCTTCGTAGATGGAAGGACCATTTTTGTGCCCTGCTAAATGAGGATTCAGTTGAGCAGAGTGCTGAAGTGCCCCAACTAAACGAGATGCGCAGGTCCTATAGGGGTATTGACATCGAACCCCCGTCAGAATCGGAAATTCGTACATCAATAAATCTCCTCAAAAACAACAAGGCAGCTGGACTGGACGGAATACCAGCTGAATTCCTGAAATCCGATCCCGTAGCAGCGGCTAGTATTTTACATCCGCTGATACAAAACATTTGGGAAAACGAAAACTATCCCAGGGACTGGAAGGATGGTGTGATTGTTAAGTTGCCAAAGAAAGGTGACTTAAAGAATTGCAACAATTGGCGTGGTATCACCGTTTTGTCCGTTTTCCCAAAACTAATGGCAACAATCCTACTCGAGCGAATAAAGAATAGAATCGAGTCTACACTCAAGAGGCATCAAGCTGGCTTCCGCAGTGGTCGATCGTGTGTCGACCATATCAACACCCTGCGTATCGTCCTCGAGCAGTCGATGGAATATCAATCACCGCTTTACCTCATGTTCGTGGATTTTGAAAAGGCCTTTGATCGAGTTAACCGAGAATGTATATGGAGATCGTTGCTTGGTAGAGGAATTCCACCAAAAATTGTTGCCATTATTAAAGAGTCCTACAACAACGCGAGGTGTTTTGTTTTGCACAATGGGCAGCTATCCGACTCCTGCAGCTATCCGACTCCTTCGTAGTGCAACAGGGTGTGAGACAAGGGGATGTTCTATCGCCAATTCTCTTCCTGCTGGCGATGGACGACGTATTGACGGCCAGTGTTGGTACAGCTGAGCGACAGGGCATTCAATGGAGACCGTTCGAAAGGCTCAGTCATTTAGACTATGCCGATGACATATGTCTACTGGCAAATAACATCAGTGGGCTGAACGGGATGTGCCAAACACTGCAAGTGAAGGGAGAGTCGAGTGGTCTAAGAATAAACAGCAAAAAGACAAAAATAATGCTCACAGGCCGCTCCACACAGCAGCGTATTATTTTACAGGAGACGCCAGTTGAAGTAGTGGAACAATTGAACTACCTTGGCAGTATTGTTTCTGCAAACGGTGGTACGGATCTGGACGTTAAAAGTAGAATAAATAAAGCTCGTGCTGCCTTCGGTACTCTGTCCCCAATTTGGAAATCCAGTCAAATCTCCTTACGCACTTAGTTGAGATTCTTCGAATCCAATGTTAAATCCGTGCTGTTATATGCTTGTGAAACCTGGAAAGTCACGTCTGCCATTTCGAAGAAATTGCAGGCTTTTGTGAATCGCTGTCTTCGCCACATCCTAAAGATTCGCTGGCCACAAATAATATCAAATGAGGAATTGTGGCGCAGGACAAGTCAAGAGCGGCTGGACGTCGACATAAGAAAGCGTAAATGGCGTTGGATTGGTCACACACTGAGGAAACCAAACGATGAAATTGCAAAGCAGTCCTTTGAATGGAATCCTCAGGGTGCACGGCGGGTTGGAAGACCAAGAACAACATGGAAATCAACTGTCTTAGCGGAAGCAGAATCCCAGAGAAAGACGTGGCCACAGCTTAAGTACCTTGCAGCAGACCGTGAAGGATGGAGACGTTTTGTTGGCGCCCTATGCCCCAGCCGGGGTTACAGGACACGATGATGATGATGATGATTAATTGTTTCGTTTTCGATTATTTCGATTATTTCGATTTTCTTTTAAAACAATTGCGAAAAGATTGAAGTCAAACTGGAATTTTTAATAATGACACCCTTACATAGGTTAGGTATACGGTTGCGTCACGCCAACATTTCATTGGAAATTAATACAAACCAAATAATCTTAAAATGTCATAACTATCTAGTTTTTTTTATCTTCCACGTACCTTAGAAAGTACTTAGAATAAATTAAGTTAAAATAAAACAATTTGATCAATTGAATCGGTGAGAAGAAGAGTTCGTGACAAATCGAAAAAAAAACTGTTTATTGCCAAAACTTAAAGTTACTTTCGAAAACTTATTGAGAAACAAATGTTAAACTAGCATTCAGAAGTAACTTGCCAAAAACTTGTGTGTAAAATTATTGAAGGTAAGCCCAGTATTTACTGATAAAGGGGGTGGAATGTTTTCCTTTTTCCACTCAATTGGCTATTCAGTGAATATAAAAAAAATAACGAACTAAAAACAACACTTTATTTTTATAACCTACAAATAAGGAATTTTAAGAAGAACATTATTTTTAATTTTCTTCAAAATTATAATTTATTTATTACCGTTATTTATTGCAGTTGAGATAAAAAGATCTCTAAAAATCCCCTTCATCACTTTTATTATATTTTTTTCGAACTTTTCAGAGACCCCGTGTAAAAATCTTAAAAAAGCATAGTTTTTTCAAGAAATTGCATAAATTAAAACAATAATAATCGCCAAATTCGAATATTTAAACAGAAAATTTCAAACTTTGAGTAGAAAAAGGAAAATATTCCTGGAATGTTTTCCTTTTTCCACTCAAACAAATTTTGTTTACTCATTTAAAGGCTTAGGTTTTATTGGAATGATTTCCTTTTTAGGCTCATTAGGTGCGCTATGTAAATATCTACATTTCTGCATTTTAAGATCAATTTCTCAATTTTATGGAATGTTTTCCTTTTTTCTCCTCACCGATTCAATTAGTCCAGTCATATTGTACTTTTACCATGCAAATTGTGGGGTAGTTTTGATTTGTTCCCTCTTTTATGTTCTCGGGGGTGCTGAATCCGAATCTGAGGTTTGTGAACAAAATTTCTTCACGCAACATAGAAAAAATTAATTTTATGGGAGTTTTTTACTTATGGCTCCAAAACTATCACTTATTCGTGAATTACATCAAAGTACCATTGAAAGTATAAGCAATTTCCAACAAATCTCCGTTTAAGGTTTTTTTTTCTGCGAAAATCCATTTGGGCTCAAGCACTAGTTTAAAATTGACGCGTTTTTATTGTTTCCGTGAATCCACAAGAAAACACTAATTTACTACTTTGCGTGACAAAATTTTAATTTTTGCCCTTAACACGAACCAAGATAAACATACTTTTCTGGTGGTCTTTGAAGTGGTGAGTGCGAATCTGGCCTTGAAATTGCTCTAGCACGTCACATTTTCGAGATATTCAAATCTAAAAATAAAACAAAATGCGTTTTAATGCTAATTTGGGGTTTTATTATTTCTCGAGGTAATCTTTTTCGAATTAATGTTTATAGTCACTCTGAAGTATGAACATTTTACTTCGAAATTCTTTTTGAATCTTTTCCAAATACCTTCATTCATCTTTAAGAAAATCATTGTTGTTAGCCTTCGTCCTAAGCTACTTTACTCAAAAATATGCTTATGATCCTTTCACGTAATTTTGTTCGAAAACCTCAGATTGGGATTCAGCACCCCCGAAAACATTTAAGAGGGAAGAAATCAAAATTACCCTACGATTTGCTTGCAAAGAGCCCTTTTGAGCACAGATTGACTGGATTAAATTTAATTTTACAGAAAACTTTGCAAGTAGTCATTTCCATTCTTGCCGAGCTTACAAAAGCTAACATTTATCTCTAAGACAAAAACTGCTTATAAATGGTCTATTTTCAAGCCGACAGATAGTTTGGCAAAAACCATAATGGCTGAACAGATGTGCGGCCTTTTCCATGCAGCGAATACTAATGAATAACATAGATTCTTTTATGAGCAGATAAATTTACTGCACAGCTTAATTGCAGGGCGAAAAATCACAAAAAATTGGTATCTATGGCAAAACTTTGGCACATTTATCGAATTCTCCTTTTATTCTTCAAAAAATTATTATTTTAGTTTTTATAGATGCTTGTAAAAAATTAATTGAGTTGGTGAAAGAAAAACAAGTTTTTGTCTCATGAAACCAACTCCTCATATAAATTAAGTGCATATTCTTGCGTGACAAAAAATTAACCTTAGTAATTATTACATAATTTAATCTAGTATTTTCAACCCTTAGATTCTCTACAAAAAAGAATGATATGCAAATCAACAGATACCTTTTTTGTTTTGACAGAACTTTGCATCATTAATTTCATCTGTTTTGGGTGCAGCGCTGTATGCATCGCTGCGTGCAGACATGCTGCACATCTTGTTTGTCCCTTGAACACAATGGGACATATTCACAGATGTTGTTCAAGCTGTTGGTCAACTAAACTGGTTTCAATAAGATAATCTCTAGATTTTCCTAGTAAAAGCTTAAACAACATCTTAAAATATGCCCCAATGAATGTAGTTAAAGGTTGTAGCAAAAGTTGACTTTTGTTTAATTTCTGTAACACCATACATTTCTTGCTCCATTTACAGCTTCACATTGTAGCACTATATACTAAATTCTTACCTTGTCTTTGGGCTACAACGACAGTAATGGCATTGTGTTTGGCCAGTTAGCCATTAGGTACTAAACTTCTCCAAAACCAGTAGGTTTGATTAAAGCCTCAAAATTTTGTTTACTCGAAACCAATACTTGCCCTACAAATCAAGCATAACACAATTCTTAACTTGTGTTTGTATACCATTGTTCCTTCAAACCAGTGCAAACGGCACAGCAAAAGTGGCACGATTTGCAAATAATCATACTAAAATTGTACATACCACATGCAGGTTTGGCCACCTACAGCTAAAAGTGTCATTTCTAATATATGAAGTAGGTACAATTACATTGGCACGTGAAATGAGATGTGATAAAGTAAAGAACAGGATACAGGAAACAGTTGAGTGAACTTACGAAAGCTTTTGTACTTTTGTTCGTTAAAAAGAGCAACTCAAAGTGTGGGCGAATAAAGGCGGAGCCTTAATCTCTACACTATTTAGTCTTTAGTAAAAACAACCCTTGTTTCTTTTCGAAATTGTTTGTTAAACACATAGACATTTTTACAGAGCCTGATAATTGGAATTATTAAGTGAGGCCAAATTTTGGACTAGACTTTTGTATCGCAATAAAATTGGATCTTAATGCTACGTTCACACAGAAATACGCCGAACGCTTTTACAGTATTCGATTTTTAACACTACACGCTAGCTAATAGCGTTCACAGGTGAGACTGTTTTAAAATTAGAGTTTCTTAAATACCAAACATGTATTTGTGATTACTAGAAGGTTTATTTTGTCACTTTGATATTTTTTGTCTTTAGTTTTTGCAAAAAAAATAATAGTTTAAACTTACATAATCAATAGTTATTTTGATTTATTTATACTTGATTTTTTTTTTCATTGATAAGATTACGCACTAAGCTCACCGAGAAAATAATTCATATTTGGTTTGCGTTTTTAATACGGGTCTATTTAGCTACAAATTTCATAACAAATTGACAAAATCTCGAGTTCGGTAGTAAAAAAAAAATGATAAAAACTGCAGGGCATGACCAAAACTGCATTTTGAAAAAATAAATATACATACACTGCGGTTCACTTGAATAAAGGCAATTTTTTTTGTATAAAAAAGTAAAAAAGCCCCGTTAATTGCATGCATTATTTAAATTCTTAAGAGAAGTAAGGTTTCGGAACTTGTGAAGAGAGATCACTGATCACTCCATAAAAAAAAAAACACTTTGCTGTACCAAGAATTGCTATTTTCCAAAGCTTTCAAAAAGGATCATAAAATTAAGCAAAAATTTGGTTCATGTGAATAAAGGCAGTTGTGAAATTACTTGCACTCGTCAATATTTCTTGAAAAAACTTGTGCATAGATCAGTAAAGATGATGTCAAATAGACTAATACTGCATTTTCATTAGGCCAAATGAGGTAATTTCGTTGAAAATTTCCAAATGCGAAATCATCTCATTTCCCATACAAATTCACATTTCGAAATGAGATAATTTCAACCAAATTCCCACGAAATTAGGTTGGAAATTAAGTCAAAACCTAAGGAACACACCCAATTAGCCACAGTTTGAAGAGCTCTGAATTGGTTTTGTATGAAAATGTCAACGCGCAATGGAAGGAGACAAAAGAAAACAACAACAAAAAGCGATTAACAGCCAGTTGAAATTCAAAAATGAAATGAGCTGTCAGACGAAATTACCAAATAATAACAAATGAAAACACTTTTTCTGTGATTTGCGAAATTATCTCATTTCAGCTCTAATGAAAACATAGTATAATTTTGATTAAAAATGGGAAGATACAAAATTTTAAATACAGTCGAGAAGGCAAAAATATTCAAACCACCAAATTGAAAAAATTGAGCGTAGTGCAACTTGTGTTGACAATTATTCAAAAGATACTCTTTCTTCTGAAACACAAAAGCAGAGAATATATTTGATATTCTCTGCACAAAAAGAAGGACATCTACTGTGATCTCACCATCTGACAGACGTAAAATCGTTCGAATTGCCTCCAATTCCAGCTAATCCACATCAAAAATCAAATACGAAGCAGGGGTAAATGCAAGAAAATTGACTGTTCGGCGTGTTATTCTTGGTGCTGGACATCTGAAGAGGTTAAAGCTGAAAGAAAACCACCCCTGAATGCCGTGCGTAAGGAGCTTCGACTTTAGTCTGCGAAACATCATATGGCTTGACTTGAACTACTGGCCAGGGGCCCTACTATGTAACTTTGTTCTACTTTCGAATTAATTCGAAAGTTGTTTTCAATGCTTATTATAAGTGGTAATATGTTTGAAAGTGGGATAAAATTTTAGTGCTTACGACTGTGTGCCAGAGAATCTTGAATTAGCGCTGTTCTATTTCCGTTTATAAGCGCTGGCTTAAGAATTAGCGAGCTGAGATTTTGCGAGTTCGAACGTTTTTATTGTAGAATCGAGTTACATAGTTGGGCCCCAGAGCCAAACTAGATGATTGGGGAATGGTTTTTCATAAATGAAAAGAAGTTTTATTAAGATGGACTGGATGGCTACAAATTTTATTTTCATCATTTCTGCAAAGAGGAACGACTTTTAAGTTTTAACACGCCATCATAGCCGAGAGGGTGGAGTAATGGTCTGCATTGCGATTACCTATTATGGAACACTGGAGCTTAATGTTCAAAGCAAAAAAATGACGGGAATAACCTAGAAGGAAGTATTGGAATCAGCTTTTCCTAAGCTGAATGACTTTTTTGAACCTTTGCCATGGATCTTGCAACAGGACAACGCCCCAATCTATACTGCTCGTATTGTAAAGTCATATATTGCAAGCCAACAAGTTGAAGTGATGAATTGGCCGCCGTATTCACTAGACCTTTAACATTATCGAAAATGTGTGGGACGGCAATACAAATGAGGGAGGCAGTACGAAAATAAAGAAGGAATTATCCATGTCATTAAGCCTGCTTAGGCCGAAATATCGCTGAATTATATAAAATCTTTGTATGACTCAGTTCTAGATCGGATTTTTGAAATAATTTCACACCGTTTAAAACTACAGTGTAAGTTTATTACGGAGAAAAAAATATCAATTTTAAATAATCCTGGCTACGTCCTGTGTTGCTTTTTTCTCAATCGAGTTTTGATATTATTTCTCTTTTATATTTTACGCGCACTCAAGGGGTTATGGCAACTCTTTTGTTGTTAGACACAGTGCGAGCGCACTAAAAGGAGATACCGATGCACATTGGTTTTGAATGTTTGAACACCACAATGGGAGGGAAAAATTTGGTCGGGTAAAGTATTCCACTTTCGTGAAGTGCAGTTGAAGAGGGAATCTCGATGAACGCTTTATAGATTACAGCTAGATTATAAGGGGAGAAAAATTTCTTGTTTCGCCGGAAAAAACCTAAACACTTAGCAGCGTTTTTGGCGACGTCAAATATATGATCATTCCACAAAAGGTGGTCTGTGATGCACATACCGAAAACTTATAGTTTTTCGGTTACCTCGATGCAAGTACCTAAAGTTCAAGGTTGCCAGAAGGTCATAATGAAAAAATATCTTAAGCAATCTTTAAACATTCATTCCGAAAAAAGAAAGTTTTTCCTCAATGAATTTTTAAAATTTACCTGCTGGGATAGGCATTTTATGGTCTTGTGGGGAGATAGATGCATTGAGGTGAGGAAGTATTACTTCCAATGCGCGTACAAAAGTGCTATCTTTTTACTAGCAATATAGGTAGTAAAGGGCAAGTGTTGGATTCGTGCAAAAAAAAAGATATCAATCAAACATGACATAACGATGATAGAGAACACGATAAAAGTGTGTGGCACAATTCTGTCTGTCTGTACCTCAACCTAAGCCACTGGAGCGATTTTCTTCGAATTTTGAACTTAAAGTTTTTTTTTGCAACTCTCCAGAGGGAAAATTGAAATTTTTTTTAGCTCCTAAAATAACGGCATTGTATGGCATATACAATCGTTAAGAAAAAGCTTATTTATCTTAGAAATGGTTCCAACGATTTTGATAAAAAATAAGTGTGTTATTGTATATATGGTGTACTTTTTGGTATGAAACAAATTTCCAAAAACTGTTATTAATAGTACTTGCCATATAACGGTTTTTTGATTTTCTCTTAAACAGCTCAATCCATTACAATCAATTTTTTATAAAAAAGCTCCTTTAAAATGTCAAAAATTATTATGCAATATCAAAATAAAAATAAAAAAATATTTTAGATTTTTTTATTTTTATTGAAAATTCAATATTTTGAAAATGGGTTAAAGAATTTTTTTGAAAACAAATTTGTAAATGCTGTTGGTCAATAATCAAAATTGACATCCCAATTTTTACTAAATTTTTGTATATGAAAAATTAGTTTTTGAGAAAACCACTCCAATGATTTTTAATTTTTTTTGCATATACAGCTGCGGTCAAAATACATAATACAGGGTGATTTTTTAGCTGGTTTGGTTTTGGCAACACTGGTTTTGACAGCTGACGTGTGTTTAGTACCTTGTGTCACTGTCAAACAGCTTCAGTTTGGTTTGCAATTTAACCATGGATCGTCTTACAAATGAATTTTACTATCAAAATTCGTGCTCGGTTCGAAATGTTCATCGCGCGCTGCTTCCATTTTATGGTCGGCATTCTCGACCTTCTGAGCAGTCTATTCGGAAGATTGTGACCAAATTTCGCACCAAATTTACTTTGTTGGACATTAAACCACCAACACGTTTACGTACTGTGCGTAGTGAAGAAAATATTGCGGCCGTATCAGCTAGTGTGACAGAAGACCGCGAAATGTCGATTCGGCGCCGTTCCCAGCAGTTAGGCCTTTGTTACAGCACTACGTGGAAAATTTTGCGGAAGGATTTGGGCGTAAAGCCTTTTAAGATACAGCTGGTGCAAGAACTAAAGCCAGCCGACCTACCACAACGCCGAATTTTTGGTGAATGGGCTCTTGGAAAGCTGGCCGAGGATCCGCTTTTTTATCGAAAAATTGTGTTCAGCGATGAGGCTCATTTTTGGTTGAATGGGTACGTAAATAAGCATAATTGCCGCATTTGGAGTGAAGATCAGCCAGAAGCATTGCAACAGCTACCAATGCATCCCGAAAAAGCCACTGTTTGGTGCGGTTTATGGGCCGGCGGCATTATTGGGCCATATTTCTTCAAAGATGATGCGAATCGCAGCGTTACTGTCAATGGTGAACGCTACCGAGCGATGATAACAAACTTTTTTTTGCCCGAAATGGAAGTTCTTGACTTGCATGATATGTGGTTTCAACAAGACGGTGCCACATGCCACACAGCACGCGAAACAATGGCGCAATTGCGAGGCGAGTTTGGTGAACAGTTAATTTCACGTTTCGGGCCGGTCAATTGGCCGCCTAGATCGTGCGATTTGACACCATTAGACTATTTTTTGTGGGGGTATGTCAAGGCTAATGTCTATAGGGACAAGCCCGCTTCGATTGACGCACTGGAAGCCAACATCCATGCATTCATTCGTGAGATACCGGCCGATATGTGTGAAAGAGTATGCCAAAATTGGACTCAGCGGATGGGCTACCCGAGACGCAGCCGCGGTCAACATTTGCATGAAATTATCTTTAAACATTAAATTGCAAGGTTCAAACTATCGATTCAAATAAATATTTCATTCATTTTTTCGAATTTTTTGTGTTTTTTTTTTTAAAAAAAGTTCTAAACCTCTTAAAAAATCACCCGTTAGTACTCCTTATCAAAAAATCAAAGTTGAAAAAAAGTTGAAGAGATTGGTGTTTTTAAGCTTTTATTTTCAAAAAAAAAAATAAAATTTCAAATTTAATATTTGATCCTATAATTTCAAATTTTTCAAGAACTTTTGAAAAACAGCGGTCAAAAAAATAGTAGTCCGAAGATAATCCACCTTTAACTATTGCAAAAAACCAAAGTTAGGACAAAAATTATATCATAAGATGTAGTTGAGGGTTTTAACCTTAAACTTATATTTAGTTGCAAGTCCCTCATTGGAAATAACAGCAGCACAACGGCGGCGTTGTATTGGGTTTATCAGATTTTCACACCTTTCTACGCTTATTGAACTCCATGAGTGCTGAATAGCTTCCCCAAGGGCTTTATTATTAGATGGCTAGCAACTAGCAATAGCAACATATTTCTTTGCATCGCACAACAAGTTCTCAATGGGATTTAGGTCCTAAGACTGTGCGGCCAGTACATCACTTCCTGCATGATCTTAACACAGATTTGCTTATCCATGATACTTTCAATTTGGTGTATTGGAAAAACACCATAGAAGGAAAACCATTATGCTAGGTCCTCTGTGTTTAATTGTGTTTGCTTTGAAAAGTGGATTATATTCTGTGTTTAGTGGACTTCTTACATATTTCCGAGGTTCATTTCCACAATATAAAAAAATCTTGGACTCGTCTGACCTGACCATAGAATATTTCTCCAATTTGATGCAGGCCAGTCAAAGTGGTTCCTTTGCGAATTTCAATCTTTTTGTTAAATTGTTTTCTGTCAACAATGGTACCCCTCTAGGGCTGTGGGCGTCCTCAACATGTTCTCGTGAACTTGTACGAACCGTTTTATTGAATTTTATCAACTTTGGTTGCAATAGCGGTTCTGCCCGCCATTTTCTGACCTTGGCAGTTACATAATGGCTTTTCTAAACATACGTGTACGTGCGATCCAGTCGTGCATTTTATATTTTATTTCTTAACTGTGACTTTTGACTGTCACTGATTACTCCGAGTGAGTAAGGGTGACGTGAAATAACCCCAAACGAAATATAGCCAAATTTTGAATTTGGCCTTATTTCCATCTCAAAAACGAAATAACGCCAATTTGGTGTTATTTCTATGTCCGATGGAAATAACACCAAAAAGTAATAGAAATAAAACCAAATCTATCTCAACCAGTTTTTCGGCGTTATTGCAAGGCGAAAATAGAATTAAGGCCAAATATTTCATGAGAATCGTTATTTCGGCTATATTATTCAAAAATGCATTCAATACAGGTTCTTTAAATGCAAAAGAAGCTTTACATTCACCCAACCTCGCACCCACTCCAAATCTTATAGCGAGCCCAAGCGGGGAAGTTGCAGGGGGGCAGCATGCCCCCCATACATACCTCACTGTTTATTCGTGAATTTTAAAATTTCACGAACTAAATAAAGGAGAGGATTGATTAGGTTTGTGAAACTTGAAACTTCGCGAATAAACAGTGAGGTCTGCAACCCCCCTGCTGGGACTCACTATAGGATTTGGGGTCAGTGCGAGGTTGGGTGTATGCAAAGTTTCTTTTGCATTTAAATAATCTGGAAACTTTGAATTTATCCTACCATTAAACTTCTTTTCACTACCCTCCTTATGTCAGAAAAAAATTCAGTTTCGGCAGAATTGTTTGAAAAAATGAAATACATAAGTTGAAAACGATATAAAGCCAAATTGGTCTTATTTCGGTTTCATAAATGAAATAAAACCAAATTTAAAATTTGGTCTTATTTCGTTTTTGAAAACGTAATAAGACCAAATTTTTTAATTACGGCTTTATTTCGTTTGCCGTTATTTCACGTCACCGTGAGTGAGCTGGACGAAACGCCAATTTGTAAGACTTAAGGGCATACATACAAAGATATTTTGAATCAATAATTAAAATAGTCCAATCCTTAATGCTTAGTCTTTTTCTTGGCTGATTTGTATCAGTTAGTATATAGAATTGGTATTATAAAATAACCTTTTTATGGTGTTCGAAATAATGGATACCACGATAGTGACCATTTTTTCGCGCCAAACTGTTGTAAAATTTTTGCTGCTCGATATCATACACACCAATTTGGATTGGAAAGATCCATTTGTTTACCACATACAAATAAATTGTTTTTAAACCAAAGTCGAGTTCTAACGCATTAGTTGCTAACTTCTGGCTGGGGACATGCCACGGTAGTGACATTTGGGGTACAAAATAGTTTTATTTTAATTATATATGTATATTGATCTCTTTTTTTTTGGAATTGAACTTGCCATGTATCGATCACAATCATGATATATGTACTACCACTATACACTCAAATGGTCTCAGATTCCGTGATATGTGATCCGAGGAGCTTATCTAAGGAGGAGTGAAAAGCAATTTCGGCTAACACGATTATCCTCGAAGTTGCATTCACATTTTTTTTTTCGATGCACTGTTTCTCGCAAAGGTCCCAGCTGTTGACTGTAAGACTTTGATTTTTTGAATAGCCTTTAATGAAGCTTTCGACGCCTATACTTCTTTTTTTGCTATCACTCACACCAGGCGCGGATCCAGGATTTCGTTGGGGGGGGGGGGGCAATTTTCATGAGTTTCCACAATCTTGATGAAGTCTACAGAAAATTGGAGTACACTTCACACCACTCTCCACACCTGGTCAAACAAAGCGATGTGGGTTTGAAATTTTGAAGAACGCAATTACTTCTTCCATAACTGCTATACAGGTGTCTCGAACAGCTGTTACTTTGGAACTTTCTGAAATGAAGCTAAGCACTTGTGGCTGTAGCATGGTGTGTTTGCAGCGTTTTTGAAATCTCCCTGGATCTGTGAAACACCACCTCAAATTTCGGAAAGCATAATGGCACATCGGTATGTTCCTATTCCCACTTATTACTTTCTAGTTCAAGTGAAAATCTTAGCTTCCTCTTTAGCTGTGACAAGATAATTGGCAAGTGGCTTTGCAGGTAAAAGCCGTTTTCGAAAAAATCATCTGCGTCAAAACGCATTTGCAGAATGTTCTCAAATGTCGTTTTGTCGAAAATTCAAATACAAGTTTTTCTGCATTAGCATTGTGTTCCATAAGACAGTTTGCAAAAGTCACATAATAGAAAACATTATCTGCGGTGCAATTCTGCAGTAAAAATTGAGCTGACGACAAAAATATTAAGAAGACAGAGAACATGTTAAATGCACTTGCAAGAAAATTGAGTGACGTTGATAAAAAGGACTTTGTGCAAACAAAAGCAATACTCACGTCAAAAAATAACAATCATTTAACATAAGAACTGACGTTGGCCGTTTTTGAAATGGTCAAATCAAAGTCAATATGATCATCAAATGATCGTCATTTTTTGACACAGATTGCAATCGTAATATGCAATTGTCCTGCTTGCACAAAATGGGTTTGATTAGCTTCATTCAACTTGCTCGCAAAAGCATTTGATGTTTAGGAACACGCTCTCTTGTTTCTCAATTTTTTACTTTCAACTCGATTTTTTAACTGCACAGCTGCACCGCAGATGATGTTTTCAAAGATGTGGCTTTAGCCATTTTCCTTAAAGATCAATCTGCAAATGCATTTTTGACGCAAATGACTTCTTCGAAAACAACCGTTGACATGACGTCTGTAAAAACGGCCAAAAACAACTATCCTTAGGTCGAAAAGTTCCATCCAACTTCTCTTTGGCAGTGACTGCTGTCATTGCTTCCTGGTTTCTCTCCAATCTTCTTCATCGGATTCGTACTCTTCGCAGGTTTAATAACACGGAACATGGGTGTTCCTACAACGCATCCACGAAACAAAATCCTCACAAATTCTACCATCAGAAACGTATCTTATGGCTAAAATTGTTGTGCAGCACGCATCGCTGTGTACGTTGCCACAAGCCGCACTCGAAAAACTTTGCACACATTTACTGACTGAACAGAATGCAAAACGGAGCTGGAATAGATGTCAAAAATGCTGCAGCCGGAGCTGCAAGAGTTGAACAATTTTTAACTTTTACTGCAGCATTTTTGACATCTACTGCAGCTTTTTTGACATCTATTCCAGTTGCGTCTTGCATTCTGTTCAGCCAGTTAAGGTGCATATTCATTTGAGAGGAAAAAGACGGTGGTCAGCTCTGAAGAAGCTCTCGAGAGTAAAACTGGCAAGAGGAGACAGTCATGAAATTAGCTCACCAAATATCCAAGAGTCACTCTCGAGAGTTTTCTAGTGAAAGTACTTTCTAAAATGTAAATGCACATTTAAATATTTATCATAAAAAGGACCAAAATTGTTTGATATTTCTCAATCATTTTTATTCACAAATGTAGTTTATTGTTTAAGATTTTTCTAATCCTGTAGAGCCTTGCAAAGCAAAGTTTGATTTTTTCACAGCTTATTAAATCGACGTATTTTTAGGATTTTGTTATTTTTTTCTTAAATTAAAATCAATTTTAAGGTTGACAATTTTGATATGTGCTCCTCTCCATTTACATTTAACTATTAAAAAAACCACTAACAAATTTGTAGAGGAGAGTCGGGGCAGTAATTTTTTAAAACATTATTTTTCAAAATTTTGAAATTTTTTATTTACATGCATTTTAAAAAGTGAAAATGAAATTGATTTGGGACTCAATCCGATTTCTAGTATAAAAAATTTTCTTAAAAAATTTTATACATTGACATTGATCTTTTAATAAAAGACCTTAGATTTGAAGATCGGACATCTAAAACAGAAGTTATAAGCCTTCCAATCGGTCGATTTGAAGCAGAGAATATGAAACAAAGAAGCCAATCCTCAGCTGTCAATTTGATTTGCCTACAAGCTGAAGCGAACAGCTGATGTATTAGATTTGCAAAGTGTTAGTGAAAACCAGTGGAAAACGCACACATAGAACCAACTCCTCCATTCACCACAGGTCCGATAGGAGTGGTGAATTAATTTGTCGGTTATTTTTAAAACCATGGACATGTTCAAAAAGTATAAAAATGCGAAGAACGAACCTTAAAGTGTTAACTTCACCTTATATTTCATCTCAATTAAAATTATGTGGAAGATTTCGAGCAACTTTCAATAAAAAAAAAGGTGTTGGTTACGGATATAAGAAAGTCAAAAAAACCAACGAATTCTTTTCTTATATCCAAGTTTTGTATATACAATGAATACGTTCCCACCAAACCGAAATCTGTGATTTCAGCTAAAAATGTTTGGGATTTCAAATATCAAATAAAGAAGCCAATCCTTCGTACGTTTCACCCCCCAAAACCCATTTGTTTACATTGTTGTATTTGTAATTTTATTTCGTGTCGATGAATCGATTTGAATTGCAACAACAACAAGACCTGCGCTGAACGATGTGCTGAATGGACGAGTTGATTCTATGTGTGCGTTTCGTCACTGCTTTTCACTAATACTTTGCAAATCTAATACATCAGCTGTTCGCTTCATCTTGTAGGCAAATCAAATTGACAGCTGAGGATTGGCTTCTTTATTTGATATTCTCTGCTTTTAAATCCAGGCAATCTTGTTCCATCAATTTAAAATATCAAGAATTTCCACTGAAATTTCGGATAACTCTAAGGACCCGTTGTACAAAAGTGGTTCAAGTTTTGATCCGTGGTTCAAATATTTTTGCTGGCTGATTTTGGCGGGATTACTGGGGTTCAACGATGGTTCAAGGTTAAAGTATGTTATAGTAGGCAATTTAATGCCAGAACCATCGTTGAACCTCAGTCCATTCTCCAAAGTCGGTGAGTTAAAATGGCTAAACCACGAGTTAAATATTTGTACAACTGGAATATTTGTACAATCGTAGTTCAAATTTTGATGCGTGGTTCAGCAAGCTTAAAGGCTCTCCCAAACCAACGTGAAACATTCGCTGACGACAGCAAATCATTCACAATAATGCAAAATTTGAAAGATACACAATATGCTAAGCAACAACAAAAACTATCTTTGCGAATGATTCGCTATAATTTCGCGTTGGTTTTGGGAGAGAGCCTTAAATCATCGATTTCAGCGAGTAAAATAAGGTTCAACGATGGTTCAAGCTCTTAATTGACTACTATAACATACTTGAACCTTGAACCATCGTTGAACCTCAGTAAGTTGTACAAATATTTAACTCGTGGTTCAGTAATTTTAGCTCACTGACTTTGGGGTATTAACTAAAGTCAAACGATGGTTCAGGCATTGAATTGGCTACTATAACATACTTGAACCTTGAACCATCGTTGAATCTCAGTAATTCCGCCAAAATCATACAATAAAAATATTTGAACCACGGATCAAAATTTGAACCACGTTTGTACAATGGGTCCTTAAGCTAAAGTGGTTCAACAATTTAAACTCACCCACTTCGGAGAATCGACTGAGGTTCAACGATGGTTCAGGCATTAAATTAGCTACTGTAACATACTTGGACCTTGAACCATCGTTAAACCTCAGTAATTCCCGTTGTACAAATGTGATTCAAATTTTTGTCCGTGGTTCAAATATTTTTTGTGGATGATTTCGGTGGAATTACTGAGGTTCAAGGGTGGTTCAAGGTGAACCACGAGTAAAATATTTGTACAACTGGCCCTTGATAGTTAATAATTAGAGAACTATTGTAATAAAAACAAAAATAATTTAATGAATGTTTCAAATGCATAGGCATTATAAAGAATGTTTATCAAATATCCATTTTATAGCTAACTTTGTTTAAAAAAGTTTTAGCAATTTGATGTCATAAACGTGTTTTTTGACATAAGATAGGTGTTTGATACAGAAATACCTACTGGCATTTTATCGGTGCTTAAGCTTAGCTTACAGTGTCGCTTATATCATTTCGATCGAATTTTCGTACTGTTCCCGTCTTTTTGTTTGTATTGCAAGCTAATCACCTCTATTAGTGAACTCGGCGAATGAGCTTGCCACAATTCAACTCATTTTCGAAATTTTAGCTTTTATTGTGAATTTGCGATAGAAAATTTAATACAAATGTCAGTTGCATTACCTACACCAACGCGACATTTTGTTTTCATTCGCTCTCGACACAAATTTTCCCATTTTATATCCGCTACAATTGTGTTGCGAATCTGCTCTTGTTTTCTTTACTCACCAGAAAATCATCATGAATAACGCAAAAACGTAACTTATAATTCTGATTGTAAACGTATAATGCAAAAAAAACACAACTATTATTCAGCTGATAAATCCACACTTAAATACAATGCAAATACGCAAACAAATTCGCAGATGTGGGCTTGGCTTTAGTATTTTTCTATTTAATGAACACATCCCTCGTATTAATTTTTTCACCACGAACATAAAAAAAGTTCCCCACGGTCTTATTTCCAAACGTCAAAACAAACAAAAAATTAGAAAATGCTTTTGCATTTAGAATAATTTAATCGCTCTATTTCTCGGGTAAAAAAATTTCTATAAAATCGATCGGTTTGCCACCAATAGCAATGGATGGATGTGACCTCAACAATGATGGATCTTTGAGAGGAACCACTGGTAAGTGTATCTCGACATAATGTTTAATGAAATAAGGACAGCCCAACAATTGAAGCAGCGACCAGTGGCAGAACCAGCGAATATCTAATTTGATATTCTCTGGGTAGAAATATGCTGCAGCAGCTCAAGACAGCACGACAGCTCCTGGAAGTCAGGATATTGGTGAGTTTTGAAAGTAATTAATAAATGTATTGTTAAGTATAATTAATTCTCTTGATGCCAGAAGCATGTGGATTCATCGGACAATCGTTCTTTGGCAAATCTCTTCAACAGCAGCTGTTCCAATCCCAACAGCTACATTCTTCGCCACACTTGGATGATCACACACTGGCATTAGATGGTTTTTTGCAGAATTTGCCTGCCTTTAAACTAACCGATGAGCAGTGTCCGTCGGTAAATGGCAACTTAAATGGTGGAACCAGCCCCAATGGTTGGGGTTTGCTATTGTTCTTCTGTGTTAGCTTGAAAAACCCTTCTCCCTTCGTGGATAAATTATATCATTGGATGCGACGAGACTAACTGGCGTGGCGCTCAATACAACTATTATTGGTTCAATATAATTATACATATAAAATAATAATTATGAATTCATCGATCCTAATGAAGAAAAGAGAAGACAACAATATAAGAATAGGATGAGGAATGCTTGAACGGGGGGACGATAATATTTTTCCTGGACTTTGATTTTGAAGCAGTTTACTTCGTTAAAAATATTTATAAAAAAAGATTCGCTAAACAAAAATAAACATTAAAATAGTAAAAAAAGCGAAAAAACAAACATGTTTCTTTTTGCAAATATTTATAGATGTGATGTAAGGTTTTAAGAACAATTTAAGTTTTTATTTTTGAAATTTTTAAATTTTTTAACAATCAAACATGATAATACGATGATAGAGAACACCAAAAAAGTGGGTGGCACAATTCTGTATGTCTGTTCGTCTACAGCCTAAACGGCTATCGTACTTCATGCTTCTTTCATAGACCCGCAGTGTCTTGAACATAAGAGCAAGTACCTACGTGCGACCCAGTCGTGCATTTTATTTTTGGTTAGGTTGGGAGATATGGAATTTTGTTCGGTATTCGTAGTTCAAAACTATTACGACGGGGATAAGGCTGGATATCTTAAATTAGTTATAAGTAAATAAACAACAACAAAAAAAATGCTTTTGCCTTTCGATAGAATGGTCGCATGGTCAACAGCGCTGCCACCCTATAGATGATTGAGCGCAGTATATATGAAGAAAAAACGCAGTAGATTGCAATATACTGCAGTAGATCTCAGAAAATACACAAATAATCAAATTCAATCCATTTCTAATGCATTTTACTAACGAAAAAATATAGGAGTATCTGGAGACTCAGAAATGACTTCAAAACGAACTCCACTATAATATTAATTTCATCAATAACAAAAAATAAAAACGAAGATTTATAAACAAAATTAGTAAAAAGTCACATTTTTTTGGAAAATTCATACATCCTACAAATATTTTTGTCTTACTTTCTTTTATATTCACCATTTATGTTTAAATTTATTGAAAAAGTCAATAATTCCTGGTGAGTCTGAGGCCGACCAACAATCTTCATTGGAGTGTGTTATCTTTTTGGCTAACTTTGTATAATTTTCAAAATTATCAAAAGAGGAGTAGATTCGTTTGGCTGCGCAGTAGATTTTCATTAAGGACTAAACGCAGTAGATCTACTGCTAAAGGAGTAGGGTGGCAGCGCTGATGGTCAATTGAAAATCCCTCCTAATGCGTCGCTCTCGCGACCATCTCAAAGTGAACGGTTCACTGTACTAGGCCCTACCCGGTCACTTCGATGGGCCCATGCGCTTAACCCTAAATTAATTCACTATAATCCTATCATCCATTTAAGAGCACGTTTATCCAGCGAAACTCCTTCCGGCCTAAAAATCTTGTGCTTGAGTTCAAGGATAAATCTCTTTAAGCTTAAGGATTACAACAAATAAAATCAATTCATTACGGTAGACACACACTATTTTGTTTTTATTGATAAGAAAAGATGAATTAATCAAAATAATAGATTTTGGTAAAAAGAAATGCTTAATTTATATTATTTTTGCTTTAAAATTTTTAACACGTTATCTTCGACGTCTCATTTGTTGGTTGTGAATAGAAGACAACACCATCCCGACGATGGGGTAGTGAGAATCTATTTAAGACCTTTCCTTGCTGGTGCAAAGATGTTGCCCAATTTACAGTCAAGCAATGCCCAACAAGATTGGAAGTGGACCTATGATTGTAGTTCACCAAATCCAACGACATCTCTTCGTTTTTGAGGAGGAATCCAATTTTTTCACAGAAGTACACTTGCAGCGAGCATTGATTTTATAACTACATCATTATTACAAATGTATGCTTTTTAAAATCACTCAGGATACCTAATGGTTCTGTGGAATTTGTTGAGATAGGTCATCATCGGTTTTCCTGCATGACGGTGAAAGAGAAATACTAGAATTAGAAAAAATATACATAATTACACTTCTTGATTTTTATATCCACACAAATGTTTTTATATCCCTTACCAAAGCCATATGCCTTAGCACGCACTGAAATCCATATTTATTTGGCAAATAATTTATTTTTCACATTCCACATGCACATTTTTTCTAAATAGAAAATAAATATAAATTATTAAAATACGAAGCGAAGTCTCAAAGAAAGATTTTCAAACAACAACTCTTTTGCAAAAAAAAAAACTGAAGTGTCAAAACAAATAAAACTCACCGCGTTACATTGTTGTTGCAATTCACATCTATTCCTTGACACGAAATAAAATTACAAATACAACAATGTAAACAAATGGGTTTTGGAGGGTGAAACGTACGAAAGATTGCCATCTTTATATTGTTTATCTATGATTTGAAGGCTTTTTGTGCATAGCGGTACTTTTCTTCACTGAACTGAACACTGAACTGAAATTTAGAAATATTGTGCACAGCTCTGGGCTACATGCAGCTCTTGAGTATGTCTGCTCCCATTAGAACCTGAAAATGCTGCACGTGTGTTTTACTCGTAGCAATAAAGGTAAGGCTCAGCTGGGAGAAGTGAGATACATCGAAAAATGAAAACATGAAGTCCTCTTTTGACTGCCAAGAATAAATTTTATAAACGAAAAAACATTTTTTGATTACATTTTACTAAATTCCTATTTTATGCTTCGTTCGCTCGATCTGGCTCAGGGGGGGCAATTGCACCCATTGCCCTGCCCCTGTATCCGCGCCTGACTCACACCCAAAATCTGCTATGGGCTATCGGTCTATGAATATAAGCTATAATAATTTCGAAATTGTAGCGTGAAATCAGTGGTACTTTTTGTATCAATTACATACCTACTTTGTCTTGGACTCCTTTATACGATTTAGTTTAATGCGACTTTCAATATTTTCAATCGGTACTACGAAAATACATCGATTCTGTTAATGATCTTTTCTGTGTTTTTAATACAAAACAATACAAAATAACACGAACATGCAGAAACTCTGTGTTCTAAATACTCGAACTTCTTTTAAACAGAGACAAAGCCTTAGAGAAATTGTACTACAAAAACAATTTGAATTACCTACACCACTTTTGTTCTTACAGCTTCATACTTACGAGTATATTATATATATAAATTGTTTTAAGAAGTCCCAAATATCATCAAAATGCTAAGTGAAGAGTAGCATGGCCGACTGATATGAAAAACAATTCTCAGATTCGATTCCCAAAAGCTCATTTTGTTGGGCTTTTTAACGATTTATTATATTTATTTCTTAATCTTTATCCATTATCGTTTCTTAAAGTAAATAAATCTTTAACGACAGCACTTGGGAATTCAACCAAGGATACAAATCTTATAACATCTACACCTCTTGTTCATAGTAATAATAATTCGATAAGTAGTAAATTCTGATTTGACTAAAAGCACTCACAAACTGAGCCACCAGTTGCTTCTTTATGTTTTCACAAGTTTCAAGCACGATGCAAACAATGGAAAAAATCTCCAAACTTCCTACGCGCAATCTCTAGATATAATTTCACTCTTGCAATATTTAAAAAAAGCTTTCTCTCAAATTCCCCTTTTTCCTGTTTAACGTCTGAAAAGTCGTTAGGATAATCATAAGCGAAATCAAATTTCATCAGTCGGTTATTAAAATCGTATAAAACTGCCAAGTTATTTAAATGCAGTTCACTGTTCGTTTCGATTGCCGCACGTGGTAGATATCCTTAAAAATACGGACTTTATTATGAAAAAGGTGCCCTTTAAGTAATTTGTTTTCATATTAACTTGTCGATTGATTTGATTTTATAATAAAGTGAAGAAAAATCTTTGATAGCAGTGGTAGTGAACTCCTTTCCTTTAACGAATAAAGTGCTACAAAAATCTCTCTAAATACTTTTTTTAAACTAAACAGAGCCAAACTTTTTTCGAGCAAGGTAAGTCAGTAAGAATTAACATTAAAACATTTGTAACGGAATTGAAGTGGTGTTTAGAAGAAGATTCGCAAACAGGATGTTCATCTTTTTTGAAAACGGAACTTAGGTATTGTCGGCAAGGATTCGCAAATTCGATGTCGGGTACCCTTTTCAAGTTGTGTTTTTAAAGCTTCTGTATTTTGAGTGTCTCAAATAAAAATAAATAATTGTACGTTAAATAATAATTGGATAGGTACCCATATCTAAAAGGTGATATATGTAGTTCAAAATTCTTGACAAGTTTAATCAAGGCATGAAAATATATTTTTCGATCCTAGCACCCTTGCTGCCAAGTGAATTTAAGCCTATACAGTTTTATTTTATTTGTTAATGAGACAAAAGGTAAGCCAGCAAGGATTAGCATTGTAACTTTTTGTAACGGAATTGATGTTTTTCCTTGTTAGGAATTCAACACTGAAAACCTTTTTAAAAAATTTACAGCTTGGCCGTTAATTTCTCAATAAAATTCCAAGGATTTTAACTCCCTTGTGGGTCATCTGGCCGTTTCCAAGGATTTTGACTCCCTTGTGGGTCCTCTGCCCCGCTAACACAACTTCGTTACTTCAATTTAGTCGCAGGCATTAGGTACCAATGTCATATTTTTGTTGGACAACAGTTTCTTGTTTGGACCGCTTACTAAGTGAATGGTGGTCTAGTAAGACTCTGGAATGAATAATTACAAAAACAAAACATTTTGACTAACCAATGCTGACTGATAAATTCCAAGATCTACCGGAAAATTGTAGAATATAAAATTTCAATATTTCAGCAATTTACAGTAACATTTATGGGTTATTCTACAAACGATGGAAACAAATATGATAATTATTTATAAAAAAAAACAAGCAATTTGACGTTAGAACTAACTCTAATTGAACATTAAAATGTCTTTTCACATCATTGAAAGCGGCCAGCCAAAAAAATAAAAAATAAATCAATTTGATAGACATTTTTTGAAAACAGGTGTCCAGAAACTTTTTGTCGCTGATTGTGTGATACAGCGTGTTATTTAACGATGTGGATCGTTCTTTCTTATATACAAAGGGGTATTAATTATTCCATGAAGGACCTTGCTTTGGAATTTTTGCATGAGTTCAGCATTAATTTGTTTTCTTTGTACAGCCCCATAGTTGGATACCATTTTGGTCGTACCGTGCTCTAAAGAGTCAATTCGTAACGTATATGATTTTAGTATTTCGTAGTACTGCATATGAGAATGTCCCCATCATGCAGTTTGTACCCAAGTCCCTAGTACCAAGCCTTGTCAAAGGCTTGAGCAACAACTGTCATGTTCCTTAAAGCCACATTTAGACCTTCTTTGTTATTGTCCGTTACGTTGTTCGTTTTTGCCCGTACACGGAACAACGAAGATGTAAATGAACACTAACAACGAACAAATTCAAAGCCGTTTTGAATTTTGGATGAACTTTGCTCGTTGTTCGTTGTTTTTGGAACATCTTTCACCGAATGAAGAACGAAGGTGTAAATCCAACTCAAAGAAGACCACCTTAATAGCGTCTTTGAGCAAAATCTCGTTTCGTAAATCTCCCAATTGTATGTTTTTTAAATTGAAAAGTTTTTGGAGTTTATTAGGTAATCAAGGAGAGAAGAAAAAAAGGGTACTCGAAAACTTTTCAATAAAATGTTATTTTTATCAATCTTATAATTTTGTTCGAGCTTGTCTGTATATTTTCAAATGTGAGGTAAAAATTATATGGAAACTTAGCTGAAAAATTTAATATTTTTTTATGTAACGTTTTGAAATGAGCTCTATCACTAATATTTTTCTAAAAGCTGGTGTACTTTCTGAAGTTTTGGCTTTTTTCTACTATTCGGTTATAAACATGAGTTACTATGTTATTTTCCTTCTTTAAAAATTTTTGAGATGATGAAGGTATCATATTTAAAAGAATTAATATTCTTAAGATATCCATATGATAAAGCTTCCGAAAGAAAATGAGCTAAGCAGTGAATATGGAATATCAGAAATGTTCACCGTTAAGCTGTAGAATATCCCTAACGAAATTTTAAGATTTTGAGCGAACTCATTAGGCGTGTTTTTTTATCATCGGGATCTGGATCTGGATTAACTTTTAACATGTGTTACAAAAACAATTTTGAAAATTTCCCATTATTTTGTTTTTCTATTACGTGTAAAAGTTAATCTAGATCCAGATCCCGATGATAATAAAACACGCCTTATGTGTGTGAGGGAAAAAAACAATTAACACCATTCGTGGGGGAAATAAAAAGAAATAATTTTCTTAGAGTAGCGGAATTTCTTTGTCTGACGGCCAACAAAACTGAAAAGTATGTAAGCGAAATTTTCACGCTGGTTTGATAATCAAACACTAGTGTCTCTCAGACTTGATAATGTGTACCACAAAGTAAATTGAATTAGTTAAGAAATAAGTTGAAATAAAGTGATATTAGGCGTGTTTTTTTATCATCCGGATCTGGATTAACTTTTAACACGTGTTACAAAAACAATTTTGAAAATTTCTCATTATTTTGTTTTTGTTTTACGTGTAAGAGTTAATCCAGATACAAATCCCAATGATAAAATACACACGTGTTAAAAGTTAATCCAGATCCAGATCAATTTCAATTTCAATTTATTTCAAAAATGGTGTACAAGTAAGACTTAGTCTTTTATAGTACCTTAAAATACGGTTACATAGTTAGATATAATCGAGTACTGAAATATACTTCCCTATAACAATGTTTGAAACAAAAATAAAAAGTTAATGTTACAAAAAATAAATAAAAAAGAAGAAGAAGCCTGTGTTATCCACTTATAAAAAAAAAATGATTTCTAATTTGTATTGAAGATTTTTGCCATTTGATCCCTATCGATTTCTCCCTTCACGTCACTTCCCAATTTTCCCCTCCCATCCCACCCCTCTCCTTCATTATATTATATTACGATACTAGCTAAAATGAACTGTTATTGCTTTCTTAGAATTAGCAGTAGAAATAATTTTTTTAATACTTACAGGTAGAGAGTTCCATAACTTTGTTGCATGAACAAAAAAGAGTCGTGAAGAATTCAAAAAATTGTAAGAAGGTGTTAAAAGATTGAATGTTCTGTTTGATTGGGCAAATTGAAGTTGTTCATAAATGTATGATGGTTTTCTGTTTTGAATGATCTTGTGCATAAAAATACAGCATCTTGCATCAAGAAACTATTGAAAAGAGCACCCAAGAACCAATTTATGGAAATGTGATATGTGTTCATTTCTCCGAAGCCCAAAAATGTATCTTAACATGTCATTGAATGCCACAAGAAGTTTATGTTGGGAATGAGAATCAAGTTTACAATATATAACATTGGCATAGTCAATGAGAGGAACTAGCAGTGTTTTAACAAGTCTCAATTTTGTATTTACGGGCGTTATTTTTGAAAATAGCCAAAGCTTGCGCAACCCCCCGTAAATTCTTCCAATGGTATGGTTTACTTGATTTTCAGCCGAGAGAGAAGTGTTGATCCTTAAACCAAGACTAATCACAGTGCTCATGAAATTAATTTGAACTTGTGAGAGATACACTGGTGGTAAAAGTAGGGTATTAATCTGATTTTTAGATATCGCGATCAATTGGGATTTAGATGGGTTGAGGGTTAGGCCATTGATAAGGGACCAATCGCAGATTTCTTGAAGGTCCTCATTCAATCTACAAATTAGATCCTCTTGTAATCCAATTGGACGAGACAAATAAATTTGCACATCATCAGCATATAAGTGAATTGATACATTGGAACAAACATTTGGTAAATCGTTGATAAAAAGGCAGAATAAAATAGGTCCCAAAATAGAGCCTTGCGGAACCCCCATCCGCAGATTCAAAAATTCGGAAACCATTTGATTGGCCTTTACCCTCTGGTACCTATTAGTCAAATAGTTTTTAATTAGGTTCACCGCTCTATCATGAAAGCCAAAGTAGCGCTTCAATTTCATGCAGAGAATTGTATGATTAACTCTGTCAAAGGCCTTTGAAAAATCTAGCAAGCAGAGAGTAGTCACATTGCCCAGGTCATATTGAATTCGTATATCATCAAGCACCTTGGTCATTGCAGTCTGGCAACTGTAGTGAGCACGGAATCCAGACTGAAATGGGGACAATAAATCGAACCTATTAAGGTGACTAGAGATCTGAGCTGCCAGAATTTCCCAATTCAAATTCGATGGACTGCTTTTCCATTTTGTATACATACATTTTTCTCCGATTCTTGATTGCTGCACAAACCTCAGAGGTAAACCAAGGACAGTTCCTACTGCGAACTAAAACCGTTTTAATAGGAACATGCTTTTCGAATAACTCAAGAACCAATGATTGGAAGATCCAATCCCGATGATAAAAAACACGCCTCATAAAACACGCCTATTAGCTACATTTTACTATCCATATGATCAGATTCGGATCAGATCATGAGAAATAAAACAAACAGGACCTTAGTGACAGGAGTTTTATACACCCGTCTCTTTTTGCCTTACGTTTGTTTATTACTTGCGATTATAGGTACTATAAGGCTTGCGATTATAGGTACTATAAGGCAAGTTTTGGATTCGTGCCAAAAAAAAATTTTGAGATCAAAATCAAACATGATATTACGATGATAGAGAACACCAAAAAAGTGGGTGGCAAAATTCTGTCTGTCTGTCTGTTCGTCTACAGCCTAAACGGCTCGATCGATTTTCTTCAAACTTGGTACTTAGTGGTTTTTGGTGATTCTGCCGACACGTTTTTTTCATTTTTTTTTTAACCAAAAATAACGGTACCTGTCATACATTTTTTTTTGGCAAATTTACATAATCGTATTTTTCTCAAAAACGGCTCGACAACTTTTCTTAAAAAAAAATCAATAAATTTACTTTAGTAAAGGCTTTCATTGGGTGGAAAACCATTTTTCAAAAATGGTTATTAATGGTAACTCCCAAGGAACCATTTTTTTATTTTTGATTTTCTTCAAAATGGTATTCCAAAAAATGTTAATAGTTTTGTGTACCAAAATTTTTGAAAAAATATTTTTTGGATTTTTAAAAAATTTTTTCAAATTTTTTTTTGGAAAATCAAATATTTCGAAAACGGCATCATAGATTTTTTTGAAACTCGATATTTAAGACTTTTTTAGTACTCTCTAAAATATTTTTAGAAAAAATTTTACATTTATGAAAAAATAACGGTACCTTCCATACAAAAGTGAAAAAACCGCAAAGGAAAATATTTTTTTGCTTGAAAACGACTCCTACGATTTTGATTAAACTTTTTTCATATACTAAAATTAGTACGATCTACCATCAAAAATTATAAAATTTTACACATAGCAACTATTAGTAGTACCTGTCATAGAACGTATTTTTTTATTTTGAGTTTTCTCGTTATCAGCTTAACGGATTTAAATGATTTTTTTATATACAAATTTCAGATAGGATTAAATAATATTGCATATCAAAATTTTCAAAAAAAAAGTTTTTGGATTTTTAAAAAAAATTTCAAACTTTTTTTTTGAAAATTCGATATCTCAAAAACGGATTGACATTTTTTTTTCAAATTTTGATTTTATTGAATTCAGCATTAAAAATTACCTTTAAATGATGTGCCATATTTTATTATTGTTCCCAAATCATTTCTCAGTTCTTTAATCTTACAACTCCTCCTATTAAACTTTTTTCATATTATGTGAACATTTTTTTATCCTGAAAAAAAAAAATCAACACAAATCCCCTTACCCGGGGTAAACCATAGATTTTAAAAAGTATACTGATCATCAACATTGGACCTTTTGTAAAAAGTGAAGCTTTGCACCCATTTTCTTGGAGACAAACCGTCAACAATAGAACGAAATATTTAAGTGTTTTCTTGAAATAACTGCTGTCTCCTAAACATACGAAAAATTATGTTGCTATACGTTAAATATATTTTGAGATATTTAGATTTAAATTCTTGAGAAAAATTATTTCTTAGTTTGGGTTTTGTACAGTGATATCTTCTGGTGCTCCAGATGGCCACGTAAAGCAATTTTTTTGAAGCCAAGCCCGATGAACGGAACCACAGCATTGTTTGCATGATCCTCAAGAAAGGTGATCCTTTAAACTGCACCAACTAGAGAGCCATCAGTCTCCTTAACATCACATACAAGATCTTCTCTGTCATACTTTGTAAACGCCTGAAGCCATTGATCAACAGCCTGATAGGTCTATATCAGTATGGCCACGAAAGTCCACCATAGACCAAATATTCGCACAGTAGCCGATCTTGGAAAAAACCCCAGGAGTTTTAAATCGATACCCGCCACCTTTTCATTGATTTCAAGGCCGCCTATGATAGCAACTATAGCAACGAGCTATATAAACTAAGAGCAATGTCTGGTTTTCGCATCTCCCCCAAATTCGTCCGTTTGTGCAGGATGACAATGGAGAATGCTCGCTGCTCCCTCATAGTTGACAAAAACCTCACCAAAACCTTTGATGTCAAAACAGATTTTAGACAAGGTGACGCGCTGTCACGCAACTTCTTCAACATCGTTCTTGAAAGAATAGTTTAAAACTTTCACGTTGACACATGAGGCACAATCTTTCGAAAGTCCGTCCACTTACTGACTTAGGCCGTCGATATTGACATAATCGAACGAACAAAGCGGGATGCCAGTGGTGCCTTCGTGAGTATTGAGGAGGAAGCCAAAAAGATGGTATTAACGGTGAATGAAGGCAAGACTAAATATATGCTGTCAACAAGAAAGGCCACCCAAGAGCGACGCGACGTCTCGGACTGAACATCACTTTAGACAGCTATAATTTTGAGGTGGTTAGAGACTTTGTCTACCTAGAATTACTATTGCCAATTACTGTTTCTTTGGGCTATTACCACAATTGAGGAGCAAAGTGTTGCTCAAGTTCTTAAAGCCCTTATAAATAAAAACTTGGTATGGTTTTTTCCACTCTAACCGTCTTAAAAATCCTGAGATTTGTAATTATTCAATAATATATCATTCGCAAACTAAATTAACCAAATAAGAAATATCTTGGTTTAACTGAAACGCAAATTAAAATTATTTTCACGTAAGTGCAGTGCGCAAATCAATTTTACTCAAACGCAGATAGATTTAATACAAACGCAAATACAAAGTAAATAAAATTAACATACAAACAGTACCAATTGGAATTATTTCTCGGTTAATTCTATATGTTTGCATTTGAGTTAAATGGATTTGCGTTAACATTAACACTTTTTGCTATTTGGTTGATTTATTTTGGGAATGATATAATCATCATCATCATCGTGTCCTGTAACCCCGGCTGGGGCATAGGGCGTCAAAACGTCTCCATCCTTCACGGTCTGCTTCAAGGTACTTTAGCTGTGGCCACGTCTTTCTCTGGGATTCTGCTTCCGCTAAGACAGTTGATTTCCATGTTGTTCTTGGTCTTCCAACCCACCGTGCACCCTGAGGATTCCATTCAAAGGACTGCTTTGCAATTTCATCGTTTGGTTTCCTCAGTGTGTGACCAATCCAACGCCATTTACGCTTTCTTATGTCGACGTCCAGCCGCTCTTGACTTGTCCTGCGCCACAATTCCTCATTTGATATTATTTGTGTCCAGCGAATCTTTAGGATGTGGCGAAGACAGCGATTCACAAAAGCCTGCAACTTCTTCGAAATGATAGACGTGACTTTTCAGGTTTCACAAGCATATAACAGCACGGATTTGACATTGGATTCGAAGAATCTCAACTTATTGCGTAAGGAGATTTGACTTGATTTCCAGATTGGGGACAGAGTACCGAAGGCAGCACGAGCTTTATTCATTCTACTTTTAACGTCCAGATCCGTACCACCGTTTGCAGAGACAATACTGACAAGGTAGTTGAACTGTTCCACTATTTCAACTGGCGTCTCCTGTAGAATAATACGCTGCTGTGTGGAGCGGCCTGTGAGCGTTATTTTTGTCTTTCTGCTGTTTATTCTTAGACCACTCGACTCTCCCTTCACTTGCAGTGTTTGGCACATCCCGTTCAGCCACTGATGTTATTTGCCAGTAGACATATGTCATCGACATAGTCTAAATGACTGAGCCTTTCGAACGGTCTCCATTGAATGCCCTGTCGCTCAGCTGTACCAACACTGGCCGTCAATACGTCGTCCATCGCCAGCAGGAAGAGAATTGGCGATAGAACATCCCCTTGTCTCACACTCTGTTGCACTACGAAGGAGTCGGATAGCTGCCCATTGTGCAAAACAAAACACCTTGCGTTGTTGTAGGACTCTTTTATAATGGCAACTATTTTTGGTGGAGTTCCTATACCAAGCAACGATCTCCATATACATTCTCGGTTAACTCGATCAAAGGCTTTCTCAAAATCCACGAACATGAGGTAAAGCGGTGATTGAAATTCCATCGACTGCTCGAGGACGATACGCAGGGTGTTGATATGGTCGACACAAGATCGACCACTGCGGAAGCCAGCTTGATGCCTCTTGAGTGTAGACTCGATCCTATCCTTTATTCGCTCGAGAATGATGGTTGCCATTAGTTTTGGGAAAACGGACAAAACGGTGATACCACGCCAATTGTTGCAATTCTTTAAGTCACCTTTCTTTGGCAACTTAACAATCACACCATCCTTCCAATCCCTGGGATAGTTTTCGTTTTCCCAAATGCTTTGTATCAACGGATGTAAAATACTAGCCGCTGTTACGGGATCGGCTTTCAGGAATTCATCTGGAATTCCGTCCAGTCCAGCTGCCTCGTTGTTTTCTGAGGAGATTTATTGATGTATGGATTTCCGATTCTGACGGGGGTTCGATGTCAACCCCCCTATAGGACCTGCGCATCTCGTTTAGTTGGGGCACTTCAGCACTCTGCTCAACTGAATCCTCATTTAGCAGGGCACAAAAATGGTCCTTCCATCTACGAAGCTGATCCTCAATTGATACCAAAAGTGTGCCATCCACATCCATTACAGGATGATTCGTGTTGCTTTTTTTCCCGATCACGTCTTTGGCTATTTGGTACAATTCCTGGATATCTCCTCTTCTGGCAGCGATTTCCGCATTATCTGCGAGTCCGTCTAACCTCACCCAGCAAATAGAAGTTCTTTATCATCTCTTCTCCATCCGCTATAATTTTAAAGAGAGGTAAATTTGGTTTCGTTATCGGCATTGCAAATTTTTGTCCTAATGACAGAAGCTATTTGATGTCATCTGGGAAGGCAACATCGGTCTTGTTGACAAACCATTTATCATTGAATTGAATGCCCATTTTAAGTTGAAGACTTTTCTTTAGTTTTTCCAATTTGTTCTTTTGAATGTTTTTCGTTTCTATGTTAATTTTGTGGTGTGTTCTATTTTGGCTTTCAAAAAAGCTTAAGCTTTCGTGTTGTGTCAATGTATTGGAAATAAATTCTTCGGACTTGAAACCAAATTTACCTCTCTTTAAAATTATAGCGGATGGAGAAGAGATGATAAAGACATTGGAACAGGGTGACCAAGAAATAGCGCGTGCTAATTTCACACAAATTTTACAAAATCATCTTCGTTCATCTAAATTACCTTCTTTTGATTAATTTATCAATAAAATCTCCCGTGATGCTGTAAAATTTTTAAAAAACCATAAAGAAGTTTTCATTGTCAATGCAGATAAAGGTAATGTTACAGTAGCCATCTATAAAAAAGATTATCTACAAAAGATGAATGATATAATGGCAGATAGGAGCACATATAGAATTCTGAGAAGCAACCCAACACTCACACTCCAAAGTTTAAAAAATGGATTTGTTAAAACTTTATTTAACGAAAATATTATTAATGAATTTGAAAAGAAACGGATGACAACGTACACTGCAAATAGTCCTCGAATATATGGGTTACCTAAGATCCATAAGGAAAACTTGCCTCTTAGACCAATATGTGCTTCTACATCTGTTCCTTGCTACGAACTGTCAAAATTCATGGTCAAAATTCTGAAAAAACTGACTGAAAAATCTAATTTTAACGTCAATAATGCAAAACATTTCATCGAGGTAGTTTCACCATTGAACATTGAAGATGACGAAGTTTTAGTATCGTTTGATGTCGTTTCCTTATTCACCAACGTTCCTGTTCAGTTGGTGCTTCAAATAATCGAGAAAAAATGGAATGATATAAAACAGCACACTAATATGAGAAAGTCTGTGTTTATGGAAATACTGCGTTTTTGCATCATCGATAACAATTATGTAGAGTTTGGATCGAACATATATCAACAAAAACAAGGAGTACCTATGGGTAGGTAGTCCAATTTCACCAATATTGGCAGATATAGCTATGGAAGTGTTACTGGAGGACGTAATTAGTAAATTGATACAAAAACCAAAAATCGTTACTAAATACGTCGATGACCTTTTTGCCATTGTGAAGACCGATCATATTGGAACCACACTTGATGCTTTGAATTCTTTTCATAGACGGATCCAATTCACAATGGAAACAGAAAAAGAAGGAGAATTGCCCTACCTTGATGTCAAAGCCGTGAGACATAATGGAAAAATAATTTTCGACTGGTTTAGGAAGCCCACTTCTTCTGGACGACTTATTAACTTCTTCTCAAAGCAGCCAAAACAAGTCATATTTAATACCGCACAAAATTTCATTAATAGAGTGTTGGACTATAGCCACCTTAATTTTCGTCACAAGAATATCAATATTATAAGAGACACCCTGTGTTCCAATTCTTTCCCCGCGCATGTCATCAACAAATTAATTAATAACCATCTTCGCAACAAAAACGATGATACCCCTAAAAATGACCCACCACCTGTCATATATCGTAGTGCTTTGTACATACCATCACTTTCAACGCGTATGAAAGCAGCACCCATACGAAATAAAGAAAACACGAGGATAGCTTTTAGATCTGCTAACACACTCAAGTCTTTATTGTTCACCAACACAAAGGGAAACATCGAAAAACTGGATAAGTCTGACGTTGTTTATAAGATCAACTGTTTGGGGGGAAGAGAGACGACTTGTTCTTCGGTATATGTAGGTACTTCCAAGCAAAAGCTCCGCAACCGTCTTTCAGGCCATCGCTCTGATATCAACAACGGGGGATCTCAAAAAACTGCGCTTGCGCTCCATTGCATAGAGCATGACCATAAACCTGATCTGGACAACGTCACAATATTAGAAGTAGAGAGAAACCAGAATAAGAGAATGCTACTGGAAAAGCTGCACATAAACAACACAAAGAGCGCAATCAACAGACGATCTGATTGTGATAATCTAAGTATCTTCTATAACCAGTTTATTAAGAGAGATAAATAGAACAACAACGAACAGTATAGTGCTAAATTAAAACTACACTTAGTTTTGTGAAAAAAGTAATATATAATTTTTTAAAAACCTGTTTCGTTAGTTTAAATTCTAAATATTTTAATAATTATGTAATTATATATTTTTCTAGTTTTTCTCTATAATCTCCTTTCTCAAAATGTGTAAATCCTGTGATACATTAATTTATTAAATTGTGCTGTAAGTTTTATTGACATTTGTATAAGAATTTTATACATGAAATTTATATTGTTATACTTTTTCAATAATAAAGGCCTGATGAAGAGTGTATTCATGCTCGAAACGTCGCTTATTAAGTAACACCGTTTTTTATTGACCTGGAGCCTACTAAAGAACTTCTATTTGTACAAATCGAAGAGGTCACAAATAAATTCCTTTATTTATTACTGAATGCAGTTAATCTCATTCTTCTTGATGGAATACATCCTATTCTTTATTATGATACTGGTGACATAACTGCTTTTTGGGTCAAACTAAATAACGAAGAAAACGAGTTTGGGGAAAAAACATTTAATAATTTATAGACCAAGAGCCGACAGCAAATTTTGGGGGTTGAGGTATAACCATAGTTCAGAGTATAAGGAATTATAAGTACATGTATCGTGATATGGAATATGAATAGCGTTGGCAGACGTCCCGGTTTACCAGGGATATCCCGGATTTCAAGCATAAATTCAACTGCCCCACCAGGACAATTTTTTTTCCGGGCTGTGACCAGTGTCACGACTTTAACTCTCTACTTTTAACGTCGAAAATTGCGTAAACTATGTCGACAATGACGACAATGTCAACAATTGCTTTTAAATCTGTCAAACTGCAAATAAATTAGTTCCAAGAATTCTAGTTTTTATAATTGCAAGACTCGAGGTCGTTAAGTGAGCTCTTTTCACCTCAGCGTAGTAAAAATGGTAACAGTATCTTATCTTTGTCGTTATTGGCATTATTTTCAGCAATGTCCAACGCAAACATTCAAAACTTTGTTGTATCCTATCGAACATTGTCGTAAAATTTGTGGAGAGTGTTTCTGGATAAGAGACTCCAAATTGAACTAAGCCTTGGGTGTTTGGATTCAGTATGCTAATGTACATATAGTCGAGTCACTTCATTTAAAAATTTTATATAAAAATTAAATTGTTTTTATTTAAATTAAATAATTTTGTGGGTTAGTTTTGGAAGGCAAAATTAAAAAATATTTTTGTTTTATGAATTTTTTACATTGTCTACATTGTTGACATGCTCGTGTCGACAATTTTAGATTGTCTACGCTGAATTGTCTACGTGTAGACAATCGTGTAGTCTATATTTATAGTCTACATGGCACAACACTGGCTGTGACCTAAATTCACAAAAAATACGAAAAGGTATCTTTTATTATTTTAATCAATCTTACCAAACTTTACGTAGAATGGGAATGTGGAATAAAAACGTAAATAATTGAAAATGTGTTAGGTATTTATGTTTTTGTTTTTGTGGACTGTGGAATTTGATGCAGTTTTGTAACCTTTAGTCCAAATAACATTTTGGCAGCCTGACAGCTGCTGTCACTATCATTTAAATTGACAAAATAGTATTATAGTAAAAACATTTGCAAATTTGTTTCCGGAATCCGAATTTTTTTTGTTTTGTTTTTAAAGCATACTAGCCTATTGAATAGACCGGAAAATGAGGGGTATAAAGGAACAATTACGTGCAAGGGTTTTTCTTATTGAATATGTTTGTTTGGCCCATAAGCATGCTTAAAACCCAAAATGCTACTAAATTAACCCATGCGTTTCTGAGAAAATGGTCACACTGGCCACTTTTCAATATTTTTAGTGTAACTTGAAAACTAAGCCGAATTTGACAATTTTACCCATAAAATTTTTGTTCAAAATTAAATTTTCTATTGAAATGGATAGTTAAAAAAATTTTACGAAAAAATTTAAGCAGGAAAAGTTAACAAAAACCAATCTAAAAAAAATCAAAAAATCAAGGATATCTAAATTTTTTAATAAATTGTGCATAACTTTTTTTGAAGCAAAGATAGGGTCAAGACATGCAGAGACAAAATAAAGTAGAGATTAAAGGCCTTAATATGGCATGTTCAAAAATTAATATTTGTTCAAAATTGACAGAGATATTCCCATTCAAACCTTATCATTTCTTATAATTTTTTGCAGTTTTGGCCCAAAAGTCCCTTTTCCGGTACAATATGACAAATGTCACATTCGTAAAAATGTTCGAAATCAAATTTTTGTTATAATATGACATTAGAACTATAAAAAATTTATAAAAAGGATGTAAGCTCGCAATTTCGATTTTCGGCTGTTTTTAAATGCTGTGAGACCTACAGACCGAACGGCTGGTCCGATTAACATAAGATTTGGTACTAGGTGCTAGGAACGTTAAATTTGTCATAAGGTACCAAAAAATAGGCTTTCGTGCAAAAACTGCGAAAAATGATAAGAAATGGTAAAGTTTTAATGACTATATCTCTGTCAATTTTCTAATAATATGGCTTTTTAACATGTCATATTAAAGCCGTAATACTCTAGTTTACTTTGTTCATGCATGTCTTGAGCGTATATTTGCTCCGAAAAAAATTATGCGCAATTTAGAAAAAAATTTAAAAATCTTTGATTTTTTGATTTTTTTATGTTGGTTTTTGTTTACTTTTCCTACTTAAATTTTTTTAAGAAATTTTCCAAACTATCCATTCCGAAAGAAAATTTAATTTTGAACAAAAAGTATTAAAAGTAAAATTGTCAAATTCGGCTTAGTTTTCGAGTTATACCAAAAATACTGCAAATTGGCCAGCGTGACCATTCTCTCAGAAACGCATGGGTAAATTTAGTAGCATTTTCGGTTTTAAGCATGCTCATGGGCCAAACAAACATATTCAATAAGAAAAACCCTTGCACGTAATTGTTACTTTGTGAAAGGTCTATTCAATAGGCTATACGGCTTTAAGTGTTTGATTAAAAATTGATAAGAGTATTGAATAATGAATACTTTAAATAAAATTGTAGGTACTTAATATCGTCAACGTAGTGGATCTCGAAATAGTGAACTATCCACTATAGTGAACACACAAAATTTAAAAAAAAAAACGTATTTTGTATAAAAATTTCGCGCAAGCATTTTACATAGTTTGAGAGTTCTGAGGAATTGTTTCTGTTTTTTGTTTAAACTTGAGAGAAAGCCTTGTTTAATGCTTAGTTAAAATTAAAAACATTCACATCGAACGAAATTGGCATTTTGGATCAAATTCGCCTTTATAAAGCCTTAGAAATCTCCCGCTTGAAAAAGTGAACAATCTCGAAACAGTAAACAGGCCTGGTTTTTACTACTTCACTATATCAAGCGTCTACTGTAATTGGTTTAAAGAAACAATTTTTTTGTCAAAAGTTTTAGTTTGGAAATTATTAAAAAAAAATATTTACAAAAAACAACTTTTCAATAAATAAAATTAGGGAATGGATTTTCAAATTTGAAAATATGGGGAGAATAGACCCCCCTCCCATACTATTTTCTTGCTGTCTCGGTTAAATTTATTTTGTACCGGCCAAAATTTGTCAATCCCGAGATTTTCCTTAATTGTGGGCATTTGTCCCGTCGAGCTTCGAGAACAATCTGGCAACCCTAAATATGAAAGTCTGGCATGTTTTTTCTCAGCCTTTGGTGCGGGTGGGGCTTAAAACCAGCTTGGTTTTCTATTTGTAAGGTAGGGTCCTTAATATCTACTTCAATTCACTTTTAAAAAATAGGATATGATGCTCTGTCATTTTCTCTAAGTCTCAAGACTTTTATCTTGGTGATCCGATAAATCTGACCAATGATTTAACCCTTTAAAGCAAACCTTATTGGCGTTTTTGTGGAAACTTTATTTGTTGATTTTTTGTTTTGCTGAAAATCTCCAAAAATGGGATGATAAAGTTCACGTAAAATGCTTATATATTGGGTTCTATTAATCGGACCGTCAAGATTTTGGTGTTAATGCCTAGAAAAATCCCTCATTCTCCAATTTTGGTTATACCTCCACTCCAAAATTTGCCGTTGGCTCTTAGACTTATAGGTTAACTTTGTGTTCCCTACCACATAGTAGTACCGCAGCAGAGCAAAACAAATTAAATACAACCACTTTGTAAATGTAATTCTTTGTAAGGAAATGGGCGACGACATTGATATTGATTGTTGGGAATCTTCTGATTCCATGGGTCATATAGACCACTTTAATCAGTTTTCGTTCGTTGAACAGACAATAAAAAAAAAAACAATGAAAATCTAGCTTTTGAAAAAATGTTAAAACTGATAAAGGGTCCGCCAAATAACTTTTTTTGTTTTTGAAAATGCTACTACTACATGGAGTGTAGCTTCGGCTGTGTGGCACGTATAGCCGTCCTGTTGAAACCAAATGTTGCCAATATCCTCCTCTTCAATTTTTGTGAGCAAAAATTCGTTCAACATGGCACGATAACGATCATCCTTGACTGTAACGGCCACTCGAAGAAAAATGGCCCAATTATGCCTCTGGACCAAAATCCGCACCAAACTGTGACTCGTTTTGGGTGTATCGGCTTTTCAATGGCGTGCGGGTTTTCTGTGCCCCAAATGCGACAATTTTGCTTGTTTACATACCCACCAAGATCAAAATGAGCTTCATCTGAAAAGATGATTTTTTTGGCAAAATCGGCATCTTCTCTAAGTCGATCGCAGGCCCACTTCGAAGCAGCCATTTGAATGAAATTATTTTCCATTATTAACCGGAATGATTGTACTTTCAAATAAAAAAAGAAATTTGAGAAAATATTCAGTAGTTTTTTTAAAGCATTTTCAAATAAAGAAAGTTATTTGGCGGACCCTTTATTAGTCCGGGAGCCGACCGTTAGATTACCTATCTCATCGCGGTCACGCAAAAATTGGATGCCAACCCGATAGCTTTAGTCCAAACATTTACAAAACTGCTGTAGACTCGTCGCAACAGCCAAAAAAAGTTTGTCCGACCATTGGTATCATGTATAGCAGTGTTTTTCAAACTTTTTGAGTACGCGACCCCTTTGTTAGTAAAAACATTCTGGCGACCCCCACATTTATAATAATACTTTGTCAGTTATTTGAAAAGCGACATGAATCGAGCCCATCAAAATCTTTGTCAAACAGAGCTCAGATGGTTGTCAAAAGGTAAGGTATTTTTAGATTTATAGCCCACAGCAGATTTTGGGTGTGATTGATAACAAAAAAAAAGTATAGGCATCGAAAGCTTCATTAAAGGCTATTCAAATAATCGAAGTCTTGTTGTCCACAACCGGGGCCTTAGTGATAAAACAGTGAATCGCAAAAAAGTATGAATGCAACCTCGAGGGTAATCGTGTAAGCCGAAATTGAATTTCATCCCTCCCTATACAGGGAGGTTTCTAATAGCCTTTTCACACCGAACCCAAAACGCGGTTTTCGCGAAAATATCGGTTTTGGAGAAAAACCTAATCGAAAACACAAGTTTTATCACACATTTTTTGTAGCTTCAGGTTTTCGTAAAACACAAGTTTTATATAAAAACAGTCGAAAACTTGTTGGAATTCAGAGATGAACAAAACAAACATACCTTTCAATGAGTTCAGCGCCTATTGAAGTTTCAAAAAAGAAACTGATGGGATGCTTTCAAAAGAAATTGAAAACAGCTGACGAAATTCTGTCATATCAAATATAAAATTCGAATCTCAAAATAAAATAATTTATTTAAAATTGATAAATAATTGTGTGTGGTAAGTCAAATTGTTTATATGGATCCTGTATAGGATGGTTCTCGAATGAAATAAAATTCCAAATTGAAAGAAACTTAATTTATTTAAAATATTTAAAAGAGAACTCAACCGATTTGTTCGGCAGACAAATAGAATATAATATAATCAAATACAAAAAATACAATTGAAAATTAATTTTAAAGAAAGATGAATCGATACAATTTAAACAAGTAAAAAAAAAGCTAAGTGAATCTTAAACATCCTGCCCGGTTGAGCCAATGGACTCAATTGAATCTGCTACATCTGATAATGGACACAGTTTTTGCACAGCTCTTCTGCACTGTCCATTCTGAGTTTTGATTGTTGCGTTTCGTATTAATCCATCGCTGCCCGGATGAACCTCAATAACTCGCCCTAATCGCCAGTGAGTTGGTGGTAAATTTTCATGGCAGATCAAAACAATGTCACCAACCCTTATGTTTTCCTTTGGCCGCTGCTATTTGCTTCTCGTTTGTAGAGTTGACAAATATTCCTGGCTCCATCTTTCCCAAAATCTGTGATGAATTTGCCTTAACCATTGCCAATGTTTCAGACGATTCAATGGAACTTCGTTATAACTTGGTTCTGGCACAGCAATCAATGGGGCTCCAATCAGGAAGTCACCTGGTGTTAATGCCATTTTGTCATCAGGATCATCATAAAGAGGTGTTATTGGTCTTGAATTGAGGCATGCTTCAATGCGTGCAGCCAAGGTTTGAAGTTGATTATGCCAAAGTAATTGAGAGCCAACTAACCGAACCAGATGATATTTGGCAGATTTTACAGCAGCTTCCCATAAACCTCCTTGATGCGGAGCGCTTGGAGTAATAAAATGCCAATTTGTTCCCATATCAGACACAGACTGCTTGTTGTTGTCGTTATTCCAAGCTGCCAAATCCTCTTTCAGAAGGCGGTTTGCTCCTACAAAAGTCGTGCCATTGTCAATATACAGGTCTCGGCAAATCCCCCGTCTGCTAATGAACCTTGTAAAGGCATCCAGGAATGCCTGTGCTGAAAGATCGTGTACTACCTCTATGTGCGTCGCCTTTGTTGCCATGCATACAAAAATTGCTAATTGATGGCAGGATGCCATCATCATCAATAACGGGATTAAGTGCTTTTAGACGACTAGAATTTGAAACACTGGAACCACTGTGAAGTCAATGTATGTCTTCAGCAAATGATTTCTTCTGTTCGATGCAAATAAGGATCTTTAAGGCATCTTCGCACTCAAATGCATTGATCACAGTTGATTTAAGTAAAAATCGCCATCGAAGCATGTAAGCTACCGTATGAAGCAATTTCTGCAAAGAACAAAAACGCTCAGTTAGTGGTATAGTCTTCCCACCACGTTGGAGTGTTGTAAGTTCAAAATTAATCGATGCCTCCATTGCAACTGTAGAAAGCTTTTCCTCTTCCCGTATAGCTTGACACTCCTCTTCACTGAACGGTGGTTCATCTTCTAAGGCAACTGCACCCTTTTTCAGCCAGTCAGGTCCATCCCACCATAGCTTATGCTCTAACAGCTCTGTTGCTTTCAACCCTCGACTTGCACAATCAGCTGGGTTTTGAGCTGACCTAACGTGATGCCAACTGCCTGTTGAAGTTAACTCCTGTATTTGTCTGACCCGGTTGGATACGTATGGTTTTAGCGTAGTGGGTTGCTTCTTCAACCAACAAAGAACAATGCTTGAGTCTGACCACAGGTAGCATGGTATGTCTGTAAGCCCTAAAGCAATCCGAACGTTTTCCAAAGTTACCGTCAGTAAATGAGCAGCACAGAGCTCAAGACGAGGGATCGTTGCACCTTTAAGCGGTGCTACCTTCGTCCGGGCTGTAAGTAAACATTTTGACAAGTAAACGTTTTGACGTAAATAACAGCAGCGTATGCCCTTGCACTGGCATCACAAAATCCATGAAGTTCCGTTTTTTCTCCAGCAGCCATACCCAACCAACGTGGTACTCGAAGACAACTGAGAGCCGCCAACCCATCACGAAAAGATGACCATTTTTTACAAAGCTCGTTAGGAAGTAAAGCATCCCAAGTGATACCAGCTGCCCAAAGTGTTTGGATGAATATCTTTCCCGTAATAACGACTGGAGCTAACAATCCAGTGGGATCAAAAAGTTGTGCTACTTCGCTCAGCACCTGTCTCTTTGTTGGAACTTCATAACATTGTTTGAGTTTGACATTGAAAAATAGCTCATCAGCAACAGGATCCCAATGAAGGCCAAGCACAGTTGCTACCGGTGATTCGATGATGAGCTCTGTAGATGGACAAATGTCATTAGCGAAATGATAAAGTACCTGGATACTGTTAGAATTCCATTTGCGGAGCTTAAATCGACCGGCTAACAGAATTTTGTCCACATTTTCTGCTAAATGAACCGCTTCTTCAGCTCCATCACAGCTTATCAAAAAGTCATCAACATGGAATGACCTTAATATTGCGTCTCGGGCAGCTAACGCATAGTCCTTGTGAGTTCTGTCATCAATGATGGTTCCAAAATTGTCGTATGCGCATTGATGCAGACTTCGCACTGCATTGAAGGTAATCCCTTTCATACCGTAGGTCACTGTTGTTAGCTGATAGACCTGGATGTCTTCAATTGGTGATTCACGCCATAAGATACGTTGGAAGTCTCTGTGTTTTGGTGTAACTAAGATTTGACGAAACATCTTTTCGATATCTGCAGTTACAGCAAAACGGAACTGACGAAAACGGAAAATGACATGAACTAATGGATCCTGTATTGTTGGCCCAGCTAATTGTAAGTCGTTCAAGGATACACCATTGCTTGTCGGTGCAGATGCGTTGAAAACAACTCTGAATTTCTCAGTGACGGAACGATGAGGAATATAATAGCAATTTGCATGGTCACCAGGTTCATCGACACGTTTCATATGCTCAAGCATAGCATATTCACGCATAAACTTGACATAATGATTTCGAAGGTCCTCATATCTAGCCAAACGTCTCTCCAGGGAATGAAATTGTCTCAAGGCATTGAAGTAAGAAGCCCCTAACTGAAGCTTTTCATCAGAACGAAATGGTATATGCACTATATAGCGACCTTCTGTGGTGCGAGTATGCGTGGCTGTGAAAATACGACTGCATTCTTCATCTGCTTGAAATTCAGTTGGCACTTCTTCCAGCTTCCAAAACTGTTGTAGAAGCTCCTCTAGATCTGGTTCATCTCTACATACCTGAGCATTTAAAGTTTTGACTTGCATGGCTGCTGGTTTTACTGCTGCTGATGCTGGGCCAAATACGACCCAGCCAAATTGAGTGCGTTGCGCATGTGGTTCTTGCATGCCACCACTGACAATGACACCTTGAACGATGGAACCCCAGACATCAGAGCCAATCATAACATGTCAATTCCACCAGGTGTTCCAAAATGTGGATCCGCAAGCTGCAGGCCAACTAGATGGGGCCATTGGTTAACGTCTACATGTACTGCTGGAGTATTCGATGTTATTGAAGAGATAACCAATGCGTTGATCTTAAGGGAGAAGTCGCTATTGGTAGACTGAAGTGTGAGTACGACACTGCCTCTAGTTCTTGTTTGTGCCAGTGCTCCAACACTTCCAATGGATACTTCATGTTCATGCTTCTTTCTGTGAAGATTCAAAGAGTTTGCAAAACGTTCAGTCACCAAACTTACCTGCGATCCTGGGTCGCAGAGAATTCGAGCAATGCGCTGCTCTCGCGAATCACCATGAGCATTGGCCTTTGCTGTTGCAAGCAAAACCACATGGTCACCACGGGTGAGATAACTGATAGAAGGTTCAGCTTGTGTCAATTGCCGCTGCTCCAGAATTTGGCTTGAGCTGGGAGGGTATTTTGAACTGGATATTTGCAAATTACTTGACTGTGTTGATGTTGCTGAAGAATCCATAGTTTGATTTTGCTGCTGTTGACACAATACCGTATGGTGCTTGCGTCCACAACTACGGCACACACCAGATGAACACTGCCTGTAAGCATGCCCCTGTTTAAGACAGTTGAAGCACACATTTGATCGTTTTAAGGCTTCGAAACGCTGGTCCGGTTTTAAAGCCAAAAACTGTTGACATGGAGAAATCTTGTGAAGACCTTGGCAGTGTACACAGTTTTTGTCATCTAAGGTAGCTAGGTGTGATTTCATAGGTTGATGAGCACGTTGTTGGCGGGATACTGATATTTCTGTTCGTGTTGGAATCCTAATTTGCTCGGTTGTGAGACTATGAGCTCGCTTTTCCAAAAATCTTAACAGATCGGCTAGGACTGGAATTTCGTCTGAGGATGAAGCCATACCCCACTCCCTCTGGGTAGATATTGGAAGCTTTGATATTATTATTGGTACCACCAAGGCATCCCATGCATCAACTGGAAGCTTCATGACTCGTAAAGCACGAAGCGACTCCTGGACTGTGTCGACAATGGACAACAGCGCCTTCGCTGTTTCATCTATTGCAGGCTTCAGATTTAAAAATCGTGAAACATGAATTTCAGCCAAAAGTTTTTTATTATCGTAGCGACTAGTCAACGACTCCCAAACTTCTAGGTAACCACCAGTATACATAGCTCCAATCAAAGGCACCTTGATAGGATCCACCGCTTGTCGTAGCTTGGCAAGTTTATATGCTTCAGGAAAATTGGCATCATGGACGAGAGTTTGGAAAACATCTTTGAACGAAAGCCAGTTGTGAAGCGTGCCATCGAATGTTGGAATAACTAATGGATCCAATTTGATTTCGAAGTTATTTGAAGATGAAGATGTATGTAGGTTTATTTTGAGACTCGGACATGCTGCTGACTTCTTTTAATCGTCGATTGAGAAGAACACAGGTTGCATTATAGTCCGCCTCCACAATCTCCCACAGCTGTTTGTGAGAGTTCAGTTCATCTTCCTTTGCCTTTGTAAAAAGGGCCTCGTGGTTTAAAACGAAGCGCTTAAAATGATCGCCAACTGACTTCAGATCTTGCTCCAATTGTGTGGAATCGCATGGGTCTAGGTTAGAGCCACTAATACGATCATGAATTTTCCTAATAGCATTTTTAGCAGAAGATCTCAAATTCAATAGGGCCATCTTGATTAAGCTTGAGTTTGTTTTTAATTCCTTGAATCCGATTTTGTCGCAAGAATATCTTGAGCCAAGCGCTGCTAGAAGATTCCTTTTAATCTCTTTTCAGGAAATTCCAAATGTCTGTCCTGATTCCTCACAGGAGGCACCAAAAAATGTATAGGATGGTTCTCGAATGAAATAAAATTCCAAATTAAAAGAAACTTAATTTATTTAAAATATTTAAAAGAGAACTCAACCGATTTGTTCGGCAGACAAATAGAATATAATATAATCAAATACAAAAAATACAATTGAAAATTAATTTTAAAGAAAGATGAATCGATACAATTTAAACAAGTAAAAAAAAAGCTAAGTGAATCTTAAACAGATCCTATTTATTTAACAAATCACCGTTTTTATTTCCAAAAAATCAAAGAAAATAAAGAAAATTGTGCGTGGTTTGTATAAAAAAAAACTGGAATGTCAAACGAAAACGTGTAATGTTCAGTGTGAATGGTTTTCGAGTTTTTGAAATTTTTTCGCCGAAAACCGGTTTTGGGGTTTGGTGTGAAAAGCCTATAAGACTAATAAAATTTAAGTTGCCACGGAAAACTTTTTAGAGCTCGTTTTTCAATATGGTGGCCAAATGGTGGGGCTTTCAACACCTAAAATCGAGTTTTATACTTGCAATGAACCCCCTTACACATCAAAAGAGCAAATCTTTGTCCAACCTAAATTTGGAGGTTATTGTAACATTTTGATAGACATTTTGCGAAAACGTTAAAAGCTGCTTTATTAGATGATTGACAAATTTTCTTGGTTATTTTGTTAATACACAAGCATGTGTTATACCATTTTGGAAAGTGCATTAAATAGACAACTTTTTTAAGCAATTGGCCATTCATGTTCTGATACAATTTTAATTAATTAGAGGTGGTCAAACTTTTTTGAAATAAAATTTTTGTACTGAAAAAAATATTTTAAAAAATTACAATAAAAAAAATGCAATAACTACTATTTAATTTTACCAACCATCTATTACAACAGAATATTACAAAAATAAAAAAATAGTAAAAATTGTTCATCCATGGTCGTAGTGTTCACGTATTTGAGGAATTGTTAACAACTTTTGGAAAAAACATCATAACATAGTAACCACTGGGAAAATATTTTTTTTTATTTTTTTCTGAAAAGGACATAAGGCCTGCTACAGCCACTTGCAAGGTTATCCATTATTTACAGGACACCCTGTATAAGCTCCGCGGATCCCATATCACGGATCATTTGAGTATAAAGTTCACCCTGCCAGACTGTTAAAAAAAAAAACGTTTTTCACTTAGAATTTTAAATTTTAGTTGACATGAGTTCTGAAATTAAAAGCTGACTTATTGATATTTGTAGAAGATTCAAAATCGGGATAATCAAATCATTTTTCTGTCCCCACCCAGCTTTTAAAATTATCATTTCTCGTTGAACTTTTTGCTCACTTAAACATCTTGATACAACTCCAAGGGAGACAAGAAAACATTTTGACTGCAAAACACAAAATCAGAGAACTCCTCGCAAAACTTCGTTTCCAAAAAAATGTATGATTTTTTTCCCAGGGTTCAAAAAATTCTCGACGAAATTTCATCAGATGAATTAATGGCATGACATTAAGCGCTCACAGTTCTCTCATGAGAGTTTGCATAATTAGGAGAAAAAACTATTAAGTGACTTTCCAGAACTCTTTTCTGAAGGTGGAAATGGACAGAGATAGATAGGTACTCAATCCTTTTTTGAACATATCATTCCATCTGGCCGGTTTTCAATCGGTAAAGAAGATAGAAAATCTTATTTATTTAGCTGCAGATGGTATGCTCTGAATTCAATGTAGAAACCATTGATAATTTCTGGATAAAGAGAAGAGAAGAGGAAAATATCAAGAGCTGGCAAAAGAGGCTTTAACATTGCTAGTGCCATTCACCACTTCATACCTATATATGTGAACTCATGTTATCGTCCTTCAATAGGAAAATGCTTTAATTGTTAACACCTTAAAGATACAACCATGTTTTGAACATTTAATAAAAGAAAATCTTTATCTTTTTTAGTACCTTGTACCTAGTGGCTTCCGACCGTGACCCCCTTAATTATTCTTGGCGACCCCCTAGGGGTTTGAAAAACACTGATGTAGAGGACAGTCCTAGCTTTCATTTGATACCCCACTTATATAAGTTGCTTATATTATAGGTACATTTAGCGGAAAATGCAACCTGAAAAGTGCATTTTCTAACCATTGCGACCAGATAAAGCTTGTCCGACCAGCAGTTTTGTAAATATTTGGACTAAAGCTATCAGTTGCCATTCAATTTTTGCGTAGCCGCGATCATATAGGTAATCTTACGGTCGGCTCCCGGACTATATGGATATAAATGTATGAATTTTTATTTTGTTAAAAGAGAAATGAGTATTTATTTTATTATTTTAAATCATTTATGTTTATTTATGTTATTTCTTATATATATTTCGAAAATATGAAAATCTACTGCGAAAAAGTTGAGTCTATTGCGTTTTATTCCAAATCGACTTCGAACATTTTTTCAAAAAGTCCCATCCCTTTTCCCTTAACTAATGATATGAAATGAAATGGTTATACCCTTGACACCAAAATTGGGAACAAACTGAATAGGTCCATTAACCAACACTGGCTAAGAAATAAAGCTGCCAAATGTTTGTATTCGACATCACAACGCTAGACCTACATTTGTACATTTATAATTATACTCGTATAAACATTCGGACTTATACTTTGATTACAGTTCCATTCCCAAAATTTGCAGTCGGATCTTTGTCAATCAGTCATGATTAATATGTTTGATTTTATTTTTAACTCTTTGTGTCATATAAAGCATTAGTGTTCCTCATATAAGTAGGTATTAGGTATGTTGGTGTGATTGAAAAAAAGTAATAATTTCTTAGATTAATGAATTTCGATTTTCGGATAAATAAATTGCTTTTCAAAGACCAATTAAATTAATACAGTTAGATAAGATAAAAAGATTTTTCCACACTAGAGTGCCTTTAATAAAGGATTATAGATAAGATCGAAGGTTGGTCTGAGTTACTTCCCAAAATATACACGGATTATATTTGATTATTTATTCACTTAATTAGATCTTTTAGTCTCTGTAGAGTATTAAACCTTTATTGAGAGCTAATAGAATGTACACTTCACCCATTATATAATAAATAATAATCAATCAGTTACCATTTCATACTATGTATATAATTTTTCGTTATCGAAACAAATCACACTCCTTAAGTTTACCCAAAAATGTATGTACTATATATGTACAGTGAGCATGAAGCCCTCTCCTTTCTATGACCCAAAGTCCCAAAGTAATGTTTGACTAGCCTAGAAATTACCCCATATAATTTTCTTCCCAAAGTATAATAGTTTATATGAATCTTATGAATCTTAGTGGTGGTTTGAGGCAGTGCAGTGCAAGCTAAACATTTTGTTTTAATGTAGATACTACTGAATGAATATTAATTAAATTAAATTTTTAATTTTAAACTTGATACCATTTTTTGAAAATGTTTGATGTTAAAAGCTTAGGATGTTAAAGTTTGTCATCTTTTTGTTTGTAATTATTATTTTCCACACAACATAAGACAGCAAAAGAAAAGCAAAAAAATTACTTTCAACTCACTGTAAGGCCAATTTAACGAAGGGGTTTAACCCTAGAAATGAGGTGGGATGAATATCAATTTAGAAAGGTTTTTTTCTTTTAATAATCTCTCCCTTCAACGACACTCATTTCATTCATAGAAAAAAGATAGAAATTTTCATATCATTTAAAAGGCAGGATGTAGATATTATAGGCTTCCAGGATCATCTACATCTTATTTGGCGATTAATGTACATATTTACGAGTACTTCTTTTCATTTTAATTATTTTATTTTACTCCTACTCTTCGTTTTGTGAAATATTCATATTTGCTTCATGTCATTTTAAATACTGTGTCAAGAAAGTACCTGAAGTTATTAAATAAACACAAAGCGAATAATTTGCATTAGTTTGTCAATATTTGATGCAACACCATAAAGGCAGCTTTTACTTATTCCAATTTTCTTAAAACTTTTTAAAGGCGATTGCTGATATTGTTTCCAACGCCCTCCACGATTTTTTTGTTTTGGCTCCTTAGCCCAGGAAAATTAGACTTTCACTTCGAAAAAATTGCGACAAAGCTGATTTTTGGTGGAGTGGCTTATTATGACGCCTTTAGCATTTCCTGAAAAGTACCCTAAATTTGGCCCGGGGCTAAATTTTTTAGGGGGGGTGAAAGGGGTTGAAGTTCAGTTTTTTGGAAATTGCTCCTAAACTATCGGTTTTATAAAAAAAATGTGAAGGTAAAAATTAAAGCTGATATTATTCTGCACAAAAAATATTAACATACTTTTTTTCGTAGAACCAATCATTTCAGAGAAAAACGTTCAAGAACTTCATGGTGCTGTGAGTTTAGTCCAAAAAATTTATAAAATGTTTGCTTATCGCTGGGCAAATTTTGTTTTGTGATTTATGTTTAAGTATACAACTCCTTATTGTAAAATCAAGTTTTTGGGGTAGTAGCAGAAAGGGAATGGCCGCCATCTTGAAAACAAGGTTGATTTTGTTTTTGTTTAATAATTCGTTGAAATTGCGTTTTTCAAAAAAATGACCAAAAAACAGATTTTAGACGATTAAATTATCTAAAAAATGAGCCATTAAACAGCTCTGTGTGTTTATTAATCTCAAAGTTACAGCGGATCAAAGGTCACCTATGCCTCATATATGGTGGGGATGAAATGACGTTTTTTAAGGTTTTTCGCTTATTTGTGAATTTTGTTGACGATGTCTAGAATATATTTTGCACTGCTCTTGATTGTCTATAAAATGAGTCTTCTATTCTGACCAAAAAAATTCACAAATAAGCGAAAAACCTTAAAAAACGTCACTTCATCCCCACCATATATGAGGCATAGGTGACCTTTGATCCGCTGTAACTTTGAGATTAATAAACATACAGAGCTGTTTAATGGCTCATTTTTTAGATAATTTAACCGTCTAAAATCTGTTTTTTGGTCATGTTTTTGAAAAACGCAATTTCAATGAGTTATTAAACAAAAACAAAATGAACCTTGTTTTCAAGATGGCGGCCATTCCCTTTCATCTACCACCCCAAAAACTTGATTTTACAATAAGGAGTTGTACTTAAACATAAATCACAAAACAAAATTTGCCCAGCGATAAGCAAAAATTTTATAAATTTTTTGGACTAAACTCACAGCACCATGAAGTTCTTGGACGTTTTTCTCTGAAATGATTGGTTCTACGAAAAAAAGTATGTTAATATTCTTTGTGTAGAATAACATCAGCTTTAATTTTTACCTTCACATTTTTTCTATAAAACCGATAGTTTAAAAAACTGAACCTCAACCCCTTTCACCCCCCCTAAAAAATTTAGCCCCGGGCAAAATTTAGGGTACTTTTCAGGAAATGCTTAAGACGTCATAATAAGCCACTCCACCAAAAATCAGCTTTGTCGCATTTTTTTCGAAGTTTGGCCATTTTTTTGTCTAATTTTCCTGGGCAACCTCTTTTTTCCGTCTTTTAAATGACTTTTGTCTTTTTAATATGACAAACCAGAATTGCGAATAGTTATAATTAGGGCTAAGACTTTCATGCAAATGCATGATTTTTCTCACAACATTTAGAAGCCTAAGACCTAATTATCTTTGCGAATCATAAAATTTTTTGCATATTTTATGAAAAATGCATATTTTCATAATAAATACATATTTTCATAATAAGTGCATATTTTCATATTTTTCATACATAAAGGTATACTGTGGAGTAGAAATTTGTGCCGATAAACCGGGTTCGAGCAGTTGGTTTAATAAATAATGTGCTTGTGCAGTGCACCGATTCTCTACTAACTCAACTCTATTGGTGCAATTATTAAGAAAAACGAAGGCTATTCTACACTAAAAAGCGTAAATCAGAGCTGTAAAGTAATTAAGTATATTGGTACTTAAGTACAACTCAAGAACAAATACCTTGTACTTGAAATTTTAAGTACCAGTAAAATTACTTGGTACCTGTACACAAAAATTTCAAGTACCAGTACCGGTACTTGTAGGTACTGGTACTTTAATTCCACAGAAGTACTTGAAATTTTTGTATTGATTACATTTGTGCTTTTGAGTTGTACTTAAATACTTTTCAATTCCTTTTTAATTCCAAAAGTACTTATAATTCCTTTTTATTCCTTTTCGAAAAAAATACTAGAACTAATATAATGTCTTAAACCAAAACCACGATTGGACTTTTGAACCATGTTTAAAAGTCTAAATGCAAGCAGGAACAATTTGCCAACAATTTTTATGTAGGTCAAAACTGGTCGTCCCCCTTTGTTTTTCTTTTTCTTTTTCGTTGCGTAACCGTACGACCACAGTGGTCGGATTCGCCAATCTAGCGGGACAAAATACAAAAATTAAAGTCAAGCGACCCGTTTCAAAATGATGTGGCTTACTTTTCAATACAATAGGTAACTGTAATTCATTTTTTTGTTTTTTGATCTCTTTCACTGATAAGAAAATATTAAGCTTTGAAGCCAGTAGTTGATGAAAGCCACTTAGCGACAGCAGATAAAAGGTTTTTTTTGTGCGATTTCATTTAGCTATAAAAAGTGTAACGGTGCGTTTTTTGGAATATTTTTTTGTTTCTTGAATAGAATTATTTGTGGGCAATAAAATATCGATTTCAGAAATTAATTAGTTAATTAAATAATTTTTTTTGTAGTTTCTTGAGTTCAAAAATTGGACTTGATATTTTTGTATTGAATTTTCAACTGGAATAAAACTAGATAGTTCCGTCGAGTTCCAACTCAAAAATTTTTAAAAGCAATTCTGTGGAGTGTTGGCTTTGAGGCAAAATAAACACTTTTTGCGCGTTTTTGCGACACCCATACAATTATTTTCAATTTTCAGAATGGCCTCCTTAATATCGCAGAAGCAAATTTTTGAAATTTTTCAGCAAACTGATAAAACAAGAAGGGTTGATGTGGTTTGAACAATTATTATGAATAAGTTTGAGATTTCTGAGCTGTATGAAGATTCTAGAAAAAAAATTAATACTTCTATTCAAAATTTACTGTCCAAAATTGGTGAAAAGTGGGTGAAGAGCAGCAGGCTGTTATTGGTTTTTTAGCTGCAAACTCAGCCTGGTTAGGGGAAAATTATACGTTGCCCGGCATATTGGACAGAGAAATTTCAAGAAAAAAGGTTGGAAGAACAAGAAAGTCTTTTGGGGAATGTTGTGAGAAATCAAAAAAAACGCTAAGTTGAAAATTTAATAAAATCAACTAGCCCTTGGGAAATTATTAAAGCTAGTGAAGCAAAATGGGTAAACGGGACTCAGCAAATATTATTATGGATCTTTCGGAAACTTCATCCACTAAAGGTACTGAGGTAAAAACAATGCTTAAATATCGCAGCACTGATCATGGGTCTCATTTACCACTGTCTCCTGATGAAGCATTGGCTTTAATGATTGACATCAATCTTTCCAAACATCACTATCAAGTCATTCGCCAAAAAATCAACTCTAAGTGCAAAGATATTTTTCCATCTTATGAAAAAGTGCTAAACGCCAACAAGAAATGTTATCCCACAGAAATTGAGGTCACTGAAGCATATGCGAAGAGTAAACTTCAATCTTTGGTTGATCATACTACAAAGTAGTATACCTTTCCGGCGGACACCCTGTTTGTATTTAAAAAAAACTTTCTTATAGAAACTCCTATGTTTTAACAATACGAATAGAAAAATTTTATGTTTTTTTATTTGTTTGCTGTACGTATTTTATTTAATTTAGGTATTCTTTTTTTTAAATCGCACGAAAATGACACGTTTTTTTCGGAAAAATTTGTGTTGGGGGCAATGCTTTTCCTATCTGCCCTGTACCAGTACAGTACAAGTATTGACAGTTTTTGTTGGATAGAGGATAGCTTTAGCTTATTTCGGAGTATTAATTTCTTCTAAGAAACCATTCCTTACACCATTTTGACGTTTTGTTCCTATCTTCCAGACACTCTCTAATAACTCTAATAGAGCAATAGCAAGCCCAGAATGTTTGCTTTTCCTGTTCATGATGGCACACCAGACACCACTTCACATTTGAGTTTTGAACAGGATGTGCATTTTTCGGCGCACACCGTGTCGTCCAAGATAAAAACCGTGTTGCTGCTTATGTAGTTAGACGAGTGCTTTGGCGTTTTAGAATACTTCTTAGTTTTAAATTACCAAAGAGTTCACTCTCGCTTTAAATTTGTTTTTTATATACACAATCGAATGAGTGTTTAAATGCATTGTTGCATCAAATTTTGTCTTGATAAAGAATAGAAATCCTTCTATTTTTCAATGTGGAGCTCACTGCAGTTTATAAAAACAGATTAGAAAAACTAAAAGGATGTGAAGCAATTAATCATGTATGTACGTACATGTATGTACAATGTACACCATCCACCATCATCCACTGATTCGATTATGAATCCTTTAAGAATAAAATACTTTGCTGTTTGTTGACTGCAATAACCTCACCGTCATCCCCTACTTTTTTTATAACGAAGGCTAAAGTGTGATAAAAAATAAAAATTATGATTAAATCCTAACTCAACTGCTCCCTTGAGCAATTTACAAAGAGAAGAAACAAATTAAAACTGCAATTCATATAATTGAACTGGATAGATGGTTGGTCAGACAAGTCTTCCTAGTTGAGTTTATTTATATTTATGTTTATGTTATGTTTTATCGATGTAGGTATTTAAAGATCTATGAACTGAAACTGATGCATTTATCTATTTATATAAAAACGAAAGTGTATATTTATTTATTTGCACTCAACTCAAACAACTCTACCGGTTGTGTTGATATGGGTTTCTTCGAAAAGAAGGCAATGCCTTAATAACTTTATGCGAAAATTGTACAAACTTACAAACTGCATAATCGAGTTGAAAGTTATTGTTCATTTTTAAAAATTTAACTATCCAATGTGTGGGATCCTCCAGCCAAACTGGTGAACCGATTGCTTTGCTTTAGTAGTTACATAGTTTATGTTTTGTAGGTAAGTTCGGAAAGTTTATAAAGTTTAGATAACTGCCAAAAGACCATTATGTTGGTCTAGCCAGAAAATTTTCAACGGATTATCTTGAATGAATGAAATATTGTGGTTGTTGCATTGCGACCTTTAGATCTATTGTGCCGCCACGCCCCACCTAAAAACTGGATAAGATTGCAAATCTTACACTATTTGGAGGACTTTTAGAGAGGAATGGTCGCTCTCTTCCACCTTATAGTGCCCCAGTTTTTTTTTTCTTTGATGCATGATTGCATTACATTTTCCCAATATATGGTCTAGTGTTTCCTCCGGATTATCTTACCCTGAGGCCAGTGGCGTAGCATCTATTTCTGCCACTGAGGCTGAGGAGTACCCGTAAAAATAAATTTAAAAAAAGATGCAGAAATTTGAAGAGCCTTTGAATTTTTAAGCTTCATTGTTAAGTGGAACTTTTCAGACTCGTTGCTGAGTCTGTCATTAGCATTAAATAAATAAGCAATTTGCATCTCAGTGGCATCCGTTCCGTTAAAAATTGCGACTTATCTTAGATCAAAAATGAGCCAAAATAAGTTCACTAATCTGGCAATACTTTCTCTGAAAAATATAGATTTTAGTTATTTAATCGAAACATTAGTGCAATAAAAGCTCGAAATCACCTTTAAATAAAATCTTTGTTCGTGTTTTTTTCATAATTTTTTAAGGTATTCAAGCTTGCCTTACCTATTACTGCCAAATACTCCATCTTGGAGATTTCTTCTTCAATGATTCAATAAAAATAGACGTAGGTAGTTTGTTACGCTCCATATGAAGCTCCAAATGGTTCATCGAGTAGGGAAAAGGGTTTCCCATACAAATTCATGTGGTATCACAATGGACCAACTAAATGTGTCAGTTTTCATGACTGATAGCCACTTCAACCTCACCAAACCTAATGCCACCCTGACAAATTCAAAATTTGCCACCCATCATAAAGTTCCACAGTGCGGAAAAAAATCAATAAAAACTGAACCACTCCATCGATTTGGATGAAATTTTCAGGGATGACAGCTTAACTCATAACAAGTTATTATAAATCATTTCAACCCACTGACACTCCCCCTCCCCCTAGAAGCAAAAAAATGAATAATTAAAAAATCAGCTTCTTTGATTTTTTTTTTTGAAAGAACTCTTATTGTGATTATATTGAGGCCATCCTTCCTATATAATGACATTTAAAAAATTAAAAAATAATTACTTATTATATCTTTATCAGGTACACGGCTAATTAAAATGAAAAACCCGAAATTATAGTGGAAAAATATTCAAAAACCACTTCTATTGCATTTTATTCAATTTAAAAAATAGCTTTACAATTGTTTCAAATGTTCATTCTTTCAAGAGAGCCATCACTTCTTCACTTAAATGACTCTGTTTCTTCTAAGTGAAGGAAGGAGTATGATATGAAATCAAGGGATCAGATGTCAACATCATTCGGTTCATCACGTCTTTATTTGTTGCGATTCGGTTTATTTTCCGAGAGTGTCTTAATCTATATTTTTTGTAGTCTTTATTTCGATACTCTTGAGCCTCTTCCGACAATATTCCAATTGGAAAAATACACTTCTCCATTATGTCTTTGCCGTGTATTAGAATTTTGTGGAGGGTAGATGGCATGTTGTACCACTTATACAAAGTTACAAACTTTTTTGCTGTCTCCATGCAATAATCCCCAAATTTGCTTGGATCCACTGGCTCGCGAATTGTAATTGCCTCTAGAATAACAGCAAATCTTTTAATTAGGTCTTCGTCCAAGCCTGTGATTTCAGACACTAAAGCTGGATTGGCAAAGAATCGTCTTGAGGTGTTCCCTGTATTAGTTGTTCCTGATCCTTGCTTGACAGTATCAACCTGTATTAGAAATTTCATACCAGAACCAGGATAAATATGTAATAGAAATAATAGGTACATATATTTAAGGAAACTCGTTCTATCAATTTCAAAAAATACATAAAAACCTAAATATTACTTAAAAAATATCGATTTATCGGAGAAAAAATATTGATTTATCGATATTTTTGGAAATCTCTTACCTGTATTCCAATTTTATCTTTGAGCTCCCGCGTTATGATCCTTTTCCTTGCTTCTTTTAATGGACGCGTATTTGCGTCGACTCGTCCTTGTTGGAATTCGATGTTGTAGGCAACATGCAACAGACACTCCATTAGCTTTATGCGAGCATGAAGAGGTGACAAGCCGAACTTGAGTGCTTCTTCGTTAAGTGGTCTGGCTTTTACTTCCTCAATTTGATTCATTTTTGAGGTTGTTGCCCCACAAATGAAGCAAGAAGAAGCGGCTGGTGGTTCGGTTTTTCCATCGATCATGGTGTAGTAAAGTTTGTGGTTTATTTTGAGTTCTCTATTGTTTAAACAGACGTTGGTTTCTTTGAGCCTCGATATTTCATCGTCAACTCTTTTTTTTCCGTTCTTATGACTTCAGCAGTCTCTTTAATAAAAGAGAAGTTTAATGTCCTACAATATTGAGTTGAGGATGACTTTTCATTGCTCCACATTGACTCATTTACGTTTTCTCTCAACGATAATTTAAGAGGAACCACCGATGTCATATAGAGATGTGAATCAGACACATCATTATTGGAGGAAAACTTTTGTTGGTACTCACTCTGCCTTGAAGCACCATCACATCCCCATTTTGAGTACAATGTGAGATTTGCTCCATTAATTTCATTAAGCTCCTCTGCCGACTTAGTCTCTAGTATTCTTCTGGCAGTATGATCTAATAAATTTTGCAAGGGAACACTTGCTGAACTTTCGGTAATGGTAATACCTTCTGGATAGGTCTTACCTTTCTCATCCGCGAGTACTTTGTATGGAACAAGAATGTCATACTTTTCATTTTGTAGCCAGTGCATAAGGTATTCATATTTTTCTTTGGTAAGTTCTAACTTTGTGAACATACCAAGTGTCCTTGTTTTACAAATTTTTTCATCTGACTTTAATTCAATGGAAGAAGCGAAGTTGATAACCTCTTGGGGAAACAAAGCACGCACTTCTTCCCTTTTATATCGCTTAGCGCGGTCAGAACACTCGCTAAATGATTTTCGCGGTCGACCGTCGACCAGATTTATGGCTAGTTGAAGGTGTCACGTCATTCTCGTCCTCATCACAATCAAAACCAATGTTAAATGTTCTCTCGAGCCAAATTGAGTTCTTATCTTCAAATCGCGATTTTGTTCGTTTGGATTCCAACCACCTTTTTTATTAACAAAAATAAGGAAATAAAATATTTTAATTTTTGTTAAAACAAATTAAATTTTAGTTGTACTTCTTTAATTAGTTAAAAAACCACAGCCCGAGGATAAAATAGTTTTCAAATCATCACTATTAAAAAATTTAAGAATCTAATAAATGTTATAATTCAAAAAAGTACAATAAAGGAGAATGGGCATTTTCGGGCGTTAGCGGCCATTAATGAAATTAGTGTCAAATGAAAGGTATGCTACTCAGGAACAACTTTCACTATGGGCGTTACATTGCATTTCATTTAGAAAAGAAGATATTTCAGTGTTTATATAATGCAATTGCATTGAGCAATATTGCATAGTGATTATATTTTTAGTTGGTGTAATGCTTTATTCTAACTTCATAATGTCTACTGAGACTGTATTAGTGTGTTTACCGGGGCTTCAGAATATCCCAAGGACGCATTACGGGTTTAAACAGACCCAGTACCTACGTATTTCAACAACTTTGTAATTTTTCTAAACACATTATTTTACTCAGGATTTTTTTTATTTTGTGAGGATTGTAGTATTATAGTTTTATGGTAAATGTTCTTATTAATGATGTTATATGGCCATTTTTATATACAAAATATTCTTGAGAATGTCTAGATTTCTTGTTCCACTTTCTTTTTCTAGTTTTTAATTGGTCAGAAGCCAGAAACTTAGTAAAACTTTATTAAAGTCATAGAACAAAAATGCATTTTTTTCGGTTTTGAAGTACACCACAATGAAAAAATTTCTGCACGGTGATTGTAGGACTAAAACACATCCTAAAAAAACAAAATCATTCTTGGCCGCTCACGCCCATATTTCATAAAAATTTGCCCATTCTCCTTTAATTTAGTTCAAACAAAATTGAATATTTTTTCAAATAATTAAATATCACAACACAACACAACACAATATAACACTAGGTTTATAATCATTATTCATTAATATAACCTTTTTTTAAATTGAGAATAGAAGCGTTTGTACACTTCACTCACAATTAAATCAATATTTAGTTCACTTGTTAACGTATTTGTATTTTCCAAAAGTAATTTCAATTTTAATCTATCTTTGTTGCATTCCATAAGCTTTCTGCTTAGATCTATGTATGAAATGCTAAAAACTCCCATTATAATTAATAATTTTTATTTATTAAGAAGACGAAATATCCGTTTTCACACGTTTTTAATTTGAGCGGGTGACGAAAACGTTTACGCAAAAAAAAAATAACGGCTAATTCATTTTTTCTGAGCCAAGGTTAGAATATCAAGAGAAAATTTTTTGTAGTAGATTTTTTAAAAAAAGTGTTGCAATTTGTAGACTTCTTTTTTTCATTTTTTTACTACAGTTGTATTGTATTGTAGTCTGACAACGATAACTAGTACAATTTTCTCAGTGCTAAGAAAAAAAGTATTGACGAATATATGATGCACATTAAATCAGCTATAGCTCCTAAACTATAGATTTTAGAAAAAAAAGTTGTTTTTTATATATTTTGTAGCAAATACAATTTTCTACGACTTTGTTAAAGATTGTTTGTCTCTATCATAAAAATTGAACAAGCTACAAGCGAAAATCCTTAAAAAACTTAAAAACAAAATGGCGGACAAGTGCGTAGGATTTCAAGTGTGTCTGTTTGGAGTTTTTGGTTTTCATTAATGTTATTTAAATATTTTGAGTCTAAATTATGGCTCAATTTTTTTTTTAATCTAATTTATAGCGTTTTATTTTTTAATAATAAGAATTTAAAATTATTTTTGCTATAAATTACAGTTTTCAAGCGTCGATTAAATTCGCAGTGGCACCTGGTGGCACCTAAATTTGGTATATATCGAAAGATAATTTCATAAGGAAAAGGATGGTAATAGTCTCTAACTGTAGGCAGATGTAGCTAAAATTATATATACAAAAATATGAAAAAAATGGCGCTGCACAGTGGGGAAAACGTGGAAAAAATTCAATTTTCAAAAGTTTCAATTTTTATGTTTCATTATTCGTTTCTTATATAAATAGTTGTTAAATCAAGAAATGATAACCGTTTGCTGATAAAATATATCTGTGGTGTTTGGGAGAAACATGATAACTCCATTTTTAAATTTGCCTCTTTACGCCGACTTTATATCGAGCTAGAACCCAAATGGGTGAACCGATTTTCTTCAAATTTGGAACACAATATTTTGAGGACCACTTCCATAAATGTTCCAAATTTGAAGAGAATCGTTAAACGCGTTTAGGTTCTGCCTGGATGTAAAGTGGACGTAAAGAGTCAAATTTTGAAATGGAGTTATCATGTTTCTCCCAAACATCACAGATATATAAGCCCGGAGTTTATCATCCAAAAAAGAAAATTAGGATAAATAGATAAAATCAGGGGTGGTTTTCGAACGATCCGTTTACACTAAATTCTGAAATTTTTGTATTGATTCTTCTATTTATGGGATTAAGATGTACCGATAAGTAATACCAATACATTTATTGAGCGGGAAAAATTATATAAGATATATTTGAAGAGAAAAACACTCAAAATTAGCGATTATTTTTAGTCTCATAAAGTTTTAAGTACTAGCGCCATTTGCCGCCAGTGTCCCGTTGTTTTTGGTGGATAGTGTAGAGTATTTTAAATTCGTATGATGACAACAGACTTCCAAAAATCTTAGCAAGGACTGTAATACAGAAAAAGATATACTGGTTTCAATGTTGGGAAAATATGCTCAGTAGTGTTGCATATGAAGATATAGAAGAACTGGCTTTGAACAGACACCTCTTTAAGACTGTTGTGGATGATGCAGCGGAAAAAATTATCGTGGACAAAAACAAGAGGCTCTACAAAGAGCACTCCGCACAAGATCACATGGCATTTAATTTACCATATGCTTAGCTATAATGTTGGGAGAAGCTATGTGGGGAACGAGTGGAAAACCTCAATGACACGTTGGATCTTCAAAGCAAGGGGAGGCCTGATAAAACTCAACGGTACTGCGAGGATAGCACATGAAAATATCAACTGCTCGCTCTGTAATTTGGCTGAAGCAGAGACATTCACGCATTTCTTTGGAAATTGTCCAATACTCAGAGGGATTCGAAGAAATTGTTTCGGGAACAGTACTTTGGATGAGAGCATGATGATCGGCTTACTAAAAGTACCTCTACACTATCCCACAAAGTATTAACACATGTCAGAATAAAGTGGGAAGAAATTTCATACGACTGCCAAATTTGTGTGATGTAACTGACTTTCATATTTTCCTTCCACACTTGCATCAAAAATCAGTTTCACCATAACCTCAAACCCCCAAGTGGGATAGAAAGTGTGATGGTTTTAGAACCGATCTTCATGTATTAACACATGTCAAATCGTGTCGGATGCGCTGTCAAGTTGTGTGTGATGAAATTTCATATTTTGTTTCCACACTATTATACATGATTTCTTCACACTTTTTTGACATGTGTAAATACTCAGTGGGATAGTGTGGAATGGCTATAAATGGCGAAAGGGCATGGGGTCTTCTTGTAACATACCTTCAAACAGCCCTAAAATATCGTCAGGAATTAATTGATGAATTCAACTTTTAGTTAAAAAAAAAAAGTTATTTGATGAATTTAAGTTTAGTTAAAAAAAAATATTAATTAAATTGTTATATACATATATTACATAGATTCATTGCTTTAAAATTAATCATGTTCAAGAATAAAACCTAGGGATTGTAAAGAAGAAGTATTTGATCGCGACAGACGACGAGAGTCATTGTTGTTTTTTGTATGTTTTAAATATTGTTCAATATTAGCTACATTTCAATTGCAATTTAATTAACTTGTAAATCTTATTATTTCATAGAAATGTATTAATTTATATGTTAACAAATGAATTGAGAATAACCATCATTACTACTATTACTACTACTACTACTACTACTACTACTACTACTACTACTACTACTACTACTACTACTACTACTACTACTACTACTACTACTACTACTACTACTACTACTACTACTACTACTACTACTACTACTACTACTACTACTACTACTACTACTACTACTACTACTACTACTACTACTACTACTACTACTACTACTACTACTAGATCCCTTCTCGATGCATAACCAGATATTTTGTTGCAGTTGTTACAAATTCAACCAGACATACCTCCATTACACAGAACAAACCAGGCATATTGTTCTCACTAGAAGAAACTTTGTTGTTGCATTTTCACATATAACTGTGAAAAATTGCTTACCTACACGTAACGAAGTGCTCCGCAATGAATTTTTCGCCTATTTGCACCTAGGTAGCTATAGCTACGCCACCGCACGCGCGACGCGCGCCGCCGCTGGTTGGGATGGTGGATTAAAATTAAGATATGTATAGAATTGTTGTATCAGCCTTTCAAACAACTTTATAAAAAACGCAGGAAAGATAAAATGGAATATATAGTTCACTTGGAGCTTCTTTTAAATACATTTCGAGCATATGTACATCCCTTATTCTAGAAACACACCTTAGTCAGCCAAAAATACGGAGCTTATTTTATCCTGCGCCTGACTGACCCAAGTGTGAATTTCAACAGGTCCGATACAGTAATTCACAATAAGCGGCTTAAGAAAATCATCATTGTTAACTTTGCGGCTGTAAATAATAACAATAACAACATGCAATATGCATTCAAGGTAACTCACGAAGATCCAAAAATAAATGCATTGGGCATAGTTAAAGATGCTATAGAGAGCAAACATTCTAGAAACTATAACCAAAGCACTATCAACAAAAAGATTGGTGCCTAAATCAACTAAAGCTGCTCTGAAAGTTCATGAAACATCGACAAAATTAAAAGGATATGCAGAAAGCAATCATCCGTAATATGGATATAATAAGTGAGCATCTTAATCTTCGATGAACTATAGTTTGCAAATGAACTGAATTGACTGTATGGTAGCATTACCACCATTTGAGCCTAGACTTGTGAAAGCAGGTAAATGAAATGCTTTGAGATATAGAGATAGTGCAATATATACCTGTGTATATACGTATGTACGTACATGCATGCTTAGCATTTTAATACGTATGAAGAATTTCATGATACAAATAAATTTGTCTCTTCTTACTTTCTTCAAATTGTACCACTTGAAACAGAAAACTTTTAATGTAAAAGAACACATAGCTAGCTGTGCAATTTTTAAGATTAAGTTATTTCAGTCAAATTGGTACATCACATAAATTGCGCTCTTATAATGAGTTAAATTTCAAAGAAAATATTTAAATTTATGTAAGTTTCCGGTTTCCAACCGAGTAAGTTGATGGGTAATGTACTATGTACATAATATTTTGTTTTTTCAAAGGGGTAAACTTTTGATGTTCTTCACATATTTGAATTAGGTATTTGCCATTGCCAGTATTGAAGTACTAAACGTTAATCTCTGTGTACCTACATATCTCCTTAGGTTATTTGTTTTTTAAGCGAAAATACCTTTAGAATCACTTTTTTGTAATTTATACATTCTCAATTCTCTTGTTTCCAGGATGATGCCAGTACATATGATGCGTTCCATTGGGGTTGGATTGATAGTCACTTTAATAGTGATGTCGAAAGCAGACGCTGCTCCATTGCCCAGGTAGTTGTATTTTAAATAGCTTATTTTTTATAAAAAAAGTAAAAATTAATGTTACATACGAGTATAATCACACCTGGAAAAACAATCAAGTTTGTTACGAGGTCTTAGAAAGTTTTATATTGATATTATCAAAGGTGCAGACAGGGGTAACTAGAACTACAGGAGCGCCCTTCCCAATGCTGTTAGCTTTTTGCTTGATAGAAAAATCTTCTCAGGGCCTAAACTTTAACATCAACAATCTTTGAAATCAAGTTGCAACAAAAATTGATATGTCCAGCCACGGATTTAGCTTATATTAAATATTTATTAATAAACATTTGTATAAAACTGTTTGCCACTCTCTGTAATAGTATTTTTGTATTTAACAATTTATTAGCTAAGAAGTTAAATATCAATAAGCTAAAGGTGAATGGGAAAAGTAGGCCAACCTCTCTTTATGCAACTCAGCATCTAAATATTGATTTCCTACTAAACATCACATCAATGTGTTGTGCACCGTTGAAAAGGTTATTTCATGTACTTTATTTTTTTATTTAGCCGTTAAGCTGTAGACCATGGGGCTCAAGAGACATTTTTGGCATGTTTCATACGTCATTGAATAGGTTATTTCACTATATGGCCGTTAAGCTCTATCCCATGGGGTTGGAGATGTTCGGCAATGTCCAAATGTGGAATTGAATTATTGGTCCATTCGCTGTTTTTGATGCCAAATATCTCTCGAACTCCATGGTCTACAGCTTAACGGCTACATAAAATAATGTAGCACATGTTAGAATTTAAAAATCAGTGAAATAAGACAGATAAAATTAAATGCACAAATGGGTCATACGAATATCATACATGTTTTTATAGAAAGTCATGTTTTTTTAAATTTAAAAACCTTACAAAATATGCAAGAAGTTATTGAAAAATGAAACAGCTTGAAACTCGTTCTTTCAATTGTATAAAGAGCAAAACAGCACATAAAATAGCACATAGGGCTCAACAACAAGATGAGTGTCAAGGTAGAAAGCAACTTTGGCGAATCGAAAAATTAATAGGTTTTTAATTTGCCATTAATTAGTTGTGACAAATTCGAATTTGTGGTTCAATGTTTTATATGAACGACACAGAACGAAAAATTCGAAATTGTCAAAATTTTTAGTGACTAACTAACCACCATGAATTATTAACCACGAACCAGTCGGTTAAAGTAATTTTTCCCCCTTTTTGAGTTGGTGCTACACTAGCTTGATGTTAGCAAATAACTAAAAAAAATGTAAAAAAAACATTGCACGACAAATTTGAAATTGTCACAACTAATTAAAGACTATTTAAACACAAATTATTAAACCTTAAGCGATTATGTTTAGGCAGTTTTTACCCCCTTTAGATGATGCTTTTCTAACTTGATATCAAGCTATAAAAGGACCAAACATAGAAAACACTCAATTTTTATAATTAGATAATAATTTTACATAATTTAGTGTTTTTCGTCTGTTTATTTATTTAAATTCTGCATCTTAGAAGGGTACAACTTACAACATCATCTGATGAGCCCAATTTTTGTATCTTATCTGGGCGAAACGCATTTGGACTAAAGGTCACAAACACTTAAAATTTGAATTTCAAAAACAAGAAGATTACTTGAGGAAATATGGAAAGTTTATCTTTGTCTCAAAATGTTTATATGCAATATTATTAACATTTTAAAGTAGCTTTTTCATATACATTTTTAATTTCAGTTTTAGGTAAAAAAGTTTTACGAAAGTAGAACTTCTTATCAAAACCGTAAGAGTAGTTTTAGGGATAAATTGGCTTTTCTTCAACAGTTGCATGGCCAGTACCGTTATTTTTTTATTTTTGGAGCAAAGAAAAAAATTTCCCCTTTAAAAACAATTTTATACCTACATACACTGAACATCACTTCAATGAATTCGAGGTATTCTGCAGAATTGAATTAAGAAAAAATTAACGATATTAACTTTTGCAAATCTATATTTGCAATGGCCAAAATCAAGTGACGCAATCTTAATACCCATTTTTGTTAGTTCATTCATAAAACTTGTGAAATTCTTATTTTTCGAGAAAAAACGGTTGCGAAAATAGTGGCCTCAAACAAGTGACGCGCAGTGTATGAAGATATTCCAGGATATTCTAAATTTTCCTAACTTTTAATGGTAAAAAAATTTAAATTTTGGTGAAAATGTATTTTAATGACTATATAGGTATAACATTTGGTACAAAACTCATGAAAGTCTAAACCAAAAATTTCCTCAACTTAAGAACCATAGAGGAAAGTTGAAAAAAGTCAAGTTTTGTCTTGAGGCCTTTTTACAAGAATGTTTTTATTTATTTAGAAGAAATAATGGAGGCGACCAACTTGAATTAAACAATGACCTTTATAAAGACCACCCTAATGTGGGTGGCAATGGTGCAGTGGGTGTAGTGCTTGACTGCTAACTTAAAAGTGTGGGTTCGAGACCCATTCTGGGCAGCATTCTTTTCTATATTCTCTCAGCTTAACTGCATGCTTCCCATGAGATTTAATGAGATAATAAACACCTTGATGAGATCCACTGTGCCAAATCTTTCCTATCCTCCTACTCTTTCTTACTAGTGCCGTGCAATTCAGGTTGCATTTAAAAGACCTTAAGTCTTACCGGCATATAGTTTAAATTATAATTTTTACTATCATATTATTATAATGTACAAACATTTTTTCTTTTCTTTACGCACAAATTCCCCAATTCGATTCCATATCAATTTCCCATACAACTCGTAACGTGAAACAATGCGGCTACCAAACGTTTCCTTCAATAAATCAATTGTGGCTCGAGCTGTGTGACATGTTGCGCCCCGTCTTGTTGAAACCACAGCTCCTGTACATCATGGTTGTTCAATTGATGAACGAAAAAGACAGTAATCATGGCTCTATAGCGGTCATCATTGACTGTAACATTCTGGCCAGCATCGTGCGGACCAATTATTCCACCAACTTATAAAGCACACCAAACAGTCAGTTTTTGTGGATTTAACGGTGTCTCAACATACCAGTGGCGTAGCGTGAGTTTCTGCCGCCCGGGGCGGTGGAAAATTTTGCCGCCCCTTCCAAGTTTGTAAATATTCAAATTTAAAAAAAAATCTACTAATATAAACCAAACAAAATAAATAAAATTTTTCTCATCGTCGAACTCGAGATCTTAATTGATAGGGAAGACGAAAAAGTGGGTCTCACAATTCTGTCTGTCTGTTTGTCCCTTCCGCTACAACCTAAACGGCTGGAAGGATTTTCTTTAAACTTGGTATACATTAGTTTTTGGTCATTCCCCTCATATATTTTTACTTTTTTTTTAAACCAAAAGTAACGGTACCTGCCACTTGTCACACAATTTCCTTGAAAATAAGTCAAAATTTTGGTTTCAAAATTCTGCTTTTTAAAACTCTGTTGTCTAGAGAAAGAAACTGCTTTTCAAAAGTCAGCTTTTTTATCCTGCCTAACAAAATTTTAAGAAAAAGTAAATTCTGCTTTTTATTTTGGACACAAGAATTCATGAACAAAATTAACCTAGTCGTTTTTAAGCCAAATAAGTTTGTCTTATATAACAGTTACCGTTATTTTTGGAGCTAAAAACATTAATGTTCTTTCTAGTCAAACCTTAAAAAGGTGAATTCCAAGTTTGAAGAGAATCTTTTCAAGGGCTTAAGCTAGATCAAAATACAGAACAGTTTTGTGTTACTAAATTTGTATATATAATGTTCTATTTAGTAGTTCGGCCATGCAGTGTTGTTGATTGAGGGTTTTTCAATGATTAATGATGAGAAAAACTGGTAACTCCTTTTTTCATTAAAAAAAAATTTGAAATTTTAAAAACTGAATTATGAAAAATTAAATTTTGAAAACAGAATTTTTCCTCAGACAGAATTTTGACCCCAACCCAATTTTTTTTAGCAATTTTACCAAATCTTATTTTTCTGAAAAACAGCTCAACAACAATGATTTTTGGTTTTCTTAAAAGCTTTGTGACTAATTTTAATCAAAAATTCAAAAGAAAAAGTTCAAAAAGTAAATTTTCTTTGAAAACATTTTAATGTGAATAAGTGTTTTCTTTTTATTAAATGGTTGTTTTGTATACACCCGCCGTAATAGCTGCAAAGTTCTTAAGAACTCCATAATATTTTGAATATTCAATCATTATTTTCTAACTTTCTACCTTTGTACCTATCCATTGTTCAAAAGAATTTTGGTAATAATTTTCTGTTTATGACAAAACTTTTGGTTTCAGTACCGCCCCGGACAGAATTTTCTAGGGACGCTTAAATTTAATAACTATGCGAACAGCAGGGCACATTCGGTAATCAGCAATATAGTTTCGCGAATCGGTATTTCAATTTATGGAGTCGTGAATACGGTCCCTGAAATTCAAGGCGTGTAGCCTTTCTGATCGCGTAAGCTCCTGCCTGGATTGCAAATTCAGTAATTCACATGAATACATTTGCTAAGGGCGGCAAAACTTTACAGTCAATACCTATTAGTTATTTAATTTCTCCGCCCCATATATAGTGCCGCAAAATTTGCCGCCCCCCATAAAGTGCCGCCCGGGGCGGACCGCCCCCTCCGCCCCACCCACGCTACGCCACTGCAACATACACTTTAGAATTATCATCAATCCAAATACGGCAGTTTTCTTTACTGACGTATCCATTCAACCAAAAGTGAGCTTCATCACTAAACAAAATTCGCTTATGAAAATTGGGATCAACGGCAATCTTGTTTTGGGCCCATTTACCGAATCTACGCTACGTTTTTCAGGCGTCACAAACAGGGACCAAATGCATGAATTCTTGGCAGAAAGTGCAACAAAAGAAATTGCGGAGCACTGGAAAAAAACTGTTGGATTGTATATTTGGATACCCAAACTGTACAAAAACATGATAATTTTGATAATATTGAGTGTATAATGATGACGTTACCCTTTTGAACTTTAGTATCCTTCGTGATACTAAAATTGTTTCTTTCATTACAAAAAAAGTGAAAAAACCAGTGAGCGTAAATTGGAAATTTTTAAAAAGAGCTTTAAGTTATTTGTTTTCATTTAATATGGAGCTAACCCCTAGATGTTTGTTGATGATTTCTACTTTGAAATATGGTGAAATGTTTCAAAATAATTATTTTATAATTATTTGAAAAATTTGTGTTTTTCGAGACAAAAAAATCATTTATATTTTTTTTGTTTAGAATTCTAATTGTGAACATGTCATAACATGTCTGTGAATTTAGTCTCATTTTTAATTAAAATATGTCTTCTTTTAGGAACATTAATAAAAACTTGCACCTACTTGCGCTTTTTCAAAATTTTGCCATTTGAGTAGATTAGATTCAGAGGGATTCGTTTCACGTTAAAGCCAAAGCTTGAACCCTTTTTTGAATACTTTTTTCCAAAGAAGTACACATAATAGTAAGAAAACAGTTTTCTGTGTTACATAAACACATTTTACGTTTTCTACAAAACTATTTAGCCTAGCCCAGGAAAATATACAAAAGAAAGGCCAAATTGCGGAAAAAATCCAAGTGAAGGTTTTTAAATGCAATAAAATAAAGATATTTTGGTGTAAGGAATACTCACTCAAAAGTCCATTGACAATTCGTGTAAGTGTAAGAAGTTATTCAAGGTCAATGTTCAAAAAAATTGGTTTTTCGCTTATAACTTTTAAACGGTAAATGCTATCAAAAAGTACTTCATATAATTTTCCATAAGAAATGTTAACGTACTTTTTTTTTCTCCGACTGATCGTTTAGGAGATATCACCATTTAAAAAATACGTTATTTGACGAAAATGTCAGTGTCTAAAAACAACTTTATTCAAAATTTTTACACTATTGAATTCTCTAAAAGAAAATATAATTTTTTTTCTACGAGTGATAGTTCCAAAGATATCACTATATTAAAAACTTCGTCAAAAGTTAACAAATCTGGTTTTTTGCTTTTTACTCTCAGATGACGAAGTTGTCAAAGATACATTTATACCTGCTTTATGTGCTATTATATTGTCTACACAAAATACTGTTCAACTTTTTTCATAGGAGTGATCAGTTAGAAGATATTAGTAATTCAAAAAGGTGAAAAGTTCAAAATATGAGTTTTTCGCCTACATCTTTTAAACAACAAATTTTGTCAAAAAATTTTGTACACAATTTACAGATTATATGAATCTGTACTAGAAAACATTTTCATATTTGTTGTAAAATTGATCATTTAAATCATATTGCTATTTCTAAAATTTGTCAAAAGTCAAAAGTACCGGTTTTTACGTCTTTTCTCTTAAATGACAGAGTTGTCGAAAAATAATTTATGCTCATTGTTAAGATAGTCATATTTCCAACAAGAAGTATCATCATAACTTTTTTGATACGAGTGCTCAGTTACGAAAATGTTCGAATTTCGACAATACAAGTTTTTCATAGATACAAAAATCCAAAGGTTTGAAAAAAAGTTGTGTCTTGACTTTGGAATACTTCTATCCAACTTTACAAAAATTGGTATTCTAAGCACCTCTAGTCGAATGCTTACAAAAACCAAACGTGGTTGAGGACACTCTAAGGTCGCAGGTGTGATTATAACTTTAAAACAAAAGTTATATTTTGGGAGTTGTTTGATGTATTAATTTAATTCAAGAAAACCGTTTTTCCATTATAAGACAACAAATATTCAAAAAAGGTTTTAAACTTTGAGTTTAACGTGAAAAAAATCCCTATGAATCCAATCTACTCAAATAGCAAAATTTTGAAAAAGCGCAATTAGGCGCAAGTTTTTTTAATGTTCCTAAAAGAAGACATATTTTACTTAAAAATGAGACTAAATTCACACACATGTTATGACATGTTCACAATTAGAGTTCTATGAATCAAATGTATTAAATTTCATATGAATTAGGTTTCGTACAACCACTTGCGTGCCTTTTGGACAGTTAAAGTTCTGCCTTTAGAAAGAAAATACGACAACACCAGGCGATTGACGACCATTTGAAATTCCAAAATTAAATGAGCTGTCAAACAAAATTACCAAATTTCAGATGAAAACACTTTTTCTGTGAAAACATAGTAAGCAGAGCCGTACGCAGAGGGTGGTTTGGGGGTTCAAACCAAATAAAATCACGTTATTTTCTCCATACGTGTTTTTCCCAAAAATAAAGACTTTCTGGTCCTATTATTTGACACCCAGGACTTTAATTTGTTGTTAAAATTCTTCCAAACAACCAATTTCTACCCTAAAAGTAGTAAGGTTAGAGGCTTTTTTATTTTTGATTTTAAGTGTTTGAAAATAAATAAGAGTATTGTATAAAAAACTAAAATTGTAATCAATAATTTAAAATTTTGAAAAAAAATTTAACTTTAAAAAATTAGTTTTTCAAAAACTATTTACGATAAAAACTTATTTAAGCCCATTTGCTGATACGAAACTTAAATATTTAAGTAGAATATAAGTGCTTATGTGACAGTTTATGCAGAGGAAAAAGTAGAACATAAGCTTTTAAGTAGAACATAAGTACTTAAGTTTCGTATCCGCAAACGGGTCTTAATAAGCTTATTTTGAGAATAGAGTTGTTGTTGAATTGCTGTCCTTTTTATTTCTATATTATTTGTTTTGTTTATTTTAAGTCAGCTTTAAAGAAAATTGACCCAATCATCTGAACGGGGGAAGTACAATTTTTCTGGTATGGGCCCAACCTACACGTTCCACCTATTTGTCACACCTTTTGCGAAACTCCTTTTTACACACGGATATTGAAGAAAATACCTCTAACCTTGTACAATTATTTCATGTTACATACTATACCACTTAAGTTTCAACAATATTCATAATATGCAGTACTTAATATAATAAGATATTTATGAATTTTGTTATTTTTGAAAAATAACTGGATTTTTTTTCCGAGAATCAAACACTTGCACTATAAACAGGGCTGCTTTTTATAAAAAGCAATCTTTTATGACTTCGATTAAAAGATTGCATTCATTGACTTCACTCTGAGACTTCGACTTCAAATTTTGCAATCCCCATTCATTTGACATTGAAATTATTGCAATCATTCTTACCCCCATTCATTTTGTAGCAATTGTATGTACCTAAAACTTTCGGAAATGCATGCATTCTTTTTGTCTTCTTTGTATTCTGTTTGCACTTTTTTTTTACATTCGTTTGCATTTTTTGGAGTTCTTTTGCATTCTTTTGCATTTTTTGTTTTTATTTACATTCTTTGCATTCTTTTGAATATTTTTAAATTCTCTCTCTTAAATTTTAATATTATGCGGTTTCAAATTTACATTTAAAAGAATATTCATCTTGCAATTTTGAAGAAGGCATTTTTGTCATGGGTTCGTTTCTCTCTAGTTAGTGCCCAAAAGATAGAGAGCAGCAATGACAATAAAAAAATTTGAAAATAGAAGCCGAACATTGGAGGGGTATAGTTTCAAAACTCTTCTTTTAAACTTTTGAGAATTTTAAGCAAAACGGAAAAACTGTTAAAAGCTACAAAAATGATTAACGATTAGTTTAAGCTTGAATATAAGTTTAGGGTGACCTTTATCCATTTCGTATTGTTTTTAACCCATTAGGTGAACCGAAAAGTTATAAAAAAAAAAAAACAATTTAATTAGCAAAAGATGAGTTTTCTTTCACACGAAGAAACAAGTTGCTGGAGATTTTTTTGACGTTTTCTTTTAATATCCTTAAAAATCTCTTGTACCTTTCACACGAGAAAACAGAGGCATTCAATGAACCCACTGCCAATTTGACAAGTTCTTGCTCATTATCTGACAACTGGTTTTGTTCACGCTATGCAGAAACAAGGTATGCTCATTGTGTTTGGATAGCTATGGTGTGACGTAACTATCATCTAGTTTGGATATGAGATAGAAGAAAAGAATTACATTTCACTGGATTGTTTTTATTATTTTGCTATTTTTACAGTTGATATCACTTAAAAATAATAAATTTATTTAAATGCTTAGTTCTAAAATACAGTCTACACTTAAGAAATAGTAATACGTAGAGTCACAACTTTGGCTTTTTACTTGCGATTATAGGTACTATAAGGCAAGTTTTGGATTCGTGCAAAAAAAAAATTTTGGGATAACAATCAAACATGATATTACGATGATAAAGAACACCAAAAAAGTGGGTGGCAAAATTCTGTCTGTCTGTCTGTCTGTCTGTCTGTTCGTCTACAGCCTAAACGGCTCGATCGATTTTCTTCAAACTTGGTACTTAGTGGTTTTTGGTGATTCTGCCGAGATATTTTTTTTCATTTTTTTTTTAGAACCAAAAATAACGGTACCTGTCATACATTTTTTTTTGGCAAATTTACATAATCGTATTTTTCTCAAAAACGGCTAGACAACTTTTCTTAAAAAAAATTCAATAAATTTATTTTAGTAAAGGCTTTCTTTGGGTGGAAAACCATTTTTCAAACATGGTTATTAATGGTACCTTCCAAGGAACCATTTTTTTAATTTTTGATTTTCTTCAAAATGGTATGACCGATTTCAATTATTTTTTTTATACAGAAGCTTCCAAGAAATGTTAATAGTTTTGTGTACCAACATTTTTGAAAAATTATTTTTTGGATTTTTAAAAAATATTTCAAAATTATTTTTGGAAAATCAAATATTTCGAAAACGGCATCATAGATTTTTTTGAAACTCAATATTTAAGACTTTTTTAGTACCTACTCTCTAAAATATTTTTAGAAAAAATTTTACATTTATGAAAAAATAACGGTACCTTCCATACAAAAGTGAAAAAACCGCAAAGGCAAATATTTTTTTGCTTGAAAACGACTCCTACGATTTTGATTAAACTTTTTTCATATACTAAAATTAGTACGATCTACCATCAAAAATTATAAAATTTTACACATAGCAACTATTAGTAGTACCTGTCATAGAACGTACTTTTTTATTTTGAGTTTTCTCGTTATCCGCTTAACGGATTTAAATGAATTTTTTTATATACAAATTTCAGATAAGATTAAATAATATTGCATATCAAAATTTTCAAAAAAAAAGTTTTTGGATTTTTAAAAAAAGTTTCAAATTTTTTTTTTGAAAATTCGATATCTTGAAAACGGGTTTACAATTTTTTTTCAAATTTTGTTTTTATATACACATAAATATATAGTTTAAATCTGCATACCAAAATTTGTTCTTAAAAATCTTTTAAGAATTTTATATATAAAAAATTAATTAAAAAAAAAAACCGCTCCAACGATTTTAAATTTTTTTTTCCATACAATCATATTCCATCATGAATTAAGATGGCATACTTTTTTTTCACCTCAAACTGTCAAAAGAGTTGTTTTAGCTAATTTAAATGTCGTATTTCATGCTTCTCTACATTTTTCTCTCATAATTTCCATGTTTGTTTCGCAGTGTCTTGAACATAAGAGCAAGTACGTGCGACCCAGTCGTGCATTTTATTTATATGAGTTTCCATAAAATTCCCTTCCTGTATATAAAAATTCGTTATTGTTCTTAATACAAATATTTTCTAGAATTCTAACGTTTTCCAGGAGCGTTTTACTTGGTTTCTGAAGTCCACCTTCCGTCTTTTCATCCATCCACGTAAAACTACTAGAAGTATTTGGGTCATTTCGTTTGGCACTTTACAATTTTTAATAAGGAATCATCCTGCGAGGTATTCAATGGCATAAAGATTGCATCTTCTTTTAATGCGCCAAATTTAAGTGACGAGACGACATTTCTTCCTCTTCTTCTGTTGGTAATTCTATATCAAGGTCTTCAAGATCAACAGCTTCTGGATTAATGTTTGATGCGAATACTTAAGAAAGCATTTGTGCTACAAGTTGATTACCGATGTAGTGGTCCTCGCATCTTTTCTCAACGTTGCTGTAGTCATTCACCTGTTGTGTGGCATCCGATCTTATTGATATTTTAAAGTATATCGTGAAGTCTATAGTCACTCTCAACGAAATGTTCTGAGCAAATACGACAGTGTTTTAAGGAAAATTTGTTTCAATTTCCACAAGCACAAGACCGCAGTTTGAACACTTTTGCATTCTTCGGGAAATAGTGAAATTTTAATTTTATTCCATTTCCAACTATTTTTGAGTTTTTAAAAACAAATTATAAAAATCCAAGTGAAAACTTCCGATAAACAACCTCACTTTTCAAACTCGCAGATGACTGGGACGTCACGCCGAATCAAGATGGCGAATAGGGTTTTTCAATGAGCATACCTTGTTTCTTTATATCGTGGTTTTTGTTAATATCAAGCGTGTTCAGGAAAATGAGATTCCGGAGACATCAGAAAAGCGGATCCAACAATTTGACAGCAAAACTAAGAAATTTAGCTTACGAATCCTGTTCACGAGACTAAGATTGCTGAGGTCTCTGAACATTGAACTTGAACATGTCTAATATGTAACACATAGGTATAATACAAGTAAGCCAACTAAATTTCTTTATGTATTACACTCTTTTTCAGTCACACAAATGGCCTATACAATGATTTTAATGAAGTTCCCGATGACATTTTAGTGGATTTGATGGCTCGATTTGGGCAGACAATTTTAAGAGCACGAAGTGATCTAGAAAAGTAAGTAGTTTTGTTATTTTTTGTTGTCTATAACGCAAGCCGCAAGATATAGCCTTTTGTGGCCTATTCGATTGATGTCAGAATGCCAGTTCTCTTAAAATAAAAGAAAAGAAATCAAAACTCAAATACTTTTGGAATTGATTTAAGAAACGAAAGCAAAAGCCGTCACGACATGGTATTGAACTGATCTTCTGCACTGTCCATCGAAAAGGCCATTAGGCACAAATTTCATGTCCTTAATTCGTCAATACGAAAATTAGTAAGTTCTATGAGCTTGATGGGACTTCCAGTAAGGGCCAGTTTCATGAGTGTCAAGTTAGCAAAGCAACTTTGACGAATCGAAAAATGGGTAAGTGGATAATTTGCCGTTAATTAGTCATTAATTAATTGTGACAGTTTTGAATTTGACGTTCAATGTTTTTTATGTTTTTTTGGGTGCTTTGCTAACTTGACAATACTCGAAATGCGTGAAAAACTCCATAAACTTAATGTTTTATGGCTTAATAATTCGCCGTTAATTAGTCATTAATTAGTTGTGAAAAATTGAATTTAATCGTGCAATGTCTTCTATGTTCTTTTATTCTTCGTTAGCTTCATATCAAGTTAGCAAAGCACCACCTTGAAAAGGGATTAAAACTGCTAATACCGAACTGTATATCGCTTAATAGTTTGCCACTAACTAGTCTTTAATTAGTTGTGACAGTTTTGAATTTTTGGGTTCCTTGGTAGCTTGACATCAAGTTGGCAAAGTACTACCTGAAAATGGGGTAAAATGGCTTAATAATTAACCATTGACTAGCCGTTAATAAGTTGTGATAATTTTAAATTGTTCGTTCTATGTTTTCTATGTTTGTTTTGAAAAGTGGTAAAAACATCCAAAACTTACCTAATATGTTATTCCTTGATAATTTGCCATTAATTAGTTGTGAAAAAATTTCAATTATGGACCTAGACTTTATCTATAGGCTAGGAAGAAAAAATGAAGGAAAAGTTCGGCCCATAAAATTGGGATTCCTTGCATTTAGAATAAAAAGCCTTATAATGAGTAAATTAAGCTCACTTAAACATTATAATACCACAAATAAAACAAAATATTCTGTGTATGATGACCTACCGAAGGAGAATGTTGAAAAAAGAAAGCTTTTGAAACAAAAGGCAGATGCAATTTTAAATCGGGAAGGAAATACAAAGATACAAATTAAACATAACCACCTATGGGTCAACGGCAAACAACTTTCAGACCAGGAAATAGCTGATATACCTGTTCCTTCACAGTCAAGCGAAAAACAAAACAAACGAAAGATGTCTGATGAAGATACAGAACATGAAGAAACCGAAAAACCAATGCACTCTCGAACGGGAGCTACGAAAAAGAACAAGCCACTACCAAAAACCAAGATCCAAACATCATTTTCAACTTCTCCGCTAAGAAAATATGTTCTTAAAAAAACTGTATCTCAGGAGGATTTTAACCTTTGTAAGAACTCTGGTCAAGTTTTTTTAGCGGAAGGAGTAGACTTAACACCGAAGTAGCAAAACCGAAGGAAAAGATCAACAACATTTTAAGAAACCAACCTTTGCACGAAAATGAAACGAATATGAGCACAAACGAATTGAAACATTTATATAATACGCCTCCAACCCGGTTGGCCACCGTGGAGGCGCATGGCCAAAACCCCCCTTCTAATGAAAACGAACCAAAAATTCATGGTAGCAAAAATAGTATCAACAATAATTTAAACGTAAATCGAAACAAGCAGTTACATATCGCAACACTAAACACTAGAACTTTATTATCCGAAGAAAAATTCATAGAACTCGAAAATGCTCTCTCAAAGATTCACTGGGATGTTATAGGTCTGGCTGAAGTGAGAAGACATGGAGAAAACATTACAGAACTTAGCAATGGCAACATTTTTACATACTTCGGTACCAGAAAAGGATCCTTTGGCGTTGGTTTCCTGATAAACAAAAAACTAAAAAAAAACATCCTCGAAATAAAAGGATTTAGCGACAGAGTTATAGGTGTAAAATTTAAAATTGGAAAATGTAATATATCAATAATTCAAGTTTATGCACCTACTAAAAAGGCAACAGAAGATGAAATAGATACATTCTATGATACACTTGATAGAGCAACAAACCATTTCAAGGCTGAAATTCTTTTAACAATTGGCGACTTCAATGCAAAAATTGGATTTAGGGAGAGAGGAGAAGAAAAAATAATGGGCGAATTTGGATATGGAGAAAGAAACGCAAGAGGAAGCCGCCTCATCCAACATGCGTGGCAGCACAAGCTTATGGTTGGCAATTCGTTCTTTAAAAAGAAACCACAAAACCAGTGGACTTGGATATCGCCAGATGGGAACTATAAAAACCAATACGATTACATCCTTTCAAATAAACGATCTGTTCTAGAAGATGTCAGTGTTCTAAACAATTTCGAGTTCGATTCGGATCACCGACTAGTGCGAGCCAAGCTTACGATTAGTCACAAAAATAGACAACTCCACAAAGCAACAAAGAAGAACGTCTCAAAGATCCTCACCGATGAAGCCATCAGGAATTATAATGCAGATCTACAACAACGATACCAAATACTTGCATCTAGGAATGATCCAGTTCAAAATATGTATAACATCATGGATCAAACAATTAAGCAAGCTGCTGAAAGACACATTCTGGCAACATCAGCAAAGAAACCGCAAAAACTCTCTAATGAAACATTGCAACTTATTAAGGAACGTGAGCAGTTGCGCTTAAAAAAAAATCTCAATGTATCCGAAAAGCACAATCTTAGAACTCTCAGGAAAAACATTAAGAAAAAATCTCAAGAAGAAATACAAAATTTTAACGAAAACTGTTTAAAAAATATAATAGAAGAAACAAAATCAATTAAAAAAGCAAATGCGTCATTACAACCTCATAAAGAATGGATTGTTGCCTTATCCGATAATGTTAGCAGGATCCATAATAGAAAAGATATCAACAAAATAGCAACAAACTTTTATAGCAATCTATATAAAACACAACTAAACAGTTCTGATGTTCATTCACTTCTAGATGCTGGGACCAGCACTGAATGGCAAGAAGAAGAGCAACAGTTTCCAAACTTCCTTAAAAGCGAAGTCGAGAATGCGATTCAAAATTTAAAAAACGAGAAATGTTATGGAAGTGATGGAATTGCTGCAGAGTATTTAAAATACGCAAAATGTTCATTGGCCAACTGGTTGAAAGATGTTTTCAATCAGGTTTTGGTCACCGAGGAAATTCCAGAACAATGGAAGAAATCCGAAATAATCCTCATCCACAAAAAAGGCAAGATAGATGATATTAATAACTATAGGCCCATTAGCATAATATCGTGCGTTTACAAAGTCTTCGCAAAATGCCTATTCAATCGAATGAAAGCAAGTTTAGAGTTCAATCAACCTTTTGAGCAAGCTGGATTCAGGTCTGGGTTCTCAACAATCGACCATCTTCAAACAATTAGCCAAATTATAGAAAAATCTAAAGAGTATAAAATAACTCTATATTTAGCATTTATTGATTTTGCCAAAGCGTTTGATACAGTCGAACAAATATTTATATGGCAAGCGTTAATTAAACAAGGTGTGGAGCCGAAAATTGTTCGCATCCTTCAAAATATGTACAATGATAATATTGCATGTATTAAAACCGAAAGTATTGGGCCAATATTTCAGACGACACGTGGAGTAAGACAAGGTGACCCACTTTCGCCAGCACTTTTTTCCGCAACATTAGAAGAAATTTTCCGAAAATTGAAATGGGAAAACAATGGCCTGAATATAAACGGTAAATACTTATCGAATCTAAGATTTGCAGATGATATTGTTTTAATTGCAACAACCAGAAATGAATTACAAACTATGTTAAATGAGCTAACCTTAGAATGTAAAAAAGTAGGCTTATCCACAAATCGACAAAAAACCAAAATAATGTCTAATGGCAATCATTCCGAAATTAAAATTGAAGGTACCATTTTAGAGTATGTAGAAGACTACACTTACTTGGGTCAAATAATATCATTCACCGATAAAGATAGGAAAAATGTTAACCAAAGAATAACAAACGCTTGGCGACAATTTTGGAATGTGAAGAATCTGCTGGATCTTAACATTTCGACACAAACACGGAAATGCATTTTTGACTCAACAATTCTTCCAGTTTTAACATATGGCTGCCAAACATGGCAATCCACAAGAATCCTTGAAAATAAACTTCAATCCTGTCAAAGAGCCATGGAACGATCGATTTTGAAGGTGAGATTATCGCAACGGATTAACCATGAAAATCTAAGAAGTCAAACCAAATTTGAAGATGTTCTTCACAAAACAAGAAAACTGAAATGGGATTGGGCTGGACACGTATTTCGGACGTCAGATGATCGATGGACCAAAACAACAACAGAGTGGACTCCACTGGATAAGAAAAGAAGCGTTGGAAGACAATTCAAGCGGTGGAGAGACGAGATCCAAACTTTTTGTCCAAACTACTGGAGAGAGGCCCTAGACCGACGAATGTGGAAGATGAAGGGGGAGGCTTATACTCATCAAACTAATTAAATAACCGTTTTTTATATTTATAAAAAAAAAAAAAAAAAAAAAAAAAAAAATTGTTAACTTTTACGAGTGAATAAAGCTTGAATAATAATAATAATAATAAAGTTGTGAAAAATTCAATTTTCGGATGCGATGTTTTCTATGTAATTAAAGGTGATTTGTCTTCTATGTATGCATTTGCACTAATTGAAAAATGGGAAAGTGGATAATTTGCCGTTGATAATAATTTTCCGTTAATGCTTATATTAAACAAATAACCCAAAATTACATAGAAAACATCGCATGACAAAAATTGAATTTTTCACAACTTATTAATGGCAAATTATCAAGGAATAGCATATTTAGTATTGGAAGTACTTACTACATTTCGAAAAAACATAGAAAACATAGAACGATAAATTCAAAATTATCACAAATAATTTTTGGCTAGTCAATGGTAAATTATTAAGCCAAAAGCCAGGTATAAACAGTTCTTACCCCATTTTCAGGTAGAACTTTGCCAAGCTTTGAGGTCAAGCTACCAAAGAACATACAAAATATAGAAAACATTACACGACAAACTAAAAATTGTCACAACTAATTGAAGACTTGTTAGTGGCAAACTACTAAGCCATAAACAGTTCGGTATTAGCAGTTTTAATTCCTTTTTAAGGTGCTTTGCTATTAAAAATATAAAATTTTAGAAGTTTTTACCATTTTTCAAAACAAAAAAATAGAAAACATAGAACGACAAATTCGAAATTGTCACAGCTAACTAACTACTAGTAAACGACAAATTATGCACCTATCTATTTTTTGATCCGTGAGAGTTGCTTTGCTTACTTGATATTAAGTAAGCAAAGTACCCAAAGAAACATAGAAAACATTAATTTGTCACAACTAATTAACGGCAAATTACTTAGCCATAAACCATCAGGTATAAGAAGTTTTTACTGATTTTCGACAGGGTGCTTTGCTAACTTGATATCAAGTTAGCAAGCACGAGTAATAAACGACTAAAAAATGGCAAATTATCCAACTAACCATTTTTCGATTCGTCAAAGTAGCTTTGCTAACTTGACACTCACGCCAGTTTCTCGTATGTGATTAGTCAGTCAAAAAATGTCCTTCCTTCGAAGACAGCTGACCATAGAGGTGAGAAAATGGAAACTTGCCTTACGTATGTTGAAGTCTTTTGTGTGATACTTACATACATACATAATAGTCGTGTTTTTAGTGCATTTTTATCTCCGCTTATAAAAAAAGTTCTGTGTAAAATACAACAACAATTTGGTATAATTCCGTATTGTTGTTGTAGGGTAGATTCAGGCAACCATTCTGAATTTTCTGTAATTCAAAAAGAAAGAAACATGTCAAAAAATGGAAGTTGATATGGCATTTGCTATATGGTGATGATATGCAACTTTACTTATTGTGTGGACTATGGCCACACTCTTGCTTTAAGTACAGCGGGATTGTTAGTGTTTTTTTACATGGACTTTTTAAGTAGAAAAGGGTACACAGTAAAACACACCTTATATATGTAGCTAGAGCTACCATTATAGATAATGAAGATGGTCCAAAACAAAAAAAAAACAATTATTGAAACCAGCAGAGATGATATAAATACAAGCTAATAAGGAATCTTAGTTTGTATAATTAACATTGAAATCAGAAGGAGTGAGACAAACACAAACGTCTCCAATTTAGGAAAACAAAGAATTTCAATTGCAACAGGACCCACAGCACAAGCACAACGAATCCATGCAGCATCTCATACAACCCAACCAAATCCAGATATTCGACTTTCGTCCTGAGAGGAGCAAGTGCAGGAAGCAAACTGATTCAAACTAAATTGCATTGAAGTATGTTCAAATTTAATCCTCAAATCATTTTAAAATATTATGAAAACAATTTATTGAATTATGTACACACACATATGTATGTACAATTGTACATATGTACATACATTTGATTTTGATATTGAAATACATAAGTCAATAAAGGGCATGTTATAATATCAAGATGTGTATCTTATCTGTAGCTTTAGTCAAAGCATGTAAGGTATTCGTAATAGAGACAAATGCCATTCACTCTCTAATATTTTCTGAAATATTTGGTAATAACCTATTTTCGTGAACTTTGGCCTCTTATAACGGTCATCGAATACTTTAAAAACATCTTTTTTGATTAAGCTAAATAGTACAAATATACAGGATGCTGATCGAGTCGGAGTGAAAATGGGTCTTCTTTTATAGCTGTTTTGTAGCTTGCGTCCGGGTCTTAAAATCATCAGTTTAATATTATGAAAACTCATCAAATTCTAGTTTTGACAGCCTTGAAATTTGCCTATAATTACAAAAATGAGTTTTTTGTTACAAAATGTTAGTGAAAGTGCTTCTTTGAATTGTTCGCCTCACCCTAGCATTTAATTGAATTCTAACTTGTTCAAATTAATTTAAATTTGTTCTATTAAAAAAATAATAAGACATTTTGTTTTTAGAGGTACACTTTCTTTAAGTTTTAAACGCATTTTGTAACACTTATTTTACAAAATATAGGTCAATATAATTTATGATTTTTATGCTGTTGTTGTAGACAATGAAAACGGCCCTGATTTTCCTGCTGAGTCAATTATCTATTTAACTAATGATGTTGATTCTTCTGCTGGAAAATATATCACTGATGGATAATATTGATAATAATGTGTTGATTTTATTTTGTTGTAGCTGCTGATGTTACTAGTTTTAGTAGTGGGTAGGCGTAGGGTGATTCAAAAAATACACTTTTTCGAAAATCAACTGGTAGCTTATTTCGTAACAAAATGGTCGATTCCAAAAAATCCAAAGTCAGATACCTTAAAAGTTGGGTTTTCAACATTTTTGTTTGAAAAGACCTATTTCGAATTAAACAATGCTTTTTTGTCCATTTTATTGCTACTGACAGTCCAATAAACAAAAAAATACAACAAAACACAACACACTCGACAACATCCGCCAGGTATCCACATGGTATCCGCTAGGTATCTGCCACAGTGTGGGAACTCGCTCATTTAATTCAAATTAAGTAAATTAATTTATTAATTTAATTCAAAAAATGACTGCCACAAACTGATGTAAAAACTTGTTTTCTTAGCAGCTTAAAGCTTTTTCTAAGCGATTATGAAAGAAATTTTACGTGGGAGTTATGTAAAATAAAATTAATCGTTCTTAAAGTTGCGATTGGTGATAAATTCAAAGAAAATTGGCTTGAGAAGGTAATTTTGAAATATCTTTTTTTATGAGTGCCTGGTGCATTTCTTATTGAAAGTTTTGTTTTCATTTAATAGATGCTATATCAGGGAATTGAAAATTAAGTAAATTACAGTCCATAGGGCGTTTAAATATATCTGTTGGTGGATGGGATTAAAAAAGGGGCCATTTTTATTCAATTTCTGTATTCACGAGAGAAAAACTTTAAGCTTTCAGTGTTTTCGGATAAGAGACTTTATGCATTTGAAAGCCTGATATTTCAGCTGTCATTTAGCGCTTTAAGTGACATTAATTTTTTATTTTCGAATTGGCTTTCAAAAAAATAAAACGGGGACAAATCGACAAATTAGACTTTCACTGAGAAAAGATTTCGACAAAGTTGAATTTTGGTATAGAGCTTTGTTTTGACATCCTAAGCGTTTTCTAAAAAGTACCCTAAATTTGGGCCGGGGGTAAAATATTTAGAGGTGTGAAAAAGAGTAAAATTAATTTAAGTATTAAAATTTTTGTAGGATAATTTTATTTTTGTATATATTCATAGTAAATATTACAAACAAAAATTACAAAAAGCTTTTTTTGGAGCGAATTCTTTTTGTTTTAAGAGGGTCTACCAATGTGCAAAAAACGTGTACTTTCCGAGCTCTGTATATCAAACATTTGCTTACATTATTTAAAAAATTGTAATTCTATTAATTTTTGTATATTATGAATAATGAATCTTATCCAAAAAAATACAAAAAGCTATTTTTTTGTGACCGTAATTCATTTGTCTGAATGGGTCCACCAAAGTACACAAAACTTGTACTTTCAAAGCTCTGTACATGAAAAGTTTAGCCAAGTATATAAATAATTATCTTTAAATTTCACTGTCCACATATTTATAATAATTCTTGCAAAAAATTTTTTTCAAAAAACTTTAAGTTGTAAGCGCTATTAATTTAATTCCGCTAGATGAGCGAGTTCCCACACTGTGTATCGACCGCGATGGTATCTGCCAGGTATCCACATGGTTTCCTCGTGCTATCCACCTGATATCTCACTGGTATATACCAGGTATCTGAGTGGTATCCGCCAGTTATCCGCTAGACATCCACCAGGTATCCTCCACGCATCTGCGTGGTATCCTCGTGGTATCCACGTGGTATCCGCAGTTATCCACCAGTTATTGACCAGGGGCCTATTTCTGCGCTACTACATAAATTACATCAACTACGTTTTACAGCTTCATCCTACAACTACACCAGATACATTTGTAATTTATTAAACTTTTTTATCTTTTATTTCATAACTCCAGTTGAATGTTTGAATCAGACAAATATAAATGATGTAGTTAAAGGATTTTAATGTACGATGTAGTTGATGTAGCTCTGTTGTAGTAGCGCTGAAATAGGCTCCAGGTATCCACCTAATATCCGCTAGGTATCCGCCAGTTATCCGTCAGGTGTCTAGCAGGTATCCGCGTGGTACCGACCAGTTATCCGCCAGGTATCCGCTAGGTTTGCGTGAAGTATCCGCTAGGTATCCGCCAGGTATCCACATTGTATCCACGCGATATCGGTGTGGTATCCGCGAGTCATCTGTCAGGAATCTGATAGGTATCCACCAGGTATCGCGTGCTATCCGCCAGGAACTTGTCACTTGAATTGTAGACATAATTTTAGTATCTCTCGATGCATATTAAACATTTATATACTATAATTATGTATATTCATCTATATGTATATTTGTTTTTTTTTTAATTTCAGTTCAAAACGCACAGTTGATTTTGGACTTGCTCGCGGTTTTTCGGGAACACAAGAAGCAAAACATCGAATGGGACTAGCTGCAGCAAACTTTCCAGGTGGTCCAGGACGAAGACGACGCTCAGAAACCGAAGCTTGAATCAATTATAGAAATCACTGAACGTATCTTAAATGCCTGTTTTGTATTGTTTTGACTTTTTTTGAGAAATTATTGACGATGGGAAATGTAATATAATAAATTATAATAAAATAGTAGTAAACTTGCAAGTATTATCAGAACTATTATTATTGAAAAAGTTTGTATTACTACCCAAAGCCAAAAAAATAAACACTTTGTACTTATTTACAACACTTTTTTGTTGATTTTTACTTTGGGAAGCAAAACAAACATTTGCAATAAAAAACTATTTAAAAAAAAAATGAAAAAAAAAAAATTATGTATGTATGTATGTGTATTTTATGTATATATTTACACTATTTTTTATTTCTTATTAAATAAATTATTATTTTTTTCTCCTGAGTTTGTAAATGTTTTTAACATTAAAAAATAAATTCAATTAAATATTAAATTATAGTATCTTAAACGTAACCAACTTGTAAGATATCAGTTGACCATTGATTAAGCAATGAAATTAAATTTAGTAGGTTCTTAGGTTTATTATTGAGGCCCCGAATTTATTGAATTATGAACGCAGTTCTTCTTCACAAATGACATATTCGATATTTATACAATGTTTAACAATATATTAATACCCAGATATAAGACACATACGTTCATTATTAAAATAAAAACAATTGAAACATATTCTAATGTAAGTTAAAAAATTGTTTTTAAACTTGAGGCAAGACAATGCGCTAACGCAATTTTGAGTCCGTTCATGAGATTTTTTTCGCGAAAACCCAATACCAAGATAATTATGAATACCAAGATAGCCTATTGGGCTTCCGTAGTCAAAAAGAACTCAGTGTTTAAATTTCGATTGAATTCTTAATCCAAGAACAAATGAATACTTTGAAAAAGACACCCGTGTGTCAGCCTAAGGCAGGAAGTGTTGGTGTACATGTTTCTATAACACGATTTTACTTTACATACATTATGAATACCTATACATTCATAATGTACTTCTGACTGATGTAGTGATGTATAGCACATTACACAACTAGTTTATACTACGTTTTCACCGAACACTAAACCGAGATTTAATAAGATTTACCTCAAATCTTCTTTAAATCTCCAAGACTTACCATACAAATTGTTTTCGTTAATCTACAACAAGATTAAAAATTAGTCTTGTTAAATCCCATTAGAACAAAAAGTTGAACAAATCAAACTAACCTATTCTTTCTATTCTGTAGTACCTCGTGGCATGATGGTTAGTGCGTAGGACTGTCATGCCGAAGGTGTGGGCTCGATTCCCAGCCGTGCCACCTACAAACAGAAATGTTTTATTACAGGTACTCCTTCTTGCAAGGAACTGACAAATCCTCCAAGAGTATACTTGTCATGAATAAGTGTTGCTCATTTAGCCGCTCGGACTCGGCAAAAAACTGTAGGTCCCCTCCATTCCTGCCAACCACACGCACAAAGGAATGGTTGAGAGTTGTAAGTCACTAGGCCCTGGTTCTCCACGAGCAGTTGCGTTTATTCTCATATGGCGCTGAAGGATTCATTCGTGGCTGGATTCAGCTCTCCATTGTTTGACACAAATAAATATTCTTTCTCACTCCCACTTCATTAGAAAAAAAGAAACCCCTTTTGCTTTTATTGTGTGCTGCCAGAGTTAATCTTTTTTTTATCTTTTCATCCGGTGGAAACACCACATTATCCTTTTCCTTCAATCCCAGATTATCTTTTGGTGAAAACGTAGTATTATACAACGTGGATGGCGATCGATTGAAAGCGATTTCTTAAAGTTCTTCCAAGATGTTAGGATGCTTAACGGTAAAAGAATCGTCAACCGCATAGGCAATCACTATGTTCCTCTCCAGACATGTAAACAGCTCATTTGTCTACCAAAGTCTAAAGAATTGGAGATAGAACATCGCATTATGGCGTAGCTTTTCTGACACATCTTCTTACAGAAAATCCACCCACTTTTGAATTGATAATCCTGCTGGTCAGCATTTCATTAATCGATTTCGATTCATCAACCAAGCCGTTTGCCGTGCAATTCAGGTTGCATTTAAAAGACCTAAGGTCTAACAGGCATATAGTTAAAATTATTATTATTATTATAACGTGCAGAAGTGACTGTAGATGTGTAAAGATTGTTAAATGGACCATATGTACAGGATGTCCCACCGTAACTGAAGAAAACTATGAATTCCTGAGATTATTTTACGTCGAAAAACTAAGGAGTTATCTTTTTCGTTTTCGCTTTATTTTAAGTTACCTTAGCCAAACTATGAAAGATACTTGGAATTTGTTTTTGATAGATAGATAGATAGATAGGAAGATAAGATAGATAAAATAATTTTATTTTGTTGAAACAGTAGTTATAAAAACAAGATTGTGCTGGTTTATGTATAAAATTAATTTTGACAATAACTTGTTAAAGTTGTCTGTCAGGCTAAAAGTTTCACAAATTTAATTTTAGCTTAGCTTGAATTTAAGTTAGTTATATTTATTTACAATTATGTTTCGGTAATTAAAGCATTTTTTAAGAATTTATACAGTTTTAGGTTACATTCGTCATTCAATATCTTGAGAAAATCTGTGCGATCAATCGTTTCAGCTTCTTCGTTTGAGAGTCGCTATAGTTATAGCTAATAAGGGTATGTTTGCACTGCGACCGTAAGCTTTATTGTGCCCGTTGGTTTACTTTTTGGAGTCTTTATAGTGCAAATATGAAAAGTGAATACACTATATTCAACGCAGTGTTTCCAGATTGGTGGTTTTCCAACCAAAATGATTGGAAAAAATCCCTTTGGTGGGAAAAATGGTGGGAAAATATTAATAGTGGGATTTATGGTGGGAAAATAATCTCAATGGTCTCTTTTTTGGTGGGAAAAATTATGATTACCATAACCACAATTCACTATATCTGCCTATACTCGAATTTTACTACCTACAATTATTTGGTACACAAAATCCTTGAAACAATAGAAACTTTAAAAAATATTTTTTTCTGTGAATTCTACATAAATGATTTACCAAAAACCGCTGACCTTGAAAAAAAACTTAGAAATAATTAAAAATTCATTAAAATCTATGACTGACCAACTACTGAAACTACTACTGACCTCTTATAACATAGCATTGTTTCGTTTTAAATTACGCAACTGAGGTGCCAAAATTACTGAAAATAGTTGACCTTTTATCACAATCTAGTGATCTTTCGTATCGGTATAATTTTTTTGCGAATATTCCCCGAATAAGGTGGTAAAAATCGTGCGTGACCTTAAGAAACTTTAAGTCTTGATTACAAGTTTTCTAGGGCTGACCAATTTCTAGGACAAGTTGACTTTCTTCACCAGTTACTGACCAATTAGATGACATACTTTTTTTGCGAATATTAAGTGCTAAGAATGCAGAGCCAACTTTCTTCTTTTTTTATATTTTAAGTTGGGTTTGAGTGTAAATGGAAATCCACACAAGTGCAGTGCATGCTGCAAGTTATAGATCAATTTATATTGAATAATTTTGAATGAACAACAACAACTTGCGTGTGTTACCACCAAGTATATAGGCTGGAGTTACATATAGCTATTTCACGAGAGCCACCTCGATCATCAGACTCCTTTAGTGGTGCTTAGTCTGGTTATGCTCGTATTAATTGAAAAACTCTTTGCCGTCATCTGGGAGCGAATCATGAACCTAGCAATTCAGAGGCCGATGCACTACACACCGCGCCACTGAAGCCACATGTTCTTTTTTATGTTCGGAAATATTTATAGCAGAAAAAGTTATGGTTGTTTCTTCTTCCTTCCAGTACAAAAATGGTGGGATTTTATTTTGGAATCTGGTGGGATTCTACAAATCTCATCTCGCAGCACTGATTCAACGCATCTATTGTCTGACCATTTAAGTCTTGGAAGTAGAGTTGTTGCAGGGTATCGTGGGGTATCTTCCAGTCCTTTTATATGCAAAACTACGGACATATGATCTGAAAATGTTGCGCAGTCAACCGAAAAACTACCAATCGTCTCCAATGCAGTGTATGAGGGACAGCAATAGTCTACAACCAATGATCCTCTCGTTGACACAAACGTGTACTCACCGATTTTGTCGCTGAAACCTCGCCTGTTCAGAATAAAAGCGCCAAGATCTTCCAAAAACTCGTTAAACTTGTTTCAATTACTGTCGATAACAGTATCTTTTGAGTATGGTACATCACTAATAGAAGGTGAATTTATCTGTACAGCAATCGATCCTTTTGTCCCCGCTCTGACATAAAGATTGTCCAAAAGAATGAAAAAGGTTGAATCAAATTCATCGAAGAAAGTTTTTGAAGTTTCAAAATCTCTAGCCTAAAAAAATTTTTTGTAAACTAATTTTAAAACAAATCATTGCAAAAAATGTGAAAAATCCCATTTTTTGTTTTTTTTTTTTACTTATTTGCTTAGAACTTTTTTACCAGCAGAGATAGGTATCGGCATTGCTCCATATAAAAGAAAGATAATTAAATTTCCTTTAAAATAAATTTTAAAAAAACGGTTTGGATAAAAATCGACAGAGAAATAGTCGTTAAAACTAAGCTGATTTTAAGTTTTTAAGGCTTTATGAATGGCATTTTTGGCTATTTTGATGGACTTGTTAGACTATACGCTCAAACTGGGTGTATTAGTGAGCCATGTCCAGTTAAGCCAAAAATAAAAATCAAATTGCCATCTAATTTTTTTCAAAATTTAAAATAAATTTAAAACTCAACACACTTGCTTTTACAAAGCCGGGTTTTGAGCACATGTTAGCGTATACCTTCTCGAACATGAAAAAAAAATAGTGTTAGACCTGTTTTTCGGTTGAAGGTCCTTGCCAGACCAGCTCAACATTTTCTAAGTAGGTATTAAAGAAATATTTTTTTTTTTATTTTGGAGCACCTAACTCGCCTGGCACTATTTTGTCCATATAAAGAAAGGCATAAACTACCAAACACCCCGGTTTGCGAAAGTAGATTTGTTAGTTTTGATAATTATTTAAAAAATTAGAAAACAAAAGGAAAAAAAATTACCAACTTTATAACATTAAGGGCCGTCTGGCATGCGTTTTCGACAGCCAACCTCGTCTGGCACAGTTTTGTCTCTATTTAAGGAGACATCAGCATGTTGAAAACCCGGCTTTGTAAAACAAGGTTGGACAGTTATTTGAAATTAATAAAAACGTAATTTCTTATAAAACCTACTTTGAAAATGTTGGCCTCGTCTAGCAAGGACTTTCAACCGTAAAACTTGTGTGGAACAATTTTTTTTTTGTTTTCATGTTCGAGAAGGTATAAGCTAACATGTATCCAAAACCCGACTTTGTAAGAGCAATTGTTCTAAAGTTTGAAAAAAAAAAAATAGATGGCAACCCTAAAACTGTAAAAAAATTGAAATCTGATTTTTATTTTTGGCTTAACTGGTCATGGCTCACTAATACACTGCTGGTTAGTAAGTTTTAAGCAAATACGTACAAAAAAAAACAAAAAATGTGATTTTTCACACTTTTTGTTTAATTTAGGTAACTAACACACTTTTTGTTTAATTTAGGTAACTAAAAATTTTTTTATTTTTTTTTTTTCAAAAATCCATTTTGATGGTAAATTTTATTTTCTACAAAAAAGGTTTTGAGAATTTTCTCGAAATTTTGCTTCTTTTTCGAGTTTTATGCAAAATTGCACCCTCCAATTTAATAGCACTTCGCGGTTTTCTCATCTTCGATGACCCCTTTGATGATTTTTAAAATAAAATCCCGTGAACGTCTTAGTTCCTTATTATATGACATAATCAATAGCCTTTGTATCATAGCCAGCAATTCATACACTCATGAAATTTGCAAAAGAAGATTTAATTAGTTATGGCAACCAAGAATCAAAGCGGGTGCACACAAATATCTCATAAAAATCACTCTTCCACCACATATATTTTTGGGGACTCTTTACATTTTTGGTCTAGCGAGTGACAAACAAAACATTTGCCCCAAATTTCATTTGCATACTATTTGAATATTTTACCTGATGTACGAGTATTTTTGAAAAATCAGCATTACATTAAAAGGACCATGACTTTGCTTAAGGTAGTCATATCGTTTTGATTTTAGTCTCATAGGACTCAACGTTGAAAAGTACCCTAAATTCATGTATCATACGCTTAGGTTGTATCAAAACAAAAATATATCAATTTGATTAACTTCCAGCTCCCCATCCCCATCTCCCCTCTTAAAAAACGTCTATACAAAAAGTCATGGCGAGGATTTTTTGGACTTGGCTATGCTGTGGAGCGTGCAATTTTGCGTTGTTGATACTCGATACCAATCTTAATATTTTATGAATACATTTTCTCAACCTCCGAACCTATGTTCTCTATTAATTTCGGCAGTTCTTCGAATCTGTTTGTTTTTTTTTTTATATTTATTATTCCTTATATGTATTTATCAGCTTTCGATTCTTTACTGTATTTCCCTTTTCATTTGTAACTTGTAAGCTTTAAGTTCAAAAAATATTCTTTTTTAATGTCTTGTAGGAATGTATGTAGGTAGGTATATGTAGGTACATACTTGTTGCTTTCACGTTATCTCAAATGGAGCAGATGCAGACCACATTGTAGGTACTTATATTAAAGACCATGGGCTCGCAACTTTAAAGTTCCATTTTCATTGAACAATCGTTTCAGTATCCATTAAAAACAAAAATACCTTGTTCACTCATTAATATTGCAATAGTTTTATTGATAGCAAACTTATAAGTTCATCTTAGGAACTAATACACAAATAAAACTTCTTGGTGGGGAAATACTGACATTCTTACATTAATTATTTTAAAGTTCTGTATTTAAACATTGGCACTGGAGCGTATAAATCTTCTTAATTCTTAGCTCATTCTTTTCTCCACCAAAAAACAAATAAAATAAACACAAAAATGAAATGCATTTTATACAGTAATATGAGAAAATTATTACAATTATTGAACAAAAGTTTACAAAATACAAATAGCTCAACGGCGAACAGTAGAAATTTAATTTATATTAGAAAGTGAATTAACCTTTAAAATAAATTATTTACAGTCTTAAAAATTTGTTTGTAATCCAAAAGAGCACATAATGTGGTTCAATGAATATAATCCTTAAGCTTAATCTATATTTTCACACAGGACCCCGCTGTGGAATTTTTTACAAGCTCCATGTACTGGAAGGGAACGTGGAAGCTTTGCCCATTGTGTTCGACAATTAAATGCCCACGACAAGAAGAAGCACCGACCACTGTAACTGTGTCTCCTTTTTTGAGCTGCTCAGATGGGGGATTAGTGGCAGAGTCCTCGGGGAAATTCATTTTCATCAATCTATTCTGTGGATAGCCCAGCTTGGAATTTCCTGTAACAGTATATGGACGTGATGGCGGTACTGGAGGTGGACGCTCCTATGGGAAACCATAATATTATATTAAAGGGGCATTGTAGGATTATAGATATATAAGCGTCCAGTATTACAAAATATACTTACTAAATCTAATCCGAAGAGACTACACGTTTGCTGTATAATCTTTGAGTCACATTTTTCATTTGGATCTGGTGGTGGTGTGCCTGCTATTGGTTGTGGTCGTGGCCTTGTTGTCCCTTGAAGATTTGTGTTTCCTTTGGATGACACTCGTTGTGCTAGAAACGAAGTAAATGCTAAACAAAATAATAAAATTGCACACGAATTGTTTTGAAGGTTTTAATTCTTACCACCATTTGACCCTTTCAAATTTTTTGTGGAATACATATGCATATCTCTGGGCTTCTTAATACTTCCAATTTTCTTGCGAAATTGCCATCCTCGCCAAATACTTTGAATCATAGTCGCACTTTTTGTGCGAATTTCAGATCTTAAATTCTCTAAATGCTGACGAATTCCTTCGCTGAGGAATATGTGTCTCTTACCAGGAGCCCATGATAACGTTACAGAACCATCTACTTCGGGGGGATTTTCCATTGCATACTGGAGTATAAGGTTACAATCCTCTAAAACTTTTTCTTCGCAACGTCTGAACAAACGGAACGGAGCCAACATACGATATCTGGCATTAAACTGTTTGAAACGCATTCGGTGTGGAAACCCTGAAGCCATTAAATTGACAGTTTCAAGGACTTGCAGTGCTCGAACTTGCTTCACGATAACCAAACGTTCAAAACGACCTGCTGCTTCTGATGAATTACTGCGTATACAACGCACGAAATGTGGCCGAGCATGTACAAGGGTGCGGAGCAAATTATCAAGACGTGTATGGAAGTCTTGTGTTAATGTTGACACTGGCTCATCGCCATTTAGAAGATCCGTATGTGAGGTGGGAGAGATACGGAAACTTAAGCCACGAGGAACACTTTGTAGGGCATACAATGCTTTGAGCTCAGACCCAAAGAGATGGGTGGCAAACCCGAAGTTGCAAGAGTGTTTATAAAATACAGCAACCAGGTCATCGGGAACAACGTCTCGATTTGTGTCCAGAAACTCAGTTGCATCATACTCAACTTTTCCTGCAAAATGTCGTATTGTAAATAAGCGTGGATCGTGAGGCTCTGCATGTTTAGTCTCCAGGCGTGTCGAGTTCCTATGTTGTACTTTGATTTTTGCCACATAGCTTTCAGCAGTTCCACGAACTGAACACTCTGCATCCAACATACTTAAAAGTCCAGTCCTCAAGGAGGATATCAAGTCAATACATGGAACATTGTCTACATAATCCACAATCGTATCGCATATGATTCCTTCATCACGGCAAGACTCGACGGACGACTTGAATATGTGGGTATTGTAGAAGTGTTGCATTGTCTCCGCACATAAATTAATGCAAAGGTGTTCTAGCTGGGCATGTGGCGATGGCTCTTCAAATCCAAACATATCAAGTATTCCTATAAATCCATCGGTAGCATGACGGACTGCATTATTTAAAGCAGTCATTGATTTGGATCCAGAGTTTCCACCAATGGTTGATGTATGCTGGCTCGCCACATCAGCTTGATTGTGTACTGATTCGTTCGAATCAGAACTAAGTGTTCCCAATGTTGAGCCCAACCGCTTAAGACTGTTTGCTCTTCTGACTATTGTCGCAACTGTACGACAATACAGAGCCTTGGCCAAGCAATCTCTTGTCATATTGGACATGTTAGCATCACAAACGGATTTAACAAGTTGTCCTCTTGCATTATGAGTTCGGGTTGTTAGTCCACGGAAGAGTGCTGCTGGTGGTACACCGAGCAAGTTTGCAACTGAATTGAGTTCTGATTCTCCTTTGACATCAACTTCAAGTCCCTTGAAAACGAAATATAATTAAGTTTTACTACATATTGAAAATTTAAGGTGCAAGAATGTTTTTCAAAATGAACTAATCTTCGATTACCAAATTAAATAAAAATCTTTCCAATTCTCTGTCCTGCATTCTTTTTGAGAAATAAGTGTAAAGTTGATTATTTCACTTTATTTCTGAAACCCCACTTTTGTTTAAAACCCAACTTTGAGAATCTTAAAAATTTTGGACAAGTTTCAAATACCTTAACACTGATGCAACTTGCTTGTTATCTTACCTGACCATCGATAAACTGAACGTTTCCCAGAAGCAGTACTGCAGCCAAAACTCTAACAACATCCAGAAAAGGTATTCCCAAAATTCCCAAGCAAGCTTTCCATGCTTGAAATCTGCTTGAATCTTCCTGTTCTCTCTGTACTATATCACCATGTTGAAGATATCTAAGATTTGCCGGTGAATAACCTTCAAGGTTTAACTTGGACCTCTCATCTCGATTGAGCCCTGCAAGCATTTGATAAAATATGTGATAGTTCTTCTCATTCCGTAGTGGTCTAATAACTCGTGTTTGATCCAAAAAGTAACAATGTATTTTGGTTCTATAAAGAGCGCCGTCTGTTACTTGAACCTCAATGAATTGGCCGATGCGACTTGATTCTGAATTTGTAGTCGTTTTTGCTGAGCCCAGTGAACGAAGGACTGTAAATGCAGCCGCCAAATGCTTAAAAGCATCTGTTTCTGGGCCACCACCAGCAACTGCAAATAATTGTCGCAACAGTAGCATAGAACAATGTGTTTTCCCAGCGCCTGAAGTTCCAGATAATATTATAGCTTGTGGATATCCGGTTTCTGCTTGCTGTCGAACAGCTTCCTGCACGATTTTTTTAAGCTGAGGCGCTAATGGAAGCGAACGTGTTGAAGACAATGTCAATGGATTGCCTACATCAAGATACGGATTAATCGATAGCAAAATCGGTCCAACATTGGTCTTGAAAGAAAAGAAAAAATATTTATTCAAAAATTAATTAAATTTATGTTTTTGATTAACTTATGTACTCGCATATATGTATACTGATGTTTAATTAAGTTACATAAGGGTAGCCTTTTAAAAGGGGTTTGCCTTATAAATGAGCCGCCCTCCTTATTTCTTCCAAATAATAAAAAAAAAGACTAAATACATGTGAAACATTTTATCAAACTTTGAATTTTTATTACTTTGATAATAATTCATAGACAAATTTAAATTTTGGTACAAATGAAGCATCCGGTGCAGAAATCAGATAATTCCATATTTTTTAGAACTTGAGACGATGACAACAATCTATCTTCAAAATCAAAATGCAAAATATTTGCAAGAAAAAAAAAACAAAAAAACACATTCATTAACTTCAAAAAAGTTTTAATAAGGGAACTTTTTTAAAAATTAAAAAATAAATATCTAAACGAGAACACAATGTTTCGTTAATAAGTGGAGTTGTCTGGTTTTTGGCAATGCTTCAACTAACTTACAGGCATAACAAAAATTATACTTTAATGCAGCCATAGATGCCCTGGAAGACGAAGTCAGCAGCTCACTTTAGAATAAAAAAAAAAAAAATAATTCACGGGACAGGTATCATAATTTGCCAATTTATATTCAAAACCTTTATCTCCACAGACAGTGGCTTAGAAAGTTCCTTCAGAGAGATCTGGTTTAGAGGGAACTGGATACCAACGACACCGACTACCGAACTCAAGTGAGCTACAGTGCATGAACACCATGTCTAAAAAATCAGTGAAGCAGAACAACGACAACCTCCTCCAAACAATCAAACCGGGACCCTACCCGACACATTCTAAAAGAACACTATCATTGGTAAGAGGCCGCCAATGTCAGATGTCATTACAACCTCTCTTGGAGATGTGACTACCGAAGACAAGGCCAAGGTTTTAGCTGACAACTTTGAAGAACACTTCAAACCAATTTGACCATCAAACATCAGAGTTCCTGGACGAAGTCAACACATCTGTGCAACACGTTTAACCATTTATGGAAATTGTATACTTCAGCAAACCAACCCCGCCAGGCAGCGACCCCACGGATCACCACGAGTTCACTTCTCCGGAAGAAATAGAATAAATGGTCCACAGAAGTCATCCAAAGAAGTCAGCAGGGACGAACAATCTCCAACTTCGTCCTGAAGAGACTGCTGAATTCGGTGATGATCTTCTTGGCATTTATCCTCAACAATTACATCAACAACTGCTACTTTCCCACCAAATGAAAAAGAGCAAAAATTGTGGCTATATCAAAAAAGAACAACAAAGAGGTCCCTGGATACAGGCCCAATTGTCAAAAGCATTTGACAGCGTATGCGTATGGATAAAGGGACTTGCCCAGACTCTTCTGTTTACCGACGACTCCCTTACGTACTCCAAACCAAGTCCTTGTCACCGATATTTGCAGCTAGAAGAGCTGATGCCCACATCGCACTATTATATGAGTACTACCATCGCTGAGGCTTCAAAATCAATACGGCCAAATCCAAACTGATCTGTTTCAGACGACCAAGTAGCTCAAGATGTAGAAGAGGACGCTCAGTCACCAACTGCAGGACACCAAGATTAGCCTTCCCGATGGAACTCAAGTATCAGCAAGAAATAACATCAAATACCTGAGAAAACAGTTCAAAGAGTTATACCTATTCAGTCCCCACACAGCAGCTATATTAAGAAAAGCCAACTTCGCCTTCCATCGCATCCATCAGCTAATGCGAAAACAGAACGGACGAAGTTTCTTCTATACAAGCAGCTCATTAGGCCAGTCATCACCTACTGCTTTCCCATCTGGTACGATGACAAAATCACAAATGAAGAAACTTGCAATATTCAAGAGAAAGATCCTGCGGATCTACAGAGGACTGTACTTTGACAGGATACGAAGGAGAAACGTCAGCAATAAGATACCTCATCCAATCCAGCAGCTCACTACCGTAGCTAAAAGCCACCAAGATTATGAAATGCATATAAAAATAAAATGCACGACTGGGTCGCACGTATTTCAAGACACTGCGAGTTTAAGAAAATTGTATATAAAAACATGGAAACTATGAGAGAAAAGTGTAGAGAAGCATGAAAACCGACATTTAAATTGGTTAAACCAACTCTTTTGAAAGTTTGAGGTGAAAAAAAGAATGCCATCTTAATTCTTGATTGAATATGATTGTATGGGAAAAAAATCTAAAATCGTTGGAGAGGTTTTTTAATAAATTAATGTTTTATATATACAATTCTTAAAGCATTTTTAAGAACAAATTTTGGTATGCAAATCTAAAGTATATATTTATGTATATATAAAAACAAAATTTGAAAAAAAAATTGTCTACCCGTTTTTGAGATACCGAATTTTGAATACAAAACTTGAAACTTTTTTTAAAAATCCAAAAATTCTTTTTTGAAAATTTTGATATGCAATATTATTTAATCTTATCTGAAAATTAGTTTATAAAAAAACTAATCTAGATCCGTTTTTTATGAAATATTTGATTTCCCAAAAAAGATTTTGAAATTTTTTTTAAAAATCCAAAAAATATTGTTTCAAAAACTTTGGACCACAAAACTATTTATAGTTTTTGGAAGCTTCTGTATAAAAAAATAATTGAAATCGATTGTACCGTTTTGAAGAAAATCAAATAATAAAAAAATGGTTCTTTGGGAGGTACCATTAAAAACCATTTTTGAAAAATGGTTTTCCACCCAAAGGAAGCCTTTACAAAAATAAATTTATTGAATTTTTTTTAGGAAAAGTTTTCGATCCGTTTTTGAGAAAAATACAATAATGTAACATTGCTAAAAAATTGTGTGGCAGGTACCTTTATTTTTGGTTCTAAACAAAAATGAAAAAAACGTGTGGGTATAATCACAAAAAACTACTCTGTACCAAGTTTGAAAAAAATCGCTGTAGACGAACAGACAGACAGACTTTTTGGTGTTCTCTATCATCGTAATACCATGTTTGATTGTTATCTCAAAATTTCTTTTTTGCATGAATCCAAAACTTGCCTTATAGTACCTATATCGCATGTTAAAATCACAATGTAGTATAACTGATAAACACAAATTCATACTTACAAAATATAGATTTTCGTTGAATCTAGCTTGAAGCGTTCTCATCACGGCATCTTCTGTTAGAGGGCCTGCCAAGTGTATTAGATCTTTCATTTCGTTCGGCTCCTTTTGCTGTCCATTTCTTGTTATGGTGGAATTTGGAAAACACTTGTTTATGCCATTACATGGATTGATATTCTTCTGTACAACAGGAATAAAAGGGGAGTTGAATAGTCCTGGTGCCGTCGGTCGCGTTGGCTGCGGATCGTTGAATGGTTGATTGGCTGAAAAACAGATTCATTTCATTCATGAAATGCCTCTACCTGTTTTTATTATCTCATTTTCTGTTTTTGACTCCCGATTAAAAAGTCCTGCGTCATTAAAAATAGTTCACTAAGTAACGTATTTACCTGTTTGTTGATCATTTATGTGCTGCGGAAGTGGAAGTGGAATCGATGTGTTTCTTGGTACTACTCCTGCGGCTTGTTGTAAGCATGAGCTCAAAGTATGTTGATTCTTGAAATAAAGTCGAAAATAAGATTTACTCGATGTTTATGCTTTGTTAAAATAATGAAAAAAAAAATCTGATAACATTTACATACAATTGATAACTACAAGTCATGTATATTGAAATATTTCCAAACCTTAAAAATTTTAAGAGGTAATTTTTATAGTTTTTGTTAGTGATTATCCTTAACTGATTAAAAATTATGTAAGTTAGGGATGTCGGAATTTTTTTTTATATTCAAAATGGGTATGGTGGATCTTGTAAAGGGTTTAGAAAGACGAAATTTTTGTTCTGGGACATTTTCCAAAATGGAGTTTTGAGATCCCGTGGCCGTTTTAGGTAAAAAACAGCATAATTCGAAAAAGTGGTCAGGAAAACCAATTAAATTTGTGTCGATATGTGCTCAAAATTTCTTTTTATGTTTTATTTTGTCTTTATTTTCTTATTTGAATTAACCGAACATCAATTAAAAAATACTGTATAGTATTAAGAAAGCAAGTTTCAAGCAATTGGAGCATTCCATTTAGAAAAAAATAATTGAAAACATCTAGAAAATCGATCTATTTTTCGGGAGGATTTAATGTTAAAAGTTATGTCATGATATTTTGACAAGCAGATTTGAATGCTATTTTCTTAGCAACAGGTTAAAAAAGCAAACAAAAATCATTAAAAATTACTTTGACCTCATAAAATATTGGTTTTTCAGACCGCTTTTTCAAATTGAGGTTTTTAACCTAAAAACGCCCGTGGGGTCTCAAAATTCAATTTCGCCAAAACAAAAATTACTCCTTTTTAAAACCTTAATAAGATTCACAGTACTCATTTTGAATATAAAAAAGAAAAAAAAATCCGACACCCCAAATGTACATACATATGTACGTACATATGTTTATAGGTATTCGAAATTTGTCTTCAAGTAATAAGTACATTGTTCCCTGCTTAATTGCACCAGCCATTTTGTATGATTTGTTCGATCAATTAACCGGGGAGTTCAATTGACCGATAGGTATATTTTTATGTTTTAGTTTTTGAGCTGAAGTTTTGGAAGATCAATTAAGAGAGAAAATCAATTAAGCGAGGTGTAATTAACAGTCCTCTAAAAGTACTTGAGAGTGCTAGGACGCCATATGGCCCTAGGCTCAATGATAGGAAAATCCCTATGCACACCTTCGCGTGGTAGAGGGCGGGTAACGCTAACGTGCAGGGGGACCGAATGGATGCCGGGATAAGCAGACAACCCAGCGATGCTGGTCAGAGCACAAACTTGTCCTTGGGATGGTTAAAAGCCCCCTTAAGGCGGATGAACTGCAGGTGGCGGTCAACGGCATGATAGTCTGGTGGCGGAGGAGCTTTTTTTGTTAAAAGGCCAACGGCAGCAGAAGGAAGCGTCTGTAACCCATATTGGACGGCTACAAAAGGCGTCTGTCTTCACATAGTGGGCGGCCTCGAGCAGTTATGTGTTTGACCATACAAAATGCGGGTGTGCCTGTCAAATCTGAGCTTATGTATGTTATTAATCATATCTCGGAAAAGACCATGGTGAAAGGATATATGCAAATACATGAACTATGACAAGAAATGGAAATGAGTCCCCAAGAGGTAATCTTTTTATGGAAAATCCTTCTGCAGCTTCGGTTGCAGTAAACCGCACATCGGATTTGGGGGTGCGGCATCTTTCATGTACGAGCGTCAATCAAGACACCATAATAATAAATGAATCGTTGACAAATAGAAGAAATCTTTCAAGAAGCGCAAATGTTACTTTTGGCTACCGCATACGTACGAAAATCGGAGCATGGAACGTTCGATCCTTGTACAGCGATGGAAGATACGAGCAAGTTGAGCGTGAAATGCTTCGCCTAAAGATCAGTATCCTGGGCATAAGCGAAACTAAGTGGAGAGGTAGAGCTGAATACAGATCAGACACTGGACAGACGAGAATGCTGTATTCCGGGGATGAAAGATGAGGGTGGCCAAAGGTCGGAATTATGTTAAACGAAGAAGCGAGGCGTAGTTTGATCTCCTGGGCGCCCATTTCTGCGAGATTAATGACAGCAAGGTTTCGTTCAAAAATTCGTAACGTCACAATTATTCAGTGCTACGCCCCCACAAATGAAGTGACAGAGGAAGACAAAACCGCGTTCTACACTCATCTTAACTCGGTTTACAGTAGTGTTCCGAGAGCCGACATCATAGTCGTTATGGGAGACCTTAATGCCCAAGTCGGTTCACACAATTACGGACTGGAACGCATGATGGGAAGAAATGACTTGGGGTCACCGAATGAAAATGGTGACTTGCATGTCGACTTTTGTAACGCGAATCGTCTTGTAATAGGTGGGACTGTATTTAAGCATAAGACGTGCAATAAAATTACCTGGGTGCATCCGGATGGTCAAACCGAAAACCAAATTGATCATATCATGATTCAGCAGCGATGGAGGAAGTCTATGTGTGATGTCCGGAGTATAAGAAATGCCGATGTGGGAAGCGACCACCATTTGGTTCTGATGAGTCTCAAACTACGAACCGCTACAGTACAAAAACTAGCGCAGGAGGAGAGGCTCTTGGATATCCCAAGACACCTGGGATAAGATCGAACTTCGCAAATCGTTGAAAATCCAAATAAATGCCGAAGCAGCTGTTCAATGAAAGGCTGACTTGCGAAGAGAGTACCGCATTCCACATAAGATGGTCTATCGCTGTGTGAGACGTGAAAAGAGGGTGAGGTAAGATGGACTCGCAGATAATGTGGAAATCGCTGCCAGAAGAGGAGAGCTAAAGTGCCCCAACTAAACGAGATGCGCAGGTCCTATAGGGGTATTGACATCGAACCCCCGTCAAAATCAGAAATCCATACATCAATAAATCTCCTCAAAAACAACAAGGCAGCTGGACTAGACGGAATACCAGCTGAATTCCTGAAAGCCGATCCCGTAACAGCGGCTAGTATTTTACATCCGTTGATACAAAGCATTTCGGAAAACGAAAGCTATCCCAGGGACTGTAAGTATGGTGTGATTGTTAAGTTGCTAAAGAAAGGTGACCTAAAGAATTGCAACAATTGGCGTGGAATCACCGTTTTGTCCGTTTTCCCAAAACTAATGGCAACTATCATTCTCGAGCAAATAAAGGATGGAATAGAGTCTACACTCAAGAGGCATCAAGCTGGCTTCCGCAGTGGTCGATCGTGTGTCGACCATATCAACACCCTGCGTATCGTCCTCGAGCAGTCGATGGAATTTCAATCACCGCTTTTCTCATGTTTGTGGATTTTGAGAAGGCCTTTGATCGAGTTAACCAAGAATGTATATGAAGATCGTTGCTTGGTAGAGGAATTCCACCGAAAATTGTTGCCATTATTAAAGAGTCCTACAACAACGCAAGGTGTTTTGTTTTGCACAATGGGCTGCTATCCGACTCCTTCGTAGTGCTACAGGGTGTGAGACAAGGGGTTGTTCTATCGCCAACTCTTCCTGCTGGCGATGGACGACGTATTGACGGCCAGTGTTGGTACAGCTGAGCGACAGGGCATTCAATGGAGACCTTTCGAAAGGCTCAGTCATTTAGACTATGCCGATGACATATGTCTACTGGCAAATAACATCAGTGGGCTAAACGGGATGTGCCAAACACTGCAAGTGAAGGGAGAGTCGAGTGGTATAAGAATAAACAGCAAAAAGACAAAAATAATGCTCACAGGCCGCTCCACACAGCAGCGTATTACTCTACAGGAGACGCCAGTTGAAAGTGGAACAGTTTAACTACCTTGGCAGTATTATTTCTGCAAACGGTGGTACGGATCTGGACGTTAAAAGCAGAATAAATAAAGCTCGTGCTGCCTTCGGTACTCTGTCCCCAATTTGGAAATCCAGTCAAATCTCCTTACGCACTAAGTTGAGATCTTCGAATCCAATGTCAAATCCGTGCTGTTATATGCTTGTGAAGCCTGGAAAGTTACGTCTACCATTTCGAGGAGTTTGCAGGCTTTTGTGAATCGCTGTCTACGCCACATCCTAAAGACTCACTGGCCACAAATAATATCAAACGAGGAATTGAGGTGCCGGAAAGGTGCGGCTGGACGTCGATATAAGAAAGCGCTAATGGCGATGGGTTGGACACACACTGAGGAAACCAAACGATGAAATTGCAAAGCAGTTCTTTGAATGGAATACTCAGGGTGCACGGCGGGTTGGAAGAACAAGAACAACATGGAAATCAACTGTCTTAGCAGAAGCAGAATCCCAGAGAAAGAAGTGACCACAGTTAAAACACCTAGCAGCCGACCGTGAAGGATGGGGACGTTTTGTTGACGCCATATGCCCCAGCCGGGGTTGGAAGAACAAGAACAACATGGAAATCAACTGTCTTAGCAGAAGCAGAATCCCAGAGAAAGAAGTGACCACAGTTAAAACACCTAGCAGCAGACCGTGAAGGATGGGGACGTTTTGTTGACGCCATATGCCCCAGCCGGGGTTACAGGACACGATGATGATGACACATAGTAGATATTAAAGGTAATATCATTAGAGTTTTGATTTTTGTTTCTTCGGCGCATATATCAAAATTTGTTTCAAATGTCAGTATTTGTTGTTGTTTTTACATGTATTTAAGTCATCACCTTCTCAGCCATTTTTATTTCTGACAGTTTAAATTTTAATTTGTTGTTGTTTTTACGTGTGTTTTCTTCCTCAAGCTCACAGCCATTTTTATTTCGACTGACAACCTGCGCAGTATAATACCTTAGATTTGTGTACTGTGAAATTCAGACACCTAGAAAACAAATGCCAGTGCTCAGGCTTTCTATAATTATGATTTTGAAGAAAATTAAAAATAATATTCTGTTCTGTTTTAGTGGACCGAATGAATTAAGTTCAAATAAAGTAGTTTAAGTGAGCTCTACTCCATATATTGCGTTTCGCTCCACTAAAACAGAAGAATATTATTTTTAATTTTCTTCAAAATCTTAAATTTTGGTTTAGAGCCGATTTAGGCCCATCCGCAATGACGTTTTTTAACGACCGCCCTAATGTACATGCTTCTCATCATGAAACTTGGTGAAAATGTTCGGTTGGCCACAAGAATAAAAAATCTAAAGGATCAGTACAAATTTCTATCTTCCAAGGGTGTTTTTTGAGAGGCAAAGTGAGCCGAAGTGCAGGCTTTTCAGTCTGAAAGAATATTTTGATATAAACAAATTAACACACTTGTGGGTCTTTTTTATTCAGGATCTAACGAAACCAATACCACGACGATCCTATAAAAAGAAATTGTGCGCTTTATGTAAACATAAGTGTTTTACACTGTTTATGAGAATATTTAATTTGTCATGATAAACAATAATCAAAAGTTTTTATAAAAACATCTCTATTCTAATAGTGATCCCGCCATAGGTCGACCAACCCTCATAAAGATACGATATGAGCGGTATACAGTTTTCTAGGCAGTGTGTTAAGAAGCCATTTGCGCATGGCTTGCCTGTCGAAAAGTGGTCAAGGCAAAGGGTTGCCAATCAATTAAATGAGGGTAAACAAAGAGAAAAGTCTAGAATCTATTTTCCAAACGAAAAATGATAGACAGTTTTTTATTCTTTTGCGTTCGGTAGATTTTTGAAATACAAGAAAATCATCAAATGTGTAAAAGTTTTTTAAAAATTTTTAAATCGAAATTGAAAATTTGAAAGTTAAGAATTGCAAAATAGAGTTTTCAGAAATAATTCACCATAAATCAGAAAGATGGTCTACGAAAAAATGTATATATTTTTAGAAAGATAATCTAAAAATTATTTTTTCTAGGAACATTGTATGATTTTGGAATTTTGAATACAAGAACAAGAGCCGACCGCATATTGTGAGAGTGGATATATAACCAAAATCTGGGTATGAGGGTTTACAAGTACATAAATAGTGATATAGCAAACCAAAGTCTGGTAGGATTTTCTATCAGCCATTGGGAGGGCTGGAAGGTTAAGACCCACTTGGTTTCCTATCTTTGTGTTATGGTCACTATCACTTCAATTCACTTAAAAAAAAAGAACATGATACTCTGTCATTTTTCCGAAGTTTAAAGACTTTAATGATCAATAAGAGCTATGAATTTCGCTTTTTGAGCAAACCTTATCAACTTTTTTTTTTTTGAGACTTATGGCCAATTTCACGAAAGGCTTTAAATTATTTTAAAAGCCATTTAGCCCTCAAATGATGTTTTTTGGTTTCACCAAATGTTTTATATTTAACAAGATTTTAAATGCCCTTGCAAACTAAAAGCTCGTTTGTGTCTCATTAAATTTTAAAAGTTTTTTTGTTAAGACATTCCAGTCAACAACAGCTGATATTTTGCTGTCAGAATAATTGTCCGTCCCTCATACATAATGCTTTTTCACGAGGGAAACAACCTCTTTATCCAGGGATGTGAGGCAAACTCAGTTAAATTAAAATATCCCTAAAATATCCCTTTTCTACATTGGTGAAACTGAACATTTTTAAATGCCTGATAAAATTTAGAAGGAGTTTAGAGTTTGTTTATGAAATTGGCCATTATTTTGCTGTTTTTTGTTTTGTTCTAAGTCTCCAAAAAAGCACTGATAAGGTTCGCATAAAATGGTAATATCTTGAGTTCTATTAATCGGACCGTCAAGATTAAGGTATTTATGCTAAGGAATAATGACAGAGAATCAAATATATTTGTTTTTCAAATAAACTAAAGTGGTCTCAATCCTGACAGTAAAAAAGGAAACAGCTTTTTTTAACCCCCACATCTTCCAAAGGCTGAGAAAAAATCTTGCCAATCACGATAGATGTAAGCGTAAACCTTCATACTTAGACTTTGGTTATACATCCACTCTTAAAATATACAATCGGCTCTAATACTTGTATTATGATAGATGTCCACATTTCAAAAATTCGCTTCACTAAAAACAAAGGTTAAACACAAAATTTGAAACAAATGGGCAATATTTTTTTAAATTATCTTTCTAAAAATATATAAATATTTTTCGTAGACCATCTTTCTGATTTATGGTGGACCATATCTGAAACCTCTATTTTGCAATTCTTGACTTTCAAATGTTCTTATCTCGATTTCAAAATTTTTAATTTTTTTTAATATATGTGATGATTTTCTTGTATTTCAAAAATCTACCGAACGCAAAAGAAAAAAATTTCTATCATTTTTCGTTTGGAAAATAGATTCTAGACATTTCTCTTTGTTTACCCTCATTTACGCTACTGAAATTTCATATTTTAAGAAATCACGTAGTTAATTTTTCATTTTTTTGGCTTACCATCTAAGCTGTGGCAGATAATTGAAAAACCCCAAAAATTGAGAATAATTGATTGGCAACCCTATGCCTTGACCACTTTTCGACAAGCAAACCATGCTCAAATTGTTTTTTTTAAGACACTGCCCACAAAACTGTATACCGCTACCTGGTAACTTTATGAGTGTAAGTCGTCCTGTGGCGGGATCTTCTAATATAAGGGTGTAGGAAAATGTGAGTTTTTGACCCAAAATCTAATTTACGTTTAATGGAGACATATAACGGTGTGGTTTGTGTTGTATTTGTAACAAATTTGTAGGAAATGTGTTAATAATTTGTTAAAAAAAAAATCATTGAACTTAATTTATGTATGTAGGTATATGCCACGAATTATAGGATTTTCTATAAAATTTCCTAAATTCGTCTACCCAAAAACTGTTTTCTATTTAGTATTTATTTATTCACTTAAACAATGATTTTATTCAAACAACTGATATCGATCGGAATAACTAAACATCTAAACCTAGATACATAGGTACATACCCATTAAAATAGACTCGCAGAAATCTTCAGATAGCTGATAAGAAGAAACCACAAGAAAGCAACTTAATCCAACATAATTATTCCAACTATCTAACACCAAATTTTGTCATAAAATTCTATAAATGGTCATACCAAAAAAGAAACACGAGAAATGAAGGCTAAGAATTAAATACTTTTAATAAACTTAATAGTAGTTTTATACCTATTCCTTAGGGGCCGGTTATAGCGATCAGTAAAACACATCAGTAAAAAGTTGAAACGGAAGGAATTCGGATTTTTTTCCTGATGGGTGTTTATAGCAAACAGTAAAATTGTGTCAGTAAAACTAATGTCTTCTTCTTCTTTCTATTTTTACTGGATGTCAATGCATCAGTAATTTTTTTTCGTATGTACTGAAACAGTAAAAAATTGGAACACAAACAGGCGGAACGAATTGTTTCATTTTGAGTGACATGACAATCAGCTGATACGTAAAATGAGTTTTCGTCAGTAAAATCAAATAAATGGTTTTTCTCAAAAAATACAAATCCGAGTCAAGTTTTTCTTTAAAACAAAATTATTTTACAACATTCGTCATCGATTTGCATATAGTTTTTGTTTCAAAAAGCATTTAAACATATTAAATATTGCAAATGAAAATTTTTACTGATGCATTTTACTGATCGCTATAACTGGCCCCTTAATAAAACAAAATTTTAAGCACATACATACATATGCATATATGTGTACAAGTTCATACTTCAATCAAACAATACGCTTATGGAGATATATGTGTACATGTATGTATAATATGAACAGTCAACATATCTTTATCACATTCATCGTTTAGTTGTCTAAACACGCTACCCCATTCATTTAGAGCACAAAAGCAATGTTCGTATTGGAGAAAATCTTTGGATGTAATTTTCAATAAAAAGAAGAATGACCAAAGTAATCCTAGGTAGTGAATTTAATTATGGCAATATTAAAGTATTTCTAAGGGAAGAATAAGATAGAGTCTCATAGTTCAACTGAGGAAAAAATGAGGATATTCCCGAGTCCCGATATAAAAGTTAAAATGGCAACCAAAGAAAAAATATTCAAAATCATTGAGTGATGGGACATGCACTCAACGTTAAAATGTATGTTGTATGTATGCTAATTCAAGGATAAAAAAGGCAAGGTCATGTCTTGAAGATCAATAAACCGAAACCATTTATAAAATACAATTTGGCATTCATACTTCATATGTATGTATTGTACATATATGTAAATAATGTTAAAAATTAATGATTGAATGAACTTTATTGACAAAATTCATTCAAACCAATAATTTAAGACAATATATTCTTAGACCATTGTTTATTAAAGTTTAAAAACTCAAAACCCGCAAAAAGGGTTAACTAAAATTATCACTTATGCCACTATTCTTGAAACATACCGCATTTTTATTTCGTTTGATAGTAATTTTTTGGCAGCAATTCGTAAGCAACTAAATAATAACTCTACGAGGAGGTACAGTTTGAGTTGTAAACGGTTGAAAACTACTCCAAAAGTTCACATTAAGTTAAGTTTTCGAACGTGCAACTTAAATTTCCACAGTCTCAAAGAATTATTTTGTTTGCATACGAGTCACCACGTATACTAGTTCACCATTTCCAGTGCGATTTTCGTCTGGGGGTTACTAAGCAAACGCCCAGGTGCAGCAGCCTGCACATCCGTGCGCTAATGTCGTGTTTCTTGAAGTTCAAATGTCAAACAAAAACTCCAATCTCCCGCTCTGTTTTCCTATTTTACGTTGGAGCAAGGACTCGTGTTTAGCAAGAACATTTTTTTACCTTGCGTGTCTGGTGTTGAGTCTTTATTGAAATTTCAAAGAAATTCTGAAATAGGTAACTTAAGGAAATGTGAAGATTTGGACTGAAATCACTTAAATTTGACACTTCATTTCAGTTCCTATAGGCAGAGAAATGTGAAGAATTGGACTCAAATCCGACATTTTGCTTCGATAGAGACATACAGTATAGGTTCGGTACTAAGCTTACTTGGGAGTTGGTTTTATTGGAAAAAAAAATAAATAAAGGGTGTCCAGCGGGAATTTTTCAACTTTAAATTGCGATTATCGAAATACTAGCGGGTTGAGGCTAAGTAGGAGGGGTATCATTCAAAGCGCAGGATTGGCGGAATTGTAAGCCGCCATAAGTCACTGGTCGGGAGCGCACCGCGCATTTGCGTGGGAGCAATATTTGAAGTGCGGTGAATCATTGGTACGTGCGCTTCGCGCTTTTTGTACTCATTTTAATATTCGACGACTAAGTGATGGGCCGACCACGCAACTTATCTGGTCGTGGGTAGAAAGATTCTGGCAAGAAGGCACAATGGTCAATAGACCTATTCCTGGACCATCAACCTCAGCAACAACGCCAGAAAACGTGTCTCAAGTTCGAAATGAAATTATTCGAAATCCACGTAAATCGATAAGGAAGATTGCGACCTCCAGAGGAATAAAAAAAATCAACAGTGCATGTTATTTTGAAAAAGAAATTAAAGCTCCACTCGTACAAAATGCAAATTGTTCAGTATCTGAAGAAAGTGAGAATCTGTCGCAAGAACAATGCTGGAACGTTTTCGGACAGCACTTACACTTGGAAACATTTTACTCAGTGACGAAGCACATTTCCATATTGATGGATATGTTAACAAACAAAATATGCGATACCATTGTATATAAACTCTATATATTCCCATGAAGCCAAAAATCTCGTGGCCATCTAGTGGCCACATGCAATCCTAATTTTTGTTAAGAGATCTCGGTAAGGCAATCACATCAAATCTATCGACCACATGTAAACCTACAAAATCGTGTTACATGAGAATACTATAGAGTGTATGTATAATGGCGATACAGGTGCCCCAACGACCCTAAGGAACGCCATTAAAAACGTTTAAATTGTTTAATAACGACAGTTTGGTGTTCCATTTCAGCGAGCGAGCGGGTTCGCAAATGTAAGGGTCCGACTGCAAGAGTGCATTGAAAAAACGGTCATCATTTGGATAATATCGTTTTTAAAAAATAAAATCCGCAGTGTTTCTCTGCATTTAATTGAAATAAAAATAAATAAAAACGATATTGTTTTTTTTTATATTGAGTTTTAAAGTTGAAAATATTCCGCTGGACACCCTTTACAGATATGTAGATAAGTGGAGCAATGTTTGATTCTAATTATATCTTCTACATATTCGAGGAAAGTAGTATACTTGTTAACAACTTTTGGAAAAAACATCATAACATAGTAACCACAGGGAAAACATTTTTTTCATATTTTTTTCTGGAAAGGTCATAAGGCCTGCTACAACCAGTTGCAAGGTTATCCATTATTTACAGGACATCCTGTATATGATTATTTGTGCTAACAGCTTAGTTTAGTTTAGTTTGTTTTCATCACTTTGAGCATACAATCAAAGCCGTAGCCATACAATTATTTGGGGGGGGGGGGGCATAATTTTTGAAAAACCACCATCACAACTTAAGCTAAGTATACAGTTCTTTTGAGTAAAAAAGTTTGGTGGTGAAAAAAAAAATATTGTACTCAAAGAATAAATGTCCGAGCTGTAAACGATTTTTCTTTTTATTAAAGCCAAATATAAATTCCAAACGCATTTTACTTTGGCAAAAAATGTCCGTGGTTTTTTTTGCGTGAAAATAATAACATCATTCCCGTGCGAAAATCTATGCAAATATTTTCGCATGTCAAAAATTATTGAGTTGAAATACAAAATTACTTTTTTGCATGACTGGTTTACAGGAAAGGAACTATTGCTGTCATAGAACTTCAAAACAATTGAGCAATTATTTCGTGAGATAAAGTATGGTGAATCAAAAATATTTACACTTCCAAAAAAAAAAAAATGTATTCACCTCACAGCATTTTTTGTATGCAAATTGTTCTTGCATCCAAAATTTATTATTTTCCATTCTTAGGCCAATAATTTATTAATAATCAATTGATGAATCAATTGGTGGCTTAGGCGCCTAAAATATTATACAAATAAAAACACAAAATAGGTGGAAAATTATTTTGAAAAATTTTTTTTTTGCATGTACCTATGCTTAAACGTCAAACATTTAATTTTGTGTGCAAAACTCACTCCTATGAAAAATTGATTCTTCAAATATGATAACTTTCTCAAGTATCAATTTGTGGATGAAGAGACATTTACTCCGAACTTAAAAGTTTATCTTCATCTTCTTCATGAATTTCTTAGGTAAGGTTTTACTGTCGGAAGAAAAAGTTCTTTCCGGTGTGCATGTTAAAACCGCCAGTTTTTTTAAAGATTGAAGTTTTCTTCTTTAAATTTATGTTCATTTTTGCCAAGAATTGAAGGAATCAGAATGCATCACATTTAAAGCTGACTTAACAAATATTTATTAAATTAATTAATAACTATCGCAGAAATTTGAGTACGAATTTCATACTAAAAGGGAAAAGTATGATATACAAATGCCTTTCTCAAAATTACGGGGGAATCGAACCCCTTTGATCCCCTTCCTGGCTACGGCCTTGCATACAGTAAAACTCTTATAGACTAATGAATTATAAATAATTTTTAAAACAAATTTTTACTATTTAATTTATTAAAAAGTAAAAATATTTTTGAAAGTTTTTCTACTTAAGTGAAAATTGAAATCAATATATAAACGATACTAGATTATTTTTTCTGACACAGTGAGTGAGTAATGGGTTCGTTAAAAGCGTAATTATTAACTCTGTGGTTAGAATCTAGGAATAAATTACGATTCCTCAGTACTTCAGTTGGAGCATATAAATTTATTAAATACATATACGATATGGCGCAAAATTACAGTGAAGTTAACACGATACTAAAACAACTTTAGTGTAACACTAGGTGAAAATGGCATTTTCTTAAATTATAGACGATGTTAAACCAACTTTATGCTTAAACACTTGCATTAAAGTTAAAATAACCAAAGTCTGATTTTAATTTTTTAGTATCACACTAGCTGAAATGACATCTGTCGCACGAACTGTCACTGATTTAGGCGAGTTCAACTTTAATTTGCTTAGAAAATGGTCTTAACGCGACACTAACTAGCATGTGTCTATAATTCAGGAAAAGTTAGAGAACTGCATTAAAGTTAAACAATTGTTAACTAGTATCATGCTAAGGCCCTTAGCATGACACTCTTTACTATTACTATTGACAAACATGACAGTAAAGTAATGGGACAAGTTTAGCCAATGTAAATAAGGCCAAGATCGTATTACAATCATTTGGTACAGTTCTAGACTTTATTAGGGAGAACAATTATTTATACCAAATTTGGGTATAGTGTTATTCATCGACATCGATACCAACTCAATCTTGATGAGTAAGTATAAGTGTAGATGATTAACAAGAAAGGAAAAAAATACTTCGTAAGTATAAGTTTATTTAAATTGTTTTGTTTGTATGTAGTTTGCTTCTCTGAAAATAGCGGAAGTAAAATGCTTCGAAAAAAACACCAAGAAAAAGATGCAAAATCGTGATATGTCCAGTTATTAAGTAAGTTGAAAAACAGTCTTCAAAATGGTTTAATAAGATACTTTCAAAGTATCGATTATTTTTTCACATCAAATAGCTTTAAAATAATGTAGATTAAATCACTGCAGGTTATAATGTTCAGCAAAAAACATTATGAGTAAACGTATATTTCGATCATGAGGAAATTTTCATTTCAGGCTCCAGTTTTCAATAAAACAAAATTCTTTATCTAGAGAAAAAGGCTATCAGGTTAGGATTAGGATGGTATGTACATAGGTAGGAACTTTAATAGAATCCGTCGGAAAAAATCCCTCCATTTTCTATTGAAGCAAATAATTCGAGTCCAATTCGTTAAATAATTTTGTATGTGTTTAAAAATTTTTAATTGCATAGATATCTAGTAGTTGATTTTTTGTGTATGTAACATTTTTTGTTACATGCAAAATAAATACACATACATATTACTATATTTACCTTATTATTAACAGTCAGCTTTGGAGGAGTATTATTTGACGGTGAACGGTGTAGATTCCCCCCTGCTATAATTCCACTTTGTACTGTAGTTTGTGCATTGATGATGTTTGTCGGCTGACTAGATTTTATACATTTATGGTTATTTGTTGAAACCACATTGCTGTCTGCGTTTTGATTAGCTACATTGACCGTGCTGTTTGAAACTGATGTTTGTGTCTGTCCTACGTGCAAACGGTTACGAAGAGTGACTAACTCTGTGCTAAGACACTTTAAACGCTGTTGTAGGTGGACAGCTTCGTTGGAAGATGATGCATCTGTAAAAACATAACAAAAGTTAAAGATAAGTACAAGCTTAACAAACATTAGGCGTGTCCAGGAAAATTAGATCTCAGAGGGCTCAGTGTCAAAAACTGAGGAAGCCAATCCAATACTGAGACTGAACACGCCTATTTAAATTTACTATTACAGAATAAAAAACGTTTGATTTTCAGAACTCAATCGCTTTGTTTTTGAACACCCCTGATCCTTACTAAATTCTTAATTTGGCAAAAATAAAAATAAAAATATTACTTTTGTGGCAAGCCAGATTATGGAGAAACAGGAGTGGAATCGGCTAAAGTGATTGGTGACTATCGCATACATGATAATCAAATATGATCACGTTTAATTTTCTGTCTGTGTAAGGTGATCACCAAAAATTATTACAAAAATTGGCATCTTTTTCATTCAGAGACAAGTACTGAGAGCTGTTATAGGTTTTTCGTTTTGATTTTAAAACCGGAAGCATTCGTCTTACACACTATAGATAGTGGCGATTTCTGGTCTTGAGTTCCGGGTTGGCTACGAATAATCCTTTGATCAAAGCTGAATGTAATAAAAGCAAAAAATTTTAATTTTTTTCCTCTATAATGAGTTTTAATGCAACTCATTTATCTATACCTACATAAAATCCAGTCGTCACTCTATTTTCAAAAAAATTTCGAGAACCGGTTATTAAAAATTTTCACTTTTTCTTATCTTCGACAACATTTCTTTCTTTATTGACACATTAGTCCAAATTATTACATATATTTAAACACTTTGAAAAATAAGGATGAAATTATTGTAAATATAGTAAAAAACATGCTTTTAAGCCTTTCGAAGCATCTCAGCTACTCAAATTTTACGAAATATAACCTGTAAACTGTAACGCTCTAAAAAATTGAGGATTAATCTCTCTATATGGCGTTTTTCTTTTTTAACTCAGAGCAGATCAGATCAGATTCAGAAATTGAAAATTTTATTATCTGAGCCCTCTGATTCAATTATTTTTGTGTTTTGAATCTGATCTGATCTGCTCTGAGCTAAAATAGAAAAACGCCAATACACACCTTATTTTTAAAAATCAAAGCAGTATTTCTCGACTAATAGCAAATTTAATGCAGTTGGGATCGACCTTGGAAATTATCAAAACGTGAATTTTCTTATAATTAATTAATGAATTGAAAATCAATACTCAAGCTTTTGAGCAACGTACAGCAATGTTTCATATATCAAATTTTTAATTAGGATTAGTGAATAGAATTTTGAAAAATTAAATCCATTTTGTGGACTTGTTTAATAAATATAAGCCATATAGTTTGCCAAAAGGGGGATTAATTTAGTAGTTTTTAATGTCAGACTTTTTTAAAAGTAATTTTGTAATTTTGTTTGGCTGAAAATAATTTAAATTATTATAATCCATTGTTTGACACCTCATTTTGGAATATTAAAAAAAAATTACCAATGTTGATAAGTTACATTTATACTGAATTCTTTCAATTATTTTCATATGCAAACATTAAAGGTATTTTTTTTGTGTACATTTTTTCTTGGCTTTTCCGTGGTTTACAATGATGTATGTACATTAAAATAAAAATATTTTTAATTGTTAATCGAAAAAAATCTGATTCATTAAAATCCGTTGGTAATTAAAAAAGTTAGTAACGTTTTAGTGAGGCCGGAACAATGTATGTACAACAAAGCATGTTTTAAATGTATTAAATTCAAATAATATTTAATTCCTGCTCTGGTGTTGGATATACAACTTTGTGATTACCTACATATATTTAGTCTTTATACTAAATTTAAATACTTGATTAAAATTTTTTTTCTATGTTCAATATTTATATGAAATTTTTAGATATTAATGCCATTAAGTAGGTGTAAAAAACATTACTTCAAATTGTTTTTTTCATTTTTTTCATTTTTTTCATAATTACCATGTAAGAAATAATAATTTTTTTTATAAATCTAACGATTATCTTACTAACAGTATTTTAAAACCTTAATTATAAAGATTCATGCAGATTTGTTTGAGTAATCATTATATTAATGAAGCTATGTCGATCAGTTTTTTAATCAAAATGCATTTTATTTGTACAAAAATCATTTAAAAAAATTTTAGCACCGCTCATGTAGGTTTGATGGTAAAACATTATATAACATAATCTTAGAAGAGAAAATAAGCAAAAAATAAGCATTTTTTGTTTTTTCAAATTGTGAAATTTTTCATCAACTTTTGAATTTAGAATGCTGCAAATCGAATTGAAGGCAGACTTAAACACCCCTTTAGTATGAAATTTTTTACCCCTTTCCAATGATTTTTTCACACAATGTAGCGTGTCATTTTGGCTTTATTTAAAGGCCTTAACCTTGAAGATCGGATGAGTAGAATGGGAGTTATGATTTTTTCAAGTTAACCATATAAAATTCGAACTTAAACATTTGCTTCAGATAACTAGGTTCTCCACTGGTGGGTACTGGTCGGCAATCAACTCACATTTTTCTACCCAGGCGTTGGCTCTTTCAGTAGAGCCAACCTGTGTGGGTATTTTTGTGGGTCTGTGCTTAAAGATAGAGTGACACAGCACATCGGGAATAATATGTAGTTTGTATGAGATTTGTTGGCGCAAATTTTTGTAGCCAACACGGCCAATATTGAAAGAAAAATAATATTAAAAGAGATTCCTACTTTGTATGGGATTAATATAGCACGTAGGGGTTGCAGTGAATGGCTCGATTTAAATAGGTTTTGCCGGTTTTATAATGATTTTTATTCTCAAGTTTTAATACAAACAAATTGTTTGTAGTACGTGTATTTAAGACGAAATTTAAGGGTTGGCGCAGCCAACCTAGCCAACTGAGAGGAATCGCCACTGACTATAGTTTGGCCCATTTTAGCTGACCAGTTCGCACTTGTTTGCCTTTGGCATTCACCAACCCACAAAGAAAATTTAATGTTGCACACAACTGGAACGGAAAAATGTTGCTCAATCGAAGTCCAGCTCGCAAATTCAAAAGCAGAAGAATAAAAATGTATTTTACTAGCTATTTGTGATTTGTGAATATATCAATCTTATAAATATATAAAAATTAATATTTGTTTCTTCGAACTCAATGGGTTCACATATAGCTAATCAAATGGAGTTTAAATTAACAGAATTTTGAGTTAATAGTGAGAGGAAGATGTAGAGAGTAGTTTTGGTCAAAGGCCCATAACAGCTGAGAAATATGCAAAATTTCAAATTTAACACTATATTTTGTGTAAAAATGTAAAATAATAATGGTATTCATACAACAGCGTAAAATCGTCGTAAACGTTGTATTTTTTAAACTTCGTAATTTGTATGGAAAATTTGACAGATTAACGAAGTTTACAACTTTACTACGTTTACGACGAGCTTACGCTGTTGTATGAATACCCTTAATAAATATTTAAAATGACAAATTGAAAATAAAATAAAATTTAGTCATAAGAATTAATTGGCCGTGCTCAGGAAAATGAGATCTCCGACGGCTCAGTGTCAAAAACTGAGCAAGCGAATCCAATATTTTCTTTCCTCAGTTATTTGACAGCAACATTTCTGAGGAATCCTGTTCATGAGACTGAGATGGCTGAGGGCTCTGAGATCTCATTTTTCTGAACACGCCTATTAATTTTAATACTACGTACATATTTACATGTGTATAATGCTTCCTAGACGATCTGGGAGAAAACAAGCGAGGAATAGCAAGCAAACAACGAAGCTGGTCGTTTACGAGCTGCTCAATCACATGATGTAGAAACAGAAAAACAATGCGCAGGAAAAATTTAAGAAAAAGCTGCTACATAATGTATGTGGATGAGGAATAAGGTGTGTGGGCATTGCAGTTCACGAAAATTCGAGAGCGAAACATCATGAATATGCTGCGCAAATGGAAAAGTGAAGCTTTCAAAACTGCATCCTCCACCTGAACAAATAAAAACTACCAGACAATTCAGTCCCCCCCCCCAGAACAAAATCCTAGTAACGGCAACTGAAACAGAGTGCTTCGATTCACTGAGTTGCCCAAAGGCAATGAAAACCAAGGTTCAGATGGAGCGTGGATGATGCTTAAAGCCAGTGACAACAGGTACTAGAGGTCTGCAATAAATGTCATGAAACCAGTTTCAAGACATTCATTTTATTTCAAAACAATCAAGAATACTGTACACGCAACTTGAAAATATAATGAATGAATCAGTTCAAAAATGATAAGCATGCATTTCATTCATTCATTTTAAAACAAGCACTTAGTGTAGTGTACACCTAAGAACGAGGTTTTTGAATGGTTGTACTCACAAAATTAGTGTACACTATTCTAAGTATACTGAATATACTGAATACACTGAGTACACTGAATACACTGAATACACTCAGTGTACGTGAACCTCTAAAGTGAGTAGTAATTACATCAAATGGGCATTTACTTAACGTACCTTTCATTACAGTTCAGTTCAAATTTGTTCTAAAATTGGTTGGTGAGGTCTGGGAAAATTTAATAAAAGGCTTATGTAGGTATACATATATATGTACATAAGCAAATTAACAATTTTGTTCTTGTTTTTATTTATTTCTTAGAAAAGTAGTTTTAAATCTTACACAGGTATGTAATGAATATGTATTACAGTATATGACGGATAGAAGAAAATGAACTTGAATAAAAAAAAAAACAGTTAATGAATATTATATATCATTTAAAAAGTTCAAATTTTAAACGCTCTTGCTTATTACTTTTTTCAATAAACATAAGTTCATTTTCAATCTATCATTCAATTTTGTCTCTATGCTAACCCTCACAAAAACCTATTCGTCTAACACAAATGACCCTTTGAAGTTTTAACATTAGTATAATAATATGTATCTACATAATTTTTATGAAAAAGATCAACGGTCTTACACACCACAACCAGCAGTGCCGTTCCTAGCCCTTAGAGCACCTGGGGCAAGCTCAGTGAAGCCGCCTTTTTTGTTACAAAAATTTCAATACGGAATTAATAAAAACAAATCATAATTTATCGTTGACTCAGTGCATTGTCACTTATACTGTATTAAAACTGGCTGCAAGCCACTGTCTATACATTTCAATATGTACGAATGACGGGCAAACAAAATATCTCCTTAACCAGTCGAAATGTTGGTTCATATCGAATTTCTTATTAAAAGTTAAAATACCTAAATACCTAAATTTTGACATTTTGAAATCTCGATTCAACAAAAAGTCGACTTTCCAAAACTACATACAAAACAATCGATATAAATCTACATTTTGAGCTGCCAACTTTTCAGCAATTCGACATTTTTCTATCAGTCATCCTCACATTAGCTTTAAGAACAACTCTCTGTTTAAATGTTTGCATCGAATGTGCCCAAACTCGTATCATAAATTCTTGTTTGATTTCTTAACAAGAACTTAAGAGTATAATTTTTTATTCTATGGAAGACTAAAACTCTTTTTAAGACATATATCTTTGTTCAACTTCAAACAATCGCTTAATTTGATTGATGACAATGAAAAGGAAGTTAAGTGTGCTTGTTAACATATTTCCCTAATTTATGAGCTTACCAAAATGTCTATTTTCAAATTTTCTACTTTTAAAATGCCGACTGTTGAAATATCGATTCATAAAATGTCGATCACTGTCGAAATTTTGCCCACTTTTGGATCAGTCGGTCTTTTAACCAGTCGAATTATTTTCATTGAGATTATAAAAATCGACCTTATGGAGTCATATCGTTCCCCTCCCACTTCATTTCCAATCTATTTCGGTAAAAAGCTATAATACTTTTTTCAATTAAATTTTTTAGTTTGTATACATAAGTTCACCGAGGGCTGTTCGGTAAGGGCGTGGCCCGGCGCCGGCGCCTTTCGCTGCAAGGCCCCTGGGCAACTGCCCCACCCCTAGACACGGCCCTGACAGTTAAAAAATTTAAAAAAAATCAGGTACAAATTGAATTTTTAAGATCATTACAAATATCTTTTTTTTAAGAAATTAATAATCTGGCTGATGAAAATATTCGTTCAGAAGTTGCACTACTTGCTGGTGTAGCTAATATTTTGCAACTGGCTTTATAAAGCAGTGGAAACTCAATTTTATGCTAATGCCACCACTGCAAGACATCGAAACCTACATGATATATATTACATTTGCATTTTCATAAGCAGATAATTCTTTGCTTATTTTATCATGGGTAGAATTCACACTTTCGACTGGCTGCATAAAATCTTGATTTTTATCATTGGACAAAAGCATGTCCAACTCTTCATTTAATTCCCTTTCTAAATTTTGATCATCAGACATTTCATCGTCTAAATAAATTGCATATATTTTTTGCATTCATCTTTGATGCTCGTTTTTTGATCTTCATTGTATCAACTTATTAGTGGGGGGGAAAAGGGAGTGCTTTTTTGTGTACTATTGTCAAATTTTTAGGGATATTGTATCTAAAAAAATGCTCAATTTGGTTTTGAAATTTGTAATTTTGTCTAAATCTGAAGTTTAAATAATACAAACTTTTTTTAACCGAAGAATGTGAACGAGAGTTAAATGAATTGTTGGATAGCTCTCAGCTTCTAAAATCTTAGATTAGAGGATTCCTCAGTTCGAATGGTTAAAAATAAGTTGTTTTCCGGAGATTACCGTCAGAGCAAAATTCAAACTCAAAAGTTGAATTTCGTAACGGCCGACACTGGTAAGTTTCACCAAAAAGATGGCCAAATTATTCTCAGTGTATATTGAATTTATTTTTGCATGAGAATATCAAAAACAAATCGTATTATGTAAAATCTTCATTTTCGACAGAATGAATAAATACATCTTTTTTTTTGACATTTTTGGCATAAAAAGTTACATAAACTTTGTTTTGAAATATTTATTTTAATCATATTTAAATTATAAGAAGATTTTATAATACAAATTCTATATACTACTGAAATAAATCAGCCAAGTAGAAGAATTAGCATTAAAAATTGGACATGTTGAATTATTGAACCAAAAGAAGTGGGAGGTGGTGTTTTGATCGCAGTTCGTAATAAATTTATATCTTCACTTGTTATATTCCCTTTTTATCTCTCAATTGAACTAATCTGCATAAAGTTAGCCATAGAGTCAAAATTCATTTATATATTAAATGCATACATTCCTCCAAAAAGCTCGGACTCAGTTTATGTCGAACTCTCTCAGGCTCTAGATTTCATTATTGAATTGTCTTGCTCCAACAGCAACATTTTACTTCTCGGAGACTTTAATTTACCGTCTGTAGAGTGGATTCCTTCTGAAGATGAATGTTTTCAAGAAGCATCTTTAACTTCTTCACAAACTGAGCTCCAGCTTCTGGATAGAATTACTGCAACTGACTTACAGCAAGTAAGCTGTATTAAAAATTCAAAAAATCGAATTCTCGATTTAGTATTTTCTTCTGACGCTATTAGTACTCTTGTTCTTGAATCAAGTTCTGGAATGACTAATATAGATAGTTATCATCCTCCTTTGGATATAGTTCTTGACTTGAGCAGTCATATTATAGAAAATAGCAACGCTTATGATCGCTCATATACTTTTGATTTCAGAAAGGCAAACTTTCAGTTGCTCTCAGAAGAATTAGCTAGATCTGGTATTGATAGTATATCAGTATCTAGTAATATTGACGAAGCAGTTATTAACTTTAATACTATACTTAATAATTGCATAAATAATACTATCCCTATAAAAATATTACAAAATACGAACTTTTGCCACTCATGGTATACGAAAGAGTTAAGGTCACTCCGAAATAGAAGAAATAGAGCATGGAAAGTATATTTAAAAACTCTTTCTTCAGTTGACCATAACTCTTACATTGCCCTTTTCGAAGAATTTAAATCTCTTTCAAAGTCTCTATACACTAATCATGTATACGAAATGGGAAGATCCCTTAAAGAAGACCCGAAAGCATTTTGGAAGTTTGTAAACTCGAAGAAAAACTCAGATGGCTACCCCGCAAATTTCATATATGAAAATTGTGTGTTAAAAGAAACTATTGATATTTGCAACGTCTTTGCGAATAATTTTCGTAACTCTTTTGTGGACAACCCTATTGATATTGATGAAGATTATTTCAGAAATTTACACTCCTATGCCCAAACGAATTGTAATAATTTCGCTGTGCAACAGAGTACTGTTTTAGAATTTCTCTCATCGTTAAATGATGATTTCTCATCTGGTCCAGATGGAATCCCCCCAATATTATTGAAAAAGTGTAGACATATACTGGTTGAACCTCTTCAATTTTTGTTTGAGTTTTCGATTAAATCAGGGAAATTTCCTTGTTTATGGAAAACTTCATTTCTAACTCCAGTTTTTAAAAAAGGTGATAAAACTGATATTTCGAATTATAGGCCTATATCCAAACTGTCATGTATTCCAAAGCTCTTTGAACAAGTTGTGTGTGAGACTTTAGCATTCCATACCAAGAATTTAATTTGTGAACAACAGCATGGGTTTGTGAGAAGAAAATCAACAGTAACAAACCTCCTTACATTCTTACATAAATGTTCTAACGCGTTAGAAAATGGAAATGAAATGGATTGTATATATACTGATTTCTCTAAGGCGTTCGACCAACTTAGTCACAACATTATTATCTTCAAGCTAAAATCTTTAGGATTTCCAACATTTTTTATCACCTGGATAAAATCATACCTTGAAAATAGATCCTACCAGGTAAAATTTAGAAACTGCCTTTCAAACTCATTCAAGGCTCACTCCGGTGTGCCCCAGGGAAGTCATCTAGGCCCATATCTATTTATTCTTGCTATAAATGATGTTGTTTCTTGTATACGTTCAAGTGATATTCTTATATTTGCTGATGATATGAAAATTTTTAAGACGATAAAGGCTAACCAAGGCCACTTTCTTTTGCAAGCCGATGTTGACAGTTTCGCTACTTGGTTTGATAAAAACGGTCTTTCTCTTAACCCTGCCAAATGTCAAACAATTACTTTCTCAAGAAGGCGACTTGCAAATGCTTTTTATTATTCTATTTCACAACACAAACTCTGTCGAGTCTTTAGTTTCAAGAACTTAGGTGTTAACTTTAGTTCCAATTTAGAATTCACTGAACACATTAACTTCATTGTTAATAAAGCAAGCTCTATGCTTGGGTTTATAAAACGTTGGGCAAAGGAATTTGACGATCCGTACGTTACTCTTTCTTTGTACAATTGTTATGTACGACCTCATCTAGAATACGCTTCTCAAGTATGGTCTCCCTTTTATGAAATTCATAAAACTCGTATTGAATCAATACAACATAAATTCATACGCTTTGCTCTGAAAGGTCTTCCTTGGGCTGATCCATTCAACCTTCCATCATATGAACACAGGATCCAGCTACTGCAGGTTCAAACCTTATATCAAAGGCGGGTTAATAATGATCTAATATTTCTTCACCAACTTATAAATGGTCAAATTGATGCTCCTGATTTGTTAGCCTGTATTGGCATAAATTACCGCGGAGGATCGCACCATCTGCGAAGATTTGAACTTTTACACGTTAATTTCCATAGAACTAACTACGGTATAAATGAGCCTCTTAACCGCATGTGCAAGATTTTTAATTTAAACGGCTCCTCTGTTGATTTTAACATAAGTAAGATGGGATTAAAGAAAGTGTTTCGAACCAGTGCTCCACGGTCGTGATTGTTTTAACTTCTTGTAACTATGACTTAAATATCTTGTGTATTGTTTAATTATGTATGTACATATATAGATTTGTTTTGTTTAATTTTGTGTATTTATTAGTATATTATTATGCATGTGTTAGATTGCCTTTTTTTACTAACCACTAACACATGCACTTATGATGAGCCTCTGATTGTAGGTGGCAGCTTGCTCTAAGCTCACTACAACTAAGAATCTGAAGTGTAAAAAAAAAAAAAAAAATAGTTTTTTATGGCCTTTAGTCCTACAAATTGCCGTTTTGTCCGGCTTAGGCACCAGTTATAGCTTTCATTGAAACTCAGCATTGAAAACTTTAATGATTGATTTTGAGATGTTTAGAAAGCAAAATAATTTATTATTTTGATGGACGATTAAAGCTCAAGACTTAATTAATATTTCTAGCCAAAAAAAAATTCAAATCGGCCCAACCTTCCGCAAAAATTGACTTTCAATCTTTCAATGATCATTGGTAAGGTAGTTCAGTCATTGAAATAAGAAAAGTCGTTTTATGTGGAAAGTTGGGCCTATTTGAACTATTTTTTTGGCTAGAAATATTAATTAAGTCTTAAGGTTTATTTTTCCATGAAAATAAGAAACGATTTCACTTCCTAAGCGTCTCAAAATCAATCAATAAAATTTTCAATGATGAATTTCAGTGATAGCTATAACTGGCGCCTTACTCACTTGCACTCATCAGTGACATAGTGAAGGCTTTGTCATACGCAATTTTTATTAAGTTCAGTTTGTATGTAAATAATTAAAAAATTAATTTTTTGATGTATACACACTTAGGTCATATCTGGAGAAATACTTATTAAAAATAAAAAAGGAAAGTATAATTCTAAACTTATTTAAAAAAAGAAGATTTTAAGGAAACAATAATCTAACTCTTAAGACTAGTATGATTATAAAGCGACTACAATCAATTTAACTTTTACAATTTTAAATGAAAAAAAACACTGTATTTGCTTCTAAAACACATAACTTATAATAGTTTGAAATTTTGTTTATCCTTCAAATTTTACAAAGTTCGATGATTGAAGTATTTTTCGTATCACTAGTGACAGAATGCACGTTAATCCATTTTATAAAACACAAAGAACATTGATATACAAAAAAATGTTAAACTACTATTTTTCACAAAAAAAAAAAATACATATGTAAATATTTAAGTTTGATTAATGTTACTTCCCAGCTCTTTAAAGGCGACTATACAAAAAGGCCAATAAGAGGACTTTTGGAGACGTTGAATATGCCACAAAGGGCGAAACTTTACTTACTATTCCATTTGGGCATAAGAAAATAGTGCTCAAGGAAATAGCGCCCAAATCGATTTGGAAACATCGCTCAAAAAAATTTGTATCACCCAAAAGCAAAGAAGAATTTGGAAATATTGCCCAAAACAATTTCGAACCCAAATAATAAAATGGAAATATCACCCAAATATTTTGCATGTAAATGGTTTTGTAGAATTTAGGCGATATTTTCTCAATTTTGGGTGGTATTTCCAAACTTTATTTCAATGAATAAGCAAAGTTTTTAGAAATTCTTGTGATGGTAATAGTTGTTTAAGATCTCAAAATGATACAGTTACAATTATTGTTGGATATAAATATGTATATATAGGATAAATTCAAAGTTTCCTTAAATCCAGATTCTTTAAATGCAAAGGGGACTTTGCATACACCCAACCTCGCACCCGAATAAACAGAGAGGTATGTGTGGGGGCCCCCTGCAACCCCCCTTCAACCCCCCTTCAACCCCCCTTCAACCCCCCTTCAACCCTCCTTCAACCCCCCTTCAACCTCCCTTCAACCCCCCTTCAACCCCCTTCAACCTCCTTCAACCCCCTTCAACCCCCCTTCAACCCCCCTGCTTGGCCTCGCTATAGGATTTGGGGTCGATGCGAGGTTGAGTATATGCAAAATTTCTTTTGCATTTAAAGAGTCTGGAATCACCCCGATTGCATTTGGGCGATATTTCCTTATATTGCAGTTGTTTTTGGAAATTTTTCCTATTTTGGGCTTTGTTTCCCATTTTGCTATTTTAATTTATCAATTTGGGCGTTGTTTCATTTTATGTAAGAAAGAAAAATAAGGAAATATCACCCAAAATGAGAACAAAATTTTCAACAACAATTTGTTCAGTGTTTTTTTTGGGCGTTATTTCCAAATCGATTTGGGCGCTTTTTCCTTGGGCGCTATTTCCTAACGCCTTCTATTTGTTTGGGTCTACAACACTCGGCACCGCACACTGGGGTCAATTGTATGGAGAGCGTTATTAAAATGCAAAATTGAAAGTAACGGTTTCTTAATAAACTGTTATAGCTCTAAGTTTAAGAAAATTGTTTATCAATACTAGCCTCGCCTTGACTCCCACTTGAAAATGGGTTGTCTTATCGGATTAAAAAATGTTCAATCTTGACGAACTCGAACTAAAAGTAAGAACTTATATTTTCACAATTTTAGAGAAGAGGAACTTATTTTCACAAGAATTCACAGATCTATCACCTATTATTAAACAATTAAATTGGAGTCTATACCTACAAAAACTAACGGAAATACACGGAAAGAATTCTTGGATCAGATCACAAAAATAAGCTGCAAATTACGAAAAATGAATCCCGATTTATACCTTGGCTCGGGATATCGTAATTTACGACTATTTGTTTGCAATTTGCAAAACTGAGCAAAATGAAGATATTGATGCTCAAAAATCGTAAATCAACACTCTTTAAGTATCAATTATTATTCTATCGAGAGAAAACAGAAATTGCGAACAACAAATCGCAATTTGATCCAAATATTCCTCAATCGCACAATTTGTAAATTTGTGATCACCACTACTTTTATTTCGTGATATTGCCACAGGAAAGATCAATCTTGGTCTACCCTTCATTTTGCAGGTATACGCACGCATTTAATTTAATTTATTTGAAATAAATACTTTACGCTGGACTCTGCTCGGATTTGAACCCACAACCCTCCAGTTGCAGAGCGAGCCTGCAACCACTTTAGTACGGTCAAGTTAGATTTCATTATATGGAGCGCTGGGAACTAAATCCGAGGTCAGGTTTGACTTCACTATTCGATAAGGTATTGGTTCACGAGTCTAAAACCACATTTCTCACAACTGTACCTAGAGTCATTTGGCCGCCATTTTGTTTTTTTATGTTCATTTTGATTTTTGCTTATTGATCTTTGGAAAAAAAATTGTAGCCCAAACTTGTAGAAAATTAAATTTTCTACAAAATATGTTAAATAACTTTTTTCGCTAAACACTCAGTTAACAAAAAAAAAAAATAAAATTTTTGTTTCCAATTGCCATAATTTTTTTTTTTTTGTAAATCAAATAAAAAAACACCATAATAGATTGTAGATCTTTTAATTATCTACATTGTTTTCCTTTACAGTTTCTTAATTGGAATAACGGTTCTCGCTTCGGAGCGACTATACGCTCGAGCAATCCGCACGGAATAAGTTTTTATTAATTAATTTTTTTTTTTATTTACATACAATGCTCAGGACACCGAGTCTAATTTATGCTTCGAGTTTCGAAATGGTGCTTAAGGTTTTCTTACCACAATCACAAACACGAGTACTGTGACACGTGCATCACATTAGTTTTTTAGCCTAAGTGCGTTATTTTCTTGTGTGGTTTCTCCAGGAGATAAGTCATTCAAAATATTCTTAGATATTGTAATACTTCGATATTCTTCTTCTCTTTTTGGAATGTCCTATGGTGGTCATCATAATCATGTTCATTGTTAAAAAAGATCCTCTGTTGCTCTTACTCGCTCCTTACATCTTTATCTTTCACAGTAGTATCTATCACAGTACACTTACTAGTCTATGACACTGTTTACAAAATTTGGGGTCATGGTAGGGTCCTTAGAAAAAATATATTTTATAGACTAATTTTGGGTCACTGAACACGAAAATCAAAATTATTCTTTTTTCCAAAGAAGCGTTTTCGAGATGTGTGCAAAAATCATTTTCTCAACTTTTTTTCAGATATTCTCATAAATCTCGCTAACGGCTCAGCCAATTAACATAAAATGTATATTTTCTGAATGATGTGATCTGTCTCCTTCCGACAATGTACTGCTTGTATAAGTCGGACATTCAAAGTTTCAAAAACAAGTATTTTTGACAAATTTCTAGTTTTTGGTTGCTCCATCCATATGGATCGAAAACAAATATTTATAATAATTTGAGGGATTCAAGTGAAAAACAATTTTTTTAACAAAGATTTGAGCTAAGGTTTTTGAAAATCGGACGATAAATGTAGAAGTTATTAAATAATTAGTGAAAGAAGGTAAATTAATTTTGTTCAATAAAAGTCATATAAATGTACATTAGGGTGTCTATTATTTCCCAAAATCATTTTTTTTAAATCAGAAACCGCTTAAATCAAAATTGTATGCCCTAAAATAAAGTTTTTGACCAAAAAATGTTTGTCTAAGGTGATAAATCGGTGCCTCTTCGGCAATTTTCTTTTTCATACAAAGGAGATTTGGACACACCAAACTCCAAGACCAATAAGGACGTGATATATATCGGTGGAAAGATATTTTTATGAACTACAATAGTTCTATAAAGTTAATTTCAAATCTCTATGTGAAAAAAGTTATTCGCTTGTGAAAATTGTGTTTCAGCGCATTTTGGTGTGAAAAAAAATCTCCTTAACTAAAGAATAACTTTTTTCAAATAGAGATTTGAAATGAACTCTTATAGTAACTATTGTTGATTAAATTTTCTTTAAAATACATTTTTTAAAAAACGGTTTGGATAAAAACCGAGAAATAGTCGTTCAAAATAGGTTGCTTAAAGCTTTATAAATGGCATTTTTGGCTGTTTTGATGGACTTGTTAGATTATACGCTCACACTGGGTGTATTAGTGAGCCATGACCAGTTAAGTCAAAAATACAAAAAAAAAATTTCTAATTTTTCACAGTTTTAGAGCTGCCATCTAATTTTTTTTCAAAATTTAGAATAATTGCCAAAATCAACACACTTGCTCTTATAAAGCCGGGTTTTGAGCAAATGTAAGCGTATACCTTCTCGAACATGAAAAAAAATAGTGTTAGACCAGTTTTACAGATGAAGTTCATTACCAGACCAGCTCAACATTTTCTTAGTAGGTATTAAAGAAATAACTCTTTTTATTTTGGGGTTCCTAACTCGTCTGGCACTATTTTGTCCATATAACGAAGGGCATAAGGTACCAAATACCCCGGTTTGTGAAAGTAGATTTGTTAGTTTTGATAATTGTTTAAAAATTAGAAAAAAATGGAAAAAAATCACCAACTTTATAAAATTAAGGGCCGTCTGGCATGCATTTTCGACAGCCAAACTCGTCAGGCACAGTTTTTTTTCTATTTAAGGGGACATTAGCTAACATATATTGAAAACCCTGCTTTATAAAACAAGGTTTGTTAATTATTTGAAATTAAAAAAAAAGTAATTTCTTCAAATACCTACTTTGAAAATGTTGAGCTCGTCTGGCAAGAACTTTCAACCGTAAAACTTGTCTGGAACTATTTTTTTTTTGTTCATGTTCGAAAAAGTATAAGCTAACATGTGTTCAAGACCCGGATTTGTAATGGCAATTGTGTTGATTTAGGCAATTATTCTATATTTTGAAAACAAAATCGACAGCAACCCTTAAACTGTGAAAAATTTTAAATTTGATTTTTATTTTTGAGTTAACTTGTCATGACTCACTAATACACCCAGTTTGAGCGTATAATCTAATAAGTCCATCAAAATAGCCGAAAATGCCATTCATAAAGCTTTAAAAATTTGAAATCCGCCTAGTTTGAACGACTATTTATCTATTTAGGTGCAGGGAATTAACTTCACGGGAACTATCTTCACATGGGAATTTACTTCACCAGTAGTGGGAATTAATTTCACCTTTTTTGTGAAGTAATTTCCCTCTAAAGGTGGGAAATAATTTCATCCGAAAATTGTGTGAAGTTATTTCCCACCTATGATATGATAGAAACTAGAAAAATGTAAATTGTGTTTCCTTAAATCCCGATTCTTTAAATGCAAAAGAAATTTGCATACACCCAGCCCCGCACCTACCAAAAATCCTATAATGGACCCAAGCAGGGGGTTGCAGGGGGGCAGAATGTCCCCCCAAACATACCTCACTTTTTATTTATTCGCCGTAATGCTTGCTGCTAGCATAAATACAATGCTAGCAGCAAGCATTACGGCGAATAAACAGTGAGATATGTATGGGGGGCATTCTGCCCCCCTGCAACCCCCCTGCTTGGGCCCATTATAGGATTTGGGGTAGGTGCGAGGCTGGGTGTATGCAAAGTTTCTTTTGCATTTAATGAATCTGGACTTAAAGAAACGCACATTAAAGTGAAATTAATTCCCACAAAAAAGTGAAATTATTACTCACTTTCAGTGGGAAGTAATTTCACTTCAAAAAAGTATAATTAATTCCCATTAGTGGTGAAGTTAATTCCCATGTGAAGGTAGTTCCCGTGAAGTTAATTCCCTCTACCGTCTATTTATATTCAAACCGTTTTTTTAAATAATTTATTTTAAAGGAAATGTAATTATCTTTCTTTTATATGGCATTGCTCCATACATATCTCTGCTGGTAAGAAAGTTATAAGCAAATAAGTAAAAAAAAAAACAAAAAAAATGCGATTATTCACATTTTTTGCAATGATTTTTTTTCAAAAATCCATTTCGATGGTTAATTCTATTTTCTAAAAAAAAGGTTTTAAGAACTATCTCGAAATTTTGCTTAGTTTTCGAGTTATATGCAAAAAAACAAAAAGGGTGCTTTTACACCCCCTCTAAGAAATGCACCCTCCAATTTAATAGCACTCCACGGTTTTCTCATCTTCAATGACCCCTTTGATGATGATTACAATAAAATCCCATGAACGTCTTACTTCATTATTATATGACTTAATCAATAGCCTATATGTATATGTTCAAAACTGTTATATGGTACCCTTATGAGGCATGAGGGTAGGTAGTCCTATGGCGGAATTTTAGACTATTATACGAACAAAAACAATTGAAGATTGAACAGATCAGCTATGTTTTGACATCGGAAAAACTGGACCTTACCCTTCCTCTGATTTATTCCAAAAAGAAAGGCGCAGTAAAATTACCAAAATATAGTTTTTCCCGATTTAGCTTCAATTACTAAATAAATTGAATCAACATTTTCTCGCCAACCCATTATTATAATAGTGGTTAAGACCACCGAAAATTCAAAGCAAAACAAAACAAAGTGAATATTTCGTTACCATCAAAACGTTTTTTGGCTTGAACTAATGACTTAAACCATCTACTATTATTGTAAGTGGCACAAATCTAACGAAGTATAATACTCGTATATTTATTTTTAAGGCGTTGAAAACTCTCTAAATATGAAAGGACACTTTACTTAGGTTTGATGTTTTTCCAAGTCATTCTTGTTGATTGTTTGGCTTTGGGGAAAGGACATATTATATGAAATACATGTTTGTTTAAACCTATGTATGTATGTACATATTTACAATATACATTTTATTTTCTGCGTTTCCAGCTAGAGCTCTTGTTAGTTTGATTTTCAAAGAAGGACTATATTAAAAATACCCTTTTTAATCACTAATGTAATAATTTGGTTGCACGATTTGTATCGTTTGCATGTCAAATTATCAAAATAACCAAAGCTAAGAGATACAGACATAATACCAGTGTTGAATTTCTTGATTATTATTTTAGGCTCATAAAGAATGTCAACAATTTCCTTTATATTCAACTGAAAAACATTGAGGGTAACACTAGTTCCATGAGCTTGTTTGAGTTTGGATGTATGGTTATTGTTTTTTTTTTTTAATGGTTTTACGACATATGTAAGTTGTTGAGTGAATAATTACCTATTTACTTTAACATGAGCCATTTGTTCGCTTATAGGTACTCAATAGGTATCTACTAAATTTCCATTTCAACTATAAGACAGTTCAGACTTCCCAGTATGTTAATAATGTTTTTTTTTTTCAATATAAATTTAAAAAAAATAATAACATCCCATTTAGTACGAAGTTTGTTTGAAGCATTGAGGCATAGACTTCTGCAGTAGAATTTAATAACCCCAGTTATAATTGCTACATTGCAAGCTAAGCTTGTATGCTCTTTCATACGGAAATAATTTTGAGTATGTTGGGTGTTGGGAGCGCTGGGCTCGATTCTCAGCCACCTAAAAACAGAACTGTTTTTCACGAGGTACTGCCTCTTGTGAGGAACTGACAAATTATCCAAGAGTATACTTGTCATGAATATGTGCTTCTCATCTGGCCTTTCGGACTTGGCAAAAAATTTCAGGTTCCCTTAATTCCTGCCAACAACGCGCACACAGGAATGGTTGAGAGTTGTAAGTCACTAGGCTCTGGTTCTCCACGAGCTTTTGCACCACCAATTTTTGTTTATGTTGGGAGTGACTGATGATATCGTGCGCACACCTTGCCTTTCGTATTTTTGTAAAAAAAAAGGCTAAAGAAATTGCCGAAACCCTATGCATGTTTAGAAGGTGGTATTCCCTAGTAGCACTTTAAAGTTAAATAAGTTTGAAGGCCTATTCCAGAAACTGCAGCGGATGGTATTGAAAGCAATACCTCAATTTCGACGGTGTTTTTGAGAATTAGAAAATATAAATCCGCCATTGCAAGCTATCCAACACGTTTTTTAAAATAGAACTCCTTGATGGAGGAGACCAATATCCGATGGTTTAATTTGGAGTGGAAAAATTACCACAACTGTTCTGTAGTTGTTCGGTATGATATTGTTTTTGAATCGTTAAGAAAGATTTATCCTATAAGAAGGTTTTGCACTTTTTTAATTGGCTCTCAGAACTTTTTCTGGACTGTGTCTTTTTGGTCCATGTCTTATCAATACAGGAAATAAATACATGATTGTATTTATTAACTAGAGGTTGTTCTCTTCACCCTAAAAGCTATTATGAAAGAATATAGGTAGAACTTCTGGGCAAATTTAATAAACTGATAAGCATGGAACTAAATAACTTTTGGCTTTTGAAACCAGAGATGGGTTTTGGTGCCCCAAGCGATTGGTCTGTAAGGGCTTCGAGGGCTCAGCTAAATTCCCCTAGCTTTGCTGTCAAATACTACAAAAAAAAATTTGGATTTGTCGTCCCAAGTGAGTGCCCTGTACATATAAACTCAACAGTTAGGAGATTAAGGCCCATTTGCTGATAATACTTTAGTATTTATGTTCTACTTAAAAGCTTATGTTCTACTTTTTCCTCTGCTTAAACTGTCACATAAGCGCTTATGTTCTACTTAAATATTTAAGTTTCGTATCAGCAAATGGGCCTAAGATTTAAGAAAAATATAATTAATAACACCCAAAATGGGTGTTCCCTTGCAGCAATGTTGCGCTACACCATTTGAAGAATAACATGGTCATCCTTCCCACTCAGCTATAACACGTTTGGGGGCCACATTGAAGTCGACCGATTCAATGAACAATCATCTACTACTATTACGTCAACGAAATGCAAATATGCCGAAATAATCGACACTGTCGATGAAAGTGTGCAAAATGAATTCCGTCAATTCAGTCAAGGGAAACTTTTACCGATCGATGATAAACAATTTCCTGTGGCCTTTATTGGATGATATGAATGTGAACATGTGACACTACACATCACAGAGCTGATGTCCCAAAGTATGTACATATTTTCTGCATGGACGATTTGAGGGTAGGGATATATCTGACGGAGGTGCCGTGAATTGGCCAAAAAGTTCGTGCGATTTGACCCCGTAAAACAATAAGCTGCAATTAATCGATGCATTCTCAAATTGAAGACGTTAAATGGAATAAGTTTCCCAACCGTCCTCCTTTTTGGAGGACAGGTCCTCCTATTTCATGATTTGTCCTCCCATCACTAACAAATGTTTTCCTTTTAAAAAAAAAGAACATTTATAATTAGCTGCACGCATAAATTTTCAATAAAATTACTAAACGCACACGTTTCTGAAGACATTAAATTTCAAACTTTTAAGTTTTAACGTAAAACAAGATGCAAATTGTTCACAATGCATATAATAATAAACGAGGGGTACAATTTCAAAACTCTTCTGTCCCAGTTTTTTTTTTTTAATGAGTAAAGTGTGAAAAAGTGTTCTTTAGAAGGCCCATTATCTACGTTCTTACCTAAAATTTATACAAACTAATAATTATTTCATATACTTCTTGGTACCTTGAGATGAAAAGTCAAAACTACAGTATTCTATTCGGCGTTTAATCAAAACTACAGTATTCTATTCGGCGTTTAATCAAAACTTCTTATACTGTTCAATTCTTGACAGGTTGAAGGTCGTTCCAAACTTATATTTAACTAATCGCTGATATTAATTTAGCAGCTATTAACTATTTCTTCGTTTTACTCCTAGTTCTCAAAAGTGGAAAAGAAAAGTTTTGTTTTTTAAATTCAATTAAATTGGAATAGGTTTTTTAAGGTATGAAATGCCATGTTTTTATTTATTATTTATTTTTGTTTGCTTAAATGGACTGTTAAAATTAATATACTTCTTTTTGTTTTTCTTTAAAAAAAAAAAAGGGTCATCCTTTGGTTTCAATGAAAGTTGGGAGCCCTAAGTGGGAAGCTCATAGATAATATTGATTTTATTCTAAATAATCTAAGGTTTAAAGCACCATTAGTTCTCGTATCCGTTTTTGCATCTGATATGCGGCTCAAAATAGGCTAAGATCCAACGACATAAAGAACCAAGTCATTTGCGAAAAGTTGTAAGTCATATCAGCCCTTGAGGTGTTGAACCATAAGCCGTTTGTTTGCCTACCTAAACACGAACAGGTGTAAAATTTGACGTACATTTTTCACATCGATTATACAAGAAATATTTAGCTTGCAATTTTGAACAAATTTTGTCGAGATTGTATCTCAACCAACCCCCACATTTCCTCGAGCTCCTTCCGCACTTGACTTTTTCATGTGTTCACCACATCTTATTTGTAGAATTCCCTCACTTACAAATTTCTCTGGCACTGCAATTATATCATACTCTGACAATTTAGCGGTAAAAGTAGTACTTCGTCTTCTGACAAATCTCAATATTCTTGCTACTGCCCAGCAGAAATTCATAAACTATAAAAAAATTAATTGGGAAATATCCCAAAGCTCCATTATGAGCATTCCATGGTCACGTGTGGACAAATTCAACTTCTTTTATGTTATCTTTTAACGTCTAGTTTTTGTTTTTTTTTTAAAAAGCACATCATTATATTTTAAATAGTGCAGCATAACCAATTTGGGTTCAAAGCATCCCATTCCACCTTCGACCCGTTGTGGAAGCTTCACGCTGATGCAACCCTGGCTCTTAACAAAATAGTCTCTTTGCATTTCTGCTTGATATTCAAAAAGCATTCGACCCTGTTTGCATAGATGGTCTGGTTGAAGTCTCTTCACTTGTCTAGACATCTTATCATCATCATCCATAGTTTCCTCACTAACCGTAAATGTTACGTGCGTGTGGGAGGTACTAACTCAATTCTTAAGAACATATTAGCCGGAGTCACCCATAAGGATCTCCCCTTGGAGCAACTTATTTAACCTCTACATCTCCGAGCAACCAACTAACCTGTCAATGACAAAAACTCTGCTATTCGCTGATGACTCCATCACATAAGGCTCATCCATAAGCCCAGACATGGCCCACATCCTTAGACTCTGGAGATCATATTCTGCAAGTCGTATTTTGTCTCGTACTCGTAGTCGAACTCGTACTCGTCTCGTAGCAAAATCGTTATTCATGAAGTCGTATACGTTGGATACGAGAAGCTTTAAAAACAAAGTCTATCATTGCTTGTAGATAATTTTCAAATAATTAGAATGTCAGGATGCATGGATCTTTTACTCGCACCGGTGAGATCAAGAAAAGGCTCCCAAACCAGAAAAGCAAGAAAGGAAAAAGAAGTCTTGTCGCCGAAAGAGGAGGATCCAGTATAACTGTTATTTCGCCAACTACGGGCACGGACTCGATCTACGTTGTGTCGTGGTCTAACTTTTCTTAAATTTGTCTTAAAATTAATTAATCTTTTAGTGAATATGAAAGAAAATATTTTATAATAATGAGTTCCATTGATCTTTTTTTTCTGAAGTTAACAATAAAAGCGTTTGTTAGTTTATCCACCACCCAGAAGAAAATTCCAAATCAAATTTAAAGGATTTGCCCGATATTGGTATTAGTCAGAGAGGTGGGTGAACGCTCATGCCTCCAAAATTTTTTAACCGTACCGTTCGTATTAGTGCAGCAATACCGCGGTACCCTTTAACCGCTATTATGCACTTTCAAAAGTAGAGAAGTTTAAGTACTTTATACCGATGCAATTTTGTTGACATACAAATTTGTATATCTGCAAACTATATGCCATTAACCTGTAGCCGCTAAGACCACCAAAATGCACTTTCAAAATGCAATACAAAAATTGATCGAAGCAAAAAAAGTGTTTTATACCGCTGTAAATTTCGTTCACTAACACTTTGTATCCGGGCTAACAACAGGCCATCAACCTGGTAAGGATACTGCGCCCCTAAGAGCCAAGGCAACCAAAAGTTAGAAGAAAGCTTAAGACTGCTTGAAAGCATTGAAGTCTTTCTTTTCTTTGAAAAGAATGCACTCTTGAAGTCTTTTGGTTGCACTTAAAATTCTGCAGTGTTTCAACTGCTTTTAAATCTTAAATCGTCAAGCTGTCTTTTTAGTCCAATTATTGTTGATGCGAAATACGCTGTATCATGCAATGACAATTATATTTGGTAAAAAGGTGAATAAGTTACAATTGAACAAATAAAAAATATTTGTTTTTTGTTCAAAATATGAATCTCGTTAGCAAAATTTTACGCAACAAATAAACGACGCAAATACGACTTCAATTCAAATAAATACGAGACTTGGAGTATGATAAAATATGAAAAGTCGTATGCGATCTTGTGCGTTTCTCAATACTTATATGAGTGAAGTCGAATTTACGACACCTGGAATAACAACTTACGACTGTAGTCGAATACGAGTCATAAAAAAACGAGTTGCCGAATATGGGTAATATCTCCAGAGGGGAATAAAAATCAATCCCTCTAAAATGGAACTTATCTGTTTTAGATGACCTTAGCATGATCGTCAACTGATTGCAAGAACTAGGTAACTCAATTTAATAAATTTTGGAGATAGCAAACTATAGAAGCCTAGCTACTGGAGAACGATGGAAAGTTTAATTTGTGTGTTCCTGAAACTTCACAAATATCCTATATTTGTCAATGGTATAAGAAGATTTAGCAACAAATCCTTTAAACTGTACACAATAATACCGTTTTTACCGATATGTTTTAAAAATAGAAAACTGAGTTACCTAGTTCTTGCCATCAGGGGACGATATGGCCTAGCCACAAAATGCAAAAACCTCTCCCTGACTCTTCCTGATAACACAATTATCATTTCCAAGAAAAGTGTTAAATACCTTGGAGTCCATTTTTTCGAAAGGTTCAAGTTTAACCAACACACCAAATTAATTATATATTTTTAAGTTGTCAGGATTAGCCGCGTTATAAATATTTAATATTTAGCGAGTTCAATACTGTACTCACCCCGAACGTTTCGCTATGAATTGCATCGACCGTGGTCAACGGCAAACTGCCAAAAAGATGTTACGAGTGGCTAATCCTAACAACTTAAAAATGTCTAATGTAAACAACCACGAAAGCCTTAAAAGTTATACACCAAATTCAATCCCTTCTACGTCATCTTATGAATGTGAGGGGTGGTCTCCAAACCAGAAGCTTCTGCTTAATAAAAACTCATTCTCCCAATATTACCATATTGTTTCCCTATATGGTACACAATAAGTACAATAAGTACAGAATTCTGAAAAACAGAATTTTGAAAAGCAGAACTTCAACAGACGAACTGAAAAAAAGCAGGATTTTGAAAAACAGAATTTTCGTGCAAAAAAACAGAATTTTGAGAGCAGAATTTTGACCCGCTTCCCAAATTTTCGACCATCAATCCATAACAGGGTTGCCACTATCTTCAATTAAGGAGTGAATTCGATTTTCTCAAATATAATTATTTTATCGACAAAATAAAAATGCGTTCCTAACAAGAAGAATGAGTTCAACAAATTTGTTATGTGGTATATTTTCATGTTTTGTACATTTAAAGAGCTGTACCCTGTAACTGTAAATGGCGCTCACATATTTTTAATCAATTTTTGTTCAGTGCTACTTGAAAATTTTCCTTAAAAATCTTTAACTTACAGTTTGTATCTTAACATTGCTTAGTCCAAACAGTTGTATATTTACTGTAGCACCTAAAAGTCTTCCAAACGCATCATCACACTTAAAATATTGCAATCGAAATTGTGTGTCAAAATTGTCAGGCTTGGTCGTTAGTTTCGAAAACAGAATTATCTCTTTTACCCACGATGGTGGAAGCTTGCAGAACCAGTGTAATCACGTATCTGATCTGATATGCAAAATAACATTTATTTATTTGAAAACCCAAATTAATATATGCTTGCACTTTATTCTTATAAGATACTACTTATTAAAAAAAAAATGTGACTTCTCTGCCCCAATATTATGTGATGAATCGATTGATCAAAAATAGAGATTGATAGTCCGCATTCTTAAACACATTTGTTAAAAATATGAAAATAAAATAGGTTCTTGAAAAAATTGTTCTCGAAAAAAAAAATCCTCAAACATGGGTGAAATAATTTTTTCTTACCTTTCCAAAAATATAAAATTTTCTAACAACAAGTATCATCCTGATCTATTGCAAATTAGTTCTTAGCCATCTACATCCCCATTTTTGACTTAAACGTTCATATCTCCATTCCTTTATTTTTCAGAATTTTTCATTACACCTTTAACTTTCTTGTAATTGCACAATCTATCGAATACAGAAAAAATATCTTTCTACCTTCCCCCGTATAGAAAATAGCCAAAACCAAGTTCACTCCTTACACCAAGATGGCGGAAGCCCTGCAAAGGGTTGATGACGATGATGATGACGATGTCAAGAAAAAAATATCTTCCCTAACGTTTTATTAAACTCCCATAGGAGCTATGACTAAATATACTGGACTATAATTGTATGAATTTGTTTGAATTTATAATACCAATAAACCCTGTTAAATCAAGTTCTCACCTCAACTCTTTTGTTTGTTTGGTGGATTTGCTTTTGAATTATTATTGAGTGATATTTTTCTTAGGGCAAGTAGATTATTAAATAAAGATGTTAAGCTTTTGTGCATTTCACCCTACAAAAACCCATTCGTTTACAGTGTTGTATTTGTAATTCTATTTCGTGTCGAAAATAGAAGTGAATGATGAGTTGATTCTTTTGGGGGTTGTTGAGAAGAGTATTTGAATGCACGGCTCAATGGCTGAAGAGTTTCTTAGTTTTTAGAACACTTGGGGACCCAAAATAAGACTTCGGGTTTCCTATTAATTAGAAAACTAAATAAAATATGATTTTTGTGATTGAATACGTCTTGTTGAATGAATTTTGTTTGTTTTTCTTGTCGGCAAGATGACAAGTAAAAATATAAATCACTTATTACTTAACACATTACTTTTAATCAAATATTGACGCACTCAAATTTAAGTTGATTTAATACGATTCTAAAGCTAATTTGTTGACCTTATTTCTTACGATACTAAGCTAAAGAGACGATATGTGGCTATTTATAATCGAGTTTAGCATCCATCAGCTACTGCTAACTCTTCATTAAATTAAAAATCGTCACCTATTTTATCTTTGTAGTATTGTACTTACTCTATTATATTTAAGTTATAGTGTCATGCATGAACTTCCACTGTTTTGGTCGTATTCAGCTTCATTTTATAAAAGAAATAGACTTAACACGATACTAGTTGAAAAATGTTTTAAATCAAGAAAAAGTTAGTAAACAATCAAAAAGTTAAAATTAGGCTGCTTGAAGTTTTGCGCCTTTAAATTTAACTATGTGTACCTACGTACATCATTGAAATGTTAAGGATATTGAGGATTTAAATAGCTAAACCAAAATAAGATGAAGAGAGACATAAGAATTACTCATACATTTAGTTCAAAAGGGAAATGGAAGATGAGACACATTCTCTGAAAGTTCTCAGTAACTACGAAATTTATGGAGGTTTTGTTAAAGATAAACAAAAGTTGTATAAGATAGATATACAAGCTTGTAAAGACTTAAATATGACACTTAGGTATAATTTTCCCAATCTTATAAGGTAATTCTTTTGCAATGGATTTTTAGGTACTTCCAACGAGAAATCGATTAAATGCTGTGTATTACAAGACGTTTTAAAGTTTGACTGCTCATCGTACTTTGGCAATGAAATAAAGGTACACGTACAAATGAACATTTTTGGTATTTCAAAGTGCAAGTGCTGAAAAAAAAGTTTTAAACTAAGTCCAAAACCAGTTTATCTTGATAAAGCCATCACCCACAGCACTAAAAAGAACCTTAGCCACAAAATCGTCATCATGTTTCTGCAACCCAATAAATACAAAATACAGGTAAAATGTTTAGGTACTCAAAGAAGTAAAGAAAGATAGGTATACAATAGATCTGTTCAGATTATTGTGGTCCCCGAGACCTCATTAATTTTCAGGGGAAATTTCCAACATTGCTGTCAGAAAACCAAGACAAATATTTTTTGGATAAGCATCCTAACTTCTCAGTATTATGTTTCTACTGAAGAGTCTTGTTCACTTTGAAATGAATTCCCATTCTCACTCGAATGGCGGGGGAAATTCTGTAAACTCTCATTAATCTGAACTCGCCTTAAAGCACAAAACAATAAAAACAACCAGAAAGCCTAAATAATTATAGGTATACAAAACAAGATATCTACCCTAAAATTCTATTACCATGAAAACATTAACCTACCCACCTTGTAACTTTTTTTCCGTCTCCCAAAACTTTTGCAATTCCGTAAAGTATTTATCCAGGATGAAAACTTTTGAAAGGCCTAATGTGGCCATCGTTTACATTAGTATTCTATAATATAGCTTATTAGGTATTGACAATACTATGTACAATCATTCAATATTAAATCTCAAAAGTTAAACTCTTTGAGATTTCATAAACAAAAACACTTTTTTGATTAACTCTTTCACAAACCACTACACAAATTTTTAAGTGGTTTAAAATTCTTTTCGAAAAAAAAAAACAAAAATATATTGTTCGCTGGAATCTAATTTGAATTCACGTTTCACACAATCACTAAAACAGCAACCGATTTCCCTGTAATTTTAAGATGCCAATACAATAACAAAATATATTACTAGCACACGCGAACACAAATTTGGTAAATATCCAAACAATTTTTTTTTGTATCACAACAAAACCATGTTAACACTTTTTTATATATTTGGCTCTTTCTTTCTCGCGTCAAACTGCCTAGCTTTGTGTCTACACTTTAACACAAGAATTACATACTATCAAGAAAACCTTTATATACTATAAGTAGGTAGGTACACAAATTATTAAATTAATCATTGCATTCAAACTATCTAATGGATGAAAAACCCAACCATAAAATATAGTTGCATCCTCACTACATTATTCGCGAATTTATTGGATTTTTCCCTAAAACTCTTGAACATTTTATTAAAATTAAGTTTTCACAACACAAGCCCGACCTCTGCAATATCACTTTAACAAACGTATGTAAGTAAGCAAGGTTCCTTTAAAACTGAATAACTCAATTCGTGCATCTAACAAAAGGTTCCAGAAATCCAGATACAAACAAGTTGATTTTTTTTGGATGTTTAGTGGAGGGGAAAGAAAACCATGATCACGAAAGACACAGTACTGTGCAAACAATTTTTTGTTTAGCAATTGATCGGGTGCTCAAATATCATTTAATATTACTTTTAATCAACTTTTGAGTTTAGATTTAATACATTTCATAGTCATTTTCATAAGTAAACTGAATTTGACAAAATGAAATGTTTATGGCATGTTTTATAAGTAGAAATAGCGGCCATGAGCAACTAGCTAACACAACTGCATACCAAAACTCGTTTGACCTGTGGTGTGGATGAAGTACATAGAATTTAGAAGGATTTAGGTAAGAAATCATACACAGAGCCACCATCAGATCATCATCATTCACGTTACACGCCTTAAAGTCTAGAACGCTGCTGGTGCCAAACGAAATGTTCCTGTGGTGTCCAAAAAACAATGAAATGCTTACGAAATATTGCGAACTAAGAACTAATATTTATGGAGAGTTTAATAATTGCAAAAATAAAAATACAAAACTAAAACCAACTCAAAAACATCACAGAAAGCCATGCTGCAGTAGTAGTAGCTGTGTTTAATGGAGAAAAACAAGATCAGAAAGGCACAAGTTCACGAAAACTATCAGAACAAGATAGGATAGAAAAGTGCAACTTCGTATCAAATGGGGTTGGCCGTTACCACATTAAAAAATTTGCGGAATAATCAGCTGGTTACTTCTAACTGACTTTTTCTTAGACCGAGGGCCTACAGCAGATTTTTGGTGAGAGTGATAGCAAAAAAAGAAGCATAAACGTCGAAAGCTTTACAGCCAAGAAAAATTAGACTTTCACTTCGTAAAAATGCCAACAAAGCTAAATTTTGGTGGAGAGTCTTCTTTTGACGTCTTAAGCATTTCCTAAAAGGCTCCGTAATTTTTTTAGGGGGGGTAAAAGGGAGTCAAAGTCGTTTTTTTCTTAGTTTTTCGAAAACTATCATTATTTTTTTGGAAAAAATTTGAAGGAACAAATTGTAGCTTATTTAATTCTATACACAAAAAATTTAACAAACTTTTTTCATAAAATCAATAGATTCAGAGAAAACTGTGCAAGAACTTCATGGTGGAGCAAATTTTGTCACAAAATTTATTAGAATTTCTTTAATCGATGGGCAAACTTTTTTGTTCCATTTGTGTTGAGCTATATTTCCTTATTATAAAACCAATTTTTTGGGGTGCCCTTGAGAAAGAAAGTGATTTGGTTTTTATTCAACAATTTGATATGATTTCATTTTACAACAAAATCATGAAAAATATCATTTAGTCAATAAAATTATCTAAAAAATGAGCTATTAACAAACACTGTAGGTTAATTAGTCTTGAAGTTATAGTGTGTCAAACTTACATTTTTGATTTTGTACTGTAAAAGGGATAAGTTACAGTTATTTGTAAATATCTCAACAAATATATTTTTTTTTTTTCGAAAAATTAATAAATTTAAATTATTAATTTAAATTCTATATAAATAAAAATGTAAATGTACGTTTGTGCAAAACCTAGGATCTCTGAAAGTTCTTATCCGATTTCTTTGAAATTTTGTAACTATGTATAATTGGATTGTTACATACTTTTTATTTTGAAAAGTGCAATGTAGTGGAGGTTAGAGCATATGACAAGCTAAAATTATAACTTAGCTTATTGTAGAACAAAACTCCTTTGTTATATTATTCAATTTTAATACCAACATTTTGATTTATTTTTCAATTTTTAATTAGTTTGAACTTCTTTTGTAAAAAATACGTGTACAATGTACATTATGTAAATATCGTCGCTCTAGTATTGAAGTGCCGTATACGCCAAATTGCATTTTTTGAACTGGGTATGCAGTTCTTTATTTGCTGAGGCGCTCTTTTCAAGTCTGTTATTCGTTTTTACTTGCGATATAGGAACTAAAGGGTCCACCAAATAACCCTTTAGTTTAGTTTTTTTTTTTTTTTGAAAATGCTTTAAAAAAATACTGAATATTTTCTCAAATTTCTTTTTTTATTTGAAAGTACAATCCTTCCGGTTAATAATGAAAAATAATTTCAATCAAATGGCTGCTTCGGTAAGTGGGCCTGCGATCGACTTAGAGAAGATGCCGATTTTGCAAAAAAAATCATCTTTTCAGATGAAGCTCATTTTGATCTTGGCGGGTATGTAAACAAGCAAAATTGTCGCATTTGGGGCACAGAAAACCCGCACGCCATTGAAAAGCCGATACACCCAAAACGAGTCACTGTTTGGTGCGGATTTTGGTCCAGGGGCATAATTGGGCCATTTTTCTTCGAGTGGCCGTTACAGTCAATGGCGATCGTTATCGGGCCATGTTGAACGAATTTTTGTTCACGAAAATTGAAGAGGAGGATATTTGCAACATTTGGTTTCAACAGGACGGTGCTACGTGCACTTTTTTACATTATCAAAACGATTTTTATTTTTCAGCCTATTTACAGCATATTCAAATACAGAATTTTGAGATACAGAATTTTGAAATGCAGAATTTTGACCAACCAGAATTTTGAAGTAGGTACAGAATTTTGACTTACAGTATTTTGATCATACAGTATTTTGTACATACAGTATTTTGAAATACAGTATTTTGAGATACAGTATTTTAAATACAGTATTATGACCCATACAGTATTTTGACCCCAACCCTTTTGATTTTCTTCAAAACGGTATAACCGATTTCAATTATTTTTTTCATACAGAAGCTTCGAAAAAATATAAATAGTTATGTGTACCAAAATTTATGAAAAATATTTTTTGGATTTTTAAAAATTTTTCAAATCTTTTTTGGAAAATCAAATATTTCGAAAACGACATGATCGATTTTTTTGAAACTCGATATTTAAGAGTTTTTTAGTAGTTTCTAAAATATTTTTAGAAAAAAATTAACATTTATGAAAAAATAACATACAAAAGTTAAAAAACCGCCAAGGAAAATATTTTTTTCTCAAAAACGACTCCTACGGTTTTGATTACATCTATATACTAAAATTAGTACGATCTACTACCAAAAATTATAAAATTTTACATTTAGCATTATTTTTTTTTTATTTTTTATTTTCTCGCTATCGTCTGAACGGATTTAGATGAATTTTCTTATATACAAATTTCAGATAAAATTAAATAATATTGCATATCAAAATTTCAAAAAAAAAAGTTTTTGGATTTTAAAAAAGTTTCAATTTTTTTTTTTTAATTTGGTATCAAAACCGGGCTGATAATTTTTTTTTCAAATTTTGTTTTATGTACACATAAATATATACTTTAGATTTGCATACCAAAATTTGTTCTTATGTTTTAAGAATTTTATATACATATATAAAAAAAAACTTTTTTTTTTTAAACCGCTCCAACGATTTAAAATTTGTTTCCCATACAATCCTTTTCAATCAAGAATTAAGATGGCATTCTTGTTTTTCACCTCAAACTGTCAAAAGAGTTGTTTTAGCCAATTTAAATGTCGTATTTCATGCTACTCTACATTTTTCTCTCATAATTTCCATATTTTATATACAATTTTCTTAAATCCCCAGTGTATAACATAAGAGCAAGTACGTGCGATCCAGTCGTGCATTTCATTTTCTATCCCTTTTCGTTGCTGAGATATTCAAAATGGTTTTCCATCAAGATCAAGTATTGTTTTGACGTAAACGCCAAAAATTGGCATTTACGTCAAATTTGCCATACATTTTACGCAAATTTTTGTTTAAGAATTGTTTTGTTGCAATTTTTTCGTTTATTTATAGATGTTTTTTCTTTTTTGTAAACAAAATTTTGAATTATGTATATAATTTTTAACTATTTACAACATTGCGATTAAGATATTCTAATTTTTCTTTTTGTTGTCGCTTTTTCAATATTGTTCATGGAAACGAGATCGCATTTACATATGTACATAAGTACATTATGTAATATGCATGTGTATGTGTCATAGAACAACAAATTTTTAATAACGAATAGGTATATTGTATAATGGGTGTGAATTGTATGTATGTATGTACATTAGGGTGGTCCTTAAATTGAACATTGTCTTGGATAGCCCTCATTTGATTCAAAACATTGAAAAACAATTTCCCTAATTTTTTCAGATTTTTATTTCACCCCCCTGGTCTCCCTTTTTTCACTTCATGGTACAAATAATGGAGTCAGGGTGATTCTTATAACACGCGAAAAAAAATCAAAACTTATAGATTAGATTCAGACGAATAAAAATCGCATTGGAGGGGGGTCTATATTCCCCCGTTCAGGCGGGAGGGTCAATTTTCTAAAAATTTGACCCATAATAGAAAAAAATGATTAAAAAACAACGGGGCTACTTACAACGGCATGCTATAACTTTTTTTAAAGCCATGAATCTCTAATATGCTTTTTAAATCAAGCTATTATTGTGAATAGTTTTTGAAAAATAACAAAATATTTACGAATTTATAATAATTTAATAATTTTCAAACTAAAAATAAAAACAAAAATAATAATTTCCTTCTTTTGAAAATTAGTTTTTTCAGAAGCTATTTACAATAAAAACTTGATTTAAAAAATATATTATAGACTGGATTCATGGCTTTAAAAAAAGCTATAACATGCCATTGTAAGTGCTCCCCTTGTTTTTCAATAATTTTTTTCTCTTTTGGGTCAAATTCTTAGAAAATTACCCCTCCCGCCTGTACGGGGGGAAATAGACCCTCCCTCCAACACGTTTTTTTTTTGTCGTCTGAATCTAATCTATAAGTTCTGATTTCTTTGTCACGTGCTATAAGAATCACCTTAACTCCATTATTTGTACCTCGAAGTGAAAAAAGGGAGCCCCCTGGTGAAATAAAAATCTGAAAAAATTAGGAAAATCTTGTTTCTCTATTTAGAGTCATTTGATGCCTATCCAAGTTGGAATTTCAAAAACAAAAAACAATATAAGGCCCACCCTAATGTACATGTACATATCAATACGTCACAATCAGGGTTGTAAAAGAATGCAATCTTTTATAAATGCAATCTTCAAAAATCATTTATTAAATTCAATATTTATTTATTTATTTATTTATTTATCATATGAAACTACATTGTAGGACATTGTCCCTTATTTATATCAAAAGATTGCATTCATAGACTTCACTTTGAGACTGTGACTTCAAATTCTGCAATCAACATTCATTTGAAATTGAAATTATTGCTATAATTTTTTTTCACTATTCAATTAAAAGCAGCCAATTGAATGCAATCTTTTGGGAGTTCATGCACTATTTGCATTATTTTTGCATTCTTCGAATTCATTTGCATTCTTTTGAACTCTCTTGCATGCTTTTGAATTCCTCAACAATATTTTGAATCACGTTAATTGTTTCGTTTACTTAATACGTCTTTCAATATTATTCGCGGTTTTTTGGATCTTTACCAATGTTGCGTTCTTCGCTCGAGGTCGAAAAATCGGATTTATTACTAGGCCAACTTCATAAACAACTCAGCAAAAAATCAGAACTACCGGACCTGACGCAAGGTCTAATTTATAGTTACTGGACTATTATTAACTAATGAAAATTATTCCTTAAATAGTCCAGGCTTTTTACACATTTATAAAAAAAAAATGTTAACAGCAGTTTAACGATTGAATATGGTGAAGGGGGTTATAAGGAATGTAAAACAAATCCATTTTCCAGAAGCGGTGGTGGAGGGGGATTAGGGGGGTGAAAAAGAGGGGGGAAATTGTATCATTGCGTTTTCCGACTAAAGTTGACCCCAAAATGAAAAGTGTTTAATAGAAATAATGTAGATCACGCAAAAATCTACAACTTTCACATATATAACATTTTAACTTAACCACAAAATTTCCGAGATATTGGCGAAAACCGTATTTTTTCTGGTTTTTGTTTTTTATTTTTCATTTTTCCAAAAAAAGTTGAATTTAAATGCAACTTTGTGAAAATATATCACCATATTCAATCGTTAAACTGCTGTTAAAAATTTTTCTTTTTTTTTAATTAAAAATAATGTTAATAAGCCTGCACTAAAACTCTCAAATTCATTTTTGACTCGAAAAAAAATAACCAAATAGGTAATAAAGAAAAAATTTTAATGAAAATTAAAATATTGTAGAGTGTTCAAAAGAATTTAAAAAAAAATAAAAAAGAATGTCAGAGAGTGCAAAAGAATATCAAGAATGAAAATGAATGCATATGAATGCAAATTAATGCAAAGATTGCATAAACTTCCAAAAGATTAATTATGAGACAAGTGATTGCAATCATTTCAATATCAAATGAATAATGAATGGTGATTGCAGAATTTTTAGCCACAGTCTCAAAGTGAAGTCAACGAATACTTACTTACTTACTTATCCGGCTCCCGATCCATGAAGGGTCTCTGCCTGAGATATTGCGGTCTTCCATCGGTTGCGGTCCCTCGCACGCTCCCTCCAGTCGTCGAGACTAAGCGCTCTTGCGTCTGTGACCGCCTGGTCCCTATAGCGGAGGTTCGGTCTTCCTGGTCGTCTCGAACCTGGGGGCTGGGATTCGAAGATTTTCTTGGCTGGAGCGTTGTTGTCCATTCGCTCGATGTGGCCGAGCCAGTGTAGTCGACGTGTTTTGGCTCTTTGGACTACATCCACATCTTGGTACAGCTCGTACAGTTCACGATTGAATCTTCTCCTCCAATCGCCCTCTTCGCATATAGGACCAAATATCCGCCGTAGAATTTTTCGCTCGAAAGTGCCCAGGATCAATTCCCCTTTTTTACTTATCGTCCAGCACTCGGCACCGTAGAGTAGAACTGGTAAAATTAGAGTTTTGTATAGCGTGCACTTTGTCTTTCGAGAAAGGAGTTTTGAACCCATTTGTTTGGCCAAACCGAAGTAGCAGCGGTTCGCTAGGGTAATTCTTCGTCGGATTTCCACTAAGGTGTCGTTCGTGGGATTGATGTTTGTTCCGAGGTAGGTGAACTCCTTGACCACAGTACACATATTGAAGGTAATACCATTAGCGTTTTCATTTTTGTTCAGTTCTGCGCATCCATCAAAATCAGTGAAAAATGGCGACTCTACGTGACCCCGACTAGTTAAACATCCAAATTTGTTGTGTGTTATGTGTTCATTTGTAACTTATTTATTCACAAACACAATTGTTTCAAGCTTTTTAGTGTTTATTAACATTTTTTTAGTGTTATTTAAATTATCCTTTTGTGTTTGTTTTCTTCGTTGTTGTTGTAATACAGTGGAAGAGGTCACGTAAGGCTGCCATCTTGAATTTCTTTGACAGTTCTCATTTCGGACCACATGCGCAAGATAATACCTTAGATATGTGTACTGTGCTCCTTGACTACCTCGAAATTACTGCTACCAACAGTGACGTTTTGTCCTAGGCGATGGACAGATGAGGCTTTGTTTGTTGATAGCATATACTTTGTTTTGTCCTCATTCATTTCAAGACCAACGCGTTTCGCCTGTTCATCAATAGCTGTGAATGCTTCAAGTACAGCTCTCTTGGAACGGCCGATGATGTCGATGTCGTCCGCATAACCAAGCAGTTGAGAAGACCTGTTAAAGATAGTGCCTTCCATGTTAACACCACTCTTGCGCACTATCTGCTCCAGGACTAGGTTGAAGAAATCACATGATAGCGCATCTCCTTGTCTGAACCCTGTACACGTCTGGAATAACTCGGATGAGCTGTTACCCATTTGCACGTTGCACCGCATATTTTGTAACGTCATGTGGCATAGCTGGATCAGTTTTTTCGGGATCCCGAGTTCCGACATCGCCAATAGAAGCTCTTGGTGACTTATGCTATCATATGCGGCTTTGAAGTCGATGAATAGGTGGTGGGTCTCGACTTGAAATTCGTTGTACTTTTCCAGGATTTGCCTCAATGTGAAGATTTGGTCTATCGTTGATCTGCCTGGCCTGAAGCCACACTGGTACGTGCCGATCATAGTGTTGCAGAAAGGTTTTAGACGCTCACATAGTACGTTGGATAGGATCTTGTAGGCAACATTAAGCAGGGATATGCCTCTGTAGTTCTTGCAGGACATAGGATCGCCTTTTTTGTAGATTGGGCATATGGAGCTATTTGACCAGTCGTCGGGCATACTTTCCTCCTCCCAAACTTGGTTGATGAGCTGGTGCATGCACCCTACCAGAACATCTCCTCCATACTTGAAGAGTTCCGCTGGTAGGCCATCCGAGCCGGCGGATTTGTTGTTCTTAAGCTTGTGGATGGCTTTCTTAACCTCTTCAGTACTGGGTGCTGGAACTGGATCTTCATTGACTGGTCTAATGCTTCTTTGTTCCCCTGTCGCCTCCTCTACATAATGCCCATTAAGCAGCTGCTGGAAATGCTGCTTAAACACGTCTACAATTCCCTGTGCTTCGGTGACTAGGTTCCCTTCGCTGTTTCGAAGAGCTTGCGTGCCAGTCCTATAACCAGATGCCAGTTGCTTGGCTGTTTTGTAGAACCGGCGGGTGTTGGTGGCGGTGCTGGACTCTTCGAGATACTTGAGCTGAGAGGCTGCGGATGTTCTTTTCTTTCTACGCAGGGTTTTTTTCTCTTTCCTTCTCTTTTCACGGTACTCCTCTCTTGCTGCTCTTGTTTTCCGTTGCAGCATTTGCATTCGTGCATTTTCCGTCTCCTGCTTCAATACCGCGCATTCATCATCATACCACGGGTTCTTTTTTCTGGGTGGTTGATAGCCTATGGTGGTCTCGGCTGTCTCCTTAATAATGTCGCGATACTGGTTCCACTGGTTGTTGACGCTTGTGGCTGGGTGTACGGCAGAGAGTTTCCCGGTCAATTGCTCACTGTAGTCTCTGGCTTTCTCAGATGTGCTAAGGCATGCGATGTTGAACTTCTTTCTTTGGGCGGTCTTCGTTTTCTTTTCGTTGGACAGTCGGGCTCTGAACTTTGTCACAACAAGAAAGTGGTCAGAGTCCACGTTTGCACCTCGGAAAGTTCGCACGTCCAAGATGTTCGATGCGTACCTTGCGCCAATTAGCACGTGGTCGATTTGGTTGGCCGTTCGACCATCTGGAGATCGCCAGGTTGCTGTGTGTATCCTTCGCCTGGGAAACCTAGTGCTACTTATCACCGTATTACGAGCTGCAGCAAAGTCGATTAGTCGGAAGCCGTTGTCTGTTGTCGTTTCGTGGAGGCTGTGTTTTCCAACTAATCCGCCAAAGATGTTTTCCTTTCCGACTTTAGCATTGAAGTCTCCGAGCACGACTTTGACATCGTACTCCGGACAGGCTCCGTAGGCTCCGTCCAGGAGGTCGTAAAACTCCTCCTTGCTAGACTCCTCAGCTTCATCGGTAGGGGCGTGTGCACATATTAGGCTGATGTTTTGGAAGGTAGCTTTGATGCGGATCACAGCCAGGCGATCGCTTATCGGCTTAAAATCGATGACTTTCGATCTGAGTCGATTTCCCACGACGAATCCGCATCCTAGCATGTGCAGTCTTTGGTGACAGCTGTAATAAATGTCGCAATCTTTTCTTTTCGTTATACCTGATCCTATCCATCGTATCTCCTGGATCGCGGTAATGTCTGCCTTGTACCGCGAGAGGACAGATTCAAGTTTTTGAGTAGCACCTGGTGTGTAGAGTGTCCTTACATTCCAGGTGCATACTCGTAGATCATAGTCCATTTTCGTTCCGGGTCTGGTTGCCATTTGAGGGGGGTCGTTAACCGAGGCTTCACGCGTCTCTCTCATAACAATTGGTTTTTTTTTACTGTGGTCGGGTCGTTAGCCCAACGCACTAACCTCCAATCTGTAGGGCCATAGGTTTAATGTTGCAATTCTTTCCTTGATCAACATTCGCACTTACAAGTTTAGCAAGTCCTGGCATAAAGCCAAGACCAGTATCCGGCGGCTACCAACTTGGAGGTATTGTAAGCACTTGATGTGTAGGAAAAGATACAGCTCGAGGCCCCCAGTTCCTACAACATCCAACCACCCACAAGTCAACAAGTCAACGAATGCAATATTTCAATTAAAAAGTAAAAAAAGATTGCATTTTTTTACAACGCTGATCACAAAATAATAAAGATAATTCATTTCTAAAACAAAAATGAAAATTATAAACTGTTAAAAACTCGCTAAGGAAGGATGAAGTCATTATTTCGCTGCTGTGTGCCGTAGCCCCTCTTTCTGAAATAAAATGTCGTTGTTATTTTCCGTCCGGAAGAAGCCATATACTAACCAAAGCTCAAAAATAATAGGCCAGTATTCATTACATCATGTAAGCCAGAAATATATATACTGGATTTTCGTAAAATTATGGAAACTTTGTTGTAGTGTGAGTCTTTTCATAATGATTTTTCAAACAACAAACAAACGCATAATAATGTAGGTAAACAAAACTTACTGTTAAGCAAAAACGCATTTACGATAAAATAGTGCAAGGTGTTGATAACGGGCTTGGTATAATGGTATAAGATTGATTCTGGCAATTCGATCCCAAAATAAGAATACACAATTACAATATTATCTGGAATAGCTGCAACGTTTATACCAGGTGGAAAAACTGGCTCACTCCGTTTTCAAATTGCCATTAAACATGCAATTTATGATACTCCCACGTGGCAACATTTCCAAACACCAATATTTCGGGGTGCCCGGAATGAGAAAATTATTGCAAAAATGTAAACTTATTGCCTGTGATGAAGCGCAATGGCGCACAAAAAATCATTTGAGGCTCTTGGTCGATCATTGCAAGACTTGCGTGGAAATATAAAACATTTGGAAACGCATTAATATTGCTTTCAGGCAAACACTTCCTGTGATTCCTCTTGCTTGCGATTCTTTTGCTTGCCTCACATTCTCTGCTTTTTGGCGACACGTTAAGGCATTGAAATTAAGAACTAAAGTGCATGTTCAGCTGCAAAACGAACGATCAGTTGAGATATTATTATTGCCATGTATAATTTTCCGAAAGCATGTACTATAAAAGACTACGTCTTATTTGTACTCCTCCTATGTATACTTAAATAAATTGAATTGAATTGAATTGAATTGATATTCGCAAATCAATTGCTGGAAATTGAGAACAAAGAGGTTTCAGTTGATCCAACATCCCTAAGCCAAAAGGAAAATTGATTGAAAGAATATTTCCAAATATTCATACAAATTCTTAGAATCAAAATTGGCTGAGCGAACGAGCTAATCTTGCTGGCAAGAAAGAAGACTGCAATCAATACTATTATTCAGTCAAGCATTCAAAGCGAGGGAGTTACAAACAAGTCCATCGACGCTGGTTGTTTAAGCAGATGAAACAGTAAATTATTAAACAGAATTTCTGAATTCACTCGATCTCTCAGGAAATTTATACAAGAAGGTTTTTGATTTTTGATTTTGAAAATTCTACACAAAATTATGACACTTTTTTCGTAGGAACAAAGGATTTTGAGAAAAAAGTGCACAAACCCAATCAATAACTTTTTTACCCACGCAAGATGATGACAAAAATTTTATTACAGTAAAAAGTTCCTATTATAACGTTTCTGCGCATTTTTATCAAAATCTGTTGTTCCTACGAAAAAAGTATTTTAATATTTTTGTATAGAATTTTATGAGTAATAATATAAATTTATTAATTTTTTGAAAAAAATAAAAGCTCATTTTTAAGATAATCTCATAAATGTTCTTTCATGATTTTGTTGTAAAAGAAATTCTATCAAGTTGTTGAGTGAAAACCAATTCACTTTGTTCTTCAAGATGGCAGCCTTCCCCTTACCCCGGGCAACCCGACAAATTGGTTTTATTATGAGGAGATGTAGTCAAGCATTAATCGTACAAAAAAGTTTGCTCATCGGTTAATGAAATTCTAATAAATTCTTTGACAAAATTTGCTCCACAATGAAGTTCTTGCACGATTTTCTCTGAATCTATTGGTTGTATGAAAAATAGTATGTTAATCTTTTAGAATTACATAAGCTACAATTTGTACCTTCACCTTTTTCCAAAAAAACTGAGTTTTCGAGAAATTAAGAAAACCTGAATTTTAATCCCCCTGAAATATTTGGCCCCGGCCCAAATACACGGAACTTTTTAGGAAATGCTTAAGATGTCAAAATAAAGCTCTCCACCGAAACTCAGCTTTGTCGAAATTTTTTTCGAAGTTTTGCAATTTTTTGTCTAATTTTCCTGGGCTATAAGTAAAGGGCATTCAAATAAAATGCACGACTATATCGCATTTTTACATATGCAAGTAATTATAGAAAAAGTATAAAGCAAAGCATTTAAATCCATCTTTAAATTATATAAAAAACCCGTTAAATAACTTAGAGCTCAAAAACAAGTATCCAATTTGCTTACTTAAAAAATATGAATATATGCAAAAAAGACTTCAAAATAGTAGGAGTGGTTATTTTAAAACTAATTTTTATACAAACATACATACAAATGTAAAATTTAAAATAAAAAAAATTGGGATGCCAATTTTGAGTATTTATTAACATAATGTACATTTATAAACCTAGTTAAAAAAAATTCATCAACCCGTTTTTGAAATATTGAATTTAAAAAATAAAAATCCAAAATTTTGATACGCCATATTAAGCGTGTTTTCTTGACCTCCTTAATGTGAACATTAGTAAATACTTTACATTAACGCTAATTTTCAAATGCAAATTCCAACAACAACAAGTTAACTTCACATTTGAACTTCAGCAGCTCTATGGCTGAATGTGGAACGTACCTTAATGTTCGAATTATAGTAGGGACGTTAGTGCACGACATGGGGACATACCTTTCATTTTGACCTGACGGATTAAGCTTCAGTATACGAAAAGAACATATCCTAAGGTAAATTTTAAGATGTGTTGCCACGATGGCAACACTGTCAGAGTGCAGTAAAACAGAGTTACCACCCGACTAGAAAGGGTCTGTAAGCTAAAACTAACTATTTCTTTCATCCTGACGGATTGAGTTTTTGTTTCATAATAGTCGATAACCTAAGGCAACTTTTAAGAATTATTGCGACGGTGGCAATACTGTCACATTTGGAGGAGAAGGGTTGCTAATATACCACATTTAAATTCCGCAGTCTTTTATATATTGGCCTGTGGATCGAGAACCGAGCATCGGACGAAACCGCGAGAGGTCTCGTTGGATTCATCATACTTACAAATACATATAGGAAAACATAATTCGTTTTCCTTCTTCTCTTTTCCATGTGCGTAGGGGGGCGGGGAGGTGTGTTAATGCGTTTATAGCATTTTCTCATAAATGGTGTAATACTTTACAATAGATTGGGCTATCGATGAATTGAGCTCGGCTTCAGGAACATGTTATTCCCCCCCTCTTCCCCTCCCTCCCCAACTAGTGGGAGGGGGTGACTGAAACCAACCTTCTATTTCAGACTGACCACTTTATTTTTTGTACACTACTAACACGTCTTTTAAGTTAACTTTCAAAAACCGTTGCAACGCTGGCAACACTATCAGATTTTGGGGAGGGGGTTACCAACTTACTATTTGTATTGGCCTGTAGAATGAGAACCATTCATCGGATGATGATGTGAGGGGTCTCACTGGACTCAGCGTACTTAAAAACACAGGAACTTATTCCTCGTTTACCCTCTCCCCCTTCTCAAATGCGTTGGGGGCGGGGAAAGGTGTTAGTACGACAATAGTCATTTCTCATTATATGGTATATATTTGATCATCGATAAGGGGATCAATGAATTGGTGTTGGCTTCGGGACCATTAATAATTACCCCCCCCTCTGCCCACTACCCCCTATAATGGGCCTGGAACTGAAACCAACAAAAAGTATTCACCTGACGGGTTGAGGTTTTGTGCAATGATAATATGTACATAGCTTGAGGTAATTTTTCAGAAGTGTTTCCACCATGGAAAAATTGTCAGATTTGGAGGAGGGTGTACTGTCTGCTTTACTAGGGATAAGATCCGAAAATCGTTCTATATCGGTCTATAGATCGAAAACACACGCTTCGCACGATGACGTGAGTAAATCAGCACATATACTTGGAAACAAAGGAACATAGTATTGGTTTATCCCCTCCCGCACTCTTGAAGGCTTCAGTTCCAGGCCCATTATAGGGGGTAGTGGGCAGAGGGGGGGGGGGGGGGGGGGTAAATATTAATGGTCCCGAAGCCAACACCAATTCATTGATCCCCTTATCGATGATCAAATATATACCATATAATGAGAAATGACTATTGTCGTACTAACACCTTTCCCCGCCCCAACGCATTTGAGAGGGGGGAGAGGGTAAACGAGGAATGGGTTCCTGTGTTTTCAAGTACAAGGGTAAATATTTTTGAAAAAAATTAAAATAATTTGTTTTGTATACCTACTCCTTATGGTGCTTAATATATGTGCCAAGTTTAAAGATTTTCCATCCATTTTCACACTTTTTCCATAATTTTGAATGAGAAATTTCAAGTGCTTGCCAGCACGTGCTAACGTTAGCCGACCTAAACAAAAATTGCACACATTTTCGCTGTTAGGTGGTGGGGGAAATCCAATTTTTTTTACAATAAGTGCCACCCTAGTACAAACATACATCAACAAATGTGGATAAAATATTATGTTTTTGAAGCAAAAAGTACAATTTGATAGACTTTATTTTTAACTTTCGATACATTGCGGAAAAACAATTTTTCATCCCTGTTCTGCTGCTAGTTTGCCTAAAATTTAAAAATAAGAAAAACTATTTTTATTGTATAAACATCAAAATACTCGTTCTCTTATCTGATCACATAAGGGGCCCCATTTAGCATAGCCGCCCCTGGCCTCTAGGAAGCTTAGTCGGCCACTGGGTGGAACCCAGTTTCTAGTTTAATCACTTAGCAACTTTTCTTGAATTTTCATAATTTTTTGTTGCATCAGCAAGAGATTTGATAATAATTATTTATTTGAGTTTTGAAAAGTTAAAAAGTACCAACTCAATTTATCAGAAAAGCAGGGATAGAGGATTATGCTAGCTTTGCCATTTTTTGTGCGTTATCGTATGAAAGTATCAACTTCATAGAAATACGTTTCACTTCCTTCTGATTCCACAAATATATACAGGGTGTCCTGTAAATAATGGATAACCTTGCAACTGGTTATAGCAGGCCTTATGACCTTTCCAGAAAAAAATATAAAAAAAATATTTTCCCAGTGGTTACTTTGTTATGATGTTTTTTTCCAAAAGTTGTTAACAAGTACTACTTTCCTCAAATACGTGAACGCTATGACCATGGATGAACAATTTTTAATATTTTTTTATTTTTGTAATTTTCTAGAATAACTGTTGAAATAGATAGGTGGTACGATTTAATAGTAGTTATTGCATTTTTTTTATTATAATTTTTTTAAATATTTTTTTTTCAGTACAAGAACTTATTTTCAAAAAAGTTTGACCACCTCTAATAAATTAAAATTGTATGAGAACATGAATGGCCAATTACTTAAAAAAGTTGTCCATTTAATGCACTTTCCAAAATGGTATAACACATGCTTGTGTATTAACAAAATAACCAAGAAAATTTGTCAATCATCTAATAAAGCAGCTTTTAACATTTTCGCAAAACGTCTATTAAAATGTTACAATAACCTCCAAATTTGGGTTGGACAAAGATTTTCTCTTTTGACATGTAAGGGGGTTTAGTGCAAGTATAAAACTCGAATTAAGGTGTTGAAAGCCCCACCATTTGGCCACCATATTGAAAAACGAGTTCAAAAAAGTTTTTCGTGGCAATTTAAATTTTATTGGTCTTAGAAAAAAACTTTGGTACAAATTTGTAGCAAATTCAATTCTCTTCAATCTATGTTAACACACTTTTTACCCTTAAGCTGTAAATACAAAATTATAATCAAAAACTTATGAATTTTGTACAATTTAAAAAATTTGATTATAACTTTTTTATTTATAACTTTAGGGTAAAAAGTGTGTTAACATAAATTGAAGAGAATTGAATTTGCTACAAATTTGTACCAAAGTTTTTTTTTCTAAGACCAATAAAATTTAAATTGCCACGAATAACTTTTTAGAACTCGTTTTTCAATATGGTGGCCAAATGATGGGGCTTTCAACACCTAAAATCGAGTTTTATACTTGCACTGAGCCCCCTTACACATCAAAAGAGAAAATCTTTGTCCAACCTAAATTTGGAGGTTATTGTAACATCTTGATAGACATTTTTCGAAAATGTTTAAGGCTGTTTTATTAGATGATTGACAAATTTTCTTGGTTATTTCGTTAATACACAAGCATGTGTTATACCATTTTGAAAAGTACATTAAATAGACAACTTTTTTAAGCAATTGGCCACTCATGTTTTCATATAATTTTAATTTATTAGAGGTAATCAAACTTTTGTGAAAATAAATTTTTGTACTGAAAAAAATATTTTAAAAAATTATAATAAAAAAAATGCAATAACTACTATTAAATCGTACCACTTATCTATTTCAACAGTTATTCTAGAAAATTAAAAAAATTAAAAAATATTAAAAATTGTTCATCCATGGTCATAGCGTTCACGTATTTAAGGAAAGTAGTACTTGTTAACAACTTTTGGAAAAAACATCATAACAAAGTAACCACTGGGAAAATTTTTTTTTTATATTTTTTTCTGGAAAGGTCATAAGGCCTGCTATAACCAGTTGCAAGGTTATCCATTATTTACAGGACACCCTGTATATTATTTTGCCTTTTTTGCTATTTTTACCCGTTACTGCCTTATTTTGCCTTTTTTGCTTTTTTTTGTGTATTTTACCTGTTTTGTTTTTTCGTTCAAATTCCTTGTTTTGGTAAAAGAATATAAAAATTAAAAGTAGTTTTTAGTATATGTGTACCTACGTACTTTTTTTATTAACTAACATTTACTTTGCTCCAAATATTAACAAAAACGGCCAATGTTACTAATTTGTCACCAATTTTTGTCCAATTCCTGTTTCACACTTCAAAAATTTGATTTTTTGGGCAGTAGAGAGTGCTCATCAGAGAATAAAATATTTCCCCTTCCTGACAAATTTTGTCAAAGAAAAGTCCTTCGGCAGAAATTCTTAGGTCTGTCAAATGCCAGGTTGACGTAGATCAGATGTCAGTGACATACCAACAAAATCAAAAATTCATCAAAATTTGCTAGACCACCGAATTTTGCCAAAAATCTTTGGAGCAAAGCTATTATTTTCATCAAGGAATAATGGGCAAGTGTTCTTAATTTTAAGAATCTCAAAGAAAATTTTGTTACAGGGAAGGGCCGGTTGGAAACGAAGTTTTCAAGAAGTTCACTGCTGTTTTAAATGCAAATACGGCAGTTGAAGAGGTCCTTTGGCGCCTTCCAGGCATTTTTTAGAAACAATCGTAGAAGTTTAACTACCTCCATTTCATTTAGCATGTTTTTTACATCTTCTTCTAAAAAGTCCCTTCCTAGGTAGTACCTCCTAGTTTCCCTTAGAGTTGGACATTTGCCAAGAAAATGGATAACGTTTTCTCTCTCCTCAAGGTTGCAGATGCTACACATAACTGGTAGGTCATCTCGGTGCGGAATAAAATTTAGTTGAAGCAGTTCCACTCGCAGCTTATGTTCTAAAACACTGTACGTTGCTCTGTGTACAGAGCTTGTTGCTTGACCTATGAACCTTTCCCTGCACTGCAAATCCACATTCTCGATCATATCAAAGAGTATTAGTTTCCAGAGTTGGTGATGTTCTACTTCAAAGTTTAGCGATATTCCACATAAACAAGCCAATTCCAACCATTCGCCATATCAACCATTCTTACTCATAATTGTCTTGAGTGCAGCTTGCTGTGGTAGTCTTTCGTTTGGCATGTTCATCACTTTCAGTATGTAGTCCACTTGTAGCTTGAGAGTTTTTTATAAAAAGCGGTGATAGTCCTGTTTCCAACATAACTGCATAGTTTGGTGTGCAAGGCGGGAGATAGAAAACCCATTTAATGAAGTATCTTAATAATTTGTAAATCCCCACAAAACCGAACTTGTCCTCTTTACAAGGAAATATAAAATTCCGAATATAGACCCTCCATCAATAAATGGTATCCCACTTAACTTCTCAGATGAAGCTAAATATCTAGGTCTGATTTTAGACAAAAAGTTGAGCTGGAAACCAAATTTACAAGAAAGAATCAGAAAGGCTACAGTGGCACTTTTCTCCTGTAAAAAAGCTATTGGAACCAAATGGGACTTGTCCCAACATATCACCCACTGGCTATACACAGCGGTCATCAGACCGATATCACCTATGGGGTGGCAGTATGGTGGACTGCTTTAGATAAGGTAACTTATCGAGATAAGCTAAGCAAAGTGCAGAGATTAGCTTGCATGTGTATCAGTGGAGCTCTCCGTTCGACACCTTCCGCTGCTTTAGACATACTGCTTAACATTTCACCCCTCGATATATACACTAAACAAGTGGCAGCGAGCACAGCTATTCGTCTCAGAGCCATCTTTCAGTGGTCCAATAACTCTATTGGCCATACTATCATTCTGAACAAACTCGAATCAATCCCTAAACACTCCGACTTCACCATCCCTCAGCCGGTTTTTGGCAAAAATTTCCAAGTCACAATTCCAACAAGATTCACTTGGAATGATGCGGAATTTTTGAGAGATGAAGCAATTAATTTCTACACGGATGGCTCAAAAACTGAAGAGGGGGTGGGTGGTGGCGTGTACTCAGACAGAACGACTAAACACTAGTCTCTCCTTCCGTCTCCCTGATCATTGTAGCGTTTTCCAAGCTGAAATCCTGGCGATAAAAGAAGTTTTATCTTGGCTCAAAGAAAACGTAATATCTACATTAAATATCCGGATCTTCTCAGATAGCCAAGCTGCCTTAAATCACTAGGCTCTGTTTCTACAAACTCCGTAACTGCCCGAAATTTTCGATCGACTCTAATGGAGATGGTAGAACAGTTCAACATTAACCCGATGAACTCGCCAGGATGGGAACTACTACACCAATATTACCTAACAAGGTGAATATTAGAATACCAATTGCTACTACTTGTAAACTTATGCTTAAGCATGATTCCATGATGATGACAAACAGCAAATGGACAGGTATCACTACTTGTCTGGCGACGAAACAGATCTGGCCAGCACTGGATCCGAAGCGATCGAAATGTTTGTTATATCTAAGTAGATTGCATATTAGTTCCACAATTGGTGTCATTACTGGACACTGCCTTATAGGCAAACACGCCAATAGACTCAGCGTTTTCTCAAATGATTTCTGCAGAAGCTGCATGGGCAGGGAGGAGGAAGAAACTATATAAAAATATTTTCAACAGGGTGTTTAAAAAAAAATGTCAACTTCGTTGTTCCTTGAGCGATTTCAATGAAATTTAAACAGGTGATAGCTGATAGATACAGATTTTAAAAAGAAAAAAATAGTTTCAAAACAGGGTGTTTCAAAAATATATATTGAAACTTCGTTGTTCCTTGTTCCATATGACTGAAACTGACATACATAGGTGATAGCTGATACATAAATAAAAAGGAAACAAATATTTTCAACAGGGTCTTGCAAAAAAATGTCATCCTGGATGATGATTGCTTTTGGATAGACAAACGCATTGTTTTGGGTGCTTAATAGTTAAATATGAATAAGATACAAAAAAAAAAACGTATATGTATTTTAGTTTTATTTTCACTTTATTTTAGTTGAAATTTTAAAAACAAGAAGTTTCACATCTTAAGTCAGAGTAAATTTAAGTGGTGAAACTTATTTATTTTAAAATTTCAACTAAAATAAAGTGAAAAAAAAAATACGTTTTCAATTTTATTTTATTTTATAATAATCACTATAGTAAGGAATACCAGGAAATTTGAAATTGTAGGGGATGATTGCTACTGGTTAGACAAACGCATTGTTTATGATGGTAAATAGATAAATATTTATGACATTGTGGCAAGGGGGTTTAAGTCCACCTGTACGAATACCGAAGACTGACTGACTAGGGCTGGAAACGATGCCAAACCAAACGCTACGTAGGTATAGTCTCGGTATCGTTAAAATCCAAAATTTTCAGTATCATCTCGGTATATCGACTTGGTACATGTCCTTGATTTTTTAGTACTAAAACGCTTGGTATTTTTAAGATTTAATAAAAAAAATGTGCATACCTAATGAATGGAAGACATTTATTTTTTAATTGTTTTTTTTTTTATGACATAATATTTTTAAGGGCTTGTTTTACAATGTCAAAGTTAAGTCCCGATTATGATCCCACACATGACGAGGTTTCAAGGGTCATAAATTCACAGAAAATCCTTTCACATTATTTAATGGCCCATTTCAATTGGTTGTAAATTAAATTCAAAAAGTTTTTTTTTCACTTGTGGATCTGTGATCGAGAAGATTTTTAGGTCCGTCAAGATAGCGCCGCCACAACGAAAATTCAAAAATCTAATGATGCAATAGTTAGGTGCTAGTTAGGTGCTAATTAAGTGCTGCAATCTTAGCTGAGCACTTAATTCCCTTCCCCCTCAAACCTGTGGCGGTGCTAACTTGACGTCAAGATAGCGCCGCCACAAAAGAAATTCAAAAATCTAATGATGCAGAAGTTACGTCCTATTTAGGTGCTAATTAAGTGCTGCAATCTTAAACTTGAAATGCATCAGAAAAGTGCATTCCAAAAACTTAAAATGCCTAAAAATTATTGCACATTAAAAAAAGTGGTATCAAATTAAAGGTCTCTCCAAATGCTTTTCAAAAACGTGCATCTCAACTTTTTACTCCCACTCCTTCATTCCCAAACAGGCTTGTGGAACCTTGTGGAACTTGTGGAACTTGTGGCGGCGCTATCTTGACGTCAAGATAGCGCCGCCACAAGAGATTTTGAAAATCTAATGATGCAGAAATTATGTCCTATTTAGGTACTAATTATGTGCTGCAATATCATTGCAGCACTTAATTCGAGTGACCCTGAAATGCACTTTAACAGTTTAGCCAACAAGCCTAAATCGCTTAAAAATGACTCCACAAAGAAAAAAAAACTGACATAATTAAGTGCTCCCGGAGCTCTGTTCAAAAAGGTACATCTTGAATTTTTACTCCCACCCCTTCATGGTCAAACAGTCTTGTGGACCTCGTGTGGAACTTGTGATGATGTGGGGTAGTTTGCGCGCCACAAACGAAATTCGAAAATCTAATGATGCAGGAAATACGTCCTACTTAGGTGCTAATTAAGTGCTGTAATATCAACGCAGCACTTAATTCGGATGCCCTTGAAATCAGATGCAGAAATACAAACAAAAATGTAGACTTCTTACATACGACCTTTATCCAAAAAGTGCTGTCGAGTAGGTTGCAAAAAGTTATATTTCAATTTTTAACTTCAACCCATTAGCCCTTAAAGGGCCAAATAACAATTTTGAAGAATGCACTTCTGTCAAGATAGCACCGCCCCAAACGAAATTCGTAAATCAAATGATGCAGAAAATATGTTCTACTTAGGGACTAATTAAGTGCTGCAATATCAACGCAGCACTTAATTCGGATGACCTTGAAATCGGATGCAGAAATGCCAACAAAAATGTAGACTTTTTACATACGACCTCTATCCAAAAAGTTGAAACGCCATAGCTAAGGTGCTGTTGAGTATGTTGCAAAAAGTTATACTTCAATTTTCTACTTCAATCCATTAGCCCTTAAAGGGCCAAATAACTATTTCGAAGAATGCACTTTCGTCAAGGATATAGATTTGATCCTGAGGATATGCAACAGTTTTATATAAAAAATATTGCAACCCTAAGTATACCCAACCCTTCGTTTAAACGGTCCGAAACCCACTCACTAAAGGCAAAACTTATTAGTTTAATAAGTATGTACCTATACGTAATTTTTATTTCGATCATAGTAAACCATAAAGGAGGCGGAACCTAATTGAAATCAACGCATACATTTGAATATTTAAAAAAATCTAAAGTTTCATTCATTTTTAAATGTATTGGTTGTATTTTCACTATGAATTAAAATCCATGATGGCGGCTAAGAAAAAAACGAGATATGATTGGATGAATGATTTTGTTTTACAACAGGGTTTTAAATGAATTACTGATATGATGTCTCCAAATTGATTTTAAGATGTAGAATCTAATAGAAATTATTAAAAAAAAAAAAATATTTGAGAAGGGAACTTAAGAAGGCCTTAAGTTCGTCATCACGTGTTATTTCTAAGAGTTTTTAAGGGGTTCCAAATTGATGAAGACAACTTCTTAGAATAGGAGTTTGACCCATAAAAAGAGAATGGATTGTGACTTATGTATTATCTAAGCTATGTACTTATGATATTGTAATATTTTCTCAGGTTCGTTAATAAAACTTATTTACTTTATTCAAAACGTCCACTTATTTATTTCGCAAAATAAAACACTTTACTGTTCTTACTACAAACAAAACGATATATACACTAAACAAGTGGCAGCGAGCACAGCTATTCGTCTCAGAGCCATCTTTCAGTGGTCCAATAACTCTATTGGCCATACTATCATTCTGAACAAACTCGAATCAATCCCTAAACACTCCGACTTCACCATCCCTCAGCCGGTTTTTGGCAAAAATTTCCAAGTCACAATTCCAACAAGATTCACTTGGAATGATGCGGAATTTTTGAGAGATGAAGCAATTAATTTCTACACGGATGGCTCAAAAACTGAAGAGGGGGTGGGTGGTGGCGTGTACTCAGACAGAACGACTAAACACTAGTCTCTCCTTCCGTCTCCCTGATCATTGTAGCGTTTTCCAAGCTGAAATCCTGGCGATAAAAGAAGTTTTATCTTGGCTCAAAGAAAACGTAATATCTACATTAAATATCCGGATCTTCTCAGATAGCCAAGCTGCCTTAAATCACTAGGCTCTGTTTCTACAAACTCCGTAACTGCCCGAAATTTTCGATCGACTCTAATGGAGATGGTAGAACAGTTCAACATTAACCCGATGAACTCGCCAGGATGGGAACTACTACACCAATATTACCTAACAAGGTGAATATTAGAATACCAATTGCTACTACTTGTAAACTTATGCTTAAGCATGATTCCATGATGATGACAAACAGCAAATGGACAGGTATCACTACTTGTCTGGCGACGAAACAGATCTGGCCAGCACTGGATCCGAAGCGATCGAAATGTTTGTTATATCTAAGTAGATTGCATATTAGTTCCACAATTGGTGTCATTACTGGACACTGCCTTATAGGCAAACACGCCAATAGACTCAGCGTTTTCTCAAATGATTTCTGCAGAAGCTGCATGGGCAGGGAGGAGGAAGAAACTATATAAAAATATTTTCAACAGGGTGTTTAAAAAAAAATGTCAACTTCGTTGTTCCTTGAGCGATTTCAATGAAATTTAAACAGGTGATAGCTGATAGATACAGATTTTAAAAAGAAAAAAATAGTTTCAAAACAGGGTGTTTCAAAAATATATATTGAAACTTCGTTGTTCCTTGTTCCATATGACTGAAACTGACATACATAGGTGATAGCTGATACATAAATAAAAAGGAAACAAATATTTTCAACAGGGTCTTGCAAAAAAATGTCATCCTGGATGATGATTGCTTTTGGATAGACAAACGCATTGTTTTGGATGCTTAATAGTTAAATATGAATAAGATACAAAAAAAAAAACGTATATGTATTTTAGTTTTATTTTCACTTTATTTTAGTTGAAATTTTAAAAACAAGAAGTTTCACATCTTAAGTCAGAGTAAATTTAAGTGGTGAAACTTATTTATTTTAAAATTTCAACTAAAATAAAGTGAAAAAAAAAATACGTTTTCAATTTTATTTTATTTTATAATAATCACTATAGTAAGGAATACCAGGAAATTTGAAATTGTAGGGGATGATTGCTACTGGTTAGACAAACGCATTGTTTATGATGGTAAATAGATAAATATTTATGACATTGTGGCAAGGGGGTTTAAGTCCACCTGTACGAATACCGAAGACTGACTGACTAGGGCTGGAAACGATGCCAAACCAAACGCTACGTAGGTATAGTCTCGGTATCGTTAAAATCCAAAATTTTCAGTATCATCTCGGTATATCGACTTGGTACATGTCCTTGATTTTTTAGTACTAAAACGCTTGGTATTTTTAAGATTTAATAAAAAAAATGTGCATACCTAATGAATGGAAGACATTTATTTTTTAATTGTTTTTTTTTTTATGACATAATATTTTTAAGGGCTTGTTTTACAATGTCAAAGTTAAGTCCCGATTATGATCCCACACATGACGAGGTTTCAAGGGTCATAAATTCACAGAAAATCCTTTCACATTATTTAATGGCCCATTTCAATTGGTTGTAAATTAAATTCAAAAAGTTTTTTTTTCACTTGTGGATCTGTGACCGAGAAGATTTTTAGGTCCGTCAAGATAGCGCCGCCACAACGAAAATTCAAAAATCTAATGATGCAATAGTTAGGTGCTAGTTAGGTGCTAATTAAGTGCTGCAATCTTAGCTGAGCACTTAATTCCCTTCCCCCTCAAACCTGTGGCGGTGCTAACTTGACGTCAAGATAGCGCCGCCACAAAAGAAATTCAAAAATCTAATGATGCAGAAGTTACGTCCTATTTAGGTGCTAATTAAGTGCTGCAATCTTAAACTTGAAATGCATCAGAAAAGTGCATTCCAAAAACTTAAAATGCCTAAAAATTATTGCACATTAAAAAAAGTGGTATCAAATTAAAGGTCTCTCCAAATGCTTTTCAAAAACGTGCATCTCAACTTTTTACTCCCACTCCTTCATTCCCAAACAGGCTTGTGGAACCTTGTGGAACTTGTGGAACTTGTGGCGGCGCTATCTTGACGTCAAGATAGCGCCGCCACAAGAGATTTTGAAAATCTAATGATGCAGAAATTATGTCCTATTTAGGTACTAATTATGTGCTGCAATATCATTGCAGCACTTAATTCGAGTGACCCTGAAATGCACTTTAACAGTTTAGCCAACAAGCCTAAATCGCTTAAAAATGACTCCACAAAGAAAAAAAAACTGACATAATTAAGTGCTCCCGGAGCTCTGTTCAAAAAGGTACATCTTGAATTTTTACTCCCACCCCTTCATGGTCAAACAGTCTTGTGGACCTCGTGTGGAACTTGTGATGATGTGGGGTAGTTTGCGCGCCACAAACGAAATTCGAAAATCTAATGATGCAGGAAATACGTCCTACTTAGGTGCTAATTAAGTGCTGTAATATCAACGCAGCACTTAATTCGGATGCCCTTGAAATCAGATGCAGAAATACAAACAAAAATGTAGACTTCTTACATACGACCTTTATCCAAAAAGTGCTGTCGAGTAGGTTGCAAAAAGTTATATTTCAATTTTTAACTTCAACCCATTAGCCCTTAAAGGGCCAAATAACAATTTTGAAGAATGCACTTCTGTCAAGATAGCACCGCCCCAAACGAAATTCGTAAATCAAATGATGCAGAAAATATGTTCTACTTAGGGACTAATTAAGTGCTGCAATATCAACGCAGCACTTAATTCGGATGACCTTGAAATCGGATGCAGAAATGCCAACAAAAATGTAGACTTTTTACATACGACCTCTATCCAAAAAGTTGAAACGCCATAGCTAAGGTGCTGTTGAGTATGTTGCAAAAAGTTATACTTCAATTTTCTACTTCAATCCATTAGCCCTTAAAGGGCCAAATAACTATTTCGAAGAATGCACTTTCGTCAAGGATATAGATTTGATCCTGAGGATATGCAACAGTTTTATATAAAAAATATTGCAACCCTAAGTATACCCAACCCTTCGTTTAAACGGTCCGAAACCCACTCACTAAAGGCAAAACTTATTAGTTTAATAAGTATGTACCTATACGTAATTTTTATTTCGATCATAGTAAACCATAAAGGAGGCGGAACCTAATTGAAATCAACGCATACATTTGAATATTTAAAAAAATCTAAAGTTTCATTCATTTTTAAATGTATTGGTTGTATTTTCACTATGAATTAAAATCCATGATGGCGGCTAAGAAAAAAACGAGATATGATTGGATGAATGATTTTGTTTTACAACAGGGTTTTAAATGAATTACTGATATGATGTCTCCAAATTGATTTTAAGATGTAGAATCTAATAGAAATTATTAAAAAAAAAAAAAATATTTGAGAAGGGAACTTAAGAAGGCCTTAAGTTCGTCATCACGTGTTATTTCTAAGAGTTTTTAAGGGGTTCCAAATTGATGAAGACAACTTCTTAGAATAGGAGTTTGACCCATAAAAAGAGAATGGATTGTGACTTATGTATTATCTAAGCTATGTACTTATGATATTGTAATATTTTCTCAGGTTCGTTAATAAAACTTATTTACTTTATTCAAAACGTCCACTTATTTATTTCGCAAAATAAAACACTTTACTGTTCTTACTACAAACAAAACGATTTATTATTCACCACTGAAATTAATTCACAAACTTTACTTTTCACTTTTATTACAACCAACTTTATTCATTCACGATTAAAAACAAACTGTGTCGCTGCCGTTCAAACCTGTGCCTTTTATACTTGTTTTCCAAACTCTCAAAATAAGGAGAACGTTCTGGTCTCTGCTTCCAGAGCTTTCCGTAGGGGAAATTTCCCAATAATTTCCCTTCCAAAAGCTTTTATTTGACAGCTGGTAAATCTGCTATAATCCGGCAGATGGCAGATGGCTTCCTTCGTTTGAGAGTTGCTATAATTATAGCTAATAAGGGTATGTTTGCACTATGACCGTAAGTTTTATTGTGTCCGTTTGCTTGCATTTCGGAGTCGTTATAGTTCAAATATGGAAAGTTATTACACTGCCCCCCTCTTAGGATTGATCGTCCCGAGCAAATCCATTACTTCCACCACCATTATAATGATGTAAACGGTCGCTGTGAACTACTTTTAGCTTGCCTCTTAATCCTCTCTGAATGCGGTAGACGACATCGTTTATTCGTGTTACAACAGTATAAGGGCCTTCCCAATTTTGTTGAAGCTTCGGTGAGAGTCCCTTCCGACGGTGGGGATTATAAAACCACACAAGGTCTCCCACTTTGAATCCTGTCGTTGTGGCTTTTGCGTCATATCTTGTTTTCATCCGATCACTCGATAGCTTTATATTTGCCCTCGTCCTTTCGTGAATGTCAACTAGCTTTTCTTTGAGGTTGTCCACGTAGTCGTCTATTCCTTGTGGCTCACTTGTAGAACATCCAAATTTGATTTCGCTTGGTAGTCGTATTGTGCTCCCGAGCAGGATTTCTGATGGTGTATGTCCTGTTGAGCTATGTACCGCACTTCGATAGGCCATCAAGAATAACGGAATATGCCGATCCCAGTCTCGTTGGTTGTCGCTTACAACTTTGGAAAGGTGTTCTTTAAGGGTCCGGTTGAATCGTTCAACCACCCCATCAGATTGTGGGTGAAGTGGTGTTGTCCTCGTCTTTTTAATGCCAAGGAGTGTACAAACTTCCTGAAAAATTTTGGACTCGAAGTTCCTCCCTTGATCTGAATGGAGTTCCATAGGTACACCAAACCTGCTTACCCAGTTGAAAACAATCTGATCCGCGACTGTTTTGGTTTCCTGGTTTGGGATGGCAAATGCCTCAGGCCACTTGCTGAAGTAGTCCATTACTACCAGGATGTATCGGTTTCCGTTTTCGGTTTCTGGAAAAGGGCCTGCAACGTCTATTGCAATCCTCTCAAAGGGCGTGCCCACATTATACTGCTGCATTCTACTCTGGACTCTTCTGCCTGGTCCCTTGCTTGCAGCACAAGTATCACATTTTCGGCACCATTTTTCGACGTCTTCTCTTGCGTGTAGCCAGTAGAATCGCTGCCTTACCTTTTCCAGTGTCTTATTGACACCCAAATGTCCTCCGGAAGCTCCATCATGCAGCTCTTGCAGAACGTCATTAACTTTGGAACGAGGTATGACTAGCTGCATCACATATGATTTGCCGTCTGTGGATTCCCATTTACGTCTTAGTACTCCTTCTTGTACATGAAGCGAGTCCCATTGTGCCCAATACGCTTTAAGAGTTGGACTTCTATCGGAGATGTCACCCCATTCTGGTTTCTCTTGGTGTTCCTTCCACGCAAGAATGGGTTCAATATCCGAGTCTTCTTGTTGGGCAGTCCTCAGTTCTTCATTACTCCAACCGTAAATGAGATCGGCTCTTAATCGCTGGATGGAAGCAACCTCCTTCTCTTCCTGACGTGTGCAGTGCTTGCAGTCCGGTTTGCATGGTCTCCGAGATAAAGCATCTGCATTTGAGTGCAACCTTCCTCTTCGATGTTGGATCTGGTAGTCGTATGTCTGCAATCTCTCAATCCATCTTGCCACTTGACCTTCTGGATTTTTGAAGTTCAACAGCCAATTAAGTGCGCCATGATCTGTTCGAAGAAGGAACTTCTGTCCATAGATGTACTTATGGAAGTGTTTTGTTGCCGATACTAAAGCTAGAAGTTCTCTTCTGGTCACACAGTAATTTCTTTCTGGCTTTGAGAGCACCTTGCTGTAATAGGCAACGACCTTCTCTTCTCCTTCGTGGACTTGTGATAGTACGGCACCAATTCCTACGTTACTTGCGTCAGCGTCGATGATGAAAGGTTTCCCTGGTGTCGGATAGGCCAAAACTGGTGTATTGCATAGGCGCTGCTTAAGTTCCTGGAAGCTTTTCTCGCACTCGCTTGACCATTTGAACGGTTTGCTTTTCTCTGTTAGCTGGTGCAAACTTTTCGCGATCCCAGCAAAATCCTTCACAAATCGTCGATAGTACGTGGCTAGACCAAGAAAGCTCCGGAGTTGATGTTTATCCTGTGGTGTCGGCCAATTCTTTACGGTGTCAACTTTTTCAGGATCAGTCTTCACTCCTTGGGAAGAGATGATATGTCCCAAGTATTTTACCTCAGACTTGAAAAACTCGCACTTGTCTGGATTCAATTTCAAGTTTGCTTCTCGAAGCCTCTGGAACACGGCCTTAAGGTTTCCACAATGCTCATCAAATGTCTTACCATAAACAATGACATCGTCCAAATAGACTAGGCAAGATTTCCAAGTAAGTCCTTGTAAAACGCACTCCATCAAACGCTCAAATGTTGCCGGAGCGTTGCATAGTCCGAAAGGCATAACTTTAAATTGCCACAGACCATTTCCTGTGGAGAAAGCCGTCTTTTCTCGATCTTCTGGATGGATTTCTACCTGCCAGTAGCCACTCTTCAAGTCCAATGTTGAAAACCATTCAGCTCCTTCCATCGCATCCAGAGTATCGCTGATTCTTGGCAGAGGGTAGCTGTCTTTCTTTGTCACATCGTTCAGCCTCCGATAGTCCACACAAAATCGAGTACTTCCGTCCTTCTTTTTGACAAGAACAACTGGGGATGCCCATGGACTTTTAGAGTTTTCGATTAGTCCATCTTTCTTCATGGTCGATATCATCTCTTCAACTTCGGCTTGTTTGGCTAATGGGAGACGTCTTGCTGGTTGTCGAATAGGTCTTGCGTCTCCTGTGTCGATTCGATGCTGCACCAGTTGTGTTCGACCATACTGCCCATTGGGTGAAGAGAGTATATCAGCATACTCATGAAGGAGGCTTCCAGCAACACTTAGCTGATATTCACTTAATTTCGAAGACTTGAGAATGTTTTACTTCATAGTGTTCACTTTCCTGGGGTCCACATATTCTTGTGTATCAACTTCTGTAATTTTAGTTATTGCGGATACGGATTCACATTTTCCAACAACTTCTCCTTTTCTAAGCTTGACTTCGTACGGTTTGATGTTGAGTATCCGTACGGGCACCATGTTGTTCTTTGGCGCCACAAGGGTCTTCCCTAGGATGATGTTTTGAGAAGACTGTTCAGAGTCTGGTTCCACCATTAGGTATCGATGGCTACCCAAATCTCCCTTTATTTTTGTCCAAACGAACACTTCTGAAGAAGGTGGCAGGCAAATATCTTCCTTTATGACAGTCCTCAGAGTTGATGAATTTTCATTGCCATAAACCATAGGAATCTCCACATTTCGGTATTTGAGAACTTGCTTTCTGATATCGAGAATTACTCCGTGCTCTTTCATAAAGTCGATTCCAACGATGCACTCGTCACATATATCTGCTACCAGAAATAGATGTGAAAACTCCAGTTCTGCCAAACGGATTGTAAGACGAACCTCCCCGTACACTCTGGCTGCCTCTCCTGTTACTGTTTTCAGACGGTAAGTGTTGGTGTTATGCAGCCATGTCATCTTCACCAAGTCCTTTCGAACAATGGAGGCAGTAGCACCGGTGTCGATCGTAGCCACTTGCTTCTTGCCGTTAAGTGTTGCCGCCACAGTCAGACTTTTGTTGTTTCGTTTCGTCTGTGAGACCTGGATGGTGGTTCTGGGGCCATCGATACCAGAAACCAGCTTCTGCCCCTCGAAGTTGGTTCTTTCTCGTTTCCCGGTTGAGAAACGGGGTGGGTAGGAGTTTTGACATTGTTGTTGTTAAAATTTCTGCTTCCACAATGTTGACAAGCAGATCTTCTAGGTGGCAATCTGCACTGGCGTTGGAGATGTCCGGTTTTATTGCAATTCCAGCATCGAGCAGGTCCATCGCGTTGGTTCCTTTGGAATGCTGTTCTCTGGCAAGAGCACTCCTCAATTTCTATTTCTCTTACCCGATGGACTCCTTGAGAAGCCTGCTCTGCTGCTTCCATAGTGAGGGCGAATGCTAGTGCTTCAGGAAGCGTGCGTTTGCCAGCAGTTCGAATTGCTCGCTGAAGGTTGATGTCAGATACAGCACGAACAAAGGCTTCTGTTGCGAATTGGTTGATGATTTCATCTCCTGCAGCTGGATATGCCAGGTGCGCCAACCGTTCGATGTCTGCTTGGAGTTGTTGCAGAGTTTCTCCCCTTTTCTGGACTCTGGAATTGAGCTGGACGCGGAAGACTTCTTGCATATGGCCATCTCCAAAACGTTTGTCAATGGCCTGAACGAGAGCACTGAAGTTGCCATTTTTATCTGCTGGTATGCTTTGTAACAGCTCAGCAGCAGGTCCTCTGAGGGCAAGCGTTAGAGCTATGCATTTGTCTTCCTCATCCCAGCCATTTGATGCTGCGGCTGCCTCAAACTGCTTCTTGTAGATTGACCAAGAAGTTTGCCCATCGAAGGTTGGTGGATGCATCTCTTTTTTCTTCGGACAGTCGCCAGAACTTTCTCGAACCTTCATTTTCTTTACTTTATCTAATTCCTTTGTAATGGATTCGATTTTATCTTCGAACTTTGCTTCTACTGTCGACAATTGCTTATCGACATTAGACAATTGTTGATCGAGAGTTAACAATTGTTTATCGATAGAAGAAAATTGCTTATCGACACGCTCGTCAAGGGCAACAATTCTACTGTCAAAGGCATCTAACTTACATTCGAGCATGTTTGTCTGTTTTTCCAGCAGACACTTTTGTTCTTGGCTTTGTTGCTCGAATCGTTCGAGAAGATTCTTTTGTTCACTCCGTTGTTCTTGGCTTTGTTGTTCGAAACGTTCGAGAAGATTCTTTTCCTGACTATCAAATTTTGCAAGCAGCTGAGACAGCATATTGGTCATGCCCGATGTACTTACTTGCTCTTGCTGTTCTTCCATTTCAATGTCGAATATAAACGTGTCCGGGTTTTTTCCACATCTTCTTAAATCTTCTTGCAGACGAATTATAAGATCATTCTTTGTTCCAGCAGTAGGAAGATCCCGTTTATTCAGTTCTGCCTTAAGTTCCACTAAATTTAAATCATTCAAAGATTTACCCATTGTCTTTTTTTTTTCACTTTCCACACAATAAATTTACTGAGTGCACAAATAAAATAAGTTTTATCCCACTTCTGACACCAATGTAATATTTTCTCAGGTTCGTTAATAAAACTTATTTACTTTATTCAAAACGTCCACTTATTTATTTCGCAAAATAAAACACTTTACTGTTCTTACTACAAACAAAACGATTTATTATTCACCACTGAAATTAATTCACAAACTTTACTTTTCACTTTTATTACAACCAACTTTATTCATTCACGATTAAAAACAAACTGTGTCGCTGCCGTTCAAACCTGTGCCTTTTATACTTGTTTTCCAAACTCTCGAAATAAGGAGAACGTTCTGGTCTCTGCTTCCAGAGCTTTCCGTAGGGGAAATTTCCCAATAATTTCCCTTCCAAAAGCTTTTATTTGACAGCTGGTAAATCTGCTATAATCCGGCAGATGGCAGATGGCTTCCTTCGTTTGAGAGTTGCTATAATTATAGCTAATAAGGGTATGTTTGCACTATGACCGTAAGTTTTATTGTGTCCGTTTGTTTGCATTTCGGAGTCGTTATAGTTCAAATATGGAAAGTTATTACACTGCCCCCCTCTTAGGATTGATCGTCCCGAGCAAATCCATCACTTCCACCACCATTATAATGATGTAAACGGTCGCTGTGAACTACTTTTAGCTTGCCTCTTAATCCTCTCTGAATGCGGTAGACGACATCGTTTATTCGTGTTACAACAGTATAAGGGCCTTCCCAATTTTGTTGAAGCTTCGGTGAGAGTCCCTTCCGACGGTGGGGATTATAAAACCACACAAGGTCTCCCACTTTGAATCCTGTCGTTGTGGCTTTTGCGTCATATCTTGTTTTCATCCAATCACTCGATAGCTTTATATTTGCCCTCGTCCTTTCGTGAATGTCAACTAGCTTTTCTTTGAGGTTGTCCACGTAGTCGTCTATTCCTTGTGGCTCACTTGTAGAACATCCAAATTTGATTTCGCTTGGTAGTCGTATTGTGCTCCCGAGCAGGATTTCTGATGGTGTATGTCCTGTTGAGCTATGTACCGCACTTCGATAGGCCATCAAGAATAACGGAATATGCCGATCCCAGTCTCGTTGGTTGTCGCTTACAACTTTGGAAAGGTGTTCTTTAAGGGTCCGGTTGAATCGTTCAACCATCCCATCAGATTGTGGGTGAAGTGGTGTTGTCCTCGTCTTTTTAATGCCAAGGAGTGTACAAACTTCCTGAAAAATTTTGGACTCGAAGTTCCTCCCTTGATCTGAATGGAGTTCCATAGGTACACCAAACCTGCTTACCCAGTTGAAAACAATCTGATCCGCGACTGTTTTGGTTTCCTGGTTTGGGATGGCAAATGCCTCAGGCCACTTGCTGAAGTAGTCCATTACTACCAGGATGTATCGGTTTCCGTTTTCGGTTTCTGGAAAAGGGCCTGCAACGTCTATTGCAATCCTCTCAAAGGGCGTGCCCACATTATACTGCTGCATTCTACTCTGGACTTTTCTGCCTGGTCCCTTGCTTGCAGCACAAGTATCACATTTTCGGCACCATTTTTCGACGTCTTCTCTTGCGTGTAGCCAGTAGAATCGCTGCCTTACCTTTTCCAGTGTCTTATTGACACCCAAATGTCCTCCGGAAGCTCCATCATGCAGCTCTTGCAGAACGTCATTAACTTTGGAACGAGGTATGACTAGCTGCATCACATATGATTTGCCGTCTGTGGATTCCCATTTACGTCTTAGTACTCCTTCTTGTACATGAAGCGAGTCCCATTGTGCCCAATACGCTTTAAGAGTTGGACTTCTATCGGAGATGTCACCCCATTCTGGTTTCTCTTGGTGTTCCTTCCACGCAAGAATGGGTTCAATATCCGAGTCTTCTTGTTGGGCAGTCCTCAGTTCTTCATTACTCCAACCGTAAATGGGATCGGCTCTTAATCGCTGGATGGAAGCAACCTCCTTCTCTTCCTGACGTGTGCAGTGCTTGCAGTCCGGTTTGCATGGTCTCCGAGATAAAGCATCTGCATTTGAGTGCAACCTTCCTCTTCGATGTTGGATCTGGTAGTCGTATGTCTGCAATCTCTCAATCCATCTTGCCACTTGACCTTCTGGATTTTTGAAGTTCAACAGCCAATTAAGTGCGCCATGATCTGTTCGAAGAAGGAACTTCTGTCCATAGATGTACTTATGGAAGTGTTTTGTTGCCGATACTAAAGCTAGAAGTTCTCTTCTGGTCACACAGTAATTTCTTTCTGGCTTTGAGAGCACCTTGCTGTAATAGGCAACGACCTTCTCTTCTCCTTCGTGGACTTGTGATAGTACGGCACCAATTCCTACGTTACTTGCGTCAGCGTCGATGATGAAAGGTTTCCCTGGTGTCGGATAGGCCAAAACTGGTGTATTGCATAGGCGCTGCTTAAGTTCCTGGAAGCTTTTCTCGCACTCGCTTGACCATTTGAACGGTTTGCTTTTCTCTGTTAGCTGGTGCAAACTTTTCGCGATCCCAGCAAAATCCTTCACAAATCGTCGATAGTACGTGGCTAGACCAAGAAAGCTCCGGAGTTGATGTTTATCCTGTGGTGTCGGCCAATTCTTTACGGTGTCAACTTTTTCAGGATCAGTCTTCACTCCTTGGGAAGAGATGATATGTCCCAAGTATTTTACCTCAGACTTGAAAAACTCGCACTTGTCTGGATTCAATTTCAAGTTTGCTTCTCGAAGCCTCTGGAACACGGCCTTAAGGTTTCCACAATGCTCATCAAATGTCTTACCATAAACAATGACATCGTCCAAATAGACTAGGCAAGATTTCCAAGTAAGTCCTTGTAAAACGCACTCCATCAAACGCTCAAATGTTGCCGGAGCGTTGCATAGTCCGAAAGGCATAACTTTAAATTGCCACAGACCATTTCCTGTGGAGAAAGCCGTCTTTTCTCGATCTTCTGGATGGATTTCTACCTGCCAGTAGCCACTCTTCAAGTCCAATGTTGAAAACCATTCAGCTCCTTCCATCGCATCCAGAGTATCGCTGATTCTTGGCAGAGGGTAGCTGTCTTTCTTTGTCACATCGTTCAGCCTCCGATAGTCCACACAAAATCGAGTACTTCCGTCCTTCTTTTTGACAAGAACAACTGGGGATGCCCATGGACTTTTAGAGTTTTCGATTAGTCCATCTTTCTTCATGGTCGATATCATCTCTTCAACTTCGGCTTGTTTGGCTAATGGGAGACGTCTTGCTGGTTGTCGAATAGGTCTTGCGTCTCCTGTGTCGATTCGATGCTGCACCAGTTGTGTTCGACCATACTGCCCATTGGGTGAAGAGAGTATATCAGCATACTCATGAAGGAGGCTTCCAGCAACACTTAGCTGATATTCACTTAATTTTGAAGACTTGAGAATGTTTGACTTCATAGTGTTCACTTTCCTGGGGTCCACATATTCTTGTGTATCAACTTCTGTAATTTTAGTTATTGCGGATACGGATTCACATTTTCCAACAACTTCTCCTTTTCTAAGCTTGACTTCGTACGGTTTGATGTTGAGTATCCGTACGGGCACCATGTTGTTCTTTGGCGCCACAAGGGTCTTCCCTAGGATGATGTTTTGAGAAGACTGTTCAGAGTCTGGTTCCACCATTAGGTATCGATGGCTACCCAAATCTCCCTTTATTTTTGTCCAAACGAACACTTCTGAAGAAGGTGGCAGGCAAATATCTCCCTTTATGACAGTCCTCAGAGTTGATGAATTTTCATTGCCATAAACCATAGGAATCTCCACATTTCGGTATTTGAGAACTTGCTTTCTGATATCGAGAATTACTCCGTGCTCTTTCATAAAGTCGATTCCAACGATGCACTCGTCACATATATCTGCTACCAGAAATAGATGTGAAAACTCCAGTTCTGCCAAACGGATTGTAAGACGAACCTCCCCGTACACTCTGGCTGCCTCTCCTGTTGCTGTTTTCAGACGGTAAGTGTTGGTGTTATGCAGCCATGTCATCTTCACCAAGTCCTTTCGAACAATGGAGGCAGTAGCACCGGTGTCGATCGTAGCCACTTGGTTCTTGCCGTTAAGTGTTGCCGCCACAGTCAGACTTTTGTTGTTTCGTTTCGTCTGTGAGACCTGGATGGTGGTTCTGGGGCCATCGATACCAGAAACCAGCTTCTGCCCCTCGAAGTTGGTTCTTTCTCGTTTCCCGGTTGAGAAACGGGGTGGGTAGGAGTTTTGACATTGTTGTTGTTAAAATTTCTGCTTCCACAATGTTGACAAGCAGATCTTCTAGGTGGCAATCTGCACTGGCGTTGGAGATGTCCGGTTTTATTGCAATTCCAGCATCGAGCAGGTCCATCGCGTTGGTTCCTTTGGAATGCTGTTCTCTGGCAAGAGCACTCCTCAATTTCTATTTCTCTTACCCGATGGACTCCTTGAGAAGCCTGCTCTGCTGCTTCCATAGTGAGGGCGAATACTAGTGCTTCAGGAAGCGTGCGTTTGCCAGCAGTTCGAATTGCTCGCTGAAGGTTGATGTCAGATACAGCACGAACAAAGGCTTCTGTTGCGAATTGGTTGATGATTTCATCTCCTGCAGCTGGATATGCCAGGTGCGCCAACCGTTCGATGTCTGCTTGGAGTTGTTGCAGAGTTTCTCCCCTTTTCTGGACTCTGGAATTGAGCTGGACGCGGAAGACTTCTTGCATATGGCCATCTCCAAAACGTTTGTCAATGGCCTGAACGAGAGCACTGAAGTTGCCATTTTTATCTGCTGGTATGCTATGTAACAGCTCAGCAGCAGGTCCTCTGAGGGCAAGCGTTAGAGCTATGCATTTGTCTTCCTCATCCCAGCCATTTGATGCTGCGGCTGCCTCAAACTGCTTCTTGTAGATTGACCAAGAAGTTTGCCCATCGAAGGTTGGTGGATGCATCTCTTTTTTCTTCGGACAGTCGCCAGAACTTTCTCGAACCTTCATTTTCTTTACTTTATCTAATTCCTTTGTAATGGATTCGATTTTATCTTCGAACTTTGCTTCTACTGTCGACAATTGCTTATCGACATTAGACAATTGTTGATCGAGAGTTAACAATTGTTTATCGATAGAAGAAAATTGCTTATCGACACGCTCGTCAAGGGCAACAATTCTACTGTCAAAGGCATCTAACTTACATTCGAGCATGTTTGTCTGTTTTTCCAGCAGACACTTTTGTTCTTGGCTTTGTTGCTCGAATCGTTCGAGAAGATTCTTTTGTTCACTCCGTTGTTCTTGGCTTTGTTGTTCGAAACGTTCGAGAAGATTCTTTTCCTGACTATCAAATTTTGCAAGCAGCTGAGACAGCATATTGGTCATGCCCGATGTACTTACTTGCTCTTGCTGTTCTTCCATTTCAATGTCGAATATAAACGTGTCCGGGTTTTTTCCACATCTTCTTAAATCTTCTTGCAGACGAATTATAAGATCATTCTTTGTTCCAGCAGTAGGAAGATCCCGTTTATTCAGTTCTGCCTTAAGTTCCACTAAATTTAAATCATTCAAAGATTTACCCATTGTCTTTTTTTTTTCACTTTCCACACAATAAATTTACTGAGTGCACAAATAAAATAATTTTTATCCCACTTCTGACACCAATGTAATATTTTCTCAGGTTCGTTAATAAAACTTATTTACTTTATTCAAAACGTCCACTTATTTATTTCGCAAAATAAAAAACTTTACTGTTCTTACTACAAACAAAACGATTTATTATTCACCACTGAAATTAATTCACAAACTTTACTTTTCACTTTTATTACAACCAACTTTATTCATTCACGATTAAAAACAAACTGTGTCGCTGCCGTTCAAACCTGTGCCTTTTATACTTGTTTTCCAAACTCTCGAAATAAGGAGAACGTTCTGGTCTCTGCTTCCAGAGCTTTCCGTAGGGGAAATTTCCCAATAATTTCCCTTCCAAAAGCTTTTATTTGACAGCTGGTAAATCTGCTATAATCCGGCAGATGGCGCTTCCTTCGTTTGAGAGTTGCTATAATTATAGCTAATAAGGGTATGTTTGCACTATGACCGTAAGTTTTATTGTGTCCGTTTGTTTGCATTTCGGAGTCGTTATAGTTCAAATATGGAAAGTTATTACAATATAATAGAATAGGTGAACTTTTTTAATTTAAGTACCTATATAGGTATTTGTTTTTGGGCTTAGGTCAATAAATGAAACAAGATCTTTTTGTTTGCTCACGACGTTTCATCCAGGTAAAAGCATTTTTGCACCTCTAATCACTCTGGCATCATTAGATTTTGAAATCTTTGTTGTGGCGGTGCTCTTATGGAAAAAGTTCATTCAAAAAAAGTGCGAATTGGTTGAAGTATAAAAGTGAAATATGACTTTTCGCAACTTACTCGACAGCAATTGAATTCCTGTGTTTTAACTTGGATAAAGGTCGTATTTGCAATTCTGCATCCAATCTCAAGGTCATCCGAATTAAGTGCTGCGTTGATATTGCAGCACTTCATTAGCCCCTTAGTAGAACGTAATTTATGCATCATAAGATTTGAAAATTTCGTTTGTGGTGGTGCTGTCTTGAAGGAAGTGCATTCGTGAAAATTGTAATTTGGCATTATAAGGGCGAATAGGTTGAAGTAAAAAATGAAAAATGACTTTTTGCAAACTGCTTCACAGCACTTTAATTCTGATGTTTTAACTTTTTGGAAATAGATCGTATTTGCATTTGTACATCCGATTTCAAGGTCATCCGAATTAAGTGCTGCGTTGTTATTGCAGCACTTAATTAGCCCCTAAGTAGGACGTAATTTTTGCATCATTAGATTTTCGAATTTCGATCGTGGCAGTGCTATCTTGACGAAAGTGCATTCTTCGAAATAGTTATTTGGCCCTTTAAGGGCTAATGGATTGAAGTAGAAAATTGAAGTATAACTTTTTGCAACATACTCAACAGCACCTTTTCAACTTTTTGGATAGAGGTCGTATGTAAAAAGTCTACATTTTTGTTGGCATTTCTGCATCCGATTTCAAGGTCATCCGAATTAAGTGCTGCGTTGATATTGCAGCACTTAATTAGTCCCTAAGTAGAACATATTTTCTGCATCATTTGATTTACGAATTTCGTTTGGGGCGGTGCTATCTTGACAGAAGTGCATTCTTCAAAATTGTTATTTGGCCCTTTAAGGGCTAATGGGTTGAAGTTAAAAATTGAAATATAACTTTTTGCAACCTACTCGACAGCACTTTAATTATGGCGTTTCAACTTTTTGGATAAAGGTCGTATGTAAGAAGTCTACATTTTTGTTTGTATTTCTGCATCTGATTTCAAGGTCATCCGAATTAAGTGCTGCGTTGATATTACAGCACTTAATTAGCACCTAAGTAGGACGTATTTCCTGCATCATTAGATTTTCGAATTTCGTTTGTGGCGCGCAACCTACCCCACATCACCACAAGTTCCACACGAGGTCCACAAGACTGTTTGACCATGAAGGGGTGGGAGTAAAAATTCAAGATGTACCTTTTTGAACAGAGCTCCGGGAGCACTTAATTATGACAGTTTTTTTTTCTTTGTGGAGTCATTTTTAAGCGATTTAGGCTTTTTGGCTAAACTGTTAAAGTGCATTTCAGGGTCACTCGAATTAAGTGCTGCAATGATATTGCAGCACTTAATTAGCACCTAAATAGGACATAATTTCTGCATCATTAGATTTTCAAAATCTCTTGACGTCAAGATAGCGCCGCCACAAGTTCCACAAGTTCCACAAGTTCCACAAGGTTCCACAAGCCTGTTTGGGAATGAAGGAGTGGGAGTAAAAAGTTGAGATGCACGTTTTTGAAAAGCATTTGGAGAGACCTTTAATTTGATACCACTTTTTTTAATGTGCAATAATTTTTAGGCATTTTAAGTTTTTGGAATGCACTTTTCTGATGCATTTCAAGTTTAAGATTGCAGCACTTAATTAGCACCTAAATAGGACGTAACTTCTGCATCATTAGATTTTTGAATTTCTTTTGTGGCGGCGCTATCTTGACGTCAAGTTAGCACCGCCACAGGTTTGAGGGGGAAGGGAATTAAGTGCTCAGCTAAGATTGCAGCACTTAATTAGCACCTAACTAGCACCTAACTATTGCATCATTAGATTTTTGAATTTCCATTGTGGCGGCGCTATCTTGACGGACCTTAGATTTTTGGTACTTGTTACTAATCGATTTTTTAACACTTTTTAAGATATTTAAAAAATATTTGACTCTTAAGAAAAAATAGCGGTAGGAATAATGTACCTACATACTATCCATACAAATGTTGAAAAATCTAGGAAGAAAATCTCATTTTTCTCGAAAATGAATCCTACAATTTCGATAAAAAATTTCAGCGTTTCAAAATCAGACGGATCTGCTATAATGTACAAATAAATTACATATGTACCTAGCAACTATTTAAAAGAATATACAATACCTTTTCTAGAACGCAATTTTCTTATTTTGAATTTTGTCATTACTTCCTCACGGATTTAAATTAAAATTTGTATGAAAGAACTTCAAATAAGAGTAAATAATATCAAAACTTTCAAAAGATATATTTAGAGTTTTTAAAAAAATTTCAAAATACAATTTCGAAAATTCGATATTTCAGAATCGGCTTGATAATTTTTCTTTAAAAATATTTTGACAATTGCCTTTTTTAAATTTTTTTCCATTGAAAAATCAGGGAGCATTCCTTTTTTTCAGCTTTAGCTATTTAAAGATAAGTGTTAGTAATTTGAGGAAAAAATTTCATTAATATAAACATTTTTCAAAGTTAAAAGTTCAAGTGAGCTCAACTCCATGATTGCGTTTCGCTCATCAGTTAAACAGAAGAATTTCTTTTCAAATTTTCTTCATATTCAATTATTATAAACATTTTTCTCTCACAATATGTATCCATGTTTTTATACATACATTTTTTAAATTCAAAGCATAAAAGCAAGTACGTGTGACCTAGTCGAGCATTTTACTATATACAAATAAGTTGAAACATATTCCCCCATATTAATAAACGGAAGATAACAACGTGCTAGCGTTTATACATCTGTTAACTTGTAATTCTTATTAACAAATGTGTAATAGTCTGTGACGTGTGTTTACGTACGGATAACTTTAACTCGCCAAATTCCGCGTATAGTGAACGGATAACTTCTTTACATATACACGCACACGTATGATAACACCGTTTACTACTACCAGTATACACTTCGTAAGGCAGTACATGCATGTGACACATATATTAGAAAATCACCATAATTTGAAGAAATGGTGAGTTTGGTGAAGTGATAAATACTGCAAAGATATCATATCTTTTTTAATAAGAAAAGTTATCAAACGGACAAGTTGTCTATCCGTATGCCAGTTAACACGTGTGTTAGGGAGCGGATAGCAGGTTTTTATTAATACTGCTGATTATTTTCAGAAAAAAAAATTTTTGAATTTATAAAAAAGTTTCAACATTTTTTTTTTATTCCATATCTCTATAACGGTTTGACATTTTTTTAACTTCATTTTGATATATTCATTAAAAACTACTGAAGGTGGCATACCAAAATGTTGTAAGAATTTTATTATGTACATATAAAAATAAATAAAAAAAACCAGTCCGACGATTTTCAAATTTTGTTTCCATACATGCATATTTGATCAGGAATCCATATGGTATTCTTGTTTTTCACTTGAAGATATTAAAAAAGTTGTTTAGTAAATTTAAATATCGAATTTCATGATTTTAAAAATTGTCTCTCCCATAATTTCCATGTTCTTTACATAAAAATAAAAATAAATAAATTGGGTGGCGCAACAGCTCATGGAGAACCAGGGCCTAGTGACTTACAACTCTCAACCATTCCTGTGTGCGTGTTGTTGACAGGAATGGAGGGGACCTACAATTTTATGCCGAGTCCGAACGGCTAGATGAGAAGCACTTTTTCATGACAAGTATACTTTTGGAGGATTTGTCAGTTCCTCGCAAGAGGCAGTACCTCGGATAAAACATTTCTGTTTTTAGGTGGCACGGCTGGGAATCGAACCCACACCTTCGGTATGAAAGTCCTACGCACTAACCATCATGCCACGATGTTCTTAACATACAATTTTTAAAACCCTATAAGCCTCTAGAACATGCCATTGGTAAACAATATTCTATAGCTGACCATGACCAATTTCTAAAACTAGTTGACTATTTTGACCAATAACTGACGAATATTTTTGTCACGCTTTTCCTTGCAAATATCCCATTTTGAATATAGGTAACTTGTTTATTAAAAATATCAATCATCATCCAGGATGACATTTTTTGCAACACCATATTTTGAAAATATTTTTCTTTTAAAAATCTGTATCGGCTATCACCTGTGTTAATTTCATTGAAATCACTCAAGGAACAACGAAGTTGACTTTTTTTTAAACACTCTGTTGAAAATATTTTTTTCCTTTTTAATTATGTATCAGCTATCAACTATGTCAGTTTCGGTCCTATCGACCAAGGAACAACAAAGTTTCAATATATTGACACCTTTTTGAAACACCCTGTTTTGAAAATATTTTTTTCTTTTTAAAATCTGTATCATCTATCACCTGTTTAAATTTCATTAAAATCGCTCAAGGAACAACGAAGTTGACATTTTTTTTAAACACCCTTTTGAAAATATTTTTTTCCTTTTTAATTATGTATCAGCTATCACCTATGTCAGTTTCAGTCCTATGGACCAAGGAACAACGAAGTTTCAATATATTGATCCCCAGGAGCATTTCCGTACCCTGAGATATACCCCCTTGCCGCCCTGTCATATTTACCTACTTACATCGAAAACAATGATTTTGTCTTACCAATAGCAATCATCACCCGGCATTTTAAATTTCCTGGTATTCCTCTTTATGTCTAACTCCGACCTCGTGTTCGTATAAATGAAATGTACCCCCTTGTGGCCCTGTCAATCGTATTTACCTACCTATTTTCCATCCTAAACAATGCTCTTGCCTCACCAATAGCAATCATCACCCGGCACTTTAAATTTCCTGGTATTCCTCTTTATGTCTAACTCCGATCCGTGTTCGTATAAATGTTCCCTCTTGCACCCTTGTCCGCGATATTTACCTATTTACCTACCTAATCAATGCGTTTGTTTAACCAATACCAACCATCACCGGCATTTTAATTTTTCTAGATCCTAATTGTGCCTAACTCCGACCCTGTTTTCGTATAAATGTACTCCCTTGCGGCCCTGTCAATCATATTTCCCTATTAGAGGGGTGAATGGGAATATCATGACTCGTTAGTTTCATGGCCCTCTCCTAGGATAAGCAACTGATTTTTGCACAGAAAAACAGTAAAAATTTCTTAGTAAAAATAACAACCTAAAACAGCACCCAAATCAATCCGCCATTTTGAAATTCGTTTTTGAAGGTGTGCCCATTGACGGATTTTGTCCGATTTCGGATATGTTGTTTAGTAATGGATAATGAACAAAAGTCCATCAAAAAACCTTCTGTTGCAATTTTTCCCATGTTTAGGGTATTTTTAGCTTAGATTGCCTGGACTAATAACGCTATCCAGCAGATAAAAGTTGCTGTTATTTTTTTTCTTCTGTTCATCGCCAAAGTCTCGGACAAACTAACTGGTGGATAAACTTACCAGCCACTTACAGCTTGAGAACAACATAAAACATCAAAAACATACTGAAAATGATATTTTTGTCGTTTTGATTTAAAACCTTATTGAATTTTAAAATTTAAATTCAGTACGAACCACAGCGGATCGATTAAAACTGAAATTTAAAAAAATAACGATGGAAACTGATAGCCAGAGCAGTAAGGCATTCAGACAGTCCAATCCTCAATGTTGGAACCAGGATTTTGGCCTAGAAATAAGAAGTGAAAAATAAAATCGCTATTCGAACATAAAGAAGAGACCACAAGGGTTGTATTAATACAGCATGTGATGCCGCTGCATTGCGGTAAATAAGTTCTGTATGTATGTATGTGCATACATATGTATGTATTAGGGTGGTCCTTATATTGGGGTTCTTTGAAATTCCAACTCGGATAGGTATCAAATTACTCTAATGGGAGAAAAGCAATTTTCCTAATTTTTTCAGATTTTTATTTCACCCCCCTGGTCTTCTTTTTTCACTTCAAGGTACAAATAATGGAGTTAGGGTGATTCTTATAACACGCAAGAAAAAAGTCAGAACTTAGATCAGATTCAGATGAAAAAAATCGTACTGGAGGGGGGGTCTATTTCCCCCCGTTCAGGCACAGGCGCGGATACAAGGGGGGGGGGGGGGGGCAATGGGTGCAATTGCCCCCCCCCCTGGGCAAGAACGAACGAAGCATAAAATATGAATTTAATAAAATGTAATCAAAAAAAAGGTTATTTCGTTATATACGTTTATAAAAATTTTCTTGGCAGCGCAGAGTTGCAGAATGAGTGGTTGTTCGTTGGCCGCTGGCTGACCAGTTTCAGTTAAGAAAAGTTCCGCTTTGTACAAATGGTCTTCAAATCGACTGATTGGAAAGCTTATAACTTCGGTTTTAGATCTCAATCTTCAAAGTTAAGGCCTTTAATTAAAAGATAAATGTTAGGCTACATTACTGAATAACAGTTTGTGAGAAAAGTCAATTTATTTCATACTATGAATCCCAAATCGATTTTATTTTCACTTTTCAAAATGCTTTGAATGAAAAATTTCACATCTTGAAAAATAACGTTTTAAAAAGTTATTGCTCCACCTCCAACCCTACTCTACAAATTTGTTAGTGTTTTTTTTTTTGTTTACGGTAGAGGCGGCAAGGGCACTTATTTAAATTTTCAATCTTAAATTTGATTTTAATTAAAAAAAAAATTAAGTTTTTAAAATACGCTGAACTTCAAATGCTCGGATCTACAGGATAAAGATATCTTATTAAAGTTAAAATAATAACTACATTCTTGTATAAAAGTTATTTAGAAGTATTAAAAAAAAAATCACGCTAAAAGGGTGATAGAGTTCTTTTTATAATAAATATTTAAATGTGCGTTTCCATTGAGGGAGTTCACTAGAAAACTCTCGAGAGAGACTCTCGGATATCTGTCTTCGCCTCTGGTGAGCTTATTCATGACTATGTCTGTATCCACTTTCGAGTTTTTTTGCTCTCCGCCTTTTTACTCTGAAATGGATACGCACCTTAACAGTATGCACATTTGTTTCGTTTCGAGTTTGGCGCTGTACGCAGCGATGCGTGCAGACGTGCTGCACATCTGTTTTAGCCATAAAATACGCTTTTGATGTATGTAAGTACTCCTGATGATTTTGTCGATTTCGTGGATGCGTTTTAGGAACTTCCGTGTTCCATATCAATAGACTGCCAAAGAATACGAATCCAACGAAGAAGATTGGAAAGAAATCAGGAAACGACTGCAGCAGTCACTGCCGAAGAGAAGTTGGATGGAACTTTTACACCTGAGGAAAGGATAGTTATTCCATCAATTCGATTGTCAAATGATCGCCATTTTTCGACGGGTATATTGCTTTGAATCGAACTGCATGAGTCTGGCAACTCTGCAGTCTATGTTTTGAGCTTATATGAAACATTTATATTTAAATTTAACGAAGGCTTAGTATATCAAAGGGCACGGTAGTGCCCAGCCAAGTTCGCGGCACTACACCCTTTTTACAGGAACAAACTCAGGCGATTTTCAACCCCCCTCTAACTTCAGTACCAATAAAGTCAGAAACTTCAAACTAGGAGTATTTGCTGAGCTGATCAAACACAGGTGGCTCACCAAATTTCAACTCTTTAGCATTAGTAGTTCCCAAGATATAGGACTTCAAAAATCGCAAAAACCGTAACTGACTGACTCACTGACTCACTGACAGATCATCAAAATTATGGAGCACAACGGTAGGCCTTGTGGTACATACAAAGGAAAAAATCGAAAATCTGTAATTTTTTATTCAGGGGGCGTGGCATCCACCCACTTTCTTAAATATTCTATAAATTATATGGAGCCTTTCCGATTGTTGTAGAACAATAAAAATTGGTAAGTCGGTAGGACTTAAGGTACTTAGAAAGAAAAAAATTGAAAAATTGGAATTTTGCATTCAGGGGGCGTGGTATCCACCCACATTCTTAAAAGTTCTTATAAATTATATGGAGCACTTCCGATCGTTGTAGAACGATGAAAATTGGTAGGTCGGTAGGCCTTGAAGTACTTAGAAGTTCAAGGGGCGTGGCATCCACCCACATTCTCAAAAATTCTTATAAATTATATGAAGCACTTCCGATTGTTGTAGAAAGATGAAAATTGGTAGGTCGGTATGTCTTGAAGTACTTAGAAGAAAAAAATTGAAAAATTGGAAGTTTCAGTTCATGGGGCGTGGCATCGACCCACATTCTTAAAAATTCTTATAAACTATATGAAGCACTTCCGATTGTTGTAGAACGATGAAAATTGCTAGGTCGGTAGGGCTTAAAGTACTTAGAAAGAAAAAATTGAAAAATTGAAATTTTGCATTCAGGGGGCGTGGCATCGACCAATATTCTTAAAAATTCTTATAAATTATATATATGGAGCACTTCCGATTGTTGTAGAACTATGAAAATTGGTAGGTTGGTAGGACTTGAAGTACTTAGAAAGGAAAAAAATCGAAAATTTGGAATTGTCCATTCAGGGGGGGTGCCATCCACCCACTTTATCAGAATTGCTTTTATTTGTATGGAGCACTTTTGGTTGTCGGAGAATAATGAAACTTTGTAGAGCGGTAAGCCTTGACTTTCACCTGGTAAAATAAATCTTTGCATTAAGGAGTGAAATCACAACAAAAACATAAATGTTAAAAAAGGAGCCAAGTTCTTACGTGTACAAGAAACCTGTGCGTAAAAAGTCAGCAAAAAAAGTAATGAGATCTAAAATATATGCCAAGTTTTAAGTTCATGAAGTTTAATATCAAATATCTTAAGTAGAGTAATATCGAAACAATTCCAAATCATAACAGAAATTTGGTAATTAATGATTACTGATTTAAATTTGGTGGATTTACTTGGCAAGTTGTTTCTTAAATACTTACTTAATCATAAATTTAAAATGTATGAAAACTTGACCAGTGAACCCACCAAATTTTAATTAGTAATTATTAATTACCAAATTTCTGTCATGATTTGGAATTGTTTCGATATTACTCTACTTAAGATATTTGATATTAAACTTCATGAACTTAAAACTTGGCATATATTTTAGATCTCATTACTTTTTTTTGCTGACTGACTTTTTACGCACAGGTTTCTTGTACACGTAAGAACTTGGCTCCTTTTTTAACATTTATGTTTTTGTTGTGATTGTAAATGAAATGAAAAGAGTGGTTTTTTCTTTGTATTTCCACTATACATACATTGGCCCTGAGTAATAAATCCGAATCTAACTAAAGTCGACTTTAACAAAAACATCCGCAGAGATAAAACACAAATATCACTTCTAAATGCTTGGATTAGATCATTTAAAACTTCGCTTGAGGAGCTGAAATTTGTGTTTTATTTCTACGGATGTCTTTGTTAAAGTTATGAACGTCCTTCAATTTCCTTGCAAACGCATTTTTGTTACCAAAAGAAAACCCCATAAGTAAGCTTTTGGAAGAACTGATACTCAGAAAGCTCAAGAAGTCCTGTAGTGAAAACGGGTACGTTCAGACGACCCAAGGGACTTGATATTCAGTCAAGGTAACTAGGTTTTTTTGAAATGTCAAACTTGGAACTTTACTTCAAACATTTACCTTCAACTGATAGTGAAGAAAGTACCAATTGTATTTCTTTTCTAAGAAAAACCTCACACCTGAAATAAACCCTTAACGCGTTGTAATAAACAAGCTTTTTGAAAAAAAGTTTTTCAAGACTATTTGATTTTTGTATTAGGAAACCAAACATAAAATAAACAAAGCTCATACAAACTTATATTTTTTTACTTATCATGTAGTTAATAATTTTCTTTTTCGTATTTGATATAGAATCTTCCCACAAAATGGTAAAAATGAACGTGCAAAAAATTAATAAATCAGAAATCAATAAAGTTCAGCTTTCTTTTTAGTGACCAAATATAATCAGCTGATATTCTGCTGACACAAATGCGCTTGACTAGATATTAGGTCTGTTTCTTTACTCGCCCGTGGGATCCCAAAGTATCCCAAATCTACCCAAAATGTGTTTCTTTACTATTTTCTGGCACGAAAATGCCAGAGCTTTTGACTTTTTTTCATTTCCCCTCCAGCAAGAATCTACCCGAACATTTTAGTTATTGCACTTTCTTGCTTGTCAAATAAGAAATCAGCTGATCGAAAAATTTGAAATTAAATTTTTCAAGTAGCGTACATAAAATGGTTTAATTTAATAAAATAAAATGAAAATGATACAATGGAGGCAAATACATATAAAGTAAAATATTTCTCTTTGTTCTTTTAATAGAGCCCAACATGATCAGTGCATGTAAAAATAATTGAAATTGTATAATTTTGTATGCGGTGAGCGAACGAGCATTGAAGTTAAATAGGAAATTTAAACCGCAACAAACCAGAAACATCAACAACAGTGGCAGCACTGGTTTTGCTTGAATTAGTTGTCGTAGAAATCGCTCCTGTGTATTTTCTGTTTTTTACAAGTATTTTATCAAATTAAAAATAGTTTAATTGGTGTTTTTCAATAAATAAGTGAATTTGTTTTGTTGAAATTAATATTTCAAGTCTAATCTGTGTTTAAAGTGTAAATTAGCTAGAAAAAATAGTGCCTGGTAAGATTAATTTACCCATTGAAAGTTAAATTATTGTTCCTCTATACAAAGTGTTTTTTTGTATTTATTTTCCGTATATCCAAGTGTTTGTGCCTTCCCGTGTTATATATAACATTTCTCCTTCCATATATTCTCCTCCATTTTTTCTACTTAAGCTTATTTAAAACCTGTCTCATTCTCTCATATTACTAAGAAATTCTAATCCTATTTTTTTCTTGTCAAAGCTCGATTTTTTCTGTTCCTTAATTCATTTTACACGTAATTTCAATATAAGCTCGGTGGCGCAGATAGTATAGGCGCGGCGCGGTTCAATCTTTGCAGCGTGGGTTCGATCCCTGGGAAATTCCCTACATTATTATTATTATTTTTTTTTTTTTTTTCTCTCTTCAACATTAATTAATTTTATTTTTTATTTTCCTAATTCTTCATAATATCTTTTCTGTTATGGCTTGTTCCGCAAAGAACTGCCCTGAAGGGTTACCTTCTACTCCCCTTTTTGCCTGTTTTGGTTCCTGTGGCAATCTCTTTCACGCAAAGTGCATAGGGTCAACCAATGCATTTATTGAAAAAATATCCAACTCCAAATTTGCATTTTGGTACTGTCCCGATTGTCGAAAGCTTTCTTTATCTCAATTGGCTTTCAAGATGTCTTCCTTTAAGGCAGACATTTTGAAACTTTCAAAGGGATTTGAAGAACTGTTAATTAATTTTAACAATGCAGTGTCCAATGTTAACTCTTTCACTTTCAAAAATGACATGGTTGATAATGCCACTTCTACTGAAGATTTAGTCCATGAATCTCATCCTGTTATTGTTCCACCAAATAATGAGCAAGAAGATCTTCTTGTCCAATCAGGATCATCTGGACAAGAATCAGGAGCAAAAAGAAATAAAAGAGGTCGCGAAAACTCGTTAGTTGTTAAAAGCTCTGGCCCACCCCCTAAACGATCTAATCTCAAAAACAATCCCAGCCACCTAAACAATAATAATTTAGATTTGCCCATTACCGTTCAAGCTTTGAATCAAAGTTCTGAGATGGTTGATCCTACCACTGTTTGTGTAACTGTACCAAATATTTTCATAGATCCTAAACCGATAAAAGCAGTCTCCAAGCCGAAATCTATTTTCATCTCACGCTTGGAACCAGATATTGTTCCGGATGACATTATTTCCCATTTAGTATCTAATAATAGTATTCCCTCCAACACTTCCGTTAAGTGTACTAAAATAAGTAAACAAAATAGTTTAATTTCCTCTTTTAAAATAGTTACACATCCTTCGTTTTTTGAATCAATCTGCAATATTAATAATTGGCCCTCTGAAGCTCTTGTTAAAGAGTTCACTACTTCAAGAAAAAATAAACAAACGCGAAATATAACCAAAATTTCATCTCCAAAAAACTCAATAGGATCACCCTCTTCTACCAAAATGTAAGAGGGCTTCGCAGCAAAACCGCTAATATCTATTTGAACTCCCAAGCATTCTCACATGACATCTTTGTTTTGACAGAAACTTGGTTAAATTCTAGTTTTTTGGACACGAAACTTTTTAATCAAGAGTTCTTAGTTTATAGAAAAGATCGTCATGTTGATAAACCAAAAGAAGTGGGAGGCGGTGTTTTAATTGCAGTTCGCAATAAATTTACATCTTCTTCTGTTTCGTTCCCTTTCAATCTCTCTATTGAGTAATCTGTTTAAAATTAACTATACAGTCCAAGCAGTTGTTTATTGTAAACGTATATATTCCTCCAAAAAGTTCGGACCCAGTCTATGTAGAACTCTCTAAGGCCCTAGATTTTGTGATTGACTTGTCTTGCTCTAACAGCAACATCATACTTCTTGGGGATTTTAATTTACCTCACATAGAGTGGGTTCCCTCTGATGACGAATCCTATCAAGAAGCTTCTTTAACTTCTTCTCAAAATGAGTTACTGCTTCTTGATAGAATAATTTCAAATGACTTACAGCAAATAAGCTGTATTAAAAACTCTAAAAATCGAATTCTCGATTTGGTTTTTTCTTCAGACGCTAATAGTACTTTGGTTCTAGAATCTAGTTCCGGAATAACTAACATAGATAATTATCATCCTCCTTTGGATATTTTTCTTGACTTGAGCAATCACCTTACTGAAAACAGTAACCCTCATGATTGTTCATATACTTTTGACTTCAGAAAGGCAAACTTTCAGTTACTCTCAGAAGAAATAGCTAAATCTGGTATTGAGAATATATCAGTGTCTAGCGATATTGACGAAGCAGTTTTTAATTTTTATACCATCCTTAACAACTGCATTAATAATACTATCCCTTTAAAAATTTAAAAAAATGGAAACTTTTGTCCCTCATGGTATACGAAAGAGCTAAGAACACTCCGAAATAAAAGAAACAAAGCATGGAAAGTGTACTTAAAAACTCTCTCGCCAGTAGACCACAACTCATACCTTATCCTTTTTGAGGAATTTAAATCTCTTTCAAAAAATCTATACACCACCTATGTAAACGAAATGGGTAGTTCTCTTAAGGATGACATTTTGGAGGTTTGTTAATTCGAAAAAAAACTCTGATGGTTATCCGGCTAATTTCACGTACGAAAATTGTTCGTTGCAGAAAACAGTTGATATTTGTAACGCTTTTGCCAAAAACTTTCGTAATTCTTTTATTGACAAGCCTTTGGATGTCGACGAAAATTATTTTAGAGATTTACATACCTATGCCCAAACTAGCTGCAACAATATCCCAGTACCACCGAGTACTGTTTTAGACCTTCTCTCATCATTAAATGATGATTACTCATCTGGTCCAGATGGAATTCCCCCTATAGTATTAAAAAAATGTAAACTTATATTAGTTCAGCCCCTTAAATTTTTGTTCGAGTTTTCTTTAAGGACAGGCAGTTTTCCGTATTTATGGAAGAAATCGTTTCTTACACCAATCTTTAAAAAGGGCGAAAAAACTGATATCAAAAATTATAGGCCCATAGCAAAGCTCTCTTGCATTCCAAAACTATTCGAACAAGTTGTTTGTGAGAGCTTAACATTTCATACTAAAAATATAATATGTGAACAACAGCATGGCTTTGTGAGTAGAAAATCAACGGTTACAAATCTCCTTACGTTTTTGCATACTTGTGCTCTTGCATTAGAAAACGGAAATGAAGTTGATTGCATATACACTGATTTTTCTAAAGCATTTGACCAGCTTAGTCACAACATTATTATATTCAAACTCAAAGCTTTTGGTTTTCCGATTTGTTTTATAGCATGGATAAAATCATACCTTGAGAATAGATCTTACCAAGTTAAATTTAGAGACTTCCTTTCAAACTCATTCAATGCTCACTCGGGCGTACCCCAGGGAAGCCATTTGGGCCCGTTACTTTTCATTCTCGCTATAAATGATGTAACTTCGTGTATACATTTTAGTGACATTCTTATTTATGCTGATGATATGAAGATTTTTAAAACAATACAATCTAGTCATGACCACATTCTCCTGCAGGCTGATATTGACAATTTTAATGTTTGGTGTGGGAAAAACGGTCTTTCTCTTAACCCAGTCAAATGTCAAACTATAACTTTCTCTAAAAAACGAGTAGTGAGTGCTTTTGATTATTCAATTTCACAGCACACACTCTGCCGTGTTTTTAGTTTCAAAGATCTGGGTGTTCACTTTAGTTCTGATCTAGGTTTCATAGAACATATTAATTATATTGTAAATAAGGCAAGTTCCATGCTTGGATTTATAAAACGCTGGGCAAAAGAATTTAACGATCCGTATGTTACTCTTTCCTTATACAATTGTTATGTACGACCCCATCTTGAGTACGCCTCCCAAGTTTGGACACCCTTCTACGAAATTCATAAAAGCCGTATTGAAGCAATACAACATAGATTCATTCGTTTTGCCTTGAAAGGTCTTCCCTGGGCTGATCCGTATAACCTGCCACCATATGAACACAGAATTCAGCTTCTCCAACTTCAAACTTTATATCAAAGGCGTGTTAATAATGATTTGGTATTTTTTCATCAACTTATCAATGGTAAAATTGATGCGCCTGACTTGTTAGCCCATGTAGGCATTAATTTCCGCGGAGGATCGCACCACCTGCGAGGATTTGAACTTTTTCATGTTCCTTTTCACAGAACAAACTATGGTACACACGAACCTCTCAATCGCATGTGCAAACTTTTCAACTTGAACGCCTCGTCTGTTGATTTTAACATGAGTAAAATGGGATTAAAAACATTGTTTCGAACCAGTGCTCCACTCTCGTTTTAATGTTTTAACTTTGATTATTTAATTTTATATGTTTATATTTTTTCTAATTTTGTTTAGTTTTGTTAATTATCTGTATTTTTGTGTATGTGCTTGTGTTAGTTTACTTAATTTTACTAACCACTAACACATGCACTCATGATGAGACTCTGATTGTAGAATGCAGCTTGCTCTAAGCTCACTACAACAAAGAATCTGAAGTGAAAAAAAAAAAAAAAAAAAAAAAAAAAAAAAAAAAAAAAAAAAAAAAAACAACACCAGAAAGCTCAATCCCAAACTTTTTCCCGAACTTTTTCCCAAACTTTATCCCAAAAGTAAAGAAACAGACCTATTAAGGGAGATTTTTCTTAACTTACTTTCCAGTCAACTTTCCAATAAAGTTGCCTTAATTGGAAAGCAATATTTTGGCAGCTGACCAATCAGAGACTAGAAACTTGCCTTAATTTCTGGTGCCTTAGGTCGTCCGAACGTACCCATTTTTCTTGACTTACTTTCCAGTCAACTTTCCATTAAAGTTGCCTTAATTGGAAAACAATATTTTGGCAGCTGACCAATCAGAGACTAGAAACTTGCCTTAATTTCTAGTCCCTTGGGTCGTCCGAACGTACCCAACAATAGCGTGTTTTGTTGAGAAGTCACAACCCAGCCAGTTGAAATTTTACAAGTAGTGCAACAACAATAACCAGCTGCCAATAACTTTATCTTTTTTCAGCAGTCCAATGTGGATGTGACTAGCGAAAAATGCTTTGGAACTATGGAATTCCCATACAAAAAGAGCTTTATAAACCAATTTATTCTACATCGTTTTGCTGAAAAGCTTTTGCGCTACTGTGTATAGTTTTCAACAAAACATATCCTAACATCATCTCAGACATGCAGTTTGGTTTCCGGGAAAAACAATCAACCCTGCTTCCACTCCTGAAGTTTCATCATGACATCACCACAGCGTTAAACAACAGTGTATGGATTGAAGGTCTTATCCATAAACTTCACATAGGTACTAGGCTTTCTCTTAGCACTAATCAAAATTATATTTTCTTTTCTTTCTTCCCGGAACTTTTTCGTGCAACTGAGGAACTGCAATTCGACAGTGGAAAGCATCGGGGCTGGAGTGACCCAAGGATCGAAACTTGGAGCACTTCTCTACAACATCATGACCTCTGGCCCACCAATTTCAAGTGTACGAGAACCTTCTCTTGGCTGATGACTCACTTACATATTGCTCATCATTCTCTCCAGTGATAGCTGGGCGAGAAGTCGAAACACACATCCGCAAACTATTCAAATTTTACACCAAATGGGGTATCCGGATCAACTCATCCAAATCGGAGCTTGTCTGCTTCAGAAAACCGGGGGGCAGACGCGGTCGCTCAGCTGGAGGCTGTACAAGCATCACCTTAGCACTTCCAGACAGAACCAGATTAACAGCCAAACGCAGCGCCAAATACCTACGCATCAACTTCAACGAGCTGCTGAGAATCAACCCACATTCACGGACTCTCCTCAAAAAAGTCAATTTTTCTTTCCACCGCCTCTACCCGCTGATGAAGATGAAAACTGGGCTGAGCAAACAAACAAAAGTTCTAATCTATAAGCAACTCCTGAGACCAGGGGCCTATTTCTGCGCTACTACATCAATTACATCAACTACATTTTACAACTTCATCTTACAATTACATCAGTTACATTTATAATTTTTTAAACTTTTTTGTCTTTTATTTCATAACTCCAGTTGTATGTTTGAATCAGACAAATTTAACTGATGTAGTTGTAGGATTTGGATGTACGATGTAGTTGATGTAGCTGATGTAGCTCTGTTGTAGTAGCGCTGAAATAGGCCCCAGTCATCAGTTACAGCCGACTTTTATGTCAAGTTTTTCATATATTATAAATCTTATATGTATTTTAAATTGAATCTATGTATACCGTTAGGCCCCTTATGTGCCAACAAACTCTTATTATTTATCAATGTATATATCTTATAGTTATAAATTATTTGTTAAGCTAATTGTTAATAGAAATGTTCAATAAAACAAAAAGAAACTAAAACTTTCAAGGTTCAAGTATGTTATGTATAGTAGCCAATTTAATGTCTGAACAATCGTAGAATCTAAGTCCATTATCCAAAGTCGGTGAGTTAAAATTGTTAAACCACGAGTTAAATATTTGTATTACTGGCCCTAAGTACTTTTACTCGTTACTTTTACTCATTACTTTACTCGTTACTTTCAATCATTACTTTTATACGCTTTTTGAATCATTAGCCGTTTTCCTTTGGAGGTGGCAAAGTACTTGTGAGTAGATGAAAACCATATTCTAGTACTACCAACTGCACATGCTCTCATGTGCGAGTAGATACATTTTACATGGGAAAGCAGTTTGATGTGTTCCATTGAAAAAAGCTGGCAAAGTACTTGCAAGTACTTCGCTACCTCCAAAGGAAAACGCCTATTACTTTTAATCGTTACTTTTACTCGTTACTTAACTCGATACTTTTACTCGCTTCTTTTACTTGTTACTTTCACTCGTTGCTCTCTCGTTACTTTCACTCGTTAATTTTATCTGTTACTTTAACTCGCTACTTTCACTCATTACTTTCACTCGTTACTTTACTCATTACTTTCAAACATAACTTTTACTTTTACCTATCTCATCGCGGCCACGTGAAAATTGAATGCCAACTGATAGCTTAACTCCAAACATTTACGAAACTACTGGTCGGACAAGCTTTATCTGGTCGCAAAAATGCACTTTTCAGGTTGCATTTTACGCTAAATGTACCAATAATATAAGCAACTTCTATAAATGGGGTATCAACTGAAAGGTAAGACTGTCCTCTACAGGATTTTAATGGTCGGACAGACTTTTTTTGGCTGTGGTGACCAGTCCGACCATTTTTTTTTTTTTTTTATGGTTTTTCTTAACACTGCATTTTACATCAGGGGAAATTGAGTAAAATAATATCAAATAGCTAGGAAAGTGACCTTAACCACTTTTTTTTCATTTTCATCCAAGGATGCACAAAATCCCTAATTTTAGAAAAGTGATCGGACTCGGTGTGGCCGCCAAAAAAGTCTGTCCGACCATTGGTATCGTGTAGATGTAGAGGACAGTCCTAGCTTTCATTTTATACCCTATTTATACAAGTTGCTTGTATTCTAGGTACATTTAGCAGAAAATGCAACCTGAAAAGTGCATTTTTTAACCATTGCGACCAGATAAAGCTTGTCCGACCAGCAGTTTTGTAAATGTTTTGCCTAAAGCTATCGGTTGAAATTCAATTTTCGCGTGGCCGCGATGAGATAGGTAATCTTACGTGCGGCTCCCGGACTATAACTACTCTCATTTAAAAGTTATTAAACAATTAAATTTGGTTATGGAGAGCTTTTCTGAAATGGATATGGCGAGTTTTGGTTCTTATCACCTCATATGTAGAAGAAGACAGCGGAGAGGCGGCTGATTTCCAAAATGCATTACTGCAGTGCATTATATTTTTAATAGTCATATTCTGGGGTAAATTTACGTAAAAAAATGTGCTTTAATTTAGTGTTGTGGTTTTTTAAATGCATTGGAACAATTAATGTTGAATTGTATTGACGACTAGAAAAGTCAAAATGCGATACCTGGTGGCGAATAAAACAACTGGATAACTACATTATGAAGAAGTTTTACTTTATTATTTAAGTAAAAATATAGTTTTTATATTTATTAGAAGTTTTTTTTTCTTTTAATAAATAATTTCGGAAAAACACTTCACAAATCACATACGATTAACAACAAATTTTGACATCTTATGTAGTTATTCTGTTGTATTTTTTGCCCGGTAGAGTACTGCCTCCAGTCGTCAATTAGAAAGTAAAAATATAAGAAATCATGATGCACTGCAGTACTGCATTTTGGAAATCAGCCGAGATATTTGAAATTCTAATCAAAATAAACACAGTTCTGGAAACATTAGACCTATTGATCTCAAAATGAACGCTGAAATTTTTGCCCCGGTTCTATAAACCATAAACTACTATATCCTGGAGCAAGGTTGTGTACCAAAACTGATGAAAACATCAATTATTTATCCTATTTACAAGAGAGCGTAAAAAGTAAAGTCGAAAACTATAGACCAATCGCCATATTGTCAACCGTAGAAAAATGCTTGGAAGAAATCATTGTCAAACGACTGAAATATATATGTATTAATATTTATTATCAGACATCAAATTTTGCACCCAAATCAATAGGGGTTTGAGAAAAGCAAAACTACAGAAAAGCTGCTAGAAGAGTTCGCTTGTTTTATTCGTTACATTTACTGTTAGTGAAAGGAACAGTGAAAACGAAATTAAAATTGGAAAGTTGAGAAGAAACATTCTATAAATTTCTTCCCTAAGAACTCCCAAAACAGGTGCAATAGTTATGAATTATTATTTATTTTCACAAAAAGATTTATTTATTTCGTAGTTCGTACTGAACAAGGGTGCATTTGAGTCTTTACTTAACGAAATAAGCGGTGATACATTCAAATCAGCCAGTACCATTACACGTTTACACTCCCACCCATGATAAAGTTAGCTTGTACATCGCAATTTCTCGGAAATGGTTGCTTTGCTACGCAAACTGTGGTAACGATTTAGAGCTTTGCGTTAGTCTTTTCTCTCGTAGACGGAGAACTAAGAGAGTTCAATTCTACTGCGAGCTGCTCTCAATAAGCTCAGTATTCATTTATTTTGTACTTATTAATTTATTTATTTTGATTATTGATTCAATTGGATTTGCCATTTTGAGCTTGACCGGCAACAATCGCTATTTGATGTCCAGCGGTAGTCACTTAATTTTTGACATTTGGAGCGTTCGAGTGAGTCGCTTTTCATTATATGAAGTTATCAAATTCGCAAGGTTTAAAGTTCGATTTGCTATAATGAAGGCCTTAGAATACCAACAACCATTTTTTAAACAGGTTTGAAACGAAACGAAACGAGTCCCAAAACAACTATCACAGAATCCATCATAAAAGAAAATCGTTACTAGTTTTCCAACTACGATTAAATTGGGAATCGGGATGAACCATATTATGAATTTGAGTTGAATATAATCAAAATAAATCAATACACGCATATAAAACTATAAAAACGAAAGATTATAATATTAAACTTTCTTTTTCAAATCAATGTTTGTAGATACAATTGGATATTTTTAGTTTTCTGCAAATTTGGAATAATTTGTGTGGAATCTTTTAACATTTATTATTTTGTTTTTTAATAAAATCTTAAAAACACTTAAAATAATTACTAGACTTATTGATAGTATTAAAATCAATTAAAAAAGAGAGGCTCATTCTTCTGGTTTAATTTCACTATAGAAACCTAGAGCCATAGGAGTTTGCTTGGGAAAAGTAGTGAAATTAGGTGGACCGCTTTCAACTTGCGATGAAAAATTGTTGTGTAAGTCGTGAACTTTAACATGCATCTGAAGTGCTTCCAATTTAGTGTAACTCATATTGCATTGATTACAGTTATACTGCTCTGCATGATGAATTTTTTCATGTCTCACAAGTTTATCCCTTCGATTGAAGTTTTTGTCACACTGCTTGCATTTATATAAGCAGTCCAAATGGAGGGCCTGGTGCCGTTGATATTCTCTTTTTCTTGTAAAGGTCCTGGAGCAGAAATTGCAAATGTGTACTTTCATGTTGGATTTAAGCTCAAATGGGTTTGTGCCTGTTCGAATTTGCATCCTAGCCTGTGGTTTTTGGAGTTGAGCAGCTAACAAACTGTTTCCGAAATTGGTCGATGCCTTTGGAAGCTGATTATCTGCACCTGGGGTAGAGATTTTCTGACTTATTTCACTCACTTGATTTTGAGAAATTGTATCGATTTCATATGTTGGTTTAAGACTTTCCTTATCATAAAGAACCGATTCAGATTCCTTTCTCAAATGGGAAACATAATGCTTTTGTAGCTTATCTTTTCTGGTAAATGATGCTGTACATTTCGTGCATTTATGAGGTTTTATTTCCGTATGAGCACGCTGATGGCGAATGAGGTCCGCATAGGTTGTAAATGATCTTGGACACTTTTGACAGACATGTGGTTTGATGCCACTATGGATTCGCATGTGCTTCGTAAGATTTGTATTACGTGAAAAACTTTTTGAGCAAACTGGACAAGAATATGGTCGTACTCCGGTGTGTACTATTGTGTGTTTTTTAAGATCAGAACGACGACAAAAGCCTTTGTTGCATAAAGTACAAACAAACGGACGTTCATTATCGTGAGACTCTTTTATATGATGGATAAGAACTTGTCTATTCACTGTTCGAAATGGACAGAAATTACATATGAACGGATTTGCTGCATCGTGGCGCGATTCATGTTCATCACAATTCATTTGAGTGGTAAAAGCCATATCGCAATACTGACAGAGAAACGTGTTTTTTGGTTCGTTTGTGATATCGCTAAAATTTTGTGCAGCAGATAAGGTTACATTTTCGGGTTTTGAAGCAGCTTCGTTTGCGGTTTCTGTTTTTGAAAGCAAACCATTAATTGCTTTTTTTGCTGGACTGGGAAAATCAGTGTCGGAATCTTCCATTGAAAAACAATCATCAGAACTTTCACATTCTTGGTTTGGATCGACAACGGTTATTTCGCAGTTCTTATCTGGAACAAAACCATGGAAACCATTTAAACCTTCGTAATGGTTGTCAAGCGTTTCTTGTTTAATTAAAATTTCTCCTTGACCTTCACATGCTGTAGTCTTCGCAGATTCTGAGAAGGCCTTTAATTGTTCTTCACAATGTCTTACGTTATTTCGAAAGGATGTGAACGATTCAGTAAGGTATAAACATCGATGACAAATATTTTTTGGTAGTCCATCACTTTCTTCAACCTGAAAAAAATAATACATGAAAATGAAATGAGTAGAATTTTTTAACAATGAAATATTTTATTTTCTACTATCTAATGAAACAGATTTTACTATATGCAACTGAATTGGGATCGATTGTTTGCAGAATCATAACAGAAGTTTAAAAGAATGTATAATCAGTTACCAAGAAATGGCCAGGAATGGAAGTTTGCCAATATCAATTTAAATCTAGCACAATGGTTTTCAAAAAAGGTGGGACCAGTTTAAACAATAAATAAGTTAAATATACAAGTAACACAATTGAGTTACAATTTTTGTTTCTAATAGAAAAAAGACAGAATTTAGTAATGATTGGATGGCTGTATCAGAAAAATTTTTAACATATCATCACGTGAATTCTTATTTGTCCTACAGACTCAGCTCCTAACTTTTCAGGAGAGCGTTTTTTAACTTCAAAGTAGTACTTTGCTTATTTTTTTGAATGCAATCACGTTTTTATTTTACTTTTTGAAAGTTTGGATATTTGTCCATCCACCCAAACCACATTTTTCGTTTTAAGTTGTTTGAGCATTGATTAAATTGAGTTTGAAAAAAAGTAGCAAAAAGGATATAGGACAGCTGTCTATATGTTTGCAAAACTTGAAAAAGTGAATTCAGAAGTGACTTAAGTCAGAAAATAAAACATTGTCATTAAGTTATAAAATATGAATTTGTTGAATTAATCAAAAACTTACAAAATATAAAGTTTGTGACAAAAAATATATATAAAAAGGAATTGTTTAATTAATCAAAAGCTTAAAAAGCATGAAGTTAATGATAAAAAAATTAATCTTTGAGATATCTATTTTTTCCTCTTCTAAGGAAGCTTAAAATTTTGAACTCTTCAGAGTAGCATAAATTGTTTGTATAACCCACTAAGCCATTTTGCTGGTATTGGAGACATTGCACACTATGCCAAGAAAACTGCTCATTAATAGTATTTTTTTTTCTGCACACAAAAACTGTATTTAATAAAGCGGGCAAAATCAAAGAATTCTTCTCGCTGCATTTGTGCACCTGGAACTTCTTTTTTAGGCCTGTTGTTCGCACTAGCTGGTACCAATAAGGGGGTGGAAAACAGGTGTTTTTGTTTTCTTTTTTTTTCAATCATGGAATGGATAAAAATGAAATTTTTGATGATCATTAAGATAATTTCTGATTGAATATAACCGGTTCAATATAGATGTGATTTTTTTTCACAAAATTCGTAACGGAATCTGAAAATTCAATTATTTTTCTTTAAAAATAACTTTGATTCACTCCAATCCGCTTGTGTTTCTTTGAGAAATCATTATTTACTTTTTAGCTTCCACCTGACTATACTTGATACAAAATATCCCACTATTATGAAAAGTCCAAAATTTCCCCTTAACTCTGATCACAAAACGGATGATACCATTCAATTAAGCAGGTACAAATACATACGAAATAATACCACTTAGAGATTTTTCTCTAAATCGCATATTTGGCCCCACAGTGCGGGGTCTCTTTTACTTTTGTTAATTCGTTAAGTTATTTCAGGCAATAAGTCCAAAAAATTATGGTACACTTATGTTGAAAGTAATCTGATGAATAATTTATTTAGCTGAAATGTTTGAGCACTCTTCTACAACTGTCCAGTTTATATTTTTGAGGGCTCAGAGAATTTCCCCAGTTTTGCTGCTAAATACAAAGTAAAACAAATTTTGGATTCGTCTGCTCACTGATACATACAGTTGCGGTCAAAATAATAGTAGTACAAGTAAAATAATTGCATAACCTTGGTTTTGTAACTTTTATATTGCGTTGATAGTAAAAAACTGTTACATTTTGACTAAATAGCATTTTCTTAATGATCGGGTACAAATACATTTTTTGTTGCAATGGTAATATGACAAACTAGCCTACCCGTGCGAGACCACTCGCACCAATAAAAATAAAAAGTGCTCATAAAGTTTTGTATTTATATTGAATTCAGTTATAATTTTGGGATAATTTTGAAAATTAAGGTTCAAGATGCATTTGGTTTGTTTTCTTTTCCATAGTTTGTTCAAGCTGCGTTTTATTATCTCTGGGTCTGGGTCGAGGCTATCTCTTAAGAGCCTGTCTACGTTGTCTTCTTACTGAAAGTCGTTTTGATGAACAGCGTATCTACATTATGCAAAAAAAATCCTTTCTGTTCAATATACCGTTCCTTATTTCACGCAATTAAGGTCCATACATCTCTCACTTGCACAAAAAAAAAATCCGTCTTGAATCCAAGAATTATTTTCAAAAGTGGCGCATCGGTGGATTTTGGGTGAAATCTTCTTTCCCTTTCTTTCGCCCATAAAATCTACCTACTTAAATGGATACACCTTTCAGTAAGAAGACAATGTAGACTGGCACTAATACTTACTACAAAAACAACATACAACAAACAATAACATAGATAAAAGTTTTCACTCTGACCAGTGGTGGCTATTTACCATTGTTAATCATGTCACCGATTTGTCAGCAGTGTAAGGAAAAGAGACAGGCCGTACACGAGAAATAAGTAAACAAAAGATAAAAAGAGATGGATATATATCACTGTTTTCCCACTAACCCACATCGTTTTATTTTCACGAGGATGATGATTGATTTAAATGCATAGATGTGTGGTGAATTTACATGCTTCTGCATCTGCAGACTTGAAGAAAAGTGGAGTTTGTCAAACCGCAATGCCAAACAATTAATCCATTAAAAATATATTAGTGCGTGTCTACACTTTCATTTTCCTGAAAGTCCCATGTCTACACTATACAGAAAAAACGCTTTCAGTTCCAAAATATCCTTCCCTATCTCAGTCAATACATACACCTGTCACTTGCACAATAAAAAATTCATCATGCCCGGCGCTCATGCCAAAGATCTAAGGTTGAAAGTGGTGCATCGGTGGATTTGGGGTGAAATGTTCGTTCTCTTTCTTTCACACTAAACATCTACGTTTCTCACCGGATGCGCCTTTCACAACAACTATTTATAGATGCACTTATGAAGATGAACATGTTCGTTTGCGTTCGTGTTGCTCCGTCAGTAATTTGACAGCAAAACTGAAAATTTTTGTTGAGGAGAGGTTGCTGAGGTCTCCGAGATCTCATTTTTCTGAACATGCCTAATGTGTTCGTTTTAGAGTTTTATATGAACAGACCTAAGTATGGAATGGAAAATAAATTGTCAAAATAAACACTTCCACTTTCCAAATCATTTTGGACTATTTGATGGGAAATTAGGTCTGTTCTGTTAATTTGAATAGGTGGATGAAAATAAAGCTAGAACTACACTTGACATTGGAGGAACTACAAAATGCAAATGATAAATGTCTGATCTTCATAAAAGCTAAATGCAAATATTTAAGCGTAAATGTACATATTAAAAATATCAAAACTCAAATGCATTGTAGATTGCTTTAATAAAGGAGATAGATACAATGTAAACGATAATATTTCTTGACAGTCTTGACGGTGATGAAAATCAAAAAAAAGTTTTCACAAAAGCAGTGTAATGATGTTAATATAACACTCAACATTTCAAAACGCTAAAAAAAGATTTCTACCATGTTCTTTGTTTTTGATAGAAGTCATGGAAAAGTGATAAATAATTAAATAAGAATTTGGAAAGTTTCTGTCGGAAGACAATCATGATATTAAAACTACTTCATTCACAATTCCCGTTTTTAAAAGAGTTTGTCGGTACATATAACAGTACGATTTTTGTACAATTTTTCGTGTGGAGGGAATATGATCGAATTCAAAATGAGGGAAAGCAATTTATTACAACAACAAAAAGATTGTATTTGGAAAAATAGATCAATGTAAATGCAAACTTAGTGAACAGCTGTAAAGTTTGTTGTTCTTTGATTCTGACGTCCGGGGGAAATTGCAAATCGACGAATAACCTGGATCGAAGAGTTGGTTTTACAGATAATGCATTATGAACCGTTTATTTGCATGTTTGTGAATAAGTTGATTTAGTTTCAATAGATACTCGTGTATATTCAATTTTAATTGTTTTGCACTGAAATTAAAACCTAAATGCCATTCAATTTTTTCTGTAATTTTCAAATTGTTCAAACAAAACTCCTTAATCCATTTTTTTCAGCACCGAGATACCTTTCGTAAATACGATATGTTTAGTAAAACAAAGAACTTTTAGTTCTGTAAAAGATCTCTAAATCTAATGTTGGTCTATTTCTAAAGGAAAAATTACCCGAATTCAAACATTTTCAAATTCTGTGCCTATGTTCTGTAACTCTCGCATCGAAAAAACTGGTCGAGAAACGATGAAAACTGAAACAAAATGCATGAGTTTTGTTCCATTTTTCAACGTTTCTCCACTGATTTTATCGATGCGAGAGTTACAGAACGTAGGTACTGGTCACTAAAAATCGATAAAAAGTACAGATATATCAAAATAAAGCAAAATGGACTTAGGGAGTTTTCATTGAACGATGACGACATATAAATATTATGTTAAAATTCTATATCTTTCTAATATTAATATTAGAAATGTGAAAGTTTTTTTGTTTGGATGTTTGTTAGAAAATCACTCTCAAATGGCTCAACAGATTTGATTGAAACTTTGAGGAGATGGCTATTTTGTATTGGAAGAAGCTATATGATACTTTTTGTAATGATACGAAACAAAAAAAGAAAACAATATTTGGTACCAAAACAACTTCATTTTACACAAAAAAAAAATTAAGTAATTTTTAACAAATCAATCAAGTTAGAAATTTTCTTTCAAAAATTTGATTGAAAAAACAATAGCTATTACTTTCGGCTCTCGATTATCCTGAATTTAATCGGAGGCCCGGCGAAGCGAGCGGGTAACTGCTAGGATATAAATAAAAACTTTTTGTTCATCTCTTATTTTTATACTGAATTAGGTCCGTCAACGTCAAGTGCTTTCTAACCTTTATTTTCATGCACCCCATATATTGAACAGACCTAATTTTCCAATACGATTGGAATGTGGAAGTGTTTATTTTAAAAATTAATTTTCATTGGAATTTGAAGTGTTCATTTTCATTGGAATAATATTTAATTTTTGAATCGAGTTTTTGATAAAATTGTAAATATTTATAAAATTAAAATATAATTCGCTTAATCCTCGGGAAATTTTCAATCTTTTGACACCTCATTCATTAAAATCGGTTCAGTGTGTGAGCTTAAAAAGGGAGACATACTACAGAAATAATATATATGATAAGCAACCGTTATAAATCAAAGCTACGAATTCTTTCGGTCAAAATAATAGTAGTGCGGCGGTTTATGTGAAGAAATATCATTCTTCTCTTTTATTTCTAAAATTGAATATTTAAAAAAACGTTGGTTTTTGTTTATTCATTACACCTTTTTTTTTTATTGAATTATTTATTTTTGCCAGCAATGGGCAGAGGCAAACACTGAACACCGGAATAGCGTGTTCTAGTTAGAGGGCTTTTGCCACCAAAGTTGATAAAACGATGCATCATGCATTTAAAAATCAATCCCTTTACGCCAGCTTCTAAAATTAAATTAAAGGCATATTTTATGTTGTTGCCATTAATAAAACGGTTCGTAGAAAGTCACGAGAACATGTTCAAGCCGCCCACAGCCCTAGACGGGTACCATTGTTGACTAAAAACAATATAACAAAAAAATTGAAATTCGCAAAGGAACCACTTTGACTGGTCTGCATCAAATTGGAGTAATATTCTGTGGTCAGACGATTCCAAGATTGTTTTATATCATGGAAATTGACTTCATAAAAATGTAAGAAGGCCACCAAACACAGAATATAATCCACGTTTCAAAGCAAAAACAATTAAATACGGAGGACTCAGCATAATGGTTTCTGCATGTTTTTCCTTCTATGGTGTTTTTTCCAATACACCAAATTGAAGGTATCATGGATTAGCAAATCTGTGTTAAGATCATGCAGGAAGTAATGCTACCCTATGCTGAAGATGAAATACCACTGAAACGGGTCTTTCAGCGAGACAATGACCCATAGCCTACTAGTAAACTTGCGAAGCAATGATTCCAGGCAAATAGAGTTGATGTGATCGACTGGCAGCACCGTCTCCGGACTTAAATCCCATTGAGAACTTGTGCCATGCAAAGAAATATGTTGCTAGTTGCCAGCTATCTAACAATAAAGCCCTTACGGAAGCTATAAAGCACTCATGGAGTTCGATAAGCGTATAAAGGTGTGAAAACCTGATAAACCCGATTTAACACGGTTGTGCTGTTATTTCCAATGAGGGACATGCAACTGAATGTAAGATTAAGGTTCAAGCCCACAGCTGCATCTTGTGATAAAATTTTTTTCCTTACTTTGCTTTTACGTAATAGTTAAAGGTGGATTATGTTCGCACTACTATTTTTTTGACCGCCGTTTTTGGAAAGTTCCTCAATAAATTTGAAAATATCGGATCAAATATAAAATTTGAAATTTTTTTTTTTTGAAAATAAAAGCTTAAAAACACCAATTTGAAAATCACATGAGTATTGATTTGTTTAAAATTAAAGCGGGCCATTCAAGTTAAAACTGTCTTAAGGACTGTCCGACAAATTTCAGTCGTAAACGACGGGTTCTACCGTGAATGTCCTTGTTGTACATCGGACCGTGCGACTAGCGACAGGTTGGAAGTCCGTTGAAAATTTCAACGAACCTTGCGACACGACCGAATGGTCGTATAGTGAATGGCAGTTTTTGGGACAGTCCTTGCGACCGAACTACTCAGTCTACGAATAATCTTCATAGTTTTTATTTTGTTTCTAGGAGACGAGACAAATAAAAAACAAATTGAAGGAATTTTTTGACACACTGTTCGTAAAACTGGTTTTCAACGTGTGTGCGTACTTTCGATAGTCGTTGCAACAGTCCGATCGACAGCCTGTGTGACAGTCTTAACGTGAATGGCCCGCTTAAGGGATCAACTTTTTTCAATTTTGATTTTTTGATAAGGAGTACTACTATTATTTGGACCGCAGCTGTATATAACAGAACAAATATTCGAAAATTGTGTAAATTTCTACTAATTTTATTTTTATTACTGTACAATGTATAGGAACAACTAAAAAAATGTAATTCTTAGTGTACTCCCCATGTTTTGTAATGAATTTAATGAAAATTAACAAAATGAAATGAAAAAATGCATTTCAAAACAGGGCTAATATGAGAATTAAAAAGATAAGTTGGCCAAGAACATAAGTGATTGGGGCTGTAAAAACTCCACACTTCCTGGTTTTGGGTTGCTAAATTTCTTTTTAAGATTTAAAGCTGCAGGAGACTACAAAAAAATTAAAAAAATACCACTTCTATTATTTAAAAAGCTTGATTTCCAATCACATGAAAGTATTATAAACCAGGAAAAATGGGTTCCGAGGTTGAAAAAATTAATTTATGAAATATTATAGTTGGAATTGACGCAGAATTGCAATCTCTATAACATATCCAAAGTCCCCTAAAATCCCCGCATTGGCTTTTTGTGTAGATGCATTTGAAGAGGTGCAGACGAGGAGAATTTGGAGGTCTATCAAACTAAAATATTTTTGTTTTGGTGCAACCTAATCATATGGTACATGATTTAAGGGTAGTTTTGAATGCTAAATGTAATGAAACCAAATTCAAAGTGGTATAACCACCCAAAAAAAAGCTGTAGTCCTTTTTATATAATGATCGACTTTTTTTTCAGGTACAACATGTAAAATATTATCTACCGAAACCCCTTTGAAATTAAGGTTTAGTGAAACTTGGAATAAATGTACCATTTGTCATACGAACTAAGAATCAAGAGGGTCCTTAGATATCCATGGTGAAAGGGTGTTTTTCAAGGGGGAGGAGCAAGTGTAGAATGTTTACCATAACACCCACGAAAAAACTCTTACACTCATGAACTTCGCCAAAAATATTAAATTTGTCATGGCAACCAAGAATCAAAATAGTCCATATAAATAAATTTGTTGTGGGGTTATTTAATTAAAGAGAGGAAAAATCTGGGAGGAAGTTGGAAGATTTGAGCCAAAATTCAGATTTGGTGTAATTGAGGTATATAGACAAAGTGTGGTATATGATTTAAGGGTATTTTTTTACGCTGAAACTAATAAACATAACAAAGTTATGGTCCTTTGCAAGCAAAAATTAATTTTTTTAAATCGTATTTTCCGTAGAACAACATTTAACCATCACAAAAACACTATCAGAACAAAGATATTGGTATGGACTATTTTGATTATTATGGTTGCCCTGACAAATTTAATATTTTTGGCGAGTTTCAGAGTTTCATGAGTGTAAGTTTTTTCGTGGGTATTATGGTAAACAGTCTACACTTTTGGTGGACTTTGGATGTTATAGAGGTTGCAATTCTGCGTCGATCCCAATTTAAATATTTCATTAATTAATTTTTTCAAGTTTCCCCATATGATTTGTGCTATTTTTCCTGGTATATTAAGCGCGGGACCATTTATGGTGGGTATTAGGCAAACCATTCAAATAGCACATTTAACAAGACTCTCGATAGATTTAAACAAAAATATTAACTTACTTTTACTGCGTAGAGTTCATAAATCCTTGTACGTAATGGTTCTTTATCCGATTTTCCATCTAGACCATGAAATATATCAACAACGAAATCGTCATTTTTTAAACATAGCCTACACAAGGTTTGAACATTTTCAGCGGACAGATCAATCTCTTCCATACTTCATAGATGGTTTGTAATAATTAAAGTTTACAAAGTACTGTTTTTATATCAGATTCTTTGCAGTCATCAACTTATAAACATAAAATTATATTCACGTTCACTTTTTTTTCTTGACAAAATAAATCCACAACCAAGCATGAACCAAATTAACAAATCAAACCTCAAGCTCAACGTCAACATCAACAACAAAGAACAGACTGAGAAATCCAAATACCCTCTGACGTCAGGCTCATAGATAAAAAATATAAAGATGGGAATCTTCGGCTGTCAAACTGATTTGCCTACAAGCTCAGACCATGGTGAATGTCATAAAGTTGCACTAGTAACCTTTACCACACGCACACTAGTGCAACTTTATGATTTTCACCACAAATCGTCGGTTTTTTTTTTAATTTGTCAGTTATTTTAAAAATCTCATGGACATGTTCGTAAAGTATAAAAGCGGGTGAACTGAATTTTTAAGTGCTCACTTCCCTTTATATCATTTTATTTTAAAATTGCATTGGCTTCTAATATTTACGCGAACTAAAATAAGAAACAACAATATTTTTTGTAATAAATAATTGAATAATAAATGTAGGTTAATTGAATCGAAGTGGGAGAAAATTTGTTTGTGAATTATGAAGTTACATAAGTTTTTCTTTAAATTTGTTTTTTGCATGTCCAAATAAAATTGTGTGAAAAAGCAAAACAATTTACATGTTAAATACAACAACAACTATGTCCATATAGAGTTAGATAAGTCCAGATAATTATCTGGAGTTAGCTTTTGTCCCGATAAAAATGCTAATGCCAAACTACGATTATCGTTGTGTTATCGATGATTTACATATATAGAAATGTCAAATGTTTGTTGGTAAGATAATTCAAAACAAAATGGCAGACCGATGCAAAAGGTAAACTAAAATGTTGAAATGTCCCGGTGTCGTTTTTTTCGCCAAACTCCATATGGACATGCAAAAAAACACAGCTGTTGCTTGTATACTCCCTTAGTTTTTTGATCTCCACAGAAACGAACTATCAAAATTTGTCTGGATAAAGGCTTCCCCAAACCAACGCGAATCATTCGCCCTCGACGCGAATCAATCATTTCGCGTTTGTTTGGGGGAGCCTTAATACAATTATTGAATTAATTTTGTTTTTGCTTTTAGTTATCTTTCAATCGTAAATAAAGTATGTTAATTTAAATCAGTGGTTCAGCAATTTTAATTAACCGATTTCTGAACCACAGAATAAATAATGAGCCACGTTTGTACAACTTTTATGAGTTTAAAAAGTAATAACAAATCATATTCAACAAATAGCTGATGAATTTCCAAATTTAAGTCTGCTGTTACAAGAGGACTCTTTTGAGTCATGACTTTCACCACTCAAAAGTTATCGGGTACTAGCAGACTAAAGCCTTAACTACATTGGCAAGAAAGTGAAAAAGTATAAAAGTGAACATTATCAAACTCATTTTTAGATAATGTTTCTTATTGGAAAACATATTAAAATGATGCAGTAAGCTTAAATTTTGATTTAAAAAACAATTCGTATATTTTTTCACAAAACAACTGCGCTAGCGGGAAAAAAATATTTTTACTGTCGTAATTTTGCAAAAAGTGGCCAATGTAGTAAAGCCTTAAGGGCCATGTTGTTAAAAAGTGCTTAAAATTTTGAACTGTGGTTCAGCAAGTTTAACTTGCTGATTCCGGTGCACATATATTAGAAGAAGAAATTTCACGTTAACAAATATACCTGTCAGTGTGTAGACAATACAAATACATACATACAATTTTTTGAAAAAAATTATTTAAAAAAAATGATTTAAATTTATTAAAATTTTATTTTCACAACTATTAAGGGTATTCATGCAACAGCGTAAAGTCGTCGTAAACGTGGTAAAGTTTTAAACTTCGTAAATCTGTCAAATTTTCCATACAAATTGTGACAGAATTACGAAGTTTAAAACTTTACAACGTTTACGACGACTTTACGCTTTTGCATGAATACCCATATTATTAATTTTGAATTTTTGCGACGCTTTTCTGTTTGATTAGATCATCATTGGGTGTAAGATGTTGACCTGGGGTGTTGTGTAGCCAAAGTTTACTTTCAATTTCAATTATATTAAATCAAACCGTAGCAAAAACTCAAAATTAGTAATTATAGTTGTGAAAATTAAAATTTTAATACATTTATGTTAGTTTGTATTACTTCGTTTCTATATTGCTTGTATTAGTGAATATGGTGACGCTTAAAGCTAGTCAGTCATTTTATAATTTATATTCAGTTTAGCATCCGAGCACACATATGTATATTTCTTATTATTGTCAGCCAATATTTAAGGTTGGTATTTATTATTAATTAATCAATTATACCTATCGATCACCAATTTATTAATCTATGATATTCTTGAAGACAATATTCTTATTAATGCAAGCTATAGCTTTGTGTCTCATAGATAGAATATTCAAGATAAAAGTATCTCCGATTTAATGTAATGATTTGTATATCTGAGATTGATTACAAATGGTGCAAAGGGTCTCAGACCCTGATACAAAATACAATACCGGCACGAATTTCATTAATGTTATCGTTAGTTTGCATGGAAACTCCATTTTTTCTGTGATTGCGTCACTAAGCCCCGATGCTATTTTTTCGTCCGAAACACACCTTTTTTGTATGCTTCGATCAGTTAAAAATCAAAAAAAAAAAAAATTTTGTAGCCGCCTCCACCCTAAATTTTCAATTTTACCGCCCTCAACTTTTGCCACCGGGGGAAAATTCCTGGTTTGCCCCCCACGCCTGCCAGATCAGGCCCTGTTTACATTCTATTCGTGAACAATGACTAGGGACAAACGTGGTTAAAATTTTGATTCGTGTTTCTGCTGAGGTTCAACGACGGCTCAAGCATGTAATTGGTTACTATCATTGTATATAAATTCTATAGTATTCTCATGAAGAAAAAAAGCTCATGGCCATCTATGCGTCCAAATGTAATACTAATTTTTGTTAAGGGATCTCGGTAAGGCGATCACAGCGAACCTATCGACCAAATGTCTACCTACAAAATTGGGCTTCATGAGAATACTATAGATTGGATATACAATGTTACTATCACATTTTGGATTTTCAGCCCATCTTAAATCCAACTGAGCCAAATGGATCGGATGACTGTGTTGCTTATGGCCAGCTTAAGAGTTTTAATTCAATTGGTCATTTAACTATAATAATAAGGGTATTCTATTTATGCATGCAACGTATAATAAAATCATCGTTTTCATTAGACCAAATGAGGTGATTTCGACGAAAATTTCTAAATTCGATACGAAATCATCTCATTACTCATACAAATTCTCATTTTTAAATAAGACAATTTCAAACAAATTTTCTCGAAATAAGTTTTTTTAACATATTATAATAATAGAGTCAATGCAGAATACAAAAACAGAACAGAGATATTAAAAAAAGTGCGACCGCACCTCTAGGAACAATATTTCAAACGCATCCCAATAATTCCGAGGTGAATTTTGAAACGTCATTTTTTTCCAAACTCGGTGATATTTTTCTTCAGTGCGTCTAAAAAAAACAAATAATATGTTAAAATAATAAATAAAATGTCTAATGTCAATGATTTATTCGGCGTATAATTTGAATTCTGCCTATGGAAACTGGTTCCCTGGATGCAAGACGCTCATCCAACAGGCAATGGCTAAGATCAGGCAAATCCAGCATTGTTTGTGTTGAAGGAGCGCATCAGGAAAGGAAGGGCTGGACAGAAACGTTTGGGGTAGCTGGCCAAGTGGAAAACTGCTGAAGAAGGATCCATTGGAAGTTTATTTGTTGCATTTCCCCAACATTGAAATCAAATGTTCTGAAATACAATTGCCTTTCCAGGCGTGTAAAGAAGTTTAGTGATCTTATTTTGAAGGCAACCGAACCTCCAATGATGTTGTTCAATCTTTACGATGATTAACTGAAAACCATTTCGTCCTACACAGCTTTCAGTCGATTTATTTTGATCACCAGAGCCTCGAACGTAAAACACCGAACGAACAAAGATCATTCTGAAGCCAGATAAAACAACAACCACAGAAGTTCATCACATTTGGCCAACGTTGCAATAAATTTATATGAAATTCTTGCAAGTGCTGGATACAAAGCGTTGTCATTTCAAAACTACATGCTGGATTTTGATAGTTGAAGCGGTTTTTAGCCTTAATTTAATCCTTCTAAGTTATTTTAAGAAAATATTTCCAATTTAAACAAAAATTTCGAAAAATTTGCCCATAGAACTAGTATCATCATATTCTTATTGAAATTCGAAAAAAGACGAAAATAGTTTTTTGAGACAATTTTTTGAAATCTTTGCTCGAATTGGAAATGGTTTTTGAAATAAGTTAGAATACCTTAATTAAGACTAAGAACCGTTTCAATAATCAAAATCCAGCAAGTAGTTTTGAAACGGCAACGTTTTGTATCCAGCACTTGCAAGAATTTCATATAAATTTCTTGCAAGTGTTAAATACAAAGCGTTGTCATTTCAAAACTACTTGGTGGATTTTGATGGTTGAAGCGGTTTTTAGACTTTATTTAAACCTTCTAAGTTATTTTAAAAAACATTTCCAATTTAAACAAAAATTTCGAAAAATTTGCCCATAGAACTAGTATCATCATATTCTTATTGAAATTCGAAAAAAGACGAAAATAGTTTTTTGAGACAATTTTTTGAAATCTTTGCTCGAATTGGAAATGGTTTTTGAAATAAGTTAGAATACCTTAATTAAGACTAAGAACCGTTTCAATAATTAAAATCCGGCAAGTAGTTTTGAAATGGCAACGTTTTGTATCCAGCACTTGCAAGAATTTCATATAAATTTCTTGCAAGTGTTAAATACAAAGCGTTGTCATTTCAAAACTACTTGGTGGATTTTGATGGTTGAAGCGGTTTTTAGACTTTATTTAAACCTTCTAAGTTATTTTAAAAAACATTTCCAATTTAAACAAAAATTTCGAAAAATTTGCCCATAGAACTAGTATCATCATATTCTTATTGAAATTCGAAAAAAGACGAAAATAGTTTTTTGAGACAATTTTTTGAAATCTTTGCTCGAATTGGAAATGGTTTTTGAAATAAGTTAGAATACCTTAATTAAGACTAAGAACCGTTTCAATAATCAAAATCCAGCAAGTAGTTTTGAAATGGCAACGTTTTGTATTTAACACTTGCAAGAAATTTATATGAAATTCTTGCAAGTGCTGGATACAAAACGTTGCCGTTTCAAAACTACTTGCTGGATTTTGATTATTGAAACGGTTCTTAGTCTTAATTAAGGTATTCTAACTTATTTCAAAAACCATTTCCAATTCGAGCAAAGATTTCAAAAAATTGTCTCAAAAAACTATTTTCGTCTTTTTTCGAATTTCAATAAGAATATGATGATACTAGTTCTATGGGCAAATTTTTCGAAATTTTTGTTTAAATTGGAAATATTTTCTTAAAATAACTTAGAAGGATTAAATTAAGGCTAAAAACCGCTTCAACCATCAAAATCCACCAAGTAGTTTTGAAATGACAACGCTTTGTATTTAACACTTGCAAGAAATTTATATGAAATTCTTGCAAGTGCTGGATACAAAACGTTGCCGTTTCAAAACTACTTGCTGGATTTTGATTATTGAAACGGTTCTTAGTCTTAATTAAGGTATTCTAACTTATTTCAAAAACCATTTCCAATTCGAGCAAAGATTTCAAAAAATTGTCTCAAAAAACTATTTTCGTCTTTTTTCGAATTTCAATAAGAATATGATGATACTAGTTCTATGGGCAAATTTTTCGAAATTTTTGTTTAAATTGGAAATATTTTCTTAAAATAACTTAGAAGGATTAAATTAAGGCTAAAAACCGCTTCAAATATCAAAATCCAGCATGTAGTTTTGAAATGACAACGCTTTGTATCCAGCACTTGCAAGAATTTCATATAAATTTATTGCAACGTTGGCCAAATGTGATGAACTTCTGTGGTTGTTGTTTTATCTGGCTTCAGAATGATCTTTGTTCGTTCGGTGTTTTACGTTCGAGGCTCTGGTGATCAAAATAAATCGACTGAAAGCTGTGTAGGACGAAATGGTTTTCAGTTGATCATCGTAAAGATTGAACAACATCATTGGAGGTTCGGTTGCCTTCAAAATAAGATCACTAAACTTCTTTACACGCCTGGAAAGGCAATTGTATTTCAGAACATTTGATTTCAATGTTGGGGAAATGCAACAAATAAACTTCCAATGGATCCTTCTTCATCAGTTTTCCACTTGGCCAGCTACCCCAAACGTTTCTGTCCAGCCCTTCCTTTCCTGATGCGCTCCTTCAACACAAACAATGCTGGATTTGCCTGATCTTAGCCATTGCCTGTTGGATGAGCGTCTTGCATCCAGGGAACCAGTTTCCATAGGCAGAATTCAAATTATACGCCGAATAAATCATTGGCAATCAGGACACCAGTAGACGAAGGATAATTAGACATTTTATTTATTATTTTAACATATTATTTGTTTTTTTTAGACGCACTGAAGAAAAATATCACCGAGTTTGGAAAAAAAAAATCGAACTGTCAAAACAAAACAAACTCACCGCGTTAAATTGTTGTTGCAATTCACATCTATTCATCGACACGAGTGAAATTACAAAAACAACAATGTAAACAAATGGGTTTTGGGGGGTGAAACGTACGAAAGTTTCCCATCTTTATTTGTTTATCTATGGTCAGGCTTTCAACATTTTACCAAGGAGACGGTAATATAGTAATATATAACTGTCTCGTTTTTTCACAAACGTCAATAGGGGGGTTTACATCGACCAACATGCTCGACAGCATGGGAGTTGTCGAGCCATGCTCGATCATTTAAACGCGAAAACAACTGCTGGACCAACATGCTCGACGGATTTAAAAATTTTTTGAAAACTTGCTGGCTCGTCCAACCAGCCAACTTGTGTAAACAGATGCTCGACAACATCGGTATTTGTTTTTGCATTATTTAGCCACGGTGACGGGAAAAAATGGCAACAGTAACAAATAATTAGTTCTGGAGACAGTTCTACGGATTTTAAGAGACTTTAGATAGGTTAGGGAAATAAAAAGCGAAGTTTATAAAAAAAAATTTTGCAAGCCATACTGCGTGCGTTTGTTCCGAAAAATGAAAAATAATGATGCTCGACAACATCAGTATCCATGTAAACGCAAAGTTGGGTGTACAGTTATTTTTTCCATCGAGCCATGTTGTCGAGCATGTTGGTCTATGTAAACCCCCCTATGCTATCGAGGTTTTTAAGACCCTGTTTAGATTTGTTGATGTTCAAAGGGTAGACATGTCGCTGGCTCAAAACTATAACGTTCTATGTTAAGGTACCCTCATTCAGAGATATTCATGACCAAAGTTTTACGCTGCTTATTTAATATCAAATTATCATTTTTTCAAAAAGAAAACAATACAGTATTATTTGTATTTACAAGTTTTATTGAATTAAGGACTTTCATTCCATTGTTCGTGTTGTATAGCGAAATAATTAACACTTTTTAATTTTAACATAGAACACTTTTCTTATTTGGTTGGCATTTTTCTAAATTTTGTGTTCTATGTCGTACATAGAACATTATAAAACTGAGTGGGATACACATGAATATATACGAAATTAGTCTGTTTTCAACAATTACGTTATGTTAATACGGCTTTTCTCGTTAAAACATATTTAAAATAAGATTTTGTAATAATAAAAAATTAGATTTGAGTTTAATATTTCCATAGCTAAGGGTGGTATAGTGGAAAACTTGAATAAATGTGGTCTTATAGTGAAAAATCAAGTAATTACTTGTGAATTCGAACTAAAAAGCTTTCGTGAATAGAATGGCTTAAAGTAGAAGAATTTTGAAAAAACTACCAATTTTTAATAGTCAGTACTTACTATGCTTACATAACTTCAAGTTTTGATATTTTATTAAGAAATATTTAATAGAAATTCTTATTAGGGACACTGGAGAATAATACGTCACCTTACCAAATATGAAACCAAAAACTCAACAAGTATGTTCTATGTATATTAAAATATTTTTATTTTCTTCTTAAATAATCAATATTATAATGTTCTATGTTGTACTCAATTGCAAAAATGTTCTATGTAACTTAAAAGTATGCATACTGATATTGGGCTTGAATGAGATGTATTGTTCTATGTTAACTTAGAACATTTTAATTCTGAGCAATATTAAGAATACTCATAAATTTAATATTTTGTAGGGGTGTAAAACAGTCATTAAGTCAAAAATAAAAATGAAACATACATTTCCTTAAAGCCGAAAACGAGACGAAAATTTCGATATATAAAACTCATTTTTTTCGATTTGCTTGACATAGAACATTATAGTTTTGAGCCAGCGATGTGCATTCAAGAGGACACAAGCGTCCACAAGCTTTTTTTCAAAGCGAACCTCTGTCTATCAACTCCTACTCTCACCTCCCCGCGGTGAACATCGGGTGCCTAGTACCTTTAACTGAAGATGGGGTTCCAATCCCTGTGGACGGTTTTAGGGGGTAGCAAACGAGAGAGGGGGGGGAGGAGTGTTCCCACTAAGGCACTTCTCCTTTATCCAGGCGGCAGCGGAAGAATTCTCCAGATGGAATCAACGGTGGCGTCTACAGTTCCAGTTAGGTTGAACTACTTAGTGAACACCTTATATGGGCTACTACGACATATTCGTAGCTCAGGCCTATAAGGAGCGGTTTATCCGGCTCCCCACCCTTGGAGTTATACTAAGGGTCTGGTCCTCCAGGTTGGGGGTTGTGCGTCGGGGTAACTACTCTACCACGGAAAACAACAATAGTTCCGAAACAACAACAAGCCTCGGATATGGATGATTTTAATGTTGACGACCCCAGCAAACGAAACAAGGACAATGAATTTCGGATCTGCACGTGGAATGTCCGGACCTTAAACAGACCACGTGCAGCCGAACAATTAGTGGAGAACCTGGATAGGTTAAGGGCTGATATAACAGCCATCCAGGAAGTGCGATGGGATGGAGAGGGCATACGAAGGATGAAGTCGTGTGACATATACTTCGGTGAGTGCTGCAAGGAGCAGGGTCAGCGACTCTTTGGTTGTGGTTTTGTGGTAAGGGGAAGACTTAGGCAAGAAGTCTTGGGCTTCAGAAATGTAAGCGAGCGCCTGGTCACAATCCGCATCAAAGCAAAATTCAAAAATGTTACGTTGATCTGTGCCCACGCCCCAACGGAAGACAAAGATGACTCAACCAAGGAAGATTTCTACGATCTCCTCGAGAGCACGTATGATAGGTGCCCCAAGTACGACGTCAAGATCATTCTTGGCGACTTTAACGCCAAAATCGGAAAGGAGGGCATCTTTGGTTCTATAGTCGGAGGACACAGCCTGCACGACAACACTTCCGGTAACGGACTCAGGCTGATTGACTTTGCGGCAGGGCGTAACATCATCATAGCCAGCACTCGATTCCCACACCTCAATATACACAAAGGGACCTGGCGGTCTCCGGATCAACGAACCGTCAACCAAATTGACCATGTTGCGATAGACGCCAGACATGCTTCCAGTATCCTGGATGTCCGAACGTTCCGAGGGGCCAACATTGACTCGGACCATTACTTGGTTGTAGCTCAAGTACGTATGCGGATATCTATGACGCCACAACACCGAGCGGATGCTGTTAGAAGATATGATGTCGCGAAGCTTAAATCGCAAGAGATTGCCAGGACCTTTGCTGATCAAGTCTCTCTGAACCTTTCAGCAACTCCGCCACCAGCACCAACTGCAGAGGACCAGTGGAAGCACTGCCAACAAGCCATCAGAAGTGCCGCCACTGATGTGCTGGGTTTCACTAGGCGACCACAACGAAACCCCTGGTTCGATGAAGAATGCCGGTTGGCGCATGCAGCCAAGAACGAGGCCTACCAATCAATGCTGCAAACTAGAACCAGAGCTGCTGAGAGAACAGCCCGGGAGCTCTACGGGCAAAAACGAAGGGAGGAGCGCCGACTTCTCAGGAGGAAAAAGAGAGAGCATGCGAAGCGGGCGGTCGAGTCTATTGAGGACTGTTGCGGTAGGGGGGATGTTCGAAAGTTCTACCGAAGGGTGAGGCAAACTACCCAGGGCTATAAGGCCAGAACAGAAGCCTGCCGAGACGAGAGTGGGAATATGGTAGTAGACACACAGTCAGTGCTGAGGATCTGGAAACAACACTTTTCAAGACTGCTAAACGGCGAAGATGACCAAAATTCCGCTGTTAGACAGAATAATCCATTCAACCTGGACGATGATGGTCAAAATTTCCGTCCACCCGACCTAAATGAAGTGCGGTTAGCGATAACCAAGCTTAAAGCGTACAAGGCTGCTGGCGCAGATGGCCTTCCAGCCGAGCTATTCAAAGCAGGAGGAGATGATTTGGTAGGGAGTATACACCAACTTATCTCCAAAATTTGGTCGGATGAAAGTATGCCCGATGAATGGAACCTCGGTATAGTGTGCCCCATCCACAAGAAAGGAGATGCTCTGACTTGCGCCAACTACAGAGGTATAAGTCTCCTCAACGTCGCATACAAAATCCTGTCATCTGTGCTGTATGATCGCTTAAAACCGTTTGTCAACGATCTGATCGGCCCTTATCAGTGTGGTTTTAGGCCCGGCAAATCAACCGTCGATCAAATGTTCACACTTCGACAGATTCTGGAAAAAACCCAGGAGTTCCAAATCGATACACACCATCTCTTTATCGATTTCAAAGTCGCGTATGATAGCGTAGACAGAGACGAGCTATACAGAGCCATGTCGCATCTTGGCATCCCTGCCAAACTCGTCCGCTTGTGCAGGATGACGATGGAGAAATCTCGCTGCTCCGTCAAAGTCGGCAACAACACCACCGAACCATTTGATGTCAAGAAAGGTTTGAGGCAAGGCGATGCGTTATCATGCAACCTGTTTAACATCGTACTTGAAGCAATTGTACGCAACTCGCAAGTCAACAACAGAGGTACAATTTATCAAAAGTCAGTTCAACTACTTGCTTATGCAGATGATATTGACATCATTGGGAGAACGAAGCGAGCTGTTACCGGCGCATTTGCAAGTATTGAATCGGAAGCGGCGAAAATGGGTTTAGCTGTTAATGAGGACAAGACGAAGTATATGCTATCATCGAGAAAAGAATCTCAACATCGTCGACTTGGCCAAAACGTTACGATGGATAGGTACAACTTCGAAGTCGTCAAGGACTTTGTCTACCTGGGCTCCACTATTACATCGCAAAATGACATCAGTGCAGAGATCAAACGAAGAATTACTCTTGCCAACCGCTGTTTCTTCGGGCTAAGAAGGCATTTGAGTAGTAAAGCCCTCTCTCAAAGAACCAAGGAGACCTTATATAAGACCCTCATCATCCCGGTTCTGCTATATGGGGCAGAAGCATGGACCCTGTCAAAAACGGATGAGAATCTGCTTGGGTGCTTTGAAAGGAAAATTCTTCGGGTGATCTTCGGTCCAGTATGTATCGATGGATATTGTATTCGTCAGTACGAATACTTTATCTTTTCTTTTTACTTGATAGTCAATAATAAAACGACCAACCACGTTTTCTATCTTTCAGATACTTTATTATAAATTATTTGTATTTTACAGTTGTAGGTTTTCTTCTAGAATATTCTTAGGGAAAGCACACATGATTCAAAGTGCTGCCAAGTAAGGAATATATAACAGTCTCCCCCACATAATATAAAAGTAGGAAAACTTATTTCACATTTCGTTTTTTTTTTTTTTTTTTTTTTTTACATAAATAAAAGGTTGGGAACCTCTGATAATTTTCTTAAAATAGTTTTTACAAAGAAGGTTTCGAACCCCTGACTTCTTTAAATGACATTTCAAGAGGGAAAAAAAATTATATAAAGATAAACACAAAAATCTCTTCTGAAGGGTTGAAAATAAAATTCTTTGCTCATTTTGTAATTATTAATAAAATAAAAAGATAATTTTTGTTGTTTTAAATTAAATAAATAAGTAATATTAAATATTCAATCTTACTGGTGGTTTACGAATTCTAGTAGATTTTCTTATTTGTTGTGAAACAATTATTGGACTTCTATTTTGCTGGATATTCTGCATCGTTTCTTCTATTTGGATTGGAGCTTGATTTGCATCCATCGGGTTGACTTTTGGATGCGATGCAGTCATTGATATTTCTTCATTTGCTGGTTTTGGTGGATTGTCCGTGGCAGTATCTGGTTTTAGTGTATTTTGAGTTGTTGTCGAATCAGTTTCGGTGTTGTTAGTTATGTCTGGATATGTGGTTGACTTTGTGCTGTTCTTGTCGTTGCTATGGGAGTATGATGGTACAATATGATGTGAATTAGTTGCTTGTGAAATATGTGTTTCCTGGTGAACGTTTGTAGATTTAATTTGGTCGATGTGTCGTCTGCAATGTTGACCAGCAACGTCGACGATGTAGTGCAGTGAACCATTACGCCGAATAATTCTTCCAAACTTCCACTTGATTTGTTTGTTGAGGTAGTATCGAATTTGTACATTATCTCCCGTGGCAAAACTGCGAATAGGTTTAGAATTAGTATTATTTTCAATATAACTTACATTTTCGTTTGTAGATTTCATCAGATCAAGTCGCGTTCTAAGATTGTATCGCAGCATCACCTCTGCTGGACTTCTGCCTGTAGTAGTGTTTGGTATTTTCCGATATTGCATGAGCAAGCGCTGTAGTTTTACATGCAAGTCACCTGGATCGTTTGCTGCTGATCGGAGTCCATTCTTCACGGTTTGGACGTATCTTTTGGCTTGTCCATTTGTAGCAGGATGCGCTGGTGCTGTCAATTTGTGTATGATTCCATTTGATTTTAAGAATTCTTGGAATTCGTGTGATGTGAAGTTCGTGCCATTGTCAGATACTACTGTAGTTGGCAGTCCGAATCTGGCAAACATTTCACGTAAAGCTTTGATGTTGGCGCTTGTAATATTTTTCATCATGACTACTTCTAGCCATTTACTTTTTGCGTCGACAACGATTAGAAAGTTGTTTTCCATGAAAGGTCCTGCAAAGTCTATATGAATTCTTTGCCATGGCATGAATGGATTTTCCCATACATGTATAGGGACTTTAGCAGGTTCGTTGGCTACCTTAGCACAGCTTTTGCAACTTTTCACTAGTTGTTCTATATCGTTGTCTATGCCGACCCAGTAACAGTAGCTTCTTGCTAGTATTTTCATTTTTACCATTCCAACATGAGCGGTATGTAGTTCGTCTAGTACTTGTTTTCGTAATTGTTTCGGAATAATGATGCGTATACCACGATAAATACAGCCGTCCTGTAACATCAATTCATCTTCTTTGCCTTTGTAAGCAGTGTTGTAAAGTTTTCGGCCAACTTGAAGAGCATTATATACTTCACATAATTCTTGGTCTTTTCTGGTTTCATTTGCGATTATTTTACTCGTGATAGGCAGTACGAAGTCTGTAAGCTGGAACATATGAACTTCTTGTATCTTCTCGCTTGGATCGATTCTTAATGGATATCTTGACAGGTAATCAACGTTGGTATGCTCTTTAGTATTTCGGTAAATAATTTTGTATTTGAATCCCGATAAGAATTGAGCGTAATGTAAGATTCTCTGAGCGGTAAGTACTGGTAAGCATTTGTTGGGACTAAAAATAGATGTCAACGGTTTGTTGTCAGTGATTAGTGTAAATTCACGACCGTAGCAATAATTGTAGAATTTATGCAGACCCCAGTAAATCGCTGTGGCCTCCTTATCGATTTGGATGTAGTTTGATTCGCTTTTTGTGAGACTTCGGGATGCGAAGGCAATTGGTCGTTCTCCAGTGGACGTAACATGGGAGAGTATTGCTGACAAGCCAAACGGTGAAGCATCCGTAGCCAGGACAAGAGGCAGTTTTTCGTCAAATGGTGCCAAAACATTTTCGCTCATGATGTCGTCTTTGACGTTTTGAAATGCTTTTTCGCATTGTGGAGTCCATTTGAAGGGTGTATCTTTCTGAAGAAGCTGGTGTAAGCTATGTAGTTTTGTGGCTAGGTCTGGAATGAAATTATTGTAATAGTTGACCATACCTAAGAATGCTCGTAGTTCTTTTATGTTGGTAGGAGCACTTATTTCAAGAATTGCTTGTATTTTTTCTTTATTCTTGTGCAATCCATGCTTGTCGATGGTATGTCCTAAATAATTTACGGATTTTTGGAAAAATTTGCTTTTACGCAGATTAATATGTAAGTCATGTGTACGTAATCTATCTAAGACTGCCCTAGCTCGCTTATCAGTCTCCTCTAGGAAACTTCCCGTAACTATAATGTCATCGAAAAAGCAGACAGTTCCTTCAAGTCCTCGCATTATGTAGTCGTCCATGAAGCGTTGCCAAATGTTTGGTGCTGTTTTTACCCCGAACATTAGCCTTCGTACCTTATATGACCCTTTGTGTGTACTTACAGTTTGCATTAGCGCACTTTCTTCGGTCATCTCCATATGTAAGTATGCCTTGTGTATATCAAATACGCAATAGTACTTGCCGTATTTTAATTGTTTGTATAAATCGTCAATTTTTGGAATGGGGTACTTATCATTGATTATACACTGGTTTAATGTTACCTTGTAATCGGCACAAAGACGCAACTCAGTTGGAGATTTAACAACCGGCACGATGGGTGTACCCCAATCGGAATGCGAAACTTTCTCGAAGATTCCACACTTCTCGAGACGATCAATTTCTTCTTCAATGAGATCTTTTAATGCATAAGGCACAGGACGTGGTTTGATGTAAATTGGAGGGGCACCTTCTCGAAGCTTGAGCAAACCTTGTATTTTTGGGATAGTGCCAATTTTTGGTTGAAACAAATCAGAGTAATCATGCATTATTTTATTGGAAAAGTAACTGGTTTGAGATGCGTTTTCGACACTATTTACATTCTTTGTTGATATAAGGTCTAATTCATTGATCCATTCACGTCCGCAGACTGAATCAAGGTTAGATGGAACTATGTAGATTGTCCCAATGAACGATTTGTTTTGGTGTTTAACATGTACTTTGCTTTCACCTACTGCTTGGAAAACATGTTTATCAAAAACTGAGGTGTATTGAAGTTGGATGTATTTGTAATTCTGGGAAGAGTTTTCGGAAAGTATCTTCACCCATTGTCGTTATTGCGGATCCCGTATCAAATTCCATGGAGTATGGTTTGCTTTGTATTATAAGTTTTATGAAAAACTTACCTTGTTCTCCGGATTTTGTATGTAGTTGTAGGGAATTTATGGTATGTACCTCATCGTAGCTGTAGGGTTGGTCCTGGATTTGCAGTGCATGTGTGGCTCGCTGTCTTGAATTTTGCGTACGATGTTTTGATGTGCCTTTTTCACGTTTCATGCAGACGGATGCAACATGTCCTTTTCTGCCACACGATAAACATGAGAGCTTTTGGGGTTGGGTTTTGCAATCTGAAGATTTATGGTTTGGTTTCCCACATCGATAACATATGGTTTGACGTGGTGTAGAAGCTGTATAATTTTTGTTTTTTGCGTTCGATGGTGATATTGTTTTGCTCGGACTAACTCGTACTTGATGAACACCTTGCATTGTTCTGCTTTGGCTTTTTGATGATTCGATAGCAAGTGCGAGTTGAATGACATCATCGAACTTTTGTTTCTTTTCTTGTAGTAATCTTTCTCGGATATCACTGTCCCTTACTCCCCTGATAAATTGTGCACGTAAATGTGTATCGATGGTGGAATTTTGGCAGGATCCACATTTGAAGTTACAGAACGTAGTAAGGTGCTTGAGTTCCGCTATATAATTCGCTACGGTTTCACCTTCGTGTTGAACACGAAGTGAAAACTTATGTTGCTCCATAACTTCGTCTGGGGCTGGACAGAGATGGTTTTCGAGGATTTGTATTAAATCTCCGTATGTTTTTGAGTTTGGTAAGTCCGGTGCTGTAAGATTTGTTAAGAGCTGGTAGTGCCTTGTCCCAATGCAGTTTATTAGTACTTGCACTTTCTTGACGCCATCGGTAATATTTCGTAATTGAAAGAAATTTTCAAGCCTCTGCTTGTATATCAAGAATGTCTCTTCGCCCTCCCTAAAAGCTTCGAATTGTAAATTTGCTGTGACCGTAGATGTGCTGGGCGCTTGAAAAGATTGTAAAACTCTTATTAAGGACTGTATATTAATATTTTCAGGATCAGCCACTCCTGGTTGTCCTTGGAGGGTTGTATTATTTTCTGGCATTATATGTAAATGTATGTATTTTTTTACGGATGTTTTGGTACTTTCGTCCTCGTCGCCACTATTGTATTCGTCAGTACGAATACTTTATCTTTTCTTTTTACTTGATAGTCAATAATAAAACGACCAACCACGTTTTCTATCTTTCAGATACTTTATTATAAATTATTTGTATTTTACAGTTGTAGGTTTTCTTCTAGAATATTCTTAGGGAAAGCACACATGATTCAAAGTGCTGCCAAGTAAGGAATATATAACAATGGAGTATGGAGGAGAAGATTTAACAACGAGCTTTATGGGCTTTTCAGCGACGTCGACCTAGTCAAAAAGCTGAAAATACAGCGGCTGAGATGGCTGGGACACGTGGAGCGTATGGACACCGACGCACCAGCCCGACGAGTCTTCGAATCTACCCCTGATGGTCTACGCAGCAGAGGAAGACCCCACCTTAGGTGGCGCACACAAGTGGAGAACGACCTCAACCAACTTGGAGTGCGTAACTGGAGGCAGCTAGCTAGGGACCGAGCTGGCTGGAGAGGCTTGTTGGTTGAGGCCGTAGTCCACCCTGGACTGTAAGCGCCATCTAAAGTAAAGTAAAAGTAAGTAAGTTTAGATTTGTTGGTTTCACTACAGCATGACGACAGTTCGTGGGTGAAATCGGTGAGGTAAGAAGGGAGGGGTTAGTCAAGAAGAAAATATAAAAATTTGAGCGAGCAGTCACGTTTCATAACCAAAATGGACCATTTCATTCCATTTTGTTCATTTTTGCTTGTGCGTCCAACAGAAAGGTTCTTAATTTTCTACCTAGATATATGGTTGGACGAGATCGAGAGCAGAAATACTCATACGGTGTCCAAAATCAAATATTCCATGAGCATGCAAAAATACATTTGTGTGAAAACTACAAAGTGTATACACGACATGACTTTCCACTACGTAGTGAAACCAACAAATCTAAACAGGGTCTAAGAGCCTGATTAGACGATTCGTTTTTTCGTTCGTTTCGTTTTTCGTCTTTTTGACAGGTACGTACCTTCGTGATTACACACAACGAAAAAAATCCATTCGTGACTTTGACGTTCAAAAAATTTGAGGTTTATTTATTGAAAAATAGGCAGTAATAATAATCAAAAATATTTGTAAATCACTTCTTGTTCAGATTAATAGCTATTTAATTATGAAAAACAATTTTTAATCTCACTATTTAAATTTTTTAAGCATCCCGCGCCTCTACTCGTTTGTAAAATCATAAATGTCAAAGTTCAACCAGAAAAAGTCTTGAAATTTTCATACGTGCTTTAGTCTTTCCGTTCCCCCTACGTTTCTACACCCCTCACCCAATGTGTCAAAAAGACGAAACACGTAACGTCCGAAAAAACGAATGGTGTAATCAGGCTCTAACATACGGATAAATTAAACTCGCCGAATTCCGCATGGACGGATACCTTCTAACACATACAAACATACGTGTGATAGAACGGTTTACTACCCCAAGCATACTGGAAAGATCATCAGAAGTATTTTAAACTGGTTTCCGCTCCTTTAACATAAGTGTTAACTAGCGCATGGATAGACTTGTCCGTTTGATAACTTTTCTTATTAAAAAATATATGATACCTTTCCAGTATTTATCACTTCACTAAATTCACCACTTCATCAAATTGTGGTGGTTTTCTGATAAATGTGTCACATGCATGCACTGCCTTACGAAGTGTGTTATGCCGGATTTACACGAATGGAAAGCTGCCAGTATAATAACAAAAAGAATGATGCCAGATTTACACGAATGGAAAGCTGCCAGTATAATGACAAAAAGAATGAAATTGTCCATTCTTTTGTCGTTGCTTTTGTCATTATACTGGCAGTTTTCCAATCGTGTAAATCCGGCATGAATTTGTCCATTCTTTTGTTGTTGCTTTTGTCATTATACTGGCAGTTTTCCAATCGTGTAAATCTGGCATTAAGAAATTATCCGGTCATTAGCTGTGTTTTTTTGCATGTCCAAATAAAATTGTGTGAAAAAACGACAACAAAGCAAAACAATTTACATGTTAATTACAATAACAACTATGTCCATATAGAGTTAGTCCAGATAATTAACTGGAGTTAACTTTTGTCTCGATAAAAACGGTATAGGGAATTTTTAGAATCTGTCAATTTCAAGAGTGACAGCTTCCATTGAGGTGGAAGTGTCAAATTCCAAAGTGCAAAGCAAAAAAAACAATTCTACAGCAAAGCAAATGCACAAATGTCAATATGACATTTCCACCTGGATGCTGATTACGTTTCTAAATGAAAGAGAGAGTGATATATTGCTATTTGTTAAAGAGCTCTATTGCCAGACCACCATTGTCGTTGTATTATCGATAATTTGTATAGAAATGTCAAATGTTTGTTGGTAAGATAGTTCAGAACAAAATGGCAGACCAAGGCAAATGTTGAAATGTCCCGATGTCGTTTTTTTTCACCAAACTCCATATGGACATACAAAAAAACGCAGCTATTATACGTGGAACTCGGCGAGTTATGGCCTTTTCGATTGGGGACAGAATGACAGTTCTTGTTCTAAAAAGAACAGAAAATTGTTTTGAATTTGATTTCAAAATTGAAATGGGAAGCGTTCACACGTATCGAATCGCTGTTCCGGATTGGTAATTGAAAATGACATTAAAGTTATCCGTACGTTAACACACCTCACAGACTATTACACATTTGTTAATAAGAATTACAAGTTAACAAATGTATAAACGCTAGTACATTGTTATCTGTAGTTTATTAATATGGGGGTCAGTGTTTTCTGTCTCACAAAGTGCCCTTTTACACGAGGAAACTGAGTTGCCAGCAACTTTTTAGTTCCATGGGAAAAGGGCAGGAGAAAAGAGGGGCGAACAAAATCTCCCTGTTCGAGGATTTGAAGAGATTTTTTGACATTTCCTTTCATATCTAGGTTTAGGTGTATTCAACTAATAGACTTCAAAGGAAATTTCAAAAATTGCCTGTAGATTTATTTCCTCGTGTGAAAGGTACAAGAGATTTTTAAGGAGATTAAAAGAAAACGTCAAAAAAATCTCCAGCAACTTGTTTCTTCGTGTGAAAGGGGACAAAGCAAAAGGAAGAACATCACTGTGGGTTATCACTGAGGATGGGCGAGAATCAGGGGCCAAATCATGTTAAATGAAAACGATCGCACGATATCATTTTCACCATTGCTATTTTTACCATAACTGTAGAGAATAATAAAGACAGCTATCTTCAAAACGATATCGTCCCATCATTTTCTTTTTACGTGATTAGGCCCCAGGCTATTACAGCCTGGCAAGTCTCACTGACGCCTCACAAGGTGAGCTTAATTTGATTTTGTGAGGTTTTCGTATTCTGGCAGAAACTTCACAATCAAAAGGTACAAGGTACAAGTTGTGATCCTCACAAAAGCTATCGAAATTATGATCTCCTTCTGAGGAGATCACAATTAAAAATAAGCATAAAGGTTCTCCCAAACCAACGCGAAACATTCGTCGACGACGCGAGACCATTCACAATAACACAAAATCTGAAAGGCAAACAATGCTAAACAACAGCAAAAAACCGCCTTTGCGAATGATTCGCTATGATTTCGCGTTGGTTTGGGAGATCCTTAATACTACGTTCCCACCAGAGTCAAATCTCGGATTTCAGAGATTTCGGTCCAAATCATTTCCCCATACAGTTTTGAGATTTCGAAATGCGAGATTTCGTTGAAATCTCAATGAAATCTTGTATCGATGCGAACATATCTTTATGAACAGACCCATTTTCAGCTTTCACCACACAATGATGGTGAAAAGCTTTTTGATACAAATAGTGATCTTTCACTCCAACGCCAAGCAGGCAAAAAGAGAGAGTATGATATTGTATTTGACATTTGGGTGGAGATAAATACAAACACATAGGAACACAAAGGTAGTAGTTTGTGTTTATATGAGACGAAATCTTGGTTTTGGCAGTGTGAACACTAATTTGAAATCTCGAAAGTTTTCAGCTGAAAGCCCAGATTTCGCTTTGGTGGGAACATAGTATTACATATACAACATTTTCGTGTTTGTTAGTGTTTATTTCTTATTGATTTCTCTTCAAATAATATAAGTAGGTAGGTACATAAATGACTGAAAAAAACATTCTGTCATGCTAAAAACAAAATAAGTTAATAGTCAAACGCCTTACTGACTTCACTTTTATTATGCGTTTATCTTTCGCTCTTTACAATTACACAGAATTAAAACAAGAAACAAAAAACAAACGCCAATTTAGGATGCATTTCGGCATTTTACATGCCATCTTCAGCACTTCTTTTTATTGACTAAAATATGTATATACTAATAAAGCTTTTGATCTACATTCAAACAAACAGTTTAAAGAAAAAACCATAACCCAAAGCATTTGATTAGTTTCTTCTAATGGTGTTGAAAAGAGAAGACTTGATCGGTGCATCCATCGTGTTCATCAAAATGTTGTTGTTTTTATGCATGTAAATGCTTTCATATGCGTCCAAGTACCTGTCATCGCTCACATGCTTGATAAGTTTTAAGCTTTCTTTCGTCACATCATGTTTACTTTCCAGCATGTGCAATACAACCGCAGATTTGTTAGGTCTTAGATTTGCTGAAAAACTGGCTTGATGAACGCGAAGATAACCAAGAAAAGAAAAAGATCTACTTTGACGCAGCCAAGTTGTGTATGGACTACAACTGTTGCCAATTTCTTGACAAGTTTTACAAAATTACTGAGGGCACAACAATGGAAAATTCGCTTTCTCCATTTTTAGCAAACTTGTTTATGTCAAATTTTGAAAAACAAATTGAAGCAGAAGGAAATTTACCTGATGTATGGTTTCGATATGTGGATGACATTTTTGCCTGCATAAATCCAAACAATCTGGATCCCTTCATGAATATTTTGAACTCAAAATGGCCTTCTTTGAAATTTACATTTGAAATGGAGAAAGATAAGACGCTCCCATTTTTAGATGTGCTAATAGGGAGAAACGCTGAAAACAAACTGAGTTTTTCAATATATAGAAAACCAACCAACATTCCACGATATATCCCAAGTGATTCTTTCTGTCCTATACAGCATAAAAAGGCGGCTTTTAATAACATGGTATTTCGTTTATGTTCGGTTCCAATGAGTGCAAAGAATTATATGGAGGAGTTGGACTACATTAAATATTCCGCCATGCTCAACGGATATGACAAGGAAATGATAACAAAAATTGTCCACAAACAATCTAAAATACTTAAAAGAACAAACTTAACAACACTTAAAACAGTAAAAGAGAACGAAGAAAAGAAACGCTTGAAAATACATTTTGCACCTGCAATAACAAATAAACTCACAAAAGTATTAAGGCAACAAAATATACAATTAAGGTAGAATTATAATAGTCGGAAGGGCACTGAAGCTAATGTCAAAAACCAACGAAAAGTAGCTTTCCCTACCGAAAAAAGGGGAACACACCCATAATGTAACTATCATCTTTCTCTTTTTGGCATTCCTATTTCACCAAATGTCAGTTTTACTTAAGTGAGGTGCGCTCGGGAGCGCACCTCACTTCCGTAACCAAAGTTGAACGAAACTTGACGAAACACTCCACTTCGAAATTATAGTCGCGTCAAATGCTTTCCGTGTATTCGCTTGTTTTCTTCCGACCACTTAAAAGCCCCTCCGAGCATTATAGTTCTAGCTTTAGTTTACCCATCAGACTCTAAACTCAAAACAAAACTGGGATCAACAAAAGACAGGACAGAAAATATTAAAAAGCCAGGTATCTATGAAATAGCATGTAATGATTGTGAACAAAAATACTATGGACAAACCAAGAGAAACATTGAAACAAGGTTCAACGAGCATCTAGCCAACAAAAAGCTCAACAGACCTAACAAATCTGCGGTTGCATTGCACATGCTGGAAAATAAACATGATGTGACGAAAGAAAGCTTAAAACTTATCAAGCATGTGAGCGATGACAGGTACTTGGACGCATATGAAAGCATTTACATGCATAAAAACAACAACATTTTGATGAACACGATGGATGCACCGATCAAGTCCCGTCTTTTCAACACCATTAGAAGAAACTAATCAAATGCTTTGGGTTATGGTTTTTTCTTTAAACTGTTTGTTTGAATGTAGATCAAAAGCTTTATTAGTATATACATATTTTAGTCAATAAAAAGAAGTGCTGAAGATGGCATGTAAAATGCAGAAATGCATCCTAAATTGGCGTTTGTTTTTTGTTTCTTGTTTTAATTCTGTGTAATTGTAAAGAGCGAAAGATAAACGCATAATAAAAGTGAAGTCAGTAAGGCGTTTGACTATTAACTTATTTTGTTTTTAAATGATATTAGACTTCACGGTTGTTGTGTATGAGATCGATATTTTAATATTTGATTTTATTTAAAATTCTGTCATGCGTTTGGCTAATTTATTGAAAAACAAACAATCACACAAATCATATGTTTCTTTTTTCATAATCAATAGGTGCGTTCAAAAAAATTATAGAACATTTTAGCTTTGTTCTTTGCCGAGTTTTAAACAGTTTCAGATTGCCAGATTTATTGCGAACCCGTTCCACAAGTTAAACATTGTACTGGTCCACACTATTAGCCCTATTTTGGCGTTGTGAGGCTCACAAGTCATTAGCTCTTGTGAGGTTTACCTTGTGAGGTTTGTTGTGATTCGATAACATTTTCGGTATTCTGGGAAAATCCTCACAAGAAACTCACCACGGTGAATGGGTACGTTCAAACATGTAAGATTTTCATGGTTTTTTGTTTTATTGGGTCTGATTGCTCGATTGTCATAAGAGATTATATGAGTGAACTTTCAAAAATGTTCTAGATTTATGTTGAACGCACTTACATATTTACTACGTCAAAAGAAATATGATTTGTTTGATTTTTTTTAATAAATTAGCTAAACGCATGCAAGGGTTTATTTTTGATTCATTTATTTTATTTAAGGAGGAAGCAGTTAAGAAAAAACACAAACAAACCTGTAAGTGTCGTAATATTTGAAATCACAAGTGCTACTTTTTATTTCGTTTCGATATTTTTTGTGAGGATCACAAGCTGTGAGGTTGCTGCCAGAATACGAAAACCTCACAAAATCAAATTAACCTCACCTTTCAAGGTTTTTTTTGACTTGTGAGTTATCAGTGAGGTTTGCCAGAATAGGGGTGTAAATCTGGCCTCTGGCGGTCTGAAACTGTTTGGGACTAACTAAGGAACAGGGTCTATGTAATTTCAAAGTCCCCTTTCACACGATGAATTAAGTTGCTGGAGATTTGTTTGACGTTTTCTTTTACAGCCCCATTCTGGCAAACCTCACAAGTCACAACAACCTCACAAGGTGAGGTTAGTTTGATTTTGTGAGGTTTTCGTATTCTGGCAGCAACCTCACTGCTTGTGATCCTCACAAAAACTATCGAAACTGTGATCTCCTTCGGAGGAGGTCACAAATAAAAAGTAGCACTTGTGATTTCGAATATTACGACATTTACATCTTTATTTGTGTTTTTCTTAACTGCTTCCTCCTTAAATAAAATAAATGAATCAAAAATTAAAACACTTGCATGCGTTTAGCTAATTTATTAAAAAAAAATCAGACAAATCATGTTTCTTTTGACGTATTAAATATGTAGGTGCGTTCAACATAAATCTAGAACATTTTGAAAGTTCACTCATATATCTTTTTATGACAGTCGGCCAATCAGAGCCCAATAAAACAGGAAACCTTGAAAATCTGTCATGTTTGAACGTGCCCATTCACCGTGGTGAGTTTCTTGTGAGGTTTCTTGTGATGATTTTCCCAGAATACCGAAAATGTTATCGAATCACAACAAACCTCACAAGGAAAACCTCACAAGAGCTTGTGACCTGTGAGCCCTTACAACGCCAGAATAGGGCTATTAATCTCCTTAAAAATATCTTGTACCTTTCACACGAGGAACCAAATCTTCCGGCACTTTTTGAAATTTCCTTTGAAAGTCTATTGGTTGAACACACCTTATGCTACGTTCCTACCAAAATGAAATCCGAGATTTCGGTTGAAAACTTTTGATATTTTGAGCCGCTGGAACAAGTTTTCATAGAAATTTCAACGAAATCTTAATAAAAACTCGGGATTTCAACGAAATCTCAATGAAATTCTGCTTCACCAATTTGAAATCTCGAAATTTTTTAGCTGAAATCTCGGATTTCGTTTTGGTGGGAACATAGCATTAACCTAGATGTGAAATGAAATGTCAAAAAATCTTCAAATCCTCGACCGGGGAGATTTTGTTCACCCCTTTTTCCTCCCGCCTTTCTCGCCATGGGACTCAAAGTTCCGGCAACTCATTTTCCTCGTGTGAAAGGGGACAAACATTTTTTTTCTATTAGAGTGGGCCACTCAGAGCTCGAGAAAGCTAGAAATCATGAAATCTGACATGTTTGAAGTTTGAACGTGCCCATTCACCGTGGTGAGTTTTTTGTTTTCGAATCACAAACAAGCTTCACAAGGAATACCTCACAACTCACAAGAGATGTGATTTGTGAACCCTCACAACGTCAGAATAGGGCTGTTAGTTTCAAAATGGCCTTTTCGATTGGCAATCCAGAAGCGTTCGGAATACGTGTAAACCCTTCTGAAGGTGTTCTATTGACATTCAAAATGACAGTTCTTCTCCTGAAAAGAACAGAAAATGATTCTGGATCTAATTTCAGAATCCAAATCAGAACAACTCACACAAATACATAGTTGTCAAATATTGCAAAAAGTACATTTTTAGCTTAAAATAAGTAAATTTCACACATTTTACTGTGATGATTTTCCGTTAAGAATATATTTTCCCGTTTCCTATATTCAAAATTATTATACTTGTTCATATTTGTGTCCACCAAGTTTCCAAATGTGAAGAACAATTTCGGCATCCCCTGTGGTGCGTCCTTTTATGTTACTCTAGTTAACTATGGTTAATGTGTCAAAAAGAAGAGTTGCAATGTCATAGTTAAAAAAGTTACTCTGAGTTACTTTTCATTTAGGAACGACAAAAGTTAGAAATGGTTGATCTGTCAAACAGAATGGATGAAAAAAAAATCGAAATAGATTTGGAATTAAAATCAAGAATAAATTGTGATTCCATGAGATTTATTGAAAAGAAATTTTATTAGCACTTTGAAAATACATATTTTTTTCAAATTGAATTTCATTTTACTTCATTCAAGCACAAAATGGAAATATAGCAAAATATTTCCATACTTTTTTTAATTCACTACTAGCACAAATGTCTTTATTATAAATCGATCAAATCGGATAAAAAATGTCGCTAAACGTAAAAAACAATTTCAAAACTCACTATCGACGATTAAAACAATTAAATTAAAAATATTTATCACAAAAATGAAATCAATTCCAAACCGAACGATCGAGAAGTAAACAAAAAGTAAATTAAAATTAAAACATTGTGATTTCAGCTGCTTTTGACAGATTAAAGCTAGAACTATAATGCTCGGAGGGGCACTTAAGTGGTCGGAAGAAAACAAGCGAATACACGGAAAGCATTTGACGCAACTATAATTGCGAAGTGGAGCGTTTCGTCAAGTTTCCCGAGCGCACCCCACTTAAGTAAAACTGACATTTGGTGAAATAGGAATGCCAAAAAGAGAAAGATGATAGTTACATTATGGGTGTGTTCCCCTTTTTTCGGTACGGAAAGCTACTTTTCGTTGGTTTTTGACATTAGCTTCAGTGCCCTTCCGACTATTATAGTTCTACCTTAACCCTTTCAACTCATATCAAGGAGACGACTCAATGACGTCATAAAGTTAAAAAAAAAGTAACTTTTTTGAATTAAAGGAACGATGGAAGTTAACTATAGTTAACTTTGGTTAGAAAAAGAACGTACCACTCTGTGAAGTTGCACAAATACAGGGATACTTAACGCTGTGGCTCCATTGGCAATTTTTGAGGCAATTGCAATTGGAATAGGAATGGCAATTTATTGCTTGGGTGGGCATTTCATTGCCAGGCAATTTCAATTATAAAATGTGTGTATAGAAATATTTGACTGCAAATGCTGTTCAAATCCCCTGTTTTTAATAAAATTTAATTTTAATTCACTATATTTTGTCATGTGCGTTCTCATATTCTACGATTTAATTGAAAAAATCAATAAAGAAGCCATTCACAATTACGGGGAATCCCATTTTTCCTCAATTTATTGCCTTGAAGATGGAAATCAATAATTGCCTCTCATCTTCTAGGCAATATTGCCATTGCCATTGACAAAGCGTCTCCATTAGCATTATTTAAGGCAATAGCAATGAGTGAGGCAATTTATTGCCTCAAATATTGCTAATGGAGCCGCTGGGTAAATTTCAGAATAAAACTTGTCCAGTGCCGAGATTCAGCTATTTCAGCGAGTGAGATGAGATGACTCGCTTTACTCGTCGACTCATCTCACTCCACTCGCAAAAGTGATTCAGCTATTTAAGTGAAATGAGTAAGTTCGAATTTAGTTTCGAACATGAGACAAAGAATAAATATAAAAGAGCTAAATTCTACCTCCTTGTCACACTCGTTACGCAAAACGAAATGAAACAATAAGGGTATTCATACAACATCGTAAAGTCGTCGTAATCGTTGTAAAGTTTTAAACTTCGTAATTCTGTCACAATTTGTATGGAAAATTTGACAGATTTACGAAGTTTACAACTTTACGATGTTTACGACGAGTTTACGCTGTTGCATGAATACCCTTAATGTAAACATTGGAATCTTTAATAATGGAGTTTGGAGTATCTTTTGTTTCAATTTTTTTTTCATAATTAAAGTTTAATGTGAGTTTCACCCTTGAGACATAAAAAGTTTAAGAGTGTGTTGAAAGTGAATAGAATATAAATTTATTTAATATATACATGTGCATATGATAAAAAAATAAAATTAAAAAATCAATAAAAGGGTAGTCGTTTTTATCTACGTTGTTGCTTTTTATTTTGTTTTCTATACATGAATAGGAATTCTTGAGAAAAGCACATATACCTATCCAAAACTAGAAATTTACAAACACATACACCAAGTCACTGCGGAAATATCTGGCCAGTAATCTGACATTTCATTTCACTCGCTCACTTACTCCCTTTTGCTTACTGAATCGATTTTCGACGAAAAGTGACTCATCTCACTTAGCCAGTTTATATTTCTTGAGCGCTCAGTAATTTTTCTCCTTTCTTTGACAGAGCCGGAGGATAAAATATAAACAGGATTCCTCAAATAGAAGTCAAAACATCTCTCTTTTTCTTTTCTTCTTATGTAATTAACTGCGACAAAATATAATTGAGCAAGCGAATCCAAAAAATTTCAGTCTCAGTTTTTAAGGGGAAATGTGAGGAATTTTTGTGAGGAATCGTGTTCATATTTCAGAGTCCTCTGAGCCCTCTGAGATCTCAGAAATATAAACTGGCCAACTCACTCACTCCCTGCGGCATTGTATATCCAATCTATAGTATTCTCATGAAACACGATTTTGTAGGTAGACATTTGGTCGATAGGTTCGCTGTGATCGCCTTACCGAGATCCCTTAACAAAAATTAGTATGACATTTGGACGCATAGATGGCCACGAGCTTTTTTTCTTCATGAGAATACTATAGAATTTATATACAATGCCTGCGGCTTCGAATTAGCTGAATCTCGGCACAGTTTATATTTCATGAGCGCTCACTGAGCTGACGGAGCAAAGATTTTTGTCCTTAGCTTTTGACAGCCAAACTGGGGAAATTCTCTGAGCGCTCAGAAATATAAACTGGACAACTGCATGTGCCTTTTTGTTTTGTTTGCGTTCCGGATCGGAGAGTTCTTCCGAATTGCCAATCGAAAAGGCCATATTTTCGACTCAACTCATTGTGAAGGAAGACCCTGGATCAGAAATCTGACCCTAATCGAACTCGACCCTTTGATTTTGCATACATATAAACGGGGTATAATTGCCAATTCCAAGAGCAATGTTGCGTCTCTTCTTCTATTTCAACTTTTAAGTTCAAGTAGAATCCACTCAATGCTCAAAAAGCACTAATACGTACAACGAAAACAAAAGTATTTTTAAACTAATTAATTCTTAAACAAATTAATTTATTTACAGAAAATTAGTTTGAAAGTTTCAATTAGTTTGTTCTGTTTTAAATTTAACCAAAACGGGAATAAATGAAATTGAGCACAATTGAGGCTTGCCAGTCAATCTTCTTTGAGTCAATCACATCAGAATGAGTGAATCACCGAGTGGAGAAACTGAATAATTGAGTGGTTTTTCATTGACACAATTGTCATTTCGTCAGCATCGACAGATACGAGTCTGGATCGGTTGGTCATTTTCCCGGTTGTTCAAGCTGCTGATTCTTCACTAGACCATTCAATTTGGTCATGAAGGTAAAGTTAAATTTTTTTCAATCTTGAGACAGTATTTATATATCTTTGTGTTATATTTGTTCCTTGTATCGTTGTCCATGGTTTCGTATTTGTTTTCCAAATTTATGGAAAAATAACACGAAGTATGAAGACTATGGACAAAGTACCTAGTAGTTGACAAATTCTTTTAATCATTCTAACTAAACGTTTTCAATTTTAGAATATCTTAATAATATGTGCGTGCCTGGTGGAATGCATTCAGGGCTTCTATGTCCCCGGAGTAGCTCCAGTAGAATTCATAAAAGGACAAAAAATCGATGTAAAGGCAGTAAAGATGACGAGTAGTCGAACTCAACTTCCGTACCAATACTATTCACTTCAGTTTTGTCTTCCAAAAAATGGAACTTTAATTTACAAATCCGAAAATCTTGGTGAAGTTCTTCGAGGAGATCGAATTGTCAATACTGCGTATGAAGTGCGAATGGCTGAAAATGTGAATTGCAAGCTTCTTTGCAACAAAAAAGACCAACCAATGAATTGGGACAAATACCAATCAGCAAAAGTTGCGGAACGAATACAACACGAATATTTTGTGCATCTGTATAATTTTTAGCTCAGCTTCTTCCTCCTTTTTTAAAAATATCCATTTTTAGACTAGTCGACAATCTACCTGTCGCGACGAGAATACTGAATCCAACTTCAGGTGATGTCACCTTTGAGCATGGATATCGTCTTGGCCAGGTCGAAGGCAACAACATCTATATCAATAATCACCTGAAGTTCATCCTTTCATACCATATGCATACGAAGTGAGTATCTTTGAAAAAAATATATGTATGTGTATTTTTATTTTACAGCCAATAAGTTGTTTTTCAGGAATAAATATAGGGTTGTTGGATTTGAAGTTGAGACAACTTCCCTCTCATATAAGGACGTTAAATTTGAAGGAGATACTTGCAATTTCCCAGATACACGTCGGCAGCAACAAGTATGTACAAAATGTTATTGTTTTTAGATACTCTTATAATATTAGGTCTGATCCTTTACTTTGGGTTTCTGTGATTTTTAGTCCAAACTTGTGTCAAAATATTTTTTTTATATGAACTTTGACACAACTTTGGACTGAAATGCGCAGAAATGCACAGAAAATCACAGAAATTCAAAGTAAAGGAACAGACCTATTATAACTTTCCTCATTCGGATTTTGATACATATCTATAAGTTGTATTCAATTAGAAAAAAGTACATGTTAAATACAACAACAAATCCGCTCAATAAACAAAGATAAATGCTGTATTATAACAACCATAACTGTTATACGTAGGGTATGCGGTGATGTATTTTTTTTTTATTCAAAATAGCTTTTTATGGCCTTTATTCCTACAAATTGGCGTTTCGTTCGCCTTACTCACTTGAACGCATCAGTGACATACACCCCTATTACGATTGTCAATTATCAATTTGATAGTTGATAAACCTTGAAAATTGGTTTTTTTAAACTCAATTTATTAATAAACTGGTCAACAATTCTTTTAATTTTTTTAAATTTTCTTGTTATTAGCAACTGTCTGCAATATTCTCAATTATCAAAACTTTTTTAAGATGGATTTTTAAACATTGAATTTAAAATTTATCAACTATCAAATTGATAATTGACAATCGTAATACGGGTGATAGTGAGGGCTTTGTCATACGCAATTTGTTTTAAGTTCAGTTCAACTTACATGAATTTTTCAACGAAAATCCACTTTAAACTATATACAACAAGATTAGAATTCCTAATCATTAAGCTGTAAGTTTTTTTTTGCCCGGGGCCAGGCATAGTTTCTATATAAGAAGGTTTTATAATACAAATTCTATATACTACTGAAATAAATCAGCCAAGTAGAAGACTTAGCATTAAGGATTGGACTTGTTGAATTATTGATTCAAAATAGCTTTTTTTGGTATTTTTTTGTCACTTAATACAATTCACCTCCTTTTTTCACCCCCCAAAAACACCCTCCGACTCAGCTCCTGGAAAATAGATTTATTTTACATTCCTTACGACACCCTTCACCTACTGTAAACAATTTTTTTATAAATAATGTGCAATAAGCTTGCACTTAATACCCCCATAGCCCGCAACGATATTTTCTGGATTAAATTAACCATCCAACCGAAAACATCAACTTTTTTATTTGAGTTTCAATATTCAGGTTTTAATCAAGATATGCCCAGGGCCCTTCTCTGTATTTCGTCCCGATAGTGAAATTTTCCGAAAACGAATATTTAGCACTCTCTATTTCTAAAGCGGACGTGTTGTGGAACACTCGCTATAACGTCACACAAAACAAAATACGGTGACCCTTCATCTCATATTCAACATGCCTTGTATTTTTATACCATGAGCAGTACCTACTTTTAACTTTAGTTTCATGTGTACTATTATTACAGCAGCGGTGTTGCCAGTACTTAAAATCGTTCTTTATTAGTTCGGCACAACTGATTATTCACGGTACCGAAGATCCAACAGGAGAACTAAAAATTGAATACTTTTTTCATTGTATCTTAAACCCATATTATTCACTACTTTAATCCAATTTAGAGTTAAGTTTGGGTTGAAAGTGAATTAAACCAAACGATTAAACCCAAGTGCATATCCACTCTTTAAACCTTAACTTAAACCCAGTTTTATAAACCTGTGTCCATGTTCGAACGTTGAAAAATGGAACAAAACTCATACCATTTATTTCAATTTCCATCGTTTCTCGAAGAGTTATATCCATGCGACAGTTACAGAACTACAGAACATGGTCACCGGGCTGCGTTTAATTCAATTAAATTTAAACTGCCCAACGAAGATCAGCTTAACTGCCTGAATATAATGGGAAAAGGGGTGGAATAGATGTCGAAAATGCTGCAGTTAAAAATTGTGCAACTCTTGCAGCTCCGGATGCAGAACTTTTGACATCTATTCCAGCTTCACCTCCCCTTCTGTCCAGGTAGTAAGTCCTTAACGCGAGTATAAACTCAATTTCAGAATATTGTTTTCTTTAATTTGAGTCAAAGTTGACATGTTCTTGAAGACATGATAAAATGTCAGCTCTGCTCGTTCTTGCTATTTAAACATTTTCATAGCAATATAAATTAAGAACAAAATCAAGGCAGAGCACACTATATTCATATTTATTGGTCCTTGTTATTTCATCTGTTAGACTGTTTAAAAACCCGTTCTTCACTTGTCTGGCAGGGCCAACTATATACTCAAATGGTCTCAGATTCCGTGATCTGTGAACAAAAGAGCATTATCAAGAGAGAGGTGAAAACCAATTTCGGATGCACTTTTTAATTACTAAAGCCCTGGTTTTGAACTGCAAGACTGTGTGATATTTAGTTTGTTAGCTTTGTTTTTTACTTGCGATTATAGGTACTATAAGGCAAGTTTTGGATTCGTGCAAAAAAAAAATTTTGAGATAACAATCAAACATGATATTACGATGGTAGAGAACACCAAAAAAGTGGGTGGCACAATTCTGTCTGTCTGTCTGTTCGTCTACAGCCTAAACGGCTCGATCGATTTTCTTCAAACTTGGTACTTAGTGGTTTTTGGTGATTCTGCCGACACGTTTTTTTCATTTTTTTTTTAGAACCAAAAATAACGGTACCTGTCATACATTTTTTTTTGGCAAATTTACATATCGTATTTTTCTCAAAAACGGCTCGACAACTTTTCTTAAAAAAATTCAATAAATTTATTTTAGAAAGGCTTTCTTTAGGTGGAAAACCATTTTTCAAAAATGGTTATTAATGGTACCTCCCAAGGAACCATTTGTTTTAATGGTAAATGGTATGACCAATTTCAATTATTTTTTTTATACAGAAGCTTCCAAAAAATGTTAATAGTTTTGTGTACCAACATTTTTGTAAAAATATTTTTTGGATTTTTAAAAAATATTTCAAATTTTTTTTTGGAAAATCAAATATTTCGAAAACGGCATCATAGATTTTTTTGAAACTCAATATTTAAGACTTTTTAGTACTCTCTAAAATATTTTTAGAAAAAATTTTACATTTATGAAAAAATAACGGTACCTTCCATACAAAAGTGAAAAAACCGCAAAGGAAAATATTTTTTGCTTGAAAACGACTCCTAAGATTTTGATTAAACTTTTTTCATATACTGAAATTAGTAAGATCTACCATCAAAAATTATAAAATTTTACACATAGCAACTATTAGTAGTACCTGTCATAGAACGTATTTTTTTATTTTGAGTTCTCGTTATCAGCTTAACGGATTTAAATGAATTTTCTTATATACAAATTTCAGATAAGATTAAATAATATTGCATATCAAAATTTTCAAAAAAAAAGTTTTTGGATTTTTAAAAAAAGTTTCAAACTTTTTTATTTAAAATTCGATATCTCAAAAACGGGTTGACAATTTTTTTTCAAAATTTGTTTTTATATACACATAAATATATAGTTTAAATCTGCATACCAAAATTTGTTCTTAAAAATGTTTTAAGAATTTTATATATAAAAAATTAATTAAAAAAAAAACCGCTCCAACGATTTAAAATTTTTTTTCCCATAGAATCATATTCCATCATGAATTAAGATGGTATACTTTTTTTTCACCTCAAACTGTCAAAAGAGTTGTTTTAGCTAATTTAAATGTCGTATTTCATGCTTCTCTACATTTTTCTCTCATAATTTCCATGTTTGTATATACAATTTTCTTAAACTCGCAGTGTCTTGAACATAAGAGCAAGTACGTGCGACCCAGTCGTGCATTTTATTTTTCGCACTTCTGTGTTGATATACATTTTTGCAATACACATTCAGGAACGAGAGGCAAACTCAATTTTAACTTAAGTTAACGTGAGGTCTCTGACCCATACGTTTGCAGACAATTGTTTACCTCATTTGTCAGACCCATGCCTGCCAAGTGCGATTACCTTGTTGCAGCTGCCATAAAATTAGAAAAGAAAAGGTTTAGAAAAGGTTCTCAGAACTTCATTATTTAATATTCGGCATTAACTTATTGATCTACCTAGTCTTGAGAGTAGACGTTCTTATTTATGTTTTGTTTTTATTGTCGGTCATGTCGACGTTTTGAGCCTTTTGCGCGTTGTGTTCCGAAACGTAATTGGAGAGTTCGACCTCACCCTTTATGTATATAATAATTTTTTTTCTTATTTGAATAATATGTTGAAGTTGTATAAAGTTAATCATAATTTATTTCTTAATTCTTCTGCTATGTTATATCAAATACTGGAATAGTTTATAATTTATAGTTTTTAATTTTTATAAATTATAATTTATAATAAAAATAACCCTAAAATTTTCCTTTTGTATGTTAGTGATAGTCTAATATAATTAAGAAAAAATTTAAAGAATAGGGATTTTAGTGTATGTTTATGAAATTGGCTTTAAGTTTATAAGCATGTTTAAGTCTGTTAGATTTAAAAGTATTTTGTGAAATCAGAAAATTCATTCAATGGCTGTTTAAGAACATTTCAATCTTGACTTGCATTAATACTAATTTATTTAATTCATTCCATTCAATTTATAATGCATGTGTCGTTCACTGTAATATTTAATTATTTCTACCAAATATTTGATCAAGATAAATACATCTGTGAAGCTGTTTATTCAAAAATAAGGAGAATTCTTAAAAGATTTTATTAAAATACAAAGTTTTGATTGCCCTGAATTTTGTTTTCCTTTTTTCTTCAAATTAATTAATAATTACATCTACACTGAGTTACAAAAAAAAGTGGCGATGTCATACCTTTGGAAGTCTTGTTATCATTTTGATAATATGCCGCCGCTATGTTTTTACAGAGCTTTATTTTTATTCAGTTTTTTTTTATTTTAGAATAATTACTTATTTTTATGTTAATAAACAAAACTGTATTAAAAAAAACGTGTTGTTTAGTTCACACGTGTTTCTTAAATCACTTAAAAATATTGCAAAATTTCAAGGTGCGCTACTTTTTTTGTAACTCAGTGTATTTGAGCCCGAAAAACAAATTTCAAGCAAAAATGGAAATAAATCACTATTACAATGAACGTCACATATGTATCTGTCTATTTGCTTATTTTTTATAATTTACACTATAATCTTTTAAAGTTTGAATTCCACTAAATTCTCTTTATCAATTGTTATTAAATATCCTAAACTTCTCTTCGTGCAACGTTTATGTATTGTCAATAATATTTTTTTATAAAAGTAGGGTATAGCGCGATCCAATTCACTTGGTCAATCTATACTGGGTCCCAATCACGTAAAACGAAAACGATCGGACGATATCGTTTTGAAGATATCTGTCTTTATTATTCTCTACAGATATGGTAGAGATAGCAATGGTGGAAACGATATCGTTTTCATTTTACATGATTTGGCCCCTGCGCTCGTTTCTTCAAATTTATCAAAGATACACGCAGAAATACGTAAATTGCTAAAAAAATTAATAAAAACAAAACATAGGATAACGACATGCGCAATACTATACCAGGCATTCTATATACCTTGAGCTATATGAGCTTCTCTCATGCTCAAGCTCTCAGTAACTTGGATTACGAGTACGACTTGCAACAGATTAATACCTTGAATTAAAGCCTCTGTAATTAATATTGAAACTTTTGGATTTTACTCTAGTCAATTTTTTATTTGCTGCCCTTTTGTAAAGTTATGGTCCTTCGTCTTTGGATATATTTATTCCTTAGCAATGGATAAATGGCCTTTTAAATATTTAAAAGTCTTTCATGTAGTTGGCCATTAATATTGTAACATTTGATAATATACATAGAAAGTTAACAAATAAAAACCAAATTCGTATTTTCAAATTAAAAAATCAGATGTTATAATATTTTGATATGATTTTCAAAGGTTTTCCCAAACACAAATACTCAACTTTATTTTACGTATTCTGTGGAATGGAAAGAATCCGCAGTGAGCTGGGCATCACGTTGGGATATCTACTTGGGCATGAATGATGTGCAGATTCATTGGTTCAGCATAATTAATTCTTTAGTTGTTGTATTCTTCCTTTCTGGTAACATTAAAGATACAAAATATTGCATTTATTTTAACGCATTTCTGTTGTACTTTAGGTATTCTAACAATGATCATGATTCGAACCTTACGACGAGATATTGCTCGTTATAATACAGACGAGAATATTGAGGACACCCTCGAAGAAACTGGATGGAAACTTGTTCATGGTGATGTATTTCGCCCACCAAGAAACAGTCGACTTTTTTCCGCTGTTATTGGAAGCGGTATACAGATTTTTTTCATGGCACTTATAACGATATGTGCGTACTCTTGAATATTTTTGTTAACTATGACTGATAATTAATTTTGTTTTTAGTTTTTGCAATGCTTGGAATGCTTTCTCCATCATCTCGAGGTGCACTAATGACATCAGGAATATTTATGTACGTTTTTATGGGAACAATAGCAGGATACTTTTCAGCTAGACTTTATAAGACAATGAAAGGGCGTGAATGGAAGAGATCAGCGTTTCTCACCGCTACACTGTATCCAGGAATTGTTTTTGGGTAAGATAAAATAATAATTTCAGAATATCGACCAGTCTATTCAATATTAATAACGATATGAGAGCCGTTTAAATATTTTATTTTTACGAGTGCCAACTCGATGATCAGAATACTTAAATGGTGCCTAGTCTGGTTTGCTTATTTTTGGTATTATTTTAATATAAAGAACCGAAGTTTAGTTATATGAAGAACTGACTGTCATTTTGTTTCCAAATGGTGAAATACCGTTAAGTTGCAATTTCAAATAAAGCTCATATACTTACATACATATTTGCTTCTATTTTTTAACCCTCGAGAACTCGCACCGTGAGCAAAAAACTCACTCTGCAAATTTACGTGTAAATCGAACTAAGCGAGAAAATAAAATTTAATAATTTGTACACGTTGTTCAACATGATGTCAAACTTCCATTGGGATTTGCCGAAAACTACTGAACGATTCACAACGAATTGTATAGGTATTTCTTTTAACAACGCAGCGTCCCTATTGAAAGACCCCTTTTAAAGAAATTATATTGCATAACTAAATCAACCCCAATAGGGTTTGTGCTCAAACACAAACTTATTTAATTTTAAATGGTTCAAAATCGCTTTAAATAAACACATAATTTTCAGTTATCGAAGTCCTTACTTAGATAGAATTTCAACTTTTAACGAATTTTATAATCTGTCCGACATAATTCAAAGAATTATTTCTCTTTATCCCCACACTGAAATCCTCATTACGGGCGATTTCAATGTATGAAAATATAAACTGGTACGAAGGTATGCATGTTCAGTGCACTGATAAGAACATCGTTAGCTACAACTTGATTTCAACGACACTCGTGCTGTCACCTCACTAGAAAAGCCAATTTGCTTGCAGCATAGTTTGCTGTTAATTCGACGCTACCAGGAAGACCATGACCTATCCTATACTTGAAAGCGAAAAATATTAATGGGGCGAATCTTTTGTTGTGAAGAGATATTCTTCAACGCTGGTAAAACCACTACTTCTCCATCTTTTCTGCTCTACTTACACTTTATACACTTTGTCCCTTAAAAAAAAGTGAATATGTATCCTCCCGTTTATATGCCTATCACCAAACACTAAAGTTGCAATTATCTTTACATCGTTTTGGACATCATAAGATTATTGTGTCCGATTTTTTAAAAGTATTAAATAAAGTTTTGAAGTTCCAAACGTGTTCAATTGGTATCGGTGAATCTCGTCGTTGAATTAGAATTTTGCTTCGGTCAATACAAGTAATATTGGATGGTTTAAGCCTGATTTTTATTCTTTTATGATTTATAGAGACAAACCATGGTCTTCCAATTTATTTTGTTTTTATTTTTAAGGACTGGATTTATTTTAAACTTCTTCATTTGGGATAAACAATCAAGTGGTGCCGTACCTTTTAGCACCATGGTCTCTCTACTCTTGCTTTGGTTTGGCATTTCAGTGCCCCTCACATACCTAGGATACTACTTTGGATACCGAAAGCAGTCGTATCAGCATCCTGTTAGAACAAATATGATTCCTAGACAGGTTCCGTCACAGCAATGGTACATGAACATTGTTTTAAGGTGTGTTCATTAGCTTGTTGACCAAATTATATGCCTAATCTTATTTGTAACTTTTTCTTTGCAGCACTCTTATGGCGGGTGTACTCCCCTTTGGAGCAGTTTTCATAGAACTCTTTTTTGTGTTCACAGCAATATGGCAAAATCAGTTCTATTATCTATTTGGATTTCTATTTTTGGTGTTTTGCATTTTAGTGGTGAGCTGTGGACAAATTTCAATTGTGATGACATACTTTCAACTTTGTGGAGAGGTTAATTTTGATTTTTTGTTTGTGTTTGTGCTTTTAAAGTCTTAATGTATTTTTAAGGATTATCGATGGTGGTGGCGAAGCTTCATTGTGTCCGGTGGGTCTGCAGCATATGTTCTATTTTATAGTATATTTTATTTCTTTACAAAACTGGAAATAACTGAATTTATACCCACTTTATTGTATCTGGGTTACACAAGTGAGTAATATTGTACGTATGGTTCCTCCTCATATCAGATTTTGTTTTTTCTTTTTAGGCCTTATGGTTATAACATTTTGGTTACTTACTGGAACAATTGGTTTCTTTGCAGCGTACAGTTTTATAAGAAAAATTTATGGTGCAGTAAAAATCGATTAATATGTTTGGTACTTCTTTAGTCTCAAAACTTCATTATTATATTATAATTCTTCTTTAAGTAACTCTATTTAAGTAATATTACACTGTGTATACATTTAAACTAATTTTGAATTTATGGACTGTAAAAACACTTGTAATTTAATGTAGTTTTTAGTTGTTTTTGTTAGGCCCAACCAAAATTAGCTTTGTTCTATTTGAATGAAAACTTCACTCTACATATAAATATAAAATAGACATTATAAGTTATTTTTCAACTTTGATTATAAACAACATAAAAAAATAATAATACAAATTAAATTAAATGATATTTTGATAAGAACTACATATATTGGTTTAAGACAAGATTGCTAAAAAAGGTAAGAATTGCTTCCTGACTTTTCTCTGGGAAATTGCATATAAACTATTTGTTCCCCATCTTACGCCGAATAATATTCACTGGACTAAAGTGAAATACAAATATCCGGACTTATTAGAGCTATGCGATCGCGGAACAAACCGTATACTACTCTGATATACTTACAGCTAAGGTTCCAGAGATATTTGGCAAAAATGCATTATAGAACAATAATGCAACTCCGCATTGGGAGCTGGTCTACCAAGTCCATAGTAATGTGTCGTATATCGTTGAAAAGGTTATTAAATGTACTTTATTTTGTATCATCATCACGATCATCATTGTGTCCTGTGGGGGGGCATAGGGCGTCAAACGTCTCCATCCTTCACGATCTGCAGCAAGGTATTTTAGCTGTGGTCACGTCTTTCTCTGGAATTATGCTTCTGCTAAGACAGTTGATTTCCATGTTGTTCTTGGTCTTCAAACAAGCCGTGCACCCTGAGGATTACATTCAAAGGACTACTTTGCAAATTCGTTTGGTTTTCTCAGTTGGCCAATCCATTGCCATTTACGCTTTCTTATGTCGACGTCCAGCCGCTCTTGACTTGTCCTGCGCCACAATTCCTCGTTTGATATAATTTGTTGCCAGCGAATCTTTAGGATGTGGCGTAGACAGCGATTCACAAAAGCCTGCAATTTTCTCTTAATAATAGACGTGACTTTCCAAGTTCCGCAAGCATACATGTAACAGAACGGATTTGATATTGTTTAGTGCGTAAGGAGATTTGACTTGGATTTTCAAATTGGGGACAGAGTACCGAAGAACGCACGAGCCTTATTCTACTTTTAACGTCCAGATCCGTACCGCCGTTTGCAGAAACAATGGGGTTATTCAGTTAATCACTGGATATATTTGCTATACAATAAAATAAAGTACATGCAATAACCTTTAGCCTTTGGAAGTCCACCATGGACCAAATATTTCCACTACGGCAGATCTTGGAAAAAGTCCAGGAGTTTCAAATCGATACCCACCACCTTTTCATCGATTTTAAGGCCACGTATGACAGCGTCTATAGAGACGAGCTATATAGAGCAATGTCTAGTTTTGGCATCCCTCCCAAACTCGTCCGTTTGTGCAGGATGACGATGGAGAATGTACGCTGCTCCATCAAGGTCGGCAAAGACCTCACAGAAACCTTTGATGTCGCACTGTCATGCGACTTCTTAAACATCGTTCTTGAAAGAATAGTGCAAAACTCTCACGTCAACACTAGAGGCACAATCTTTCAAAATTCCCTCCAATTACTCGCTTACGCTGAAGACATTGATATAATCGGACGAACAAAGCGAGATTTCAGTGGTGCTTTCATGCGTATTGAGAAGGAAGCCAAAAAGATGGGGTTAACGATGAATGAAAGCAAAACGAAATATATGATGTCAACAAGAAAGGATACCCAACATCGAAGCCTCGGACAGAACTTCACTATAGACAGCTATAATTTTGGTGGTCAGAGACTTTGTCTACCTAGGATCCGCTATAAACTCAGCGAACGATACCAGTGCTGAGATCAAACGAAGCATTACTCTTGCCAATCGTTATTTCTTTGGGCTAAGAAGGCAATTGAGAAGCAACCAAACTGTCCCTGTATAAGACGCTTATCATCCCGGTCTTGATGTATGGTGCAGAGGCATGGACACTGTTAACGGTGGATAAAACGCGTTAGGCAGTTTTGAGAGGAAAATTCTCCGGGTGATTTTTGGTCCTGTCTGCATAGATGGGGAATGGAGAAGAAGATACAACAACGAACTGTACGGGCTGCACAGCGATTCCGTGATATGGGGCCCGCGGAGCTTATCTAGGGAGGGGTGAAAACCAATTTCGGCTAACACGATTATCCTCGAAGTTGCATTTATATTTTTTTTCGATGCACTATTTCTCGCAAAGGCCCCAGTTGTGGACTGCAAGACTTTGATTTTTTGAATAGCCTTTAATGAAGCTTTCGACGCCTATACTTAATTTTTTGCTATCACTCACACCCAAAATCTGCTGTGGGCTCTTAGTCTATTTGTTTAATTTTTGGAGAAAAAAAAATACTTTTGGAAAAAGATCTTTTTTAAAAGTGTTCTATTTTGCGAGTTTTCAAAATCCTATGTGAAGAGAGCTATACTACATCCGATAGTACTCATACAAATCTATAAGGTGTCATCATTAGTTTAATTTTTTTCAAAAAGTGGACTTGAGCCGTTTTTTCCCTGGACCCTTCAGTTGTTTTGACTTCTATTCGAGCAATCCTGTTTATATTTTATTCTCTTGCTCTGTCAAAGAACGGAAAATTACTTAGCGCTAAGAAACATAAACTGACTAATTGAATCTCGTTTGAAATTCACTTACGACCATCTTAGTGGGACTAGGCTCAAAGGAGTTAAAAAGTGGAGAAAGTTTAATGCTGATCTTCGTTTCTTCACTCTATAAAACAGTTCCCACTATTTTAATTTAAATGTAGCCAGTTCATGTTAACTGTTAGCGCAGTCTCACTAAGATGGTCGTAAGCGAATTTAAAACTAGATTCAATGTTTGTAATCCTTAGAAAAGTCACTCTTCTGGCTATCTCTCCGTGAAAATTACCTTCACCGAGTCTTCTCCGAACTGTCCTATCAGAATTATTGAGATGTAGTTCTTGGCTCGTATTACGAATAACGAAACAGGAGGCAAAAACGATACTCAACGAAACGATAGTCACGACATTGACCGATTTTGATTTACGAGAATCGATGCTTGAAAATACTGCCATATAAAATAAAAAAATCTAAATCCAAACAAAAAACAACATACATGTGTGGCAGCTACATAAAATCATGTTAAAACTATAAAAACGACCGCCAAAAGCAGTCGTAAAATAAAACAAGTATCATATAAAAAACATCTATCGTAGAACGTAATCGCAAAGAAACGATAACGTTGGATTTTAACGATAATCGTAACTCGTAATACGGGCTCTGCTGTAATGACATTTGAAGATTTGAAAGGAAAAGTTTCTGAAGCTCTTATGATCCTGCTATCTCCTCTGTAGTAGTAAATAAATAAATTGGATGGCGCAACAGCTCGTGAAGAACCGGGGCCTAGTGACTTACAACTCTCAACCATTCCTGTGTGCTTGTTGTTGGCAGGAATGGCGGGGACCTACAGTTTTTTGCCGAGTCCGAACGACTAGATGAGAAGTACTTATTCATGGCAACTATACTCTTGGAGGATTTGTCAGTTCCTCGCAAGAGGCAATACCTCAGATAAAACATTTCTGTTTTTAGGTGGCACGGCTGGGAATCGAACCCACACCTTCGGCATGACAGTCCTACGCACTAACCATCATGCCACGAGGTACTACCTCCCCTTGTAGTGGGTTTCCTTGGTTAACTAAACTGTTTTTTTTTGTTTACTCTAGTGGCTGAATTGCGCTGACAATTAACTAGAGATCCCTGTACGCTCCTAGCTATTTCCGGTAGCGATTTTCCTTCCTTGGATAAAGCTAAAATCGCAAATTTCTTTTCTGGTATGCAGACTTGGGAGCACAATTCGTATTTTTCTTACAGCTCTATTATTGACACGATTCAAAACTAGTTTTAACGTAAAACTAGTTCTATATAGTCTGGGAGCCCACCGTAAGATTACCTATCTCATCGCGGCCACGCAAAAATTGGATGCCAACCGAGAGCTTTAGTCCAAACATTTACAAAACTGCTGGTCGGACAAGCTTTATCTGGTCGGAATGGTTAGAAAATGCACTTTTCAGGTTGCATTTTCCGCTAAATGTACCTATGATATAAGCAACTTATATAAATGGGGTATCAACTGAAAGCTATGACTGTCCTCTACACGATACCAATGGTCGGACTGACTTTTGTTGGCTGTTACGACGAGTCTGACTATTTTTAAAAAAATGGTCTTTTTTTTAACATTGCGTCTTGCATCAGGGAAAACTGAGTAAAATCATTTCAAATGGTTAGGAAAGTGGCCTTAACCACTTTTTTTTTTCATTTTCATCCAAGGATGCACAAAATCTCTAATTTTAGAAAAGTGGTCGGACTTGTGGCAACAGCCAAAAAACTCTGTCCGACCATTGCTATCGTGTAGAGGACAGTCCTAGCTTTCATTTGATACCCCATTTATATAAGTGGCTTATATTATAGGTACATTTAGCGGAAAATGCAACCTGAAAAGTGCATTTTCTAACCATTCCGACCAGATAAAGCTTGTCCGACCAGCAGTTTTGTAAATGTTTGGACTAAAGCTATCGGTTGGCATCCAATTTTTGCGTGGCCGCGATGAGATAGGTAATCTTACGGTGGGCTCCCAGACTATATAGAACTAGTTTTACGTTAAAACTAGTTTTGAATCGTGTCAATAATAGGGCTGTTAGTATTTATTTTAACTTGATTTTATTAATTAAATTCAATATTCAAAATGCACTGCCTGTCTTATAAAAGTAAAATCTGTAAGAAATAAATTATATTTTCGACATAAGAAAAAACAAGTCTGCGTTGCGTATCAATCAGTCTCTATTTATATGTCCACAGAAAAAAACTCATTTCCTGCAAGAAGCTGCTAGAGTGTAATCAGTTAACAAGCAACTAATAGTCGTTAATATCTGTATGATACAATTTGGTACCTCGAGAAAAAAACTAATTTAAAAAATCGGCATACATTTTTGTTCCAATATAGTGCACAACTATTCACCCATTAAACATTATTTTCAATGAGTAAAACAAATTGTGTTGTTGTTGTTGTTCATAAAAAAATTATTCAATACAAATTGTGTGTATGTATAACTTCAAAAATCCGAGCAAACATATTCCAACAAAACAAATCAATTATTATTTATTTTTTATTTTATTGAAGAATTTACATTATTTTTAAAGGTATTCGTATACATTCCTCTCGAAAAAAAGTTAGTTGATAATATTATTTTTAATTTATGTTCTTAAACTATTGTTTTTACATTTAAAAAAATAAGTTTATTCCTTATAACTAAGTACCTAGTTAGTTAAATGATTCACAAAACATTTAATCTAATATTATTTATTATATAAAAATGGAATAATGTTATAGACTTCAATTCTATATAGCTAGGACGTTTCATTTTGTTATTTATTTGGAATTTATTAAGTTTCTTTTTTAATATGCATATTTAAAATAAACTATCACAATTATTATCAAATTTTATTTGCTAAGTTTTTTGATTTTTGATTAATGTCAAAATTACTTCAAAATTGTTACTTAATATACTTATGCAACAATGTTTACAAAGGCTAATAACAACAAAGTGTGTGCGTATATTTTAGGCTATTGATTTGTTTTAGGAAAAAGAATACAATAAAAATAGAATATTTAACTTTTGAGCACGTTTTAAAGTAAAATTAATAACTCGTTAAGATAATCTAAATGTGTACTTTAATATTATTAAATTTTATTAATATGTATGATGTTAATAATATTATTGTGTTCCTTTCAGTTCAACATTTAAAACATTTTTTAAGTGGTCACCTAGCCTTTCTAAGAAATTATCACATGTGAATTTCTTAGTAAAAAAATGGGATTGGCTCTTGGTAAATAGAATAATGTAATGTAAAACTATTTTTGTCATTGTATTTGTGTAAATTTATGCCTGTTTCATTAATTAAAAGATCCTTAATCGCTGGAATGATCTTACTGCATTAAGCGATTAACTTTAAAGTAATTCCATTTTTAACTAGACCAGGGGCCTGTACCACAAAACAACAAGTGTGCTTTAACAAGCAAATTTTAACAATTAACAATATTTTCTGTACCACAAAAACATAAGTTAACAATCATCTTAACAATACAAAATAAGTGACAAATTTGATGAATTCTTGTGTTCTGTACCACAAAACGACAATTGTTAAGAATGAATAAGATGCGTTTATTTTCTATACAACCGAACTAACTTTCTAACAAGCAGTTTCTAAATACGCAGAGTTAACAAGATACTTAATTTCTGTAACACAAAACTTTTGGCTTTAATAGTTAACAAGAAAAATTTCCCTTAAAACTTGTTAACTGCGTTATTAAGGAAAAAAAGGGTTGAAGTATTATATTCCAGTTGCTTTTTTGCGCAAAGTAACGATATTTAACAAAGTTGAAATTAAAAAGGTAATACGTATTATTAAATTAACGCGAAGTTTAATTACAGTTTAAAAAAGTTTGTTTAAATTTAAAATTAAATAAATTTTTTTTTTCAAAAGCAGTGGTTACATAAGCTGAGCATGCACAAAAAATAATTAACTTACTAACAAGTAATCTCATAGAAAAGTTAGCAAGTAAGGTTAATTCTGTATACAATGAAATAGGATTCCGTTATGACTTATGATATTTAGCATCATAAATATCGCTTACCACTTGTCAGATCAGCCAAGTAAGCACAAATAAAAAAGAGGCCATTCCCGTTAAAATATTTGAAAACAAAGAAATACTTTTTGGTGTTTTTTCTAATCAATTAACAAAAAATTGCAAAACTGAAAAGTGGAGAGGTATTTTTGAATTGGCGCAAAGTTTGAATGTTGTCCCAAAAAAGAAAGATTGGGCATAATACGAGATGTTTTTTTGGCAAAATTGCAGGAAGTTACGGAAGTCCGTGCAAAATGACATACGGACAAAATCACATACCAGCCATTTCTTAAAATCTGCTACACTTAAAGCACTCAATGACCCAATGCAATTGTATTAATTGGTTTGGATGTTTTCTGAAATCCTATAAAAATAATGAATCATTTGACGGCTGTGTCTCCTCACACAAAAATAAAAAAGTATTTACGAATAAAGTAATATTTTTTTTGGACTTGACTATTTTTCGTGTTTTGGTAGTTTTTATACCTTTTTATTTTACTATTATTAATTTAATTTATAGTTTATGACAAAATTCATAAAATAGTCTTATCACTAGCCATATCATTCGAGTTTTGTGCAATTTATTGATAAAATTTTGTCATAGCTATGATAGGGGCAAAATGACAAATACCCTAAGTAGGGACAAAACGACATACCTACCTTTATTTAGAACAATATATTTAAATTTTAGTAATAAAAATGTCTCGGAATTACAAAAGGTCAACATATCGTCAATCTTGGAGCATTGAATCGATGAAAAAAGCAATTAAATAGGTTACACTGCATAATGTGCAACCATTGGGCTCGTGAATCCTGTGCTTACGTGTCAAAAAACACAAAGCAATTCATTTGCCTACTATGTATCTTAAATGAACCCGAAGACAAAATTTGAGGACAAAAGTGCCAAGAAACAAATTATAACTAATATATTTATAAATTTTTGCCAAATTGAATCTTTCTAGAACTATGGAACTAGAAAATATATCCTATGTCATTTTGCCCATATGAAGTGTGTCATTTTGTCCATACTATATGAACGAAAAGAATTTTTGTGCAGTTTTTTAAACTTTAAAATTATTGTTAAATGTTTGCAAAGAATTAAAAAAAGAATAAATATATTTTTCATTGCGATATATTGGGTCTTGTGAATAAAAAAAAAAAAGCTAGGGCTATTTTTGGACCAAGCTAAAGCTAGCTATTCAAAGCTATAACAATTAGCTAAAGCTAGACAGTTCTAGCATAAACTTTGTTCAATGTGAATAAAACAAAGAATACGTTAAATAGCTTTAGCTAGAAAATTCTAGCTTAAGCTTAATATGTCTAGCTTTTGTTTATTTATTCACATGTTTTGGCTTGAAAGCTTAAGCTAAAACTATTATTTTTGGGACCTAAAGCAACGTAAGGAGATTTTTAAAAATCCAAGTTTTAGCTTAAGCTATTTGTGTATTCACAAGACCCATTGTTTTCATGTAAAAAGAACTAGTCAAAGCTTTCTAGTAAGGGGTCCAGGAACCTTGATATTTTTGTAGCTTTATAGCTGTCATATTCTAGCATAAGCTATATTAATCACACCATTTGGAGCTTAAGCTGGAAAACAATCTTAAGCTAGAATGATCTAGCTTTTGCTATTTTAAACTAGCTATTACTAGAAGACATCTTTTAGTTTCTAGCTAAAGCTTGTTTTTAATCACACAAAACCTAGCTTTGACTTAAGAATCCAAGTTTTAGCTTAATCTTTTTTTTGATCACAAGACCCAGTATGTCATTTTGGACGTACTTCCCCTTCACTTTGGTAAGTTTTGTTAATAAAATACCTATTCTTTAATATTTTGCAATCAAAATAATTTTTTTTTCAAGCCAAAGTTTTATACACAGTTACACGTGAAAGCTTAGATTCACTTAATTGTTCATAATTAAACTCTAAATAATAATTTAGAAAACTAAAACTGCATATTTATGCTTCATATAAAGTTTAAAAAGCATTTGTTATGAGCTAACAATTTTGAATTCATCAGTTAATTCTTTTTAACAATCTAACAATCATTTTTAACAATTGTCGTTTTGTGGTACAGAACCTGAGAATTCCAAAATTTCCCACTTGTTCTAGACTGTGTTAATTATTGTTAAGAAGATTGCAAACTTTTATTTGGTGGTACAGAAAACATTGTTTATTGTTAAAATTTGCAGCTTTAATTATACTTGTTGTTTTGTGGTACAGAATTCTTGTGTATTTTCTTAAAGTTATTTAACAATTTTTAAAGGAAATTTAACTTGTTAAATGTTTACGCACAAATCTTTGTGGTACAGAAATTTATTTTCTTGTTAAATTTGTATGTTAAGAATTTACTTGTTAGAAAGTTAGATTGTTGTTTTGTGGTACAGGCCCCTGATTTCTTATTTATTTTGAACACGATTTTTAAAGCAGACATAAATAAATTAGAAAAGACATTTACAACTGAGAGCTGAAAATTGTAGTGGTGTAAGTAGAGGTAAAAAGTCGGTAATCTGCCAAACATTTATATCTTCAAAATTGATTTTAATTCCTTGCCAAATTATTCATGCTTGCGGAATTGGGGCCCTGATTAAATTTCTGTTAGTTAAATTTCATAATTTAATCATAGACCACATAGTGTAGTGCGACAAGAAACATGTTATGATTCAAAAACACCATGTTTACCACCCCCGCGATTGGTACCAGTTAGTTAAAACCGAAGGCAGAAAAAAGCAGTTCCAGATAAACAAAATGCAGCAAAAAGAATTTTTTATCACTTTTTTGTAGAAGGTTTAGTGTGCAAGAAAAAAATAATAAACAACAAATCCTTTGGCATTGTGTTTCAAAACAATCAGAAAGTTATAAAAACTTTAATTTATAAAAACTTTTTAAATTACTCCAAATATTTCAAGATTCTAAGCTCCTTTAGGACTGGAAATAATAATAAAAGTCTCAATGATTTATACAATGTGAAAGCTTTTAATTTGGTTTCTGAATTCGTTTTTTAGGGTTATTATTAATAATGCAAAGTATCGCAAGTACAAAATCTGTTTAAAACTGTACCCTAATAACTGGTCTGTAAAATAAAACTTTTTTCCTTCAAATATTATTTTCTAACAGTTTTTAATGCCCTGAACACAAGTGCGACATCAGAATTACTCCATCACGTCAGGTTTTTAAATGCTCGAACATACCATTTTTTTAAGCTATGGTTGTGGTTATGTTACATTACAAAATAATTCTTTCTCCAAAAAATTCGTTGCAGAATCTCTGAAAGACCACATGTTGAACTTTTCTTTTCCTTGGATACATCGCTATTTGTTTGACTTCGGAAAGGAAACATATATTGGAAAGAATCAGAAGGAATGGTACGAAGTCAGTGTATCAAAAACTTCCGGAAAAGTATACTCTGGTTCAAAGGAAGAAAATTGTGACGACTAATGTAATGGAATTCTAAACGAATCGTATTCAGTTCGATATATTGATTTTGCTAAGCACAATTTCAAAATAATTTGAAGCGAATACTTCTGAAATTTCAAGTCAAGTGACTTCAAAGTAAGAAATAAGAATCCCGCCACTGTCTTTTTCGAATTTCAGATCAATAATGAATAATAACAATATAATAAACATAGACCTATTATTTTTTTGAATTCCTTCAATGGAACACAATTTAATGGTGAATAAGAAATGTTTAGAATTAAATTTGTAGGGTTATATTTGATGTACTTAGCATTTTCCTCAAATAATTTCTTTATACAAAAAGCAACTTTTCAACTTACAAAGCTTAGATCACACTTGCTTTTTTAGCTGGATTTCATTTTAGCAAAATAGTAGATAATACACTTTACTATTTAAAATTCATACTTAAAACCACACTATAACGTTTTCCAACATTTAAAACTTTAACCCGCGAAATATTAGCTGTAGTTATTTGTTTTCGTATGCAAACTTGATTTTTAGCAAAAGCAAATTTGACATCGTGTATATAAATTTCACCCGGAAAATATAAAATGGAGTATATACGATCATTTGCATTATTTAATTTTGTATCGGAGACCTGCGAGAATGCGATTGTGTGGTCTTAACTTAAGTCAGTAAATAAATATGAACAAAATATTAAAAAAAAAAAACTCAATCCAAATGATTCAATTCCATTTTAAGTTCCATTAGGCAAGTTGTGGGGCTCGTCTGGCAATTTAAATTTATTTTTGATCTCATTGGATGTCTAGTATATGCTAGAGCTGCTGCTAGCGGTTCCGTTTTGTTTTTCTATTGACATTTCCTTCAATAATTATCTGTGAAATAAAATAGGTTGATTGATAAAAAGTTAGAAAAATATATGTTAGGCAACAAATTACAAAAATAAAAACTAATCCACAGACTACGGTGGACGATTTAAAAAAAAAAATGTATAAGTTAACGCAAGAAATGTTAACCTCAGCAGATAAATGTCCCACATCCAGATTCGCTTCCCACGACTCATAAGAATCACCAGGTGACTACGTGAAGGAATGTGATGACGAGGTGTCTGGAGACAGCACATGCAACAGCAAAGTGCAAACTCGGGTTGGATAGATTAAGTTACTTTTCAGTTAGATTTTAGGAAACTAATTCTGTTATAAGTTAGTTCTTAAGTAGCACTCGAATAAAGAGGTTCATCCTCATTAAAATAAAAAGTTTTTTTTTTTTTTAATACATTTAAATAAAAATAAATTTAATTGGCGCCCAACGTGGGGCCTGAGGAAGTGTTAAAAAGTAAAACGTGAAATCGACCTAAAGTAGTTCGTCGCGTTCCAAGACCTAGAACATTGAAAGTGATATGACTTAAAACTTAAAATCGACCTAAAGAAGTTCGTCGGGTTTTAGGACTTAGTTCACTTCAAGTGGTAAAGAAAAAAAAGAAAATCAAACAAGAACTCTAACGTGAAAATAGACCTCAAGAAGCTCGCCACGTTTCGAAGAGTAAATTACCAGTGTTCGTGTCACTTCTTCGGCCAAACCCAAGAAGAATAAATTTGCTATAGTCTGTAGACATAGTAAACCACGAGGGAGTGTGAGACAAGGAAGTGCCTGAGTACCAGCTGTAGCTAGAAAAAAGGATCAACACTTAACTCACCAGCGTGGGATCATGTTCTTCATTTTTATGTAAGTTAGACTTAAGTTAAAATAAAAAAAATAAAAAATAAAAGATAAATAGGTAAAAAGAAAAAATTCAATGTTGAATAAATTTTTAAATTTGTCTTGAAAGAAAAATATTTTAAAGAAAACAGGAAAAGGGTCAGAAATTTCAATTGTGAACTAATTTTTAATTTTTATTTTTACGAAAAGTTTTATAGTGTAATAAATTTGTAATAATTTTCAAACTAAATATCTCAAATATTCAAACATAATCATGGTGACTACAAGATCGAATACCGATAGTATTGCATCTGAAACCAATTCTGCCGGTAACCCTTCACAAAATCCGCAAAATCCTATTCCAACAAATGCTAGTACAGGTGCAAATAATTTCCCGCCATACTCGGCATCCACAAGTCAGAGTATCGAAACTACACCAGAATTGGACATGCTCATCACGAGTATCGTCAATCGAGTCCTAAGGGAACAAAGCCAGCCTACTCAAAATAATCCCACCCGAAATATCGAAAGAGACCAAGGTATTGACGCACAATTCAGAACAGACATATCGGAAATGGATAGAATCCCCGATATTGTCAAGTGCCTAAAAATTTTCTCAGGTGACAAAGCTGAATTTGGATCCTGGAGAAAAAGCGTTGAGAGAATTCTCGGAATATATGAACCTTTTAAAGGCACTCCTAAATACTTTGCCATTTTAAGCGTTATACGCAATAAAATTGTGGGAGAAGCGGATATCGCTCTAGAATCTTATAATATCCCTTTAAATTGGGAAAGTATATCCCAATGTTTGATTATGCACTATGCAGACAAACGGGATAGTAATACGTTGGAATTCCAAATGGCTTCTCTTGTTCAAGGAAGTAAAACGGTCCACGAGTTTTATCAATTAGTTTACTCACATCTCTCACTTATCCTCAATAAAATATCTTGTAGGGATATGGGTGTTGAAGCAACCAAAGTTCTTACGGAAACTTATAGGTCAAAAGCCCTTGATACCTTTATAAGAGGGTTAAGAGGAGACTTACCTAGATTACTATCAATAAAAGAACCAATTGATCTCCCTCATGCCCTGAACTTATGTTTAAAGTTAGAGAATCAAAACACTAGATCTAATCATATTCAACACCAAATAACACCAAGAAAACCACAACCACAACCCTTTATACCCCGAAGAAACCCAAATATGATTGGCGGAACTTATTCCTCTGTAGCACCTAAACCAGTTCCGCAGCAATACTCAACATACCCTAATCCTCATCCTTCCAGATACCCGACAACGTCAAACGTATTAAATCAAACCCCAAATTATGGACAACCTCCAAATTATTCAAACCTAGGCTACCAGAACTGGAGCACATATAATAATCAATTAAGACCCATGCGTCCACAACAACAGAATCTTCAAAAAGGTAATCAGCCTAATATGACTAACATCAAACCAGAACCGAATCCTAGTTTTAACACTAGAAAAGTAAATAACGTGGTTACAAAACAAAACCAACCACATTTTCACATAGAATCTGTTCCGGAAGATACTCCTTATGAACAAAACCAGAGTGGATTCATCGAAAATCCAGATGAGGAATTACAAGGTTACATAAATACTTTAAATCAATATGATGAAAATGGAACTTCATCTGAACATGACTACTCTACGGACTTTGCAGATATCCATTTTTTAGGTTAGCAGACTCTTCCCTTCCATTTTTTGAATGTAAGACGAAGAGTGGGAACATTTTAAAATTCCTGATAGACACCGGGTCTAGCAGAAATTACATTCAGCCCCAACTCGTTACAACTCCTCTAGATAATAAACAAAACTTTCTTGCAAAATCAATCGCAGGAGATGTTTCAATAACCCAACACACCTTTATTAATTTATTCGGTCAGAACATTCATTTAAAATTCTACATCTTACCAAATTTAAAATCGTTCCATGGTATACTTGGGAACGACAGCTTAAAAGAATTATCAGCCGTCATACATACGAAAGAGAATTTTATGACAATCCTCAATAAGATTAAGGTAAAAATTAAACAACAAAACTCTATGACTATCAATTCTATTGACACAAAGTTCGAACATATGTCAGACACTCAGAAAGAAGCTCTTATCACAACTATCAAACATTTTCCCTCACTTTTCGCCGATCCCGACGAAAAACTAACTTTCACGACAAAGGTTCTTGGAGAAATTCGTACTTTCACAGACACTCCGATTTATACGAGGTGTTACCCATATCCTACTTCTCTTAAGGAAGAAATCGAAAACCAGCTTGGGAAACTTCTAGAAGACGGAATTATTAGACCTTCTCGGTCACCATACAATTCGCCTGTCTGGATTGTACCCAAGAAACCTGATTCTGCAGGTAACAAACAGTATAGATTGGTAACCGATTATAGGAAGCTGAACGCAAATACTATCGCGGATCGTTACCCAATCCAAGACATTAACGAAGTACTAGCACAACTAGGCAAAAACCGAATGTTTTCAGTTCTCGATCTAAAAAACGGATTCCATCAAATACCTCTTAAGGAATCTGATATAGAGAAGACCGCCTTCTCAATAAATAATGGAAAGTTTGAATTTGTTAGGCTCCCATTTGGCCTAAAAAACGCGCCGTCAATTTTCCAACGCGCACTCGACGACATCCTCCGCGAACACATAGGAAAGATTTGCTTCGTCTATATAGACGACATTATAGTGTTTAGTAAAAGTGAATCAGAACATTTAAAACATTTGGAAATTATTTTTCAGACGTTATTTGAAGCGAACATGAAAATTCATCTGGAGAAATGTGACTTTTTTAAGAACAAGGTTGAATTCCTAGGTTTTATTATTTCCTCCGAAGGAATTTTAGCTAATCCGGCTAAAGTAGATGCAATTTCAAAATTTCCAGCTCCAAATACCCTTAAGGAGCTACGTTCATTTCTAGGTATGTCAGGATACTACCGTCGCTTCATTAAAGACTATGCGAAGCTCGCTAAGCCCCTGACATCCCTTTTAAGAGGGGAAGGAGGACGTTTGTCCAAAGTAAATTCTGATAAAATAAAAATTAATCTCGACGATAATGCTAGAGATGCCTTCCTGAAAATAAAAAACTCCTTAACTTCGCAAGATATTATTCTCGCATACCCGGACTTTACGAAAAGTTTTGAGCTAACTACTGACGCGTCAAATTACGCGATAGGTGCAGTTTTGTCACAAGGTGACAAACCGATAACATTCATTTCGAGAACACTAAGTACCACCGAAGAGCACTACGCAACTAACGAGAAGGAGATGCTTGCCATAATATGGGCACTCACTTCTCTAAGAAATTACCTATACGGTACTGCTCGTGTCAAAATATTTACAGACCATCAACCATTGACTTTCGCTCTCAGTAATAAGAACCACAATTCTAAGATGAAGCGATGGAAGTCAATTTTGGAAGAGTACAACTATGAGATCAAGTATAAACCCGGAAAAACCAATATAGTCGCTGATGCACTATCTAGGCCACCAAGATGTTGTCAAATAAATGTGTTAACAACAACTCTACATAGCCACGAAAGCTCGAATCAAAACCTTATCCAAATGGCGAATCAACCCATAAACGTGTTCAAAAATCAAATCTTTCTTAATGTCGGTAATACTTCTGAATATAAATTCGAAATCATCTTCCCAACATATCATCGTCATACTATTGTTGAACCAAATTTTACCTCAGAAAAACTTGTCGAAATTTTTAAAAAATATCTCAATCCTTCTGTAATAAATGGAATCAAAGCTGAGGAAGCGATTCTCGGAAAAATCCAAGAAATATTTCCTTCACATTTTAGCCTCTATAAAGTACTATTCTCAAGAAACATGGTAATAGACCTAACAGACGAAAATTTACAAGAAACCGAAATTCTTAAAGAGCACAATCGCGATCACCGAAATAGCAGAGAAAACAAAACTCAGTTACTACAAAGGTTTTATTTTCCAAAAATGCGGGAAAAAATAAAGAACATTACGGATAAATGTCAAATTTGCAAGGAACAAAAATACGATCGACACCCCAACAATATACCCTTACAACCTACCCCTATACCCTTATATCCTGGACAGATCTTACATATTGACCTATATTTCACTGACAATAAAGTTGTACTGACTGCCATAGACAAATTTTCCAAGTATGCTTTAGCAAGAATCGTAACTTCTAGAGCTACAGAACATATCAAGCAACCCTTAAGAGAGCTCATATTATCTTTCGGTGTCCCAGAATGGATTGTGGTTGATAATGAGAAATCATTAAGCTCGAATTCCATTCTATTCATGGTTGAGAATTTTTTCAACATTAAAATGTTTAAAGCCCCTCCATACGTAAGTTCTGTGAATGGTCAAATTGAAAGATTTCATTCAACACTTTCTGAACTATTACGTTGTATGAAAGCCGAACAAAACTTTAGTTCATTCTCCGAAATGCTCGACAAGTCCATTTACGAATATAATAGATCCGTTCATACCACCACAAACAAAAAACCCATCGAAGTATTTTTTGCACGAAATAAAATTAATAACCCCGAACAGTTACAAGAAGAGAGACAAATTGTCACTCAAGCAATCAAAGATAAGCAAACTGCTGATCTTAGTTATCATAAAGTAAAGGCAAGCTCAACCCCGTATGGTGGTCCAAAGAGCTGTCTATTCTTAGGAAAAATTCAAGGAGGCTTTACAATAGAGCAAAATTCAGTAATGACCCCACCGATTGGGACCTCTTTAAGGTCAGCAAAAATCTATACAAAAACCGAACGACCTATGCTAAAAGAGCAGCCTGGCAAAAATTTTGTTCAGACCTTGAGTCTACGAATGAAGCTGCTAGGCTCAGGAAAGTCATGTCTAAGGTACCCATTCCCCCGGGATTTCTAAAAAGACCGGATAACACCTGGACGGACTCCTGCTCTGAAACCTTAGAGTCACTTATAAGCACTCACTTCCCAGGATGTACTAGCAGTACATCTCCTGTGGACAGAGGGCCCAACATAAGTGAAATCTATGATATAGGTAAACAAATCGTAGACAGTAGGAAGGTGGCTTGGGCCATCGACTCCTTCTCAGCATACAAGTCTGCAGGGCCTGATGGAATCATTCCAATGATGCTCCAAAGCTCTAAAGATATAATTGTTCCGATTCTAGTGGATATCTATATAGGCTGTCTAAACATCACCTATATCCCCGCTAGATGGAGAGAAGTCAATGTCATCTTCATTCCAAAAGCTGGCAAGCCCACCCATACCGAACCGAAGGACTTCAGACCTATTAGCCTTTCCTCCTTTCTCCTGAAGACCTTGGAAAGGTTAATTGACACTCATATTCGCCTAAAACTGAATAATGGTGTGCTCTCACAGGCCCAACATGCGTACTTGAAGGGCAAATCTGTTGAGACAGCACTCCATGAAGTGGTCGGCACAATTGAAAAATCAATCCACTTCAAGGAATTCACTTTAGCAGCATTCCTTGACATAGAAGGGGCCTTTAATAATGTTGATAACAATGCTATTCGACAAGCCCTAAACTCCGTCAGCGTCGATCCATCACTGATAAACTGGATTGTATTCATGCTTCAAACGAGAATCATAAATGCAGAAATGGGTGCCAGCAAAATAAGAGTTAGGACGAGTAGGGGTACTCCACAGGGTGGAGTACTATCTCCTTTGCTTTGGCTCCTTGTCGTCAACCAGATCTTGGTCAAACTAAATCTGGGTGGCATCAAGGTAGTCGCATACGCCGATGACATTGTGTTATTGGCCTCCGGAAAATTTGCCCCCACTCTGTGCGAGCTCTTACAAACGTCCCTTGACAAGCTCAAAAACTGGGCCAATAATTGTGGCCTTAATATTAACCCACTGAAGACAGAACTGGTGCTGTTTACAAGGAAACGTAATATTCCAAACATAAACCCGCCAACCATTAACGGAATTCCGTTACAGGTTTCGGGTACTGCCAAATATCTTGGAATTGTTCTCGATCGTAAACTAAACTGGAAAGAAAATATTAAAGAAAGAGAAAGAAAAGCCTCAATAGCTTTCTACACTTGTAGCAGAATTTTTGGTAAAAGATGGGGTCCCAGCCCCAGAACCATCCATTGGATGTACACAGCCATTATAAGGCCAATTTTAACGTACGCATGCATGGTCTGGTGGCCAGCCTTAGATAAGGAAACCAATCTAAAAACCATGACTAAAATTCAAAGACTAGCATGTATTGGCACAACCAGTGCAATCAGAACCACACCAACGGCCGCCCTTGAAACTTTCCTTTCACTTGCCCCACTCGATCTGTATACGAAAGAGGTGGCGGCCAAAAGTGCTTTAAGACTTGTTCAATGTAAAAATTGGAAAAAGGGCCTCTACGGTCACAGAACCATAATGAATTTTATAGACATAGACACTCAAACAGACTACGTTTCACCGCACATAGATTTCAACCCAGTAACCATAACGGATATCCCAACCAGGGAACTCTGGAATGAAAACAGGGTCATAAATGCAAATCATGTTTCGGTCTTCACTGACGGTTCCAAAACCTCGGAGGGGGTTGGGTCAGGCATCTATTCAGATAACCCACCCATAAATAGATCTTTAAAGCTTCCAAACTTTTGCAGTGTTTTCCAAGCGGAAGTGCTGGCAGTTTGCGAAGCCGCGAAACATCTTTCCTCAATCAGTGAATTAGTCAACAACAATATTGACATTTTCATAGACAGCCAGGCGGCAATTAAAGCCATTTCCTCAATCACCACAAAGTCCAAACTGGTCGATCGCTGTCGGAATGAGCTAAGAGTACTCAATGCGACGAACACAGTTACCCTTAGATGGGTCCCAGGACATAGGGATATTCATGGGAACGAAATGGCAGATGAACTGGCCAAAATCGGGTCATCTCTTGATCCGAGCCAAATCGAAGCCTCTGTGCTCATGCCACTGGAACAAGAAAAAGGTAGAATACACCAGAGTTTCTTGGAAGCTGCAAATGTCAGATGGTCATCCATCGACACTTGTCGGGTTTCAAGGAATCTATGGCCAAATATTTCAAAGAAAAAAACGGATTACTTACTTAAGCTAAGCAGGCCTCAATTATCTCTCATGGCTGGTGTCCTTACGGGCCACAACTCAATGGGAACCCACATGAACAGAATGGGCATCAGCTCATCGGATCTATGTAGAGGGTGTCATGATGAAGAGGCAGAGGAGGGCTCCCCCCACTTCCTTTGCGAATGCCCTAGCCTAGCTAGAACTAGAAAAGAAGCCCTTGGAGAATACTTCTTCGATGAACTGGGCGACATCTCTGTCTTGCCACTAAAGAACATCCTGAAATTCATTCAGAACTCAGGATGGTTCAGGGAGGCCCCCCAAACCTAAAACTTCTCCTTAACTCCCTCCCTATCCCTCCTAACTAACCACCTATCCCCTGGGGAGCACAATGGATCCACTGAGATCCGAGTGAGATGGTGCGGCTTGCCGCATTATCACCCCTTACAACCTAACCTAACCTAGTTATCATAATAAGAAAAAGAAAGCTTTTAAAAATTTTGCAATAGGAGATACCATTTATGTAAAAATTAACAAAAGACTAGGCAACAAACTCACCCCTAAATATAAAAAAGAAATAGTAGCCGAAAACAAAAATTCTACAATAGTAACCAGGTCTGGAAAAATCGTCCATAAGAATCTAATTAAAAATCAAAATTCTTCTTTATAGGTTATTACCGCTATGCGCAGCGGATATACAAATATTGGATTACTCAAAGTCTCAATTGGTTAAGATAAATGTTGGAACCTCGAAAATACAGACAGGATCTTTCAAAATAATCCACATAATTGACATTGAACATTACGAAAACCTGACAAGGAATATAGAAAATACCCTGATAGAAACCACACGAAATCACCCCCTTTATCCTTACATTTCCCATGAAATAGATAAAATAAAAACCTACCTGGCAGGATTGAAAGTTGAAAATAAGAAAAAGAAAAGATCACTTGATTTCCTAGGCACCGCCTGGAAATGGATCGCCGGTAGTCCGGATCATCATGATTATGAAATTTTGACAGAAAAAATGAACAACGTACTCGAAAACAATAATAGGCAAATGATAATAAACCGTATGACCATAGGAAAAATTAACGAAATCACCAATGTAACAAACGAAATATTTAAAATTGTAAAAAACGAAGTAATGAATAAAGACACTGAAACATTAAAATTAAAATATGAACTAGATTTAGTAAAAGAAGAATTAATAAATATAGCATACGCCATTCATTGGGCAAAAGTTAATGTAGTGAATTCTTTTATACTGTCAAATTCTGAAATAAAGCTAACAGAAGAATTTTTTAGAAAACAAAATACACCTTTCATAAATATTGACGAGGCACTTGATTTTTGTAATATTAAAATCAAAACCTTATCCAAATGGCGAATCAACCCATAAACGTGTTCAAAAATCAAATCTTTCTTAATGTCGGTAATACTTCTGAATATAAATTCGAAATCATCTTCCCAACATATCATCGTCATACTATTGTTGAACCAAATTTTACCTCAGAAAAACTTGTCGAAATTTTTAAAAAATATCTCAATCCTTCTGTAATAAATGGAATCAAAGCTGAGGAAGCGATTCTCGGAAAAATCCAAGAAATATTTCCTTCACATTTTAGCCTCTATAAAGTACTATTCTCAAGAAACATGGTAATAGACCTAACAGACGAAAATTTACAAGAAACCGAAATTCTTAAAGAGCACAATCGCGCTCACCGAAATAGCAGAGAAAACAAAACTCAGTTACTACAAAGGTTTTATTTTCCAAAAATGCGGGAAAAAATAAAGAACATTACGGATAAATGTCAAATTTGCAAGGAACAAAAATACGATCGACACCCCAACAATATACCCTTACAACCTACCCCTATACCCTTATATCCTGGACAGATCTTACATATTGACCTATATTTCACTGACAATAAAGTTGTACTGACTGCCATAGACAAATTTTCCAAGTATGCTTTAGCAAGAATCGTAACGTCTAGAGCTACAGAACATATCAAGCAACCCTTAAGAGAGCTCATATTATCTTTCGGTGTCCCAGAATGGATTGTGGTTGATAATGAGAAATCATTAAGCTCAAATTCCATTCTATTCATGGTTGAGAATTTTTTCAACATTAAAATGTTTAAAGCCCCTCCATACGTAAGTTCTGTGAATGGTCAAATTGAAAGATTTCATTCAACACTTTCTGAACTATTACGTTGTATGAAAGCCGAACAAAACTTTAGTTCATTCTCCGAAATGCTCGACAAGTCCATTTACGAATATAATAGATCCGTTCATACCACCACAAACAAAAAACCCATCGAAGTATTTTTTGCACGAAATAAAATTAATAACCCCGAACAGTTACAAGAAGAGAGACAAATTGTCACTCAAGCAATCAAAGATAAGCAAACTGCTGATCTTAGTTATCATAATAAGAAAAAGAAAGCTTTTAAAAATTTTGCAATAGGAGATACCATTTATGAAAAAATTAACAAAAGACTAGGCAACAAACTCACCCCTAAATATAAAAAAGAAATAGTAGCCGAAAACAAAAATTCTACAATAGTAACCAGGTCTGGAAAAATCGTCCATAAGAATCTAATTAAAAATCAAAATTCTTCTTTATAGGTTATTACCGCTATGCGCAGCGGATATACAAATATTGGATTACTCAAAGTCTCAATTGGTTAAGATAAATGTTGGAACCTCGAAAATACAGACAGGATCTTTCAAAATAATCCACATAATTGACATTGAACATTACGAAAACCTGACAAGGAATATAGAAAATACCCTGATAGAAACCACACGAAATCACCCCCTTTATCCTTACATTTCCCATGAAATAGATAAAATAAAAACCTACCTGGCAGGATTGAAAGTTGAAAATAAGAAAAAGAAAAGATCACTTGATTTCCTAGGCACCGCCTGGAAATGGATCGCCGGTAGTCCGGATCATCATGATTATGAAATTTTGACAGAAAAAATGAACAACGTACTCGAAAACAATAATAGGCAAATGATAATAAACCGTATGACCATAGGAAAAATTAACGAAATCACCAATGTAACAAACGAAATATTTAAAATTGTAAAAAACGAAGTAATGAATAAAGACACTGAAACATTAAAATTAAAATATGAACTAGATTTAGTAAAAGAAGAATTAATAAATATAGCATACGCCATTCATTGGGCAAAAGTTAATGTAGTGAATTCTTTTATACTGTCAAATTCTGAAATAAAGCTAACAGAAGAATTTTTTAGAAAACAAAATACACCTTTCATAAATATTGACGAGGCACTTGATTTTTGTAATATTAAAATCAAAACCTTATCCAAATGGCGAATCAACCCATAAACGTGTTCAAAAATCAAATCTTTCTTAATGTCGGTAATACTTCTGAATATAAATTCGAAATCATCTTCCCAACATATCATCGTCATACTATTGTTGAACCAAATTTTACCTCAGAAAAACTTGTCGAAATTTTTAAAAAATATCTCAATCCTTCTGTAATAAATGGAATCAAAGCTGAGGAAGCGATTCTCGGAAAAATCCAAGAAATATTTCCTTCACATTTTAGCCTCTATAAAGTACTATTCTCAAGAAACATGGTAATAGACCTAACAGACGAAAATTTACAAGAAACCGAAATTCTTAAAGAGCACAATCGCGCTCACCGAAATAGCAGAGAAAACAAAACTCAGTTACTACAAAGGTTTTATTTTCCAAAAATGCGGGAAAAAATAAAGAACATTACGGATAAATGTCAAATTTGCAAGGAACAAAAATACGATCGACACCCCAACAATATACCCTTACAACCTACCCCTATACCCTTATATCCTGGACAGATCTTACATATTGACCTATATTTCACTGACAATAAAGTTGTACTGACTGCCATAGACAAATTTTCCAAGTATGCTTTAGCAAGAATCGTAACGTCTAGAGCTACAGAACATATCAAGCAACCCTTAAGAGAGCTCATATTATCTTTCGGTGTCCCAGAATGGATTGTGGTTGATAATGAGAAATCATTAAGCTCAAATTCCATTCTATTCATGGTTGAGAATTTTTTCAACATTAAAATGTTTAAAGCCCCTCCATACGTAAGTTCTGTGAATGGTCAAATTGAAAGATTTCATTCAACACTTTCTGAACTATTACGTTGTATGAAAGCCGAACAAAACTTTAGTTCATTCTCCGAAATGCTCGACAAGTCCATTTACGAATATAATAGATCCGTTCATACCACCACAAACAAAAAACCCATCGAAGTATTTTTTGCACGAAATAAAATTAATAACCCCGAACAGTTACAAGAAGAGAGACAAATTGTCACTCAAGCAATCAAAGATAAGCAAACTGCTGATCTTAGTTATCATAATAAGAAAAAGAAAGCTTTTAAAAATTTTGCAATAGGAGATACCATTTATGAAAAAATTAACAAAAGACTAGGCAACAAACTCACCCCTAAATATAAAAAAGAAATAGTAGCCGAAAACAAAAATTCTACAATAGTAACCAGGTCTGGAAAAATCGTCCATAAGAATCTAATTAAAAATCAAAATTCTTCTTTATAGGTTATTACCGCTATGCGCAGCGGATATACAAATATTGGATTACTCAAAGTCTCAATTGGTTAAGATAAATGTTGGAACCTCGAAAATACAGACAGGATCTTTCAAAATAATCCACATAATTGACATTGAACATTACGAAAACCTGACAAGGAATATAGAAAATACCCTGATAGAAACCACACGAAATCACCCCCTTTATCCTTACATTTCCCATGAAATAGATAAAATAAAAACCTACCTGGCAGGATTGAAAGTTGAAAATAAGAAAAAGAAAAGATCACTTGATTTCCTAGGCACCGCCTGGAAATGGATCGCCGGTAGTCCGGATCATCATGATTATGAAATTTTGACAGAAAAAATGAACAACGTACTCGAAAACAATAATAGGCAAATGATAATAAACCGTATGACCATAGGAAAAATTAACGAAATCACCAATGTAACAAACGAAATATTTAAAATTGTAAAAAACGGAGTAATGAATAAAGACACTGAAACATTAAAATTAAAATATGAACTAGATTTAGTAAAAGAAGAATTAATAAATATAGCATACGCCATTCATTGGGCAAAAGTTAATGTAGTGAATTCTTTTATACTGTCAAATTCTGAAATAAAGCTAACAGAAGAATTTTTTAGAAAACAAAATACACCTTTCATAAATATTGACGAGGCACTTGATTTTTGTAATATTAAAATTGCCTCTAATGGTAAGAATTTAATTTATATAATTGATATACCAACAACAGACCCAGATATTTGTACTATGCTTATAATAAAAGCAGTAAAGATGGGAATAAAGATAAACGAAATTCCTTTTAAAAAAAATTTAAAATGTAAAAATAAAATATATGGTATAAAACAAGATTGTTTAGTAATAAGCGAACATTCTATTTGTAATAGTAGAAATATTGTAGATATAAGTAACTCTACGTGTATCCCCAACCTGTTGAAAAGCAAAATACCCACCTGTACCACTATCGATAACCGAAACACACCATCCATTGAAGAAATCTCGGACGGCATATTATTCCTTAACCAATTCAATGACTCGGTAATAATTAACAATGAGGCTATTCGATTAGATGGAACGTATATCATAAAACACTCAAACACCACAATCATTGTGAATGGGAAGATTTTCAAAACCAGCGAGATAACTAAACATCAACCTTTACCAGCTTTGTTGCAACCTAAACATCAGTGCAAGAGTTCAAAGAGGTACTTTCCCTAGGAATGATAAAAGAATTACAGATGAATGGCACGGAACAGATTGATCTACTGGAAAGGAAAAATGCATTAAATATTGGGATTAACGTATTCCTGGTAATAATACTCCTCATAATAATAACAACTTTCCTTTATGGTAAAACAAAGAGAAACACCAACCAAGAATTCTCACCTAAAAACGAGCAAGGATCCATTACCATAGGAATTAAGGATTTGCCAAATCTAATAAAGCCATCAACGTCGAACGAGGGCGTTCGATTTAAGCGGGGAGGAGTTAACGCAAGAAATGTTAACCTCAGCAGATAAATGTCCCACATCCAGATTCGCTTCCCACGACTCATAAGAATCACCAGGTGACTACGTGAAGGAATGTGATGACGAGGTGTCTGGAGACAGCACATGCAACAGCAAAGTGCAAACTCGGGTTGGATAGATTAAGTTACTTTTCAGTTAGATTTTAGGAAACTAATTCTGTTATAAGTTAGTTCTTAAGTAGCACTCGAATAAAGAGGTTCATCCTCATTAAAATAAAAAGTTTGTTTTTTTTAATACATTTAAATAAAAATAAATTTAATTTATACATTAGGGTGGTTGTTAAAAAAAGTCATCCCGGATGGGCCCAAATCGACTTTAAATGAAGAAAAAAAAATAGATTTTTATTTTCATTCCCTATAGTCGCTGTAGGGGTAAATTAAATTTCCCCTTTTTTTTGTATACTAGAAAATTCGCGTAAGATCTGCCAAAAAAACTCAGAGCATGTAGGTGGGAACTAGACAAGAAAAATCCTATCAGAGGGGGGTAATATCTCCCACCGCTTGGACGGGAGGGCAATTTAATAAAACATTTGCATAAAATAGACAAAAATTAATTAAAAAACAACGGCAATACTTACAGTAATGTTTTGTAGCTTTTTGGAAAGCCAGAAGTTCATCATTATGACTTGTCTTTAAATTAAGTTTTTTTGATGAACAGTTTTGGCAAAAAATTGTTTCAAACTCAACATTTTGAAGACAAATTATAATTTTTTTTTAAATTATAGGTTTGATAACAGATTTTGCTGAAACTGTTTGTTCAAAGAATTTTATTTTTTAATCAACTATTAAAATGGACTTCTGGCTTTCAAAAAAGCTACAAAACATTACTGCAAGTGTTGCCGTTGATTTTTATTATTTTTTCCTATTTTATGCAATTATTTTATTAAATTGCAACTCCCGTACAAGCAGTGGGAGATATTAGTAAAAAATTCGATTTCAAAACGCATGTAGGTATATACACACCAGAGAATCAGCTGGGTGAACTTAGTTTGTATCATCGCTTTTCAATGTGAATTAGATCTACTATTAAAACCGCTCATTACTTAACCCTCCAGCAAATTTCGTCCTTCTTTTGGTTCTGCAGTGCACTGTTAGATAAGCCAAATGGATAATTACGCTATAATAATCACTTTTTATGTTACAGCAACCAAAATATACTTTTGTATAGGTTTTTGGTGTGCTGATCTCGAACCTGAAGTCAGAAATTTTCCATCACATAACGTTTTTGAGATATTACCGTTAGAAAAAAAACTACGATTTTTTCGCTGTTTTACAGGTTATATCATAACATGAGGTAGTTTGCTTCAACAAAATTTGAACGGTTTCTAAAAGAACTAATTTTCTTCTTTCAAATCTTCCCAATACCTCTTTTATTCTCCGAGAAATCCTCAGTTAGCCTTTCATTTATGATATAAATACATAATGCACATTTTTTAATAAAAAATGCAAAACATAATAACTTCAATTTAAGATATTTTGCAAAAAGAAAAGAGTTATTTGAAAAATGTAAACAGAATTTTAAAAGAAAAAAACAGTTCTTTGAGAAATAGTTACAAATTTTGTTCAAACAAATCACTCCAAGTTATGACATATCTTCGAAAACAGCGAAAAAACGTGTTTATTTTATCAAAAACATGATGTGATGGAACATTTATGACTTCGGATTCGAGTTCAGCAAACCAAAAACCTATGTTCTTTTTTCTGTAACAAAAACCCTGTTGTTAGAGAAGTCTCCATTCTTTTTTCGAACATAATTTACTGTGTGTGAAAATGTAACATTTAAATTTTGTCTCTATCTTTCATTAAACGTGGCTTTTTGTTATTTTTGTGCGATTGGTTTGTTTTATTTGTTCTTGTAATTCTCCATGAATAGTTTTACTTGCGTATAGCTACTTTAACAAGGCAGGTTTTAAATTCCCGCAGAACGAAAAATTGAAATTCTAATCGAACCTGACATTACGAAAACGGCTCTAACGATTTTGATAAAAATAAAAGAGTTAATTATGGTTGGTATGATGTTCTTTTTGGTAAAACAAATTACTAAAAACTGTTATTGACCGTAATAGTTACACATATTAGCCTCAGTAGAGGAAATAACTGCAGCAAACACCATGGAGCCGTTGAAGTTATTTATACCTTGAGTCCATCAGAATAAACAAAAAAAAAGCGAGACCATCCGACAAAACATAAGTGCTAAATTAAAAACACAAAAATATCAACACAAAAATACTAATTAAAGAAGGACAATAGAGTCACCAGCAATCATTAATTACGAACAGTTCACCTTTTAACTAAATTTAGATTCCTTTTGAAATTTATCTGCAATATAACATTTTTTTATTTTATTTTTTATCATTAACGGGTCCACTTATTTAAAATTTGTACGCAAAACCGTCTTTAAAATGTTGATAATATTGCGTATCAAAATTCAGAAAAAAAAACATTAGATTTTTAAAAATGATTAAAATATCTTTTTGAAAATTCAATATTTCAAAAACATTTATGCATTTTTTGGAAACTAATTTTGTAATTTATAATTTATACTAATAAATACTAAAAATTGGAATTCCAATTTTGTTTTACATGTTACAAAGATAATATAACATATTTTTTTTTTAATCGATAAAACGATTACAAAATTTTTGTTTTGTATAATCTTAAATAGTCGAATGGCGTTCTTGTCTTTGATTTCTAAGCTATTTTACGAAATTTTTTCACAATAAATGAAACAACGAATTTAAATTTTTCTATAACTAGCAACACAATTTTACACGGTTTTGGACACGGGTAAGTAAAATTAATTCTAAAGGTAATGTTTGGAAAGTATTAAATTACTTGAAGTATTTGACTAGCTTCAAATGCAGTTCCTGGCAGAAGAATGACCGGAGATGATACGTGGCCCGATTCCACACACAACATGTTGGGGTATTCATCGTCTCCAAAATCAGAAATTTCCCGAGCTTGGTCTATCCATGGATTCCAGATAACTATAAAAGAATAAATATAAGTTTTTATAATATTTATTTTTATGTTACTTAAGAGTTTAAATTTTATTAATGTTTGTTTTGTTATCAAACTCTTTAATATTTGTTTGTTTTGTTTCAATTAGACATTATTGGTCATAGTATCTCTCACTTCTTCATAAACATATAACAATGAAGGGTCCAGGGGTAAAACGAGTTAAGTCCACTTTTTCACAAATTTAAACTTATGATGGCATCTTGTAAATATTTATCCGATATTCTAAATACTTCCGGTCGAGTTCCAGTCAAAACAAATTGAATTTCAAAAACGGTCCAAAGTCACCCTTGTCAAAAATTCTTTTACTTTCAAACAAAATTTTGAAAATCTTGAGATGTCTGAATAAAACGTAAAAAACCATTTCCAATTGAATCGGTGATTTCAAAAACCACTTATGTCATTTTTTTTTCAAATATGCTTTTTTTGCTGTAAATGCTTCCTTAGACGTAGATACGTAGATATTCTGAGAATAAATTACGTCGGTCCAAACATTCCTTTCTCTTCAAAAACACCTAACAATAGACGTTCCATACAAAAACAACGTACGTCAATTGACTTAAGTGGTTTTTGCATGCACTACTAGGTGGTGGAAGTAGTTATATCTAGTTTTGATGTTTTTAAATTGCATTGTTGTGATTGATTTAAATATTAATATTCAAATCTTCAATTATACAGTTAATATAGTTTGTAAATTATACTTACTTACTTTTTTTTCAAAAATGTTGTGTTTTGAGACAGGTAGTTCCACAGACAAGAAATTCTATCTTTAAAAAATATTTTAAGTGAAACAGAGTAATAGTGAGCCAAAAAATAAAAGAACGTGTAATCCGTCAACGGATAACAGAAATGTTATTTAAAATACTAAAGTTTAAAAACAGGTATATAAACCAACTTATTGAATCGGTTATTTCAAAAAGCACATGAGTAACATGATGGAGAATATTATGATTTATTGATTATGTACCTTTTCCGGAGGCATCACGAGCTAGTTAATACACGCTATCGAGTAACTTATACATCAACTCTATAGCTTGCGGAGGCAGCAGTTTTTTGTACATTCTTTTCATATCGACACCATCTTTTTGCTAACTTCTCTGATAAATATAGATCAAAGAATAGATTCTGTAAGTTTTTTCCGAAATTTGATGTCCCGTTAGCCATTTATCATGAAAACAATAAATTTCCGCGTACTCAGCCGCGAAAAGAGCGTTTGTTCTCAATTTGTTTGTGTCATATCAAAGAAACCATGTATAAAGCCCAAAAATAGCTTTAAATGGTCTGACCTTCAACTAGTTCAAAGCAAAAGTGATTATAAAGATGGTGCACCTATTCAAATAAACGAAAAAAAGTGCTACGATTTCAATATGAATTTAAAGAAATGATAATAAAACGTGAAATGATGGTAAGTTTGATATTGTGTGTTTTCTTATTCTCTCCTCAATTGGATGCCATCTCTAATGCCATTTTTAAAATTTCATTTATTTCACATAGTTCGGAGTTATAACGGTAAATCGCACTCGAATATTTTGAACCTATTCAATTGAACGGGAGTGTAAATAAATAAATAAATTGGGTGGCGCAACAGCTCGTGGAGAACCAGTGCCCACTGACTTAACGCTCCCAACCATTCCTTTGTGCGTGTTGTTGTCAGGAATGGAGGGGACCTACAGTTTTTTGCCGAGTCCGAACGGCTAGATGAGAAGCACTTTTTCATGACAAGTATACTCTTGGAGAATTTGTCAGTTCCTCGCAAGTGGCAGTAACCTCGGATAAAATATTTCTGTTTTTAGGTGTCACGGCTGGGAATCAAACCCACACCTTCGGCAAAGTCCAACGCACTAACCATTATGCCACAAGATACTACGGATACTTCACATATGTAAGTGTGAATAAATAAGAAATACTGAGGTGAGTAGGTAGTTACTTAAGGATTAGTACTGGACACAAAGATACGATAAAATTGTCTGTTTGACTCCCAAAAATATATTTACCGGTATCAGGAAAGTTGTATTTATGCAATCGCATTTTTCTCCCAGACACAACATTTGTTATAACATGTTCCTGAGGAGTTTGCTGATAAATTCTATCGGTCCATTCACCAATCGTCACGACTTCTCTTCCTTCTTGATACAGTGCTCCCTCACGAGTCTAAAATAAAAAAATATTTGTTACGTATTAAATTTTGAAACCTTATGCAACAAATTGCTGAAAGAGAATTAACCAATCAGAGTCATAGGTTTTATACACTACGCAAGCACGTCCGCCCATGGAGCTGGGTACAAAATCCCGAATGCCAAAATCCCGAAATTGCAATATCCCGAATGCATCCGATTTTTAATACCAAAAAACAATACTAAGCCATGCGAGGTTCTAGGCTTCAAATTTGACTTTTTTTGTTAATACTTGCTGATTTTGATATTCAAAATGGATTGAGAAATTATTTGGTTGGTATTATACAATTCGTGATTTTTGTACATTCAAAATTTGTGTCCGTTCAAAATATTTGTATTCAAAACTTTTATATTTATTTAGAGATTTTTGCATTCGAGATTCTTGTCATTCACGATCCCAAAATGAACAGGGGCCTTACTCTGTAATCCTATTCGAAAGTTAAATATGTTCGAAAGTTTTTTACGATTCTAACTTGAAATGGTACTCCATATGACTTTCGAATCGGAAGAAAAAGTTGCAAGGAATTCTTTGGAACAATCGAATAAATGTGTGGAGACTCGTGTTGTTGTGTCAAAAATGACATTGAAATCCAACGACAAGTCAAGTTTCTTTGTGATTATTTTGAGTTAATTTTTGATAAATTTATTTGTACAATATGGATGTTGATTTAATTGCACTATGGTTTGAAGAGGAAGGATATGGTGAAGAGTTTGATAAAAAAATAATCGTGTCTCAAAAAAATATCTCTATTTTCCCAGTATTAGAAAAGTAGGTGGTCAAGAAGATTCTTTTTTCTTGAGCAAAATGTGTCTAGACAAATGAAATTCGGATAGCACATTCCGATTTTCGCATTCCAGAGTAAAAATTTTCCGAATTCGAATGATTTAACTTTCGAACCGGATTACAGAGTAAGGCCCCAGAAGTCAAGCCAAACATAGCACTTCTGCTTCTTTGAAAGTACTGAAAAAGTACTAAAAGTATCAAAACGCAATCGGAATTCTGTCCATTCGGGATTTTGGCATTCGGGAATCTCTTTTTTTTTTTGCGATTCGAGATGATTTTACTGTTTTTCGTTGTCTATTACAGGAGTCTTTGACATTCCGGGTAATTGTAAGGCCGCTAAAAGTGGAACAATTCTACCTCTTCAACCTAACAAGACAGATACAGGTATACCCATCATTACATGTAAGCTTATGCTGAAGTAAGATGCATAAGAGAGAACAAACCTTAGGTGGAAAAAATATCACCACTTGTTTGGCAACAAAACAAATCTGGCCAGTAATGGAATAAAAGCGATCTAAGTGTTTGATATATCTAAGTAGATTGCACATTAGCTTCATGATTGGTTTTATAACCGGACAGTCTTATAGGCAAGCACGCAACGCTTCTTGGCGTATTCTCTAAAGATTTTTGCAGAAGCTGTATGGACGATGAAGAGATATAGTCGATCCCTCACCTTCTTTGCACGTGTCGTACTCTATCTCATAGACGAAGACTTCACCTTGGTGATTTTTACTTCAATGATTCTAGTGATCTTATAAACATAGACATAGGCTATCTGTTATGTTTCATAAGAAGCTCCAAGTGATTCACCGAGTAAGGAAAAGGGTTTCCTAGATTCATGTGGTGTTACAATGGACCAACTCATGGTCTAAGTGTGTCAGTTTTCACGACTAGCAGCCACTCCAACCTAACCTAACTTTACTGATGAAAGAATTGTTAATTTCTGAAATAACGCAAAATCATCTTTTTTTATTTGGTAAATGATAAGTGGAAACTTGACATGATGCAGCTAAAAATATATAAAACCCTAAAACAAGAAAAAACTTTTGAAAAGTTTTTTTAATAATTTCTTTCAATGCTCGCTTTTGATGAGTGAATTCAAGTTCAAAGCTCAACCTAAATGAGTATTTTATCACAAAGTAATAATTTTGGTAATATTTTAGATAAAAATTGGGGTAATAATATATTAGCGTTTTTATGCATAAATTGTTTTAAAGTTATTCTTACTTTGTCAATGAATGTACATCCATGGAGGCCAGTTATTTGGCATCTACGGACATCAGGAACTTTTAAGTAGGTGTGTAGTAATAAGTTGAAGGAGAATGTGAGGTCCTTACTTGGATTGTACACACCAATGTGGAAGTGAAGTTCCTTTTCACGTAAAATAAGACGGTAAGTTATCCGAAAGCTGAAATTATTAAATTCAAATTATCAGCATATTATTGTTGTAAGAATAAAACTTTTTTTTATATAAATGCTTACGGATAATTCCACATATTTCTTGTGAATTCAGTATCCATAAGTGAAAAAAGGGCTTCGACATCTCCATTGTGTAGTCTTTCTGGCGGCCTTTCAAGGGTCCATCGGGTTATTCTCGAAAATCCGTGTTGTGGTCCAAATGACCATGGACCAAATTGGGCTAAAAAGAATTATTTGTTAAATGTGCGATATTCCTAATGAAAGCTTAACTTACGAAACACAAACGGAATTCCTCCTCGTATAGCTTTCTTTCCATCAAAAGACGCTAGCTTACTGAAAAAAATAGCAGAAAAGTCAATAAATTCGTCGAGTTTTGGAAAGTTTGTTTAAAAATGTATTTAGTTGTTTTTTGAAAGTTAATTGTACTATAAGAAACGTTTACTCAAGCAAAAAACGCTATTTTTGTGGGCTATAACTATAACTAAACTTGTGCTAAAGTGGTATCTATCTAAGCGATTTAAGGTGTGTTTATTTGCAAGCCCAGGGAAAGCGGAAAAATAAACGATATGAGGGCTTACCACCATCACAGAAAAAATTGTAGTTTCCATAAAAACTATCGATAACATACAACCCAATTCTAAATGACAATTCCTGGGGAAATTTTTACCTTTTCCCTACTCACTTATTACAAACGAAAAAAAACAAGCTTCGAATATGGAAAAAAAGTAGGCATTCTAAATGTCAAAAAAAAGGAAAACACTATTCCCATTTCGCGCTCATTTGTTCCCGACACATTTGCTGGAGAGTTTTTACTGTTTGCAACTAAAATATAAATAAAATTTTAATTATTTTTAAGGTCAAAAACAACGAACAATTCCCAGCTGCAAATGCTGTTGAATTTGATGGAAGCACACCGGGACATTGCATGTGGGTTCCAAAAACGGCCGAAAGAAGAAGTCTCATTGTTTTGGCAAAAGGCTGAGAGTGAACTCAATTCGTGTGGGCCTCCAATAAAAACTATACCAGAATGGGAAAAGTAAAACTATTATAACAATGAGGCCGTGAGTGCAAAAGTGGTGTAACCCACTTTTTTTTATCATATTTTTCATTTTTAATCGATGTTAAACACTATTTTAACTGAGATTCATGGAGTATAAGATACATTTTTGGAAATCTTAGATATTTTAGAAATTAAAATTATAGCTTTGGTGACTTTTGATGCATAAATGTAAAAAAAAAACGAGACAAAAATATCAAAAATGCCAAAAAAATGGGTTACAACCACTTTTGCACAAACGGCCTCAAATATTAGAAGAGCATTTATTTATTTATGTATAACATCATCCATAAACCATAATTGAATAGGTTTGGAGTGATCAAAAAAAATATGTGAGATCAAATGCGGCTGAGAACCTCAAACCAAGAAATGGAACTGGTGGTGGACCCAAAAAGGAACACAAATTTTCTGACTACGAACAGGCCATATACAATTTGGTTTAGATAAAAGAGTCCGTAGAGGGAGTTGCTGCAACAACATTTGAATTAGGCGCCTTTCCGAAAAGAAAAGCTAATAGACCAAGATCCCAGGGCCGCCAGACATACGTCATTTTATAATAGCTGAATTTTTTTCTGTGAATTAACCCTATGGTAGGTATTAACGAATGGATACTACGAACCTTGAACCCGGGTGCGTTTCGGAGGTATTGAGTGCTAAAAGTGCATAAAATGATGCAAAATTACGTTATTTTATCAGAGCTGATTTTTGTATATGTTTCAAAGAAAGTTATGATAAGCTTATTTTGACACTTGCCAGACACCTGCGTGGGGACCCAATGCCAGCCAGGCACGTTTAAAGGTGTCAAAAAAGTCGTCAAATTTACGTTATAGTATCAGAGCTGAATTTTATATATGTTCTTTGGGCAACTGTTTCAAGATATTTCCCAAGCTGCCAGACACCTACGTAGGGACCCAATGCCTGCCAGACACCTTTTAAGGTATCAACAAATCATTAAATCGCGTTATAGTATCAAAGCAAATTTTTCTATTTTTTTCTATAGACAACTGTCTTAAGATATTTCCCTGCCAAACATCCACAACAGTGGCACCTAATATCAGCCAGACAGATACACATTTAAAAATATCCAAGATATTCCCCAGCTATCAGACACCTACACTCAAAAGTTTTCAAAACAATCGTGTTTCATACGGTTCAATATCAAAGTTATTTTGATCTAACAAGCAAAAATATGTTCCTTGGATAACATTATTTAACAATATTTTTAGCCAAGAGAGCGAATGATATCCTTATCTAGGTTCCAAAGCTTCACTGGTGCTTAAGAATATAGACTAAGAGCCCACAGCAGATTTTGGATGTGAGTGATAGCAAAAAAAAGTATGGGCGTTGAAAGCTTCATTAAAAGCTATTCAAAAAATCAAAGTCTTGGAGTCCACAACTGGGGCCTTTGCGATAAGTGCATCAATAAATAATATTAGTCTAAGAGCCAGTGGTGGGCAGACTTACGGTATTTCAGTACGATTCTAGTACTAGGCCCCCTGAGCATGGAATGGGCATTCCTAATCCAAAGTCATAGTACCTCTGGGAGCACCGGGGTCACAAAAGTCGAAAAAATCGACCTCGAAAACGTGATAGCAGTACGTCTGCCTCTTTGATATGTTAGAAGTTAGACTACATCCTTTTTGCTATCTAAAAATAGTAAAGGCAGACATAGGGCGTAGGACCTCTAGCAGTAACGGAATTTTAAAAAAATGCTAAAAAAATTCCCAACAAAAATAAGCTTTTTTTCTTAAGTACAAAAAAGCACTTTTTCTTGGAGGAATACGTTCAGATCTTTTATATTTTAATATTAACAGTCAATTTTTACTAAAAAAAAATAGTTTTCAGATATCTGTTGTGATACCTGGATTTGTAATGGAATTTTGAAATAAAAAATCAAGGAAAAATCTCTATACACATTTCAATTTCGGCTAACACCGAAGTTGCATTCATATTTTTTTTCAATGCACTGTTTAATCGCAAAGGCCCCAGTTGTGGACTGCAAGACTTTGATTTTTTGAATAGCCTTTAATGAAGCTTTCGACGCCGTAACTTCTTTTTTTGTTATCACTCTGCTGCTGTGGGCTCTCGGTCTAATACCTACCTATCAACATTTTCTAAGCATTTATAAAAAAAAAAAATATTTTGTTCTGCTACGACTAACTTGTTACCTAGCAACAATTAAAGAAAGTGAGCACTTTAGGATTTGGGGTGGGTTCGAGGTTGGGTGTATGCAAAGTTTCTTCCGCATTAAGAGAATCTGGACCCGTGAGTGTTTTTTAAAAATGTTTGCAATCGCCCCGATCACATTTGGGCGATATTTCCTTATATTGCAGTGGTTTTTGTCAATTTTTCCTATTTTGGATTCAATTTCCCATTTGGTTATTTTAATTTACTAATTTGGGCATTTTCAAAGTAATTTCTTTAACTGTTGCTAGGTAAAAAGTTAGTCGTAGCAGAACAAAATATTTTTTTTTTTAATGCTAAGAAAATGTTGATAGGTAGGTATATTTGAGCACTAGTGAAGCTTTGGAACCTAGATAAGGATATCATTCCCACTCTTGGCTAAAAATATTGTTAAATAATGTTATCCAAGGAACATATTTTTGCTTGTTAGATCAAAATAACTTTGATATTGAACCGTATGAAACACGATTGTTTTGAAAACTTTTAAGGGTAGGTGTCTGATAGCTTGGGGAATATCTTGGATACTTTTAAATGTGTATCTGTCTGGCTGATATTAGGTGCCACTGTTGTGGATGTTTGGCAAGGAAATATCTTAAGACAGTTGTCTATAGAAAAAAATAGAAAAATTTGCTTTGATACTATAACGCGATTTAATGATTTGTTGATACCTTAAAAGGTGTCTGGCAGGCATTGGGTCCCCACGTAGGTGTCTGGCAGCATGGGAAATATCTTGAAACAGTTGCCCAAAGAACATATATAAAATTCAGCTCTGATACTATAACGTAAATTTGAAGACTTTTTTGACACCTTTAAACGTGTCTGGCTGGCATTGGGTCCCCACGCAGGTGTCTGGCAAGTGTCAAAATAAGCTTATCATAACTTTCTTTGAAACATACACAAAAATCAGCTCTGTTAAAATAACGTAATTTTGCATCATTTTATGCACTTTTAGCACTCAATACCTCCGAAACGCACCCGGGTTCAAGGTTCGTAGTATCCATTCGTTAATACCTACCATAGGGTTAATTCACAGAAAAAATTTCAGCTATTATAAAATGACGTATGTCCGGCGGCCCTGGGATCTTACTCTATAAGAAAATGAAGAGTCGCCCCAAAAAGTTATAATTTCCTCGGATATTCTTACTGAAGAAGTGCTCACGGAAATCGGAATCGAAGATCTCTACACACACGAAGAAGCCACGCCAATGAATGTAACCCTTAGGACTTATTCTCGTCCGCAAGCAAGTACCAGTGCAAAACAAATACTGCCTCTGATGCGTTCGAAAAGGAATTAAAAATTCAACAGGAATTATGCGACACTATGAAGAATCTAGTCGGTGGAGTCAAAAGGAACATCATGATACAAAGAGAGCTTCGTGAAGCCATCAAGGATGTTTTTGAAGCAGCAAAATAAATTCGTTGAAACACTTCAATAATTTACCATACACTTGACAAATTATGCGATTCACAAAATAAAAATAATAAAGAAGTATTTAACATAAAAAAGAAAAACGGAAGACCTACGAAAACGGGAGATAGAATAGAAAATAAAAAAGAATACAATCGTCGTGCTCTAGAAATTGAAGACCTCAAAAAACAATTGTTGGAATAGATGCCGTTGCACTCAGAGAAAAAAGGCAAGCTAAATTCAAGTACGAGCAGGCTTATTTTTATATTTTTGTATTTTCATTCACTTCATCCTAAAATCGACACCTTTTATTCCTGATAAAAGAATTTTATTCTAAAAACAAATTTTTGTTCCGAAACTAAGCACAACAAACTTGATTTGAGTATGGTATTCTGAATACACGATTTATTTAATCTTGTAACAAGTTTCATATTCTTAAATTAAGTTCGTCATAGTCTTGATTAAGTTTTTTTTTTATTTTTGTTTATTATGAATGAAACAATCTTAATTCAAGACTTCTTAGAGTTAAAACGAGCCTTATAATAAGTTTTTGCATTCTTAAATCAAGAATAGTATTCTAAAAGAAGAAACGAAACGATCCACTCGTATAATTTTATTATATACAAGCAAGAGCTGTAGATTTGGTAAGACTCGATTTTATAACCCTCAACTTTTTAATTTCGTTTCATTATTATTTAATCGTTAACCTTTTAGATACAAATTGACTTTGACATATATGGACATGGATATACCATCGAAAGTCTATCTCCTGTTCTCAAAATGGGGAACTTTAAAACGAAAATGCAAAAGTTTTATGAGGCTAACAAAGATTCATAACGAGTACTGTAAGCAAATGTTCCAATCGCTAAATCTTGCACAAATCAAGTTAAACGTTCATTATTTCAATAATTGGATATATCATTTTTTTTAATGTAGTGTGTCATCCCTGCTTTTTTGTTTCCTAACTTCCAACGCTAACTATTTTACTCAGTTTATTCTATATCTGTCCTTCTCATTTATGCAATCTTTTGTCTTTCTATTTTAAAAGTAGTCAGTCGTTAACAAGTCGTCGGACAGTAAAATCGTTAATAAAAATACAATTCAATAAAATTAAAGAAAATATAATAATCTTGTGTTCTGTGTTTTTTTATTAAATTAATGTTTTGTGGACTCGGCTATTTACTGACAATTTCAGAAGTGGGATAAAGATCAAGATCAAGATAAAAAAAATCAGATACATTTTTAGAGAGTTTATAAATCGGTAGTAGAAAAAAAAAATGAATTTCACGACGCTTAGAGATTTGACCGTGAAAGAGTTAAAAGAAATTTTGAGACAGTTAAACGAAAAGACGACGGGTAGCAAGAATGAATTGATTGCACGTCTGGACAAATTCGAGTTCGCGGAATTGCAGAAGGTAGCCGAATCAATTACACCGAGCGATGACGAGGTAGCAGATCGTGAGGATGAGGTAGATAAATAAAGGGACGACGTAGCAATGCTCCATCGGTCATTGGAATTGCTAACCCAACAACTTACTACCGTCATCAGCCTGACGTCCCAAAGTCATAGTGATAACCATAGAAGAAGAAGTAAAGGAAGTGGTGTATATCACATATACAGTGTACGTGAGTGAAGCAGCAAGAATAGGGCTTTCTACCAAGCTATCTCTTTCTATTTGTAATGGCACTTTGAGGGAAAACATTTGTGATATTTATTGTCTTATTTCACTTTTATTTCGCTTTTATGCACTATTTTAGGCGTTTTTCTTTTTTAGCTCCGAGCATAGCATTGAGTTGTCAAAAAAAGATCTGTGTTTCTTTTTTAGCTCCGAGCACTCGGAGCGCTCAACTTGTGTTTCTTTTTTAAATCAGAGCTAGCTCGGAGTACGCTCCATGAGCTCAGAATAAAAAGACCGAGCGAATGGAGCAAAGAGCTGAGCGCAGCCAACTTCACTCTTTTTTACAAGTGGCCGCGTTATCAATTTCAGTTCACAATTTGGAAATTTTTCAAGTTTTTGATTGGCCAGCTGTCTGATGAAAATTAAGTCATTACTTTATTTTGGTGAGTTGAACGCATCGCAATCGTATGACAGTTCAGAGCTCAGATGTGTTTCAAAATTATATCGGAGAGCTCTGATCATACTCTGCTCAGAGCTAACTCCGATAGCTCGAGCTCTACTCCATGCTCTGCTCAGAGCTAAAAAAGAAAAACGCCTTTTGTGGATAATAGTTTATAAATTTGAGCGATAATTGTTTATTAAGCATTTGCAAGAAATATTTTGCATTCAATTAGATTCGCCGCCGCCAATGTTTTCCCTCAAAGTGACTAAGCTGCTTGACACTGACGTATTCGTGGAGTGCCCTATTGAAAAAAAAAAACAAATTGAGATTCATCTGTCATTTTGCCGAACTGAAGGGAAGTGTTTCGAGATTTCAATTTGTTAAACAAGTGAAAAAGTTTATTAATCTAAATAAAAAAGTGAAATTAAGGTTAGAATAGTGAATACTGTCAATAATTTATTTAAAAAAAATATAAAACAGCATGTGGTGGCTACGTTAAATCCTCTAAAAACGCCTATACTAACCCGGAGGCCGGAGCGAGTACTCGCTTGCGAATTGGGTACATACATTAATTGTCAAATCACTCGCTGCTCTACTCGCTTCTCAACTGGCTTCAAAAAAGGCAAGCTAGTTGGCTAGCGAGTAGGAAAAGCTTCGATGTATTAGTAACTCGCTAACGATTACTCGCTCGTGTGGCCTCAGGGTAATGCCGGATTTACACGAATGGAAAGCTGCCAGTATAATGACAAAAAGAATGAAATTGTCCATTCTTTTGTTGTTGCTTTTGTCATAATACTGGCAGTTTTCCAATCGTGTAAATCCGGCATAAGGAATATACAAATATTTTATTTTACAAGTTAGTTTTGCCTGTTATTTCCATATAAAGTAACGTGAAGTGATGTTATTTAGGTGAATAAATTATCTTAGAATACTTTAAAATCAATATTTTATCGCAATTTACTATAAAAATAGCAAATTTGTTGAAAACAAAAATCAAAGGGCACGGTAGTGCCCAGCCAAGTTCGCGGCACTACACCCTTTTTACAGGAACAAACTCAGGCGATTTTCAACCCCCCTCTAACTTCAGTACCAATAAAGTCAGAAACTTCAAATTCGGAGTATTCGCTGAACTGATCAAACACAGGTGGCTCACCAAATTTCAACTTTTTAGCATTAGTAGTTCCCAAGATATAGGACTTCGAAAATCGCAAAAACCGTAACTGACTGACTCACTGACTCACTGACTGACTGACTCACTGACTCACTGACTGACTGACTCACTGACAGATCATCAAAATTATGGAGCACTTCCCGACATCGTAGAAACTTGAAATTTCGCACAACGGTAGGCCTTGTGGTACACACAAAGGAAAAAATCGAAAATCTGCAATTTTCTATTCAGGGGGCATGGCATCCACCCACTTTCCTAAAAACTTTTATAAATTATATGGAGCACTTTCGATTATTGTAGAACAATGAAAATTGGTAAGTTGGTAGGGTTTGAGGTACTAAGAAAGAAAAAAATGAAAAATTGGAATTTTCCATTCAGGGGGCTTGGCATCCACCCACATTCTTAAAAATTCTTATAAATCATATGGAGTACTTCCGATTGTTGTAGAACGATGAAAATTGGTAGGTCGGTAGGCCTTGAAGTACTTAGAACAAAAAAATCGAAAAATTGGAAGTTTCAGTTCAGGGGGCGTGGCATCGACCCACATTCTTAAAAATTCTTATAAACTATATGAAGCACTTCCGATTGTTGTAAAACGATGAAAATTGGTAGGTCGGTAGGGCTATAGTACTAAGAAAGAAAAAATTGAAAAATTGGAATTTTGCATTCAGGGGGCGTGGCATCCACCCACATTATATGGAGCACTTCCGATTGTTGTAGAACGATGAAAATTGGTAGGTCGGTAGGACTTGAAGTATTTAGAAAGCAAAAAAATCGAAAATTTGGAATTGTCCATTCAGGGGAGGGGGGGTGCCATCCACCCACTTTATCAGAATTGCTATTACTTTCACCTGGCAAAATAAATCTTTGCAAAAAGGAGTGAAATCACAACAAAAACATAAATGTTAAAAAAGGAGCCAAGTTCTTATGTGTACAAGAAACCTGTGCGTAAAAAGTCAACCAAAAAAAGTAATGAGATCTTAAATATATGCCAAGTTCTAAGTTCATGAAGTTTAATATCAAATATCTTAAGTAGAGTAATATCGAAACAATTCCAAATCATGACAGAAATTTGGTAATTAATGAATACTGGTTCAAATTTGGTGGATTTACTTGGCAAGTTTTCTCTTAACTACTTACTTAATCACAAATTTAAAATGTATGAAAACTTGACCAGTGAACCCACCAAATTTTAACCAGTAACCATTAATTACCAAATTTCTGTCATGATTTGGAATTGTTTCGATATTACTCTACTTAAGATATTTGATATTAAACTTCATGAACTTAGAACTTGGCATATATTTAAGATCTCATTACTTTTTTTGGTTGACTTTTTACGCACAGGTTTCTTGTACACATAAGAACTTGGCTCCTTTTTTAACATTTATGTTTTTGTTGTGATATACTTTAATCCACTGATTTCGTTGAGACTCATCTGTCAAATGAGAAATTCTCGCACAGGGTCGATCTAGTTTTTGTTGGTGATGGCAAGGCGCTCAAATCCGTTTAGCGCCCGTAGTGCAGAAATATTTTTTAACGCTTTAAATAAAATATTTTTAAAGGCCCTTCTGCTGTTGCCTCTATTTATCTTGTTGGTTTTCTAACTTTGTCCAGAAGTGTTTATTTCAGTTTAAAAGTACGCAACGATAAAAAACATCACTTTATTAAGTAGAATATGATAGAAAACTTATCTGTGAAAAGAAAAATTCGTGCACCGTATTATAGGCGTTTTTATATGATTAAATTCAGCACCACATATTTTTTTATATATTTCTTATTAGTAAAGTTTTTCAAATTATTCACTAAATTAACTTTCATTTCACTTTTTTATTCATTCTAATAGGCTTTTTCACTATTTTTTTGATATAAAATCTATGTACACTTTTCTACAGCTCGGCAAAATGACGGAAGCATCTCAATTGTTTTTTTTTTTTATTTTAAATCTGGCTTCCTTTGAGCGCCCCAGCCTTCAGCCGTGTAACTGCACTGCGACCCTGGGGCAATGCAATTGTGTTTGTGTAACTCACACAATTTTGAAAAATGCTTCACTATTTCCACGATATACCAGTTCCTTTACTTCTTCTTCTTTGGTGATAACGCTCGGCCGACGAAGGAGATTCAAGCTATAGCATCTGCACGGAACAGTTCCAGTTCAGATGGTGTACGTGCCAATCCAGTCACTCCTTCGAGAAATAATTTAACGGATTTGGGTAGCAACGTGTCTACACAAGCACAATCCGTCGGTACGACACAAATACAAACACATTATTCGGCTTCGCTTAGTAACACTAATACATTTACAACCAACGTTCTGTCTAATGAAACTATATCTGTCCCTCAATCGTCAAGTGGAGTGAACAGACGTGAGAATGATGTGATCGTATTCGAAAGAGAAAACAATAACCAAAACAACGAACAGATAGTAAATCGTTCGGAGTTGCCAGTAGTGCAAAATAATAATATTCGCGAACTGTTATACGTTATACCAGATTTTGATCCGTGCAATGGAAATCTGTCGTCGGTACAATTTATCGAACGTGTTGAACAATTAAAAAACGCATATCAATGGTCAGAAATTTCGGTTTTATTTGCAGTGCAAACCAAGTTGAAAGGTGCCGCAAAAATGTGGATTGATTCCCAAAAGGTTTTCCGTAATTGGTTAGATTTTGTAACCGCGTTTCTCTTAGATTTTCCGTGTGTTTTAAATACAGCCGATGTTCATAGGCAAATGATGCAGATGCGCATAATGAGAGGTGAAACATTAATCGAATTCTACTACAGAGTACTGTCTATCGGTCGTCGCGGATGTCTTGATGATAATGCAATTATAAGCTATGTGATAAATGGAACTCCCAAATTGTTCAGATTTGTAAAAAACACTCAACCGGGTATGTGCGAGTGAAGGTTCTCATGTAAATACACCATACTATGCTCCAGTTTCCCAAACGCAAGTAGTAGGACAACCGCGAGAAAATTTAGGTCCCGTGTGCTACAACTGTCGCGAACGCGGTCATGTGTCTAGAAACTGCCCACAAGCGCAAAGGAAGCCTCGTTGCGAAAAGTGTTCGACAACTAATCATGAAACCCGAAACTGTCCCTTACTCAATAGAGCCCCGGTTGATTCCATCGCAAATCGTGCGCGACCAGAAACATTGAAAGAAATCTACATCAAAGACATGAAATGCTTAGCCTTAATCGATTCTGGCAGTAGTTTTTCGTTCATGCGTAGAAGGTTGGCCCTTAATTTTGAAGATTTAATGATTCCCTTTAATGAAAAGCTATTCGGGTTCGCCGGAGGAGAATTTCAGTGTCGCGAGATGTTAAAAATTCCAATTACTATTGACGGTTGTGATTTTAAAGGTGAACTTATGGTCATCGACGACGAAATAATGAATTACGATGCCATTACCGGAACAGACATTTTGTGTAAAGGTCGTGTCGTGATCGAAAACGGACAATGTGAGGTGGTCGCGTTGGATAGTGATAAAATCGATATCGGTGATCATCTCTCGGCTGACGAAAAACATAAATTGATCGTTCTTTTAAATTCGTTTGCTGGATGTTTTGGTGAAAATCTCAAAGAACTTGGAAAGTGCGCATCGGTCAAAATGAACATAAGGCTTACGTCAAATAAACCAATAGAAAAGAAACCGTACTCTACCCCATTCCCAAAGCAACAAATCGTGAACCGCATAATTCAAGAACTGCTCTCTTTAGATATCATTCGTCCGTCCTCTTTCTCTTACGCGTCCCCCATAGTGATCGTAAGAAAATCAAACGGTGAGGAACGCCTGTGCGTCGACTATCGCGAATTAAATGCGATAACAGAAAAACGTCCATGGTCAATGCCCACAGTCGAAGAAGTCCTAGTATCTATGGCAGGTAAGAAATTTTTCAATACTTTAGATATGATGTCCGGTTATTATCAGATTGAAATCGAGGAAGAATGTAAAAAGTACACGGGATTTGTAACTAGAGATGGACATTTCGAATTTAATAGAATGCCGTTTGGGCTCAGAAATACTCCATCGACGTTTCAAGAAATGATGCAGAGAATTAAAGAACAGTTAAATAGCAAAGTTTCCATTTATGTTGATGAGATCGGGTCTGCATCCGATACGTTTGAAGAGGGTCTCGAAAACCTCGCAGAATTTTTGAATGTGATCCGAAGGGAGGGTCTAACGTTGCGATTATCAAAATGCTCCTTCATGAAGAACAAAATTAAATTCCTTGGACATGAACTTGATGCGAATGGTGTGAAACCAGGGCAGAACAAAACGAATGCTATTCGAGAATACCCTGTCCCAACGACTGCGACTGAAATAAGAAGATTTCTGGGTCTCACTGGGTTTTTCCGTAAATTTGTGGCTAATTACAATCACATTGCTGTGCCTTTGACGCTTCTGACGAGGAAGGACGCCGAGTTCAAGTGGTCAGCCGATTGTGACGGTGCGTTTCGACAGCTAGTGAAGATACTTATTGAGGAACCAGTTTTGAAAATCTACGATGTGCGCAAAGAACACCAAATTCATACCGATGCTAGTAGCGTAGGTCTAGCAGCAGTACTTCTGCAGAAAGGCGAACATGAAGAGTTGGAAGCTGTAGCGTATTTCAGCCGAGCATGTAGTTAATCCGAAAGTCAGTTTCATAGTTATGAGCTGGAGGTTATGGCCGTAGTCGAAGCTTGTGAAAGATTTCGTATATATGTGCTTGGAAAGCACTTCACAATAGTAACTGATTGTTCCGCCATCTCAAGCCTTAAGTCGACCAAGCCCCTTATTCCACGAATAGCTCGTTGGTTTTTGAAACTACTCGAATATGATTTTGATATTATACATCGACCCGGAGAATCTATGAAGCATGTTGATGCGATGAGCTGTGCTCCAGCAGAAGCTTCCCGAGAACCTGAAGATGTTGGTGCTTGCATCATGACCATTCAAGTTTCCGCAGATGATTGGTTATGGACGATGCAGAGGCAAGACCCGAAATTACTGCAAATAATGGAAATAATGAAAGGAAATTTAGTTTCGCGAGTCAAAAGGCAAAATACCTTTCCGAATATGAAATTAAATCCAATCGACTTTTTAAGAAGGATGAAAACAAACTTTTGCTGGTGATTCCTCGTGGTGTGAAATGGCGAGTCGTCAAACTATGCCATGATGACGTTGGACACCCTGGTGTTGATGTAACAATGAAACGAATCGCTCAACATTTTTGGTTTCCCAGAGTTCGAACTTCGTGAAGGGATTTATCAAGTCATGCGTCGAATGCTGTTTCAGCCGTGAACCGAAGCAAAAAGAATGTCAATTGTACGGGATGGACATTCCGAGAACGCCCTTTGAAATATTACATCTGGATCATTTGGGACCGTTTATTAGAAGCCGTCAAGGAAACGAACATATTCTTGTCGTAGTGGATGCGTTAACAAGATACACTATTCTTGTTGCAGTAAAGTCAACCAAGAGCAAACCCGTGATTGAAGCTATGAACCAACTGACATTGAACTTTGGTGCTCCGAAAACTGTAGTTACCGACCGAGGAACGGCCTTCACCTCAGCTGTGTTCGAGGAATTTTGTGGCCAGAACGTTATTAAACACATTAAAGTAGCCGTGAGAGCTCCGAGAGCAAATGGACTCGCCGAACGAGTAAACCAGAGTATTTTAGCGTACCTCAGAACATCAACAAGTGATGCGAAGAATTGGGACTCCGAGCAGCGTGAACTCCAATGGACTATTAATACTAGAATCAACACAACAACAAAGTATTCGCCCCTTGAACTTGTTTACGATTTTCCCTTACGAGATATTGGTGGTAATTAGCAGCACTACACGATGACGAAATTAACCTCGAGAAACCTCCAATCGCCGTTAGACGAGAAGAAGCTATCGACAATATCGAGAAAGTACGAGAGAAATGGAAGCTTCGTTTTAATGCTAAATATAAGAAGCCGCACGCATATGAAGAAGGAGATCTGGTATTGATCGAAAGTGCGATTCCGAGCACAGGCGAATCACGAAAACTCGAAAATAAATACAAAGGGCCATACATGATAGCCAAAGTTCTTCGATTCGACCGATATGTTGTTGAAGATATCGATGGTACGAGACTGAATCAGCGAAAGTTTAGTACGATAGCAAGCAGTGATAAATTGAAGCCATGGTGTGCATTGTATCCGGAAATCGATGAGTATGAATCTGATGAAGAAGATGATGTCAATAGCCCAGAAGAACTCGGGACGAGTTTAGTCAGGAAGGGCCGAGCTGTCATCCCTGCTTTTTTGTTTCCTAACTTCCAACGCTAACTATTTTACTCAGTTTATTCTATATCTGTCCTTCTCATTTATGCAATCTTTTGTCTTTCTATTTTAAAAGTAGTCAGTCGTTAACAAGTCGTCGGACAGTAAAATCGTTAATAAAAATACAATTCAATAAAATTAAAGAAAATATAATAATCTTGTGTTCTGTGTTTTTTTATTAAATTAATGTTTTGTGGACTCGGCTATTTACTGACAAGTGTTTCTGTTTTTTCCCTTCAGATGCACAGGACTGCATCTATAATATACTTCAATGCAATACTACCATCAGCCGTCAGGTTAAAAGATTAAAGACGACTCCGGCCAACAAAAAAAAAAACGTATTTAAAATTAAGTATGTATATTTAAATGTTTTTTTTGTAAAATAAATAAATAAATACATTGAAATTATAAATCAACTTTTTTCAATTTCGTATCGTTGGGAGAAAAGGGGGGGGGGGCACTGATCCTGAAGGTAAGACCACTCAATCTTAAATCAAGATTTAATGGGCTAGAAATAATCCGAATGAAATTTATTACAAGAATTTTTCTTCTTATTTTAAGAATAAAAAAACCTTAATTTAAGTATGAATTGTTCTTATCCCTGGTAATCTGGTATATTTAAGAGTTCGTGATCTTGATTTAGGGTCGGAATGGTCTGAAATTGTATACTTAACTTAAACCTTATCAGTCTTGAAATACAAATTCGAAACTTATAAAAAACGGGCTCAAAACAAGAATTTTGGGCTTGAATTAAGAATTTTCGAGCTTAACAGACTTTCGTCAACGAACCAGTTTGATTTGGCACCGATATTCTTGATTTTAGCTCATTTTTATGCGATCAATCTTCAAGCGCAATACTTTTCTTGGTGCTCGGGTTTTTTTTTTGTTTTTTTTTTTTTTAAATCATCGTGATGGCGTGTAAATGATTTTTTTAAAAATTAATTAGCTAAGAGCCTGTGATCACGAATTAAGAATTTTTAAGTTTTTTGTAATATTCTGAATAAATCATCATCATCGTCTCCTGTAACCCCGGCTGGGGCATAAGGCGTCAACAATACGTCTCTTTCCTTCACGGTCTGCTGCAAGGTATTTTAACTGTGGTTCTCTCTCTTCTCTGGGATTCTGTTTCTGCTAAGACAGTTGATTTCCATGTTGTTCTTGGTCTTCCAACCTACCGTGCACCCTGAGTATTCCATTCAAAGAACTGCTTTGCAATTTCATTGTTTGGTTTCCTCAGTGTGTGTCCAATCCATCGCCATTAACGCTTTCTTATGTCGACGTCCAGGTGCTCTTGACTTTTCCGGCGCCTCAATTCCTTGTTTGATATTATTTGTGGCCAGCGAATCTTTAGGATGTGGCGTAGACAGCGATTCAAAAAAGCCTGCAATTTCCTTGAAATGGTAGACGTGACTTTCCAGGTTTCACACGCATATAACAGCATGGATTTGAAATTGGATTCGAAGAATCTCAACTTAGTGCGAAAGGAGATTTGACTGAATTCCAAATTGGGGACAGAGTACCGACCAGTACCCACCAGTGGAAAACCTAGTTATCTGAAGCGAATGTTTAAGTTCGAGTTTTTATTGTTTAATTTAAAAAAATCATAACTCCAACTCTGCTCATCCGATCTTAAAGGTTAACATCTTTAAATAAAGCCAATATGACACGCTACATTGTATACAAAAATCATTGAAAAGGGGCAAATATTTTCATACTAAAGGGGTGAATAAGCCCCCATTCAATTCGATTTGCAGCATTCGAAATTCAAAATTTGATGAAAAATTTCACAATTTGAAAAAAAAAACAAAAATGCATATTGCTTATTTTCTCTTCTAAAATGATGTTATATAATGATTTACCATAAAACCTACATGAGAGGTGCTAAAATTTTTCAAATGATTTTTTTCAAATAAAATGTATTTTAATTAAAAAACTGATCGAAATGGCTTCAGCTTTGATTAAAGGATCATTCGTAGCCAACCCAGAACTGAAGACCAGAAATCGCCACAGAGATAGACTTCTTCCATCGCTGCTGAATCATGATATGGTCAATGTGTTTTTCAGTTTTACCGTCCGGATGCACCCAGGTGATTTTGTTGCATGTCTTACGCTAGAATACAGTCCCACCTAGAACAAGACGATTCGCATTACAAAAGTCGACAAGCAAATCGCCATTTTCGTTCCGTGACCCCAAGCGATTTCTTCCCATTACGCGTTCCAGACCGTAATTGTCTGATCCGACTTGGGCATTAAGGTCTTCCATGACGACTATAATATCGGCTCTCGGAACACTCCTGTAAACCGAGTGAAGATGAGTGTAGAACGCGGTTGTCTTCCTCGGTCACTTCATTTGTTGGGGGGCGTACTGAATAATTGTTACGTTACGAATTTTTGGACAAAACCTTGCTGTCATTAATCTCGCAGAAATGGACTCCCACGAAATAAGACTACGTCTTGCTTAGCTCCACCAGATGTAAAACTCTTTCTTAGTTTTTGAGAAATAAAAAAATGAAAGGTACTTTTTTTATTTCTTGTATGTTTTGTTATTTTTATAAGGCAAATAAAGTACCATATCTTTCTTTATTTTTTTTCGAAGAAAGTACCTTTCGTTTTATTTGAATTTCTTGAAAACTAAGAAAGATAATTGCATCTGGTTTTCAGTATTTAACTTAAACAAAATTGGCGTACTCCTAGATTCCTCACGGTTTTTTCCCTTCTATTTTTTAAGCCAATTTATTTCAATGCCTATAGGTCGGAGTCTTTTAGTTTTTTTAATTTTTACATAGGAAAGGGACTTTTGGCCCACCCTAAAGCCTAGTACGCTGCTAATGCGAAACGAAATTTTTAGTTGGTCTCCAACAACACAACGAAATGCTTACGAAAACGCAGCGAAAAAATATTCATTGACAGTTACACCAATTCAAAAATTCAAAACCAATGCAACTGACAAAAAAAGAACACAGACAGCCACGCTGTAGTGAAAGAAACAACAAAATACACACAAATGTCATTTTTCCGCACACAATAAATGGCCTGGTTAATTAATTGTGTGCGAAAAAAGAGCGTAGACTTTTCCAAAAAGTATGTAACAATTTTCAATTTCGTTCATCGAACAGCGTACTGCAGAACGAAAAGTAGAACTAAATTTTTAGTTTATGATTTCGTTGTGTCATTTTTGTATGGGATTTTTCGTTTCGCATCAGCAGCGTACTAGGCTTAAATTTTAAAAAATCACTTGTATTGCACTTGTGTTACAGAGGCTCCTGGTGTTATATCAGTTGAATTTGTGTAGAAATATTTGAAAACAAAAAACGTAGGTAAATTCTCAGGTTTATTTTTATTTTCAAGAACGAAGTTGATAATTTTCAAGAGGTCTTGGAATGTTTCTTTTTCGAAAAAAAGAAGAAAAGAGCAATGGAATACTTCTCTGCAAATTATATTTCAAAAAAATTCTAAGCACCGTATATGCTTTTGTTAAACAATAAATCGGGCAGCACCATTAAGTATACAAAGAAAAAGAAAAACCCTAGAACAAAAAACGATTCTGCCATAACTCAACTTACCAACTCAACAATACACACACAATACCGACCACAAGAGTATTATACACGTTCATACATAGTTTTTTGTTGGCTCAATGAAATTTCAACAAAAATTAACGTTTATAAAAACTATCTATCATGTGGATGAGAGTATTATTTATTACATTTAGCACATACATCACTAAAGCAAAAAGGTAGAAACCATGTATGGATGTTGGAGGCAAAATACAAAAGGAAAGGACATACTAAATTAAATACGAGTTCTACACATCGTTGGAGGATAAATTGCTCATGGCTTTGCGCTTTTTTTTGTATTCTTGTCACGGTAACTATAGGTTAATGAGTATATATAGTATACATATAGAAACCTGTGGTAAATAATAAATTATATAATTTAAATGTTGTAAATATAACTAGCCAAGAAAGTTTTTCAATCAATATTTCTTAATGCTTGGATTAACAGTATTTTTCGGTTGTAGAAACCATCGTAGTATTCAAACTCTCTTCATTAATTGCAAGCCCGTTAATGGTATCTAAATAGACTACAAATTAGGAACACACAGCGATTTGTTAGTATTATTATAGTTAGTACTTACATAAGTATTAATCTTAAATGTATTTATTAGCTACATGGACTGAAACAAAGAAATTCCATTTACTTTCCCGAAAGGCATTTTTACTTCAGGGGATCTTTATTGAAATCCCAAACACAGTAGAGCAAAAATTATTTTGCTCAAATCTTTTTTTTATTAAGTCATAATAAGTTTTCTTTAAAAAAAAATTAAATCAATCTAATTATCTTTTTGATGCCTTTACAATTTGTTCAACATAATTGGTTGGTGATTTATTTATTTCTATTACGATTGTTAGATATCGATTTCAAGCTCCTAGGTATAATGAAAGGCGGTGCTCAAGTGACTTACTTTTCTTAAGGTTTGCCAAAAAACAACGTTTACCACGACTTTAGGCTGTTGCATGAATACCCATAATATTTGACTAAAAGTTGATAAGAGCATTGAAAATTAAATAAAAACAGTGGTGCTTAGCTTAGTTACGCAAAATTTAAAAAAAAAATAACTTTTTTCTAAAATACTTTGATTTGTATTTAAAGAACTTGATTTAGAAAACAAATAAAAGAATAGAATGTTGGTTTTAAAAAAAAACTAAAGCACATTATTGTATGTGTATTTTTTTCCATTTTAGGTCAAAATTTCAGAATTTTTTTTGAGCATAAAACCAGAAATCATCCCCCAAAATATAAAACATGAATTTGGGGACTATCAGTATACACGAACATTTACACAGGGGACTTTTTAGCAAAATTTAAGAAAAGTAAGTCGCTTGAGCACCGCCTTCCTAGCTAGGAGGTTGAAATTTTGTGCCGATAACACAATTGATCATAAAATAAAAATAGTTTTTGGCAAACTAAATTATTTATTTATTTAGCATTATTAATTTTTGTATCTTAAATGGACTCCAAGTAGAAAATATGTGTGAAAATAATTTTGTTAAACTGAGAGGTATTTTGAAAGTCTAAAGGTGAATTACAAAAAATTAAATGTACGACGAGGTCGCACGTACTTGCTCTTATGTTCAAGAGACTGAAGGTATACGAAAATTGTATATAAAGACGTGGAAATTATGAGAGACAAATATTTAAATTAGCTAAAACAACTCTGTTAGTTTAAGGTGAAAAAAAGAACGCCGCCGTCTTAATTCTTTATTGAATATGATTGTATGGAAAAAATTTTAAACCGTCGCACAGTGCGTTGACCAGTGGACAAAAACAAAAAAATCAAGTCCGTTATATGAAGGAAAAATGCTGCTTATCTTAAAGAGCTTATGTTATACATTAGGGGTATTCATGCAACTGCGTAAAACACTAGATAAGTTTACGATTTGGTTAATTTTATCTTTTGGTTAATGAACTGTCAAATTTTGTATGGGAAATGGTTTACACAATTTGGTTAATTTTATCCAAGGATTTAGCTGCGGAAAATTAACCAAATATTTGGTTAAACTTATCCAAACGTCATTGTGACTTTTAGAGATTGAATTAGGCGTGTTTGTGACTTTAAGAATCAGGCATGTTTAGAAACATGATATAAATGATAATATCTCGGAGAACTAAAAAAGTTCTGAATGTATTCTGTTATTATTGCATTGCAATTAGTTGGTGATAAAAGTTGTGAATTAAAACGTAGTTTACACAAAAAAAAATAATAAGAAGGTCCACATTTACTCAACGATTAAAGGCTCTGCCCAACCAACGCGAAATTATAGCGAAGCATTCACAAAGACAGTTTTTTGTTGTTTTTAAGTATTGAGATCATTCACATTAATTTCGTGTTGGTTTGGGATAGCCTTTAGGAAAGCTACTTTTCGTAAATTATTAAGGTAGAACTATAAATTCCCACCCAAATCAATGCGAATCTTTCGTTGACGACGACGAATGTGTTATTTTCATTTACAACAACGTGTTGTTATTAATGTTTTTGTTGTGGTCAACGAATGATTCGCACTGGTTTGGAAGATTCTGAATAGTCGGAAGCTGTTAGAAACAGATGTCATTAGCCAATGCAAAGTATCTTTCTAAACTCTCAAAATCAGAACTAAGCCATAATTCACTTTTTCTCTTTTTTTCGCTCCTACCTCAACAAATTTCTGTTTCACTTTCGTGAAGTGTACTCGGGGGCGCTCTATTCACTTCCGAAAGCAAAAGTTAACGAAAATGAAGAATTTATATTATGGGCGTGACATATGATTTGTTTGTATTCGCTGATTTTCGTCTGACCACTGCCGTGAGCTTGCGACTAATATATTTCTAACTTACAACGCGACTATTGTCATGAATATTAAGGTAGAACTATAATAATTGTTGATAGTTTACTGAAGTGGTCGGTTGAAAATGAGCGAATACATGAAAACCATACTCATCTCACGGGAATAAAACTGACATTTGTTGAAGTTGGAACGAGAAAAAGAGAGGGATGATTCATTTTACTTAAGTGGAATATTTTTCACTTCTTCTTTTGACTGTTTGGAAAGCTACTTTTCGTGGGTTTTAATCCAGGTTTTTTGTCACTTGAGTTGAGTTGAAATGGTATTGAGATTCCAGCAAAAAGAATGGCATTGATGTATTTATTCCAATGCAAAACAAATATAATTGAATTAACAGGACTACTTACTACACGTATCTATTAAAACAAATATATATTTGTACAGGTAGACACACATGCAAATAAACAGACCATAATGCATTATCTGTAAAACCAACTACTCGACCCAAGCCGAACGCGCCCAAATATTTGACGTTTAACGAACAGCTGATTCAATTACACAGCATTTAACCAAATTAATAAAAAGGTCGTTCATGCAAACTTTTTCGTAAACTTATCATTTTACACAATTTGTAAACTTACGACGTTGCATGAATACCCTTATTATGTAATGACCTATTTTTGCATTGTTTACGTTCCAGTTTGTAATGGATTAGCGGTTTTTGTCCAGATAGTAAGGTCATTTGAGTTTTAGTTCTTGTTCTAATCACATTAAGCTGATGAATCATTTAGCGTGCGAATAAAAGTTATATTATTTATCGTATTTTTTTTGTGAATTATAAAAATGGATACTTCTAGATCTGGTGCGTATGTTTTTTTTTTATTTGTAAGTGAAAAAAGTCTTCAAAAAATAATTAAATTTAAGTGTTTACCTTTTTGAGATGTAAGACTCACTGTTGGTGTTGTTTAAATTAGATAGACTGTAGCAAGCTGTAGCAAAATTTTGTATACAATTGAATTTCTTCATTTTTCTACTTTACAAAAGTGTTCAGTTTTTTTGCTAATACTTGCTAACCTTTAAAATATTTAACTTTTTGTAGAACCAAGTCCTTTACTAAAAAACAACCAAATTTTCGAAAAATGGGCTTCAATTGGAAAAGGTCCAAAGATTGAGGAACTAATTGACTATGCTTTAGCAGATATAGTAAAAATCGATTGCTGCTCAAATTTAGTTAGAAATGATTTGACCCAAAAAATTAGGGATTTTGATTGTAATGTGGCTAGGCGATGGAAACAATGCTCCCGAAACCGCGCTTTGTTTGTCAAGCGTCACAATGACTGGTTAAACTGTGAATTTTTACTTCCTCAAAGCTTGAAATATTTAAACAAAACCAACATCGAGGGAAATAGCCGTGGACGACCTAAAAAGTTATTTGAGGAATCATCCATCAAAACAAAAAAGCGAAGAGTTGAAGATCTGTTGGCCTCAAAAAGTAGCGAAGAGCTCCAGTATGCAGCAGAGCTTTCAAAGCGTGTATCTGATGGAGGTGGAGAGGGTCCAAGCTCTAATCCAATATCAACTTTAACTCCTGAAAAGGCTCTGGCTTTGTATTTAGATTTAGATCTTTCTGAAAGAAAGTATAAATTATTAAGAACGTTTGTTAATGCTCTACACAACAATTTTTTTCCCAGTTTATATAAACTGAAGAATCTGAAAAAAAAAATGCTTCCCGTTAATCGAGAGGCAACAGAAACGACAGCATCTGTCGATCTCCAAGAGCTTCTTAATAAGACTGGTGAAAGCATAGTTGAAATTTCGAATATAGATCAAAATAAATCTGCTACATTAGTGTGTAAATGGGGCTTCGACGGAAGCTCCGGCCATAGTCAGTATAAGCAATGTTTTACTGATTCAGAAAACACTGATGATTTTTTATTTTTTATTGCGTTTTGCCCCTTAAAGTTGGTTGAAGACAGTACTGGCACAGAGCTATGGAAAACTCCCCGTTCTTCTTCAACAATGTATTGCAGGCCAATAAAATTTGCATTTTTGAAAGAAAATTCAACCCTTGTTCAAGAAGAAGAAGCCAAATTGAATGAAATGATAGGTCAGCTCTCTAAGCATTGTTTTCAAAAGAATGGGTTTAGCATAGAAATTTCTTTTAAAATGTTATTTACAATGATCGATGGAAGTATTTGTAACATTTTATCAAACACAAATGCTGCAGCAAAATGTTACATAGTATGTGGTGCAACTCCAAAAGAGATGAATAGTAAATCTGTTTATGAAAAGCCATCAAATATGGAAAATTACCGCTTCGGACTATCCACCCTGCATTGCTGGATAAGGTGCTTCGAGTGTATATTACACATTTCATATAGGCTTCCGTTTAAATCTTGGCAAGTACGCGACCCGCAGAACAAAATTATCTTCGCCAATAGAAAGAAAGAAATACAAAATTCTTTTAAAACTAGAATGGGCCTCACGGTTGATAAACCAAAACCAGGATTTGGTTCATCTAATGATGGCAAACTGCAAGGCGGTTCTTGGCAAATCCAAAAGAAGCTGCAGAAATAACGGGGGTCTCAAAAACCTTATTCAAAAATTTTCTGTTATTTTACGAGTGATCGCTTCTGGCAAATGTATTAATTTAACTACATTTTCCAAATTATTAAACGAAACGAGTGAGCTTTACCTCCAACTTTATAGTTGGTATTACATGCCAAGTAGTGTCCACAAGCTTTTGGTTCATTTCATTCTTTGAAATTCCGATTGGGCAACTATCAGAGGAAGCCTTAGAAGCGAGTCACAAGGAATTTAGGAGACATCGTCTAAGCCACACCAGAAAATCCTCTCGCATATATACCAACTTAGATTTGATGACGGTTTTGTTACTTAAGTCTGATCCTAAACTTTCGCAAATAAGACACACAGGTAAGTATGCAAAATACTTTAAATAAGTCTGAAATCTGACTTTTCTGAGCTTGTGCTAGAGTTGTTAATGCAAAACGAAATTATTTTAAATACCAAACCTAGAATAAGCTCAGAATAATGAGATTTGAGATAAGGCTAAAGGTTTTTGCATTCCATCCACAGCTTCAAGAAAAATAGCAGAAAAACGATGATGAACTCAAATTTTATTTTTCAGACTCAGAAAATTTAGAACCAGATTTTCAAGAAAATGTCATTGAAGAAAGCAATGAGACTAATTAGATGAAATAACAACTGTTTTTTTATGGAAAATATATTTTTTTATTTTTATGTATCCATTTTCATTTTGTAACAAGGAAAGATTATCAAATAAAAATGTTCTTTATTAAATCTTAAAATAGAAATTGAAAATACATGGACTTTTTTTAAGTTGTAAGATTTTCTGTTTATATGTCTGAATTTTAGGGTTTTTAGTATTTATTACTTCTAAATTTTAATGTTATTAAATCCTTATTTGTGTTTCCAAGGCTCAATCTATGCAAAAACAAAAGTTCCCTAATATTCTGATTTTTGTCCACATACCTCATACACTCGACGCACTGTGCGTCGGAGAGGTTTTTAAAAAATTAATTTTTTATATATCAAATTCTTAAAACATTTTTAACGAAAAACGTTGGTTTGCAAATCTTATTTGTTTATGTCCACATAAAAATAAAATTTCAGAGCAAATTTTCAACCCGTTTTTGAGATATCGAATTTTCAAAAAAAAAATTAAAACTTTTTTAAAAATCCAAAAATATTTTTTTGAAAATTTTGATATACAATATTATTATAACTTATTCGAAATTTGTATGTAAGAAAATTAATTTAATCCGTTTAGCTGATAATGAGAAAATTCAAAATAAAAAAGTTCTATAAGATGTACTAAATACAATAGTCGCTAAGTGTAAAATTTTATAATTTTTGGTAGTAGATCGTACTTATTTTAGCATACGGGAAAAGTTGTATCAAAATCTTAGGAGTCGTTTTTGAGAAAAAAGATTTTTCTTTAATAATAATAAATTTTAACTATATGCCTGTAAGGCACTAGTTAGAAAGAGTAGAAGGATAGGAAAGATTTAGCACAGTGGATTAAGATCAAGGTGTTTATTATCTCATTAAATCCCACGGGTGGCATCCAGTTAAGCTGGGGGAACATAGAAAAGAATGCTGCCTAGTCGAACACTACATTCACTGCACCATTGGCAAATTTTTTCTTAAAACATATTAGAGAGTATTGAAAACTTTTCAGTATCGAGTTTCAAAAAATCGATCATGTCGTTTTCGAAATATTTGATTTTAAAACAAAAAAAATTGAATTTTTTTTTTTAAATCCAAAAAATATTTTTTTTTAAATTTTGGTATACAACACTAAAACACTGTATAAAAAAAATAATTGAAATCAGACATACAGTTTTAAAGTAAATTGCAAATCAAAAAAATGGTTCTTTGGGAGGCACTTACCATTTAAAACTATTTTTTGAAAAATGTTTTCCCATCCAAAGGTAGCCTTTACTTAAAATAATTTATGGAATTTTTTTTAAGAAAAGTTGTGGAGCAATTTTTAAGAAAAAAATCTAATTACGTAAGATTACTAAAAAAATTGTATGGCAGGTACCGTTATTTTTGGTTGTAAAAAAAATGAAAAATGTGGGGGAGTGCCCAAAAAACACTATGTACCAAGTTTGAAGAAAATCGATGTAGGTAGTCGCTAAGGCAACTCAACGGACAGACAAACAGAATTGTGAGACCCACTTTTTCGCCTTTCCTATCATCGTAATGACAAGTCTGATCAAAATCTCGAGTTCGATTTTTTTTTTACGAATGCATAATGCTATGTTTCCACCTAAGGTTTATCTCAGTTTAGATTAAATAAATCTTTTTGGTGTTTCCACCGCACAAAAAGATTTAAAAAAGATTAAATCTGACAACACTTTCAAAAATGCAAATGGCGCTTCAATTTTTCTTATGAAGTGCGAAAGAGACAGATTGTTTTATTCGTGTCAAACAATGAAGAACTGAATCGAGTCTCGAATGAATCGTTCAGCGCCATGTTTAAATAGGTTAGTTCGATTTGTAAAACTATTTGTCCTAGGAAGATTTAATAAGATTAATTTCTAATCTCCAAGATTAACGAAATATATTTGTAAGTCTTCAAGATTTAAAGAAGATTTGAGGTAAATCTTATTAAATCTCAGATTAGCGTTAGGTGGAAATGTAGCATAACTTGCCATATAGTACCTACGGTGGCGTGTACGTAATTAGAAACGACTCCAAAGCCACTTTTCTTCCTTCTGTATCTGCTGTGTTTCTGCAGTAAACCTCTCCATTTTGTGTCCTGACTAAGTGGTGTACCTACCAAATAAACGATGAAACAAAAGAAATTGACGTAGAGTTCCGTTATTTTTCATTAAATCAATAAACTGTCCAAATGTACAAAAGTCGGTCGTGCACATAATTAGAAACGGCTCATAAATTTTTTGTTTAAACATGATCAGGAGATTGTCCACTTTCTGTTTTGCCAAAAACCGCTGCTCTAATTTCTATCACAAATTTTGTTTGCGTAGCCGAACAAAAAGCCAATATTCTCGTTGAGAAGCTAATCTTGCGTGGCACCTTTTTTAAAGCTAAATTGTTCTTTAAATATAGAACAGCATTAAATACTATCGTTTAAGAGTATTTTTATGTTTCAGATATTTTGCCGTATGATTTTCCATCTGCATGACTCTTGACAATGAGGCGCCGAGCTTTTACATTGCAGTATTAATTTTTTTCTCACTACGTAAAACTCGTAAAACAGCCCATTTTCAATATTTTGAATGAGTAGATCTAAAAACTCTAACCTACAACTTTTTAAGCTGCTTACATTTTGAAAACAAACATAATTTATGACCCGTTTCTAATTATGTGTACGATCGACTTTTGCACATTTGGACAATTTATGCGTTTAATGAAAAATAACGGAACTCTACGTCAATTTCTTTTGTTTCATCGTTTAGGTGATACACCACTTAGTCAGGACAAACAAAATGGAGAGGTTTACTGTGAAAACACAGGAGATACGGAAGGAAGAAAAGTGGCTTTGGAATCGTTTCTAATTACGTGCACGCCACTGTATACAGTGTTGGACAAGGAATTAGCACAAATTAGTTGATCGGATTTAAATAATGAAAATCTTTATTTTTGCTTAGTTCTTGGAACATAATTTATTGAAAACTCTTTTATTCAACGCTGAAAAACTTAAATATATACAAAAAAAAAAAAGAATTCAGCAAAATAACAACAACAAAAAATCCTTAAATAAAATTTGTTGGTGTAATATGTGGTGGTCACAAAATTAGCACAAGTACGAAATTAAATAATTTATCACTAAAACAAGTAGTTTTTGTTGAATATCACATTCGTATATGTACTTAACATTCACATACCAAACATAAAACAAACACTTGAAATGTATTCACTCTACATACAAAATATAAACTGCTCTGGAAATCAGATCAGTTTATATCATTAGAAAAAATAATTTTGTTTTTCATTCTACAATAAAATATAATTGAATAAAGATCTTGTTTATTTTCAAAAGAAAATCACAGGAATAATATTTGGTCCAAGCTAATTTTAATAGGTTATGGGCCCAGAGCAATAAAGAATTTGAATAATGGCTGATTCTTTGCGAACATCAATTTCGAAGTTGGGAGCGGATAATTACCACATATGGAAGTTTAAACTGGAGCTCTTATTACGGAGAGACAGTTTGTGGGACATTATCGAAGCACCAATGCCAGATCCAGTCACTGCGGAATGGACCAAAAGGGATAGCGAGGCCAGAACTATTATTGGCCTATCAGTAGAAGATAGTCAGATCCATCATGTGAGAAGGGCAAACACAGCCAAGGCAGCATGGAATAAGCTTCAGGAACATCATGAAAAGGCTACTCTTAGTAATAAGGTACAACTAATGCGCAGCATTTGTAATTTAAAACTGGAAGAGGGCGGTAACATGGAGGAGCACATCCAAAAGATGACGACATTATTTGAAAAGTTGACTGCTCTAGGGGAGAATCAACTATCAGATAATTGGACTATCGCTATGCTACTCAGCAGCTTACCTCAAAAATACGATACACTCGTAACAGCTCTGGAAACAAGAAATGAATCTGATTTGACCTTGGACTTGGTTGAAAGAAAACTTTTAGAAGAATATACTCGTCAAAATCAAAACAATGGTTCCAGCAACTCGGTGATGAAGGTAACAAACAAGATGAACACAGATATTGCTAAATGTTGTTTCTTTTGCAAGAAAAAGGGACATCTAAAGAAAGATTGCAGAAAGTACAAAGAGTGGAAAAACAATCAAACCAAATCTAACATAAATGTTGTTACATCAACGAACGAGTTTTGTTTTAACCTTAATGGATCTATTGGTGAAGGTTGGGTTTTGGATTCAGGAGCCACTGTACATATCTCCAACAAGCTGAACAATTTCATAAGCCTTAACTCATCACAGAGGGAAACTGTTACAGTTGCAAATGGAGAGCAAATCACTTCGGAAGGAAAGGGTACCTGCAAAATAAAAACCACCAACAGCAAGAATAAAGAGATTACAATACTCATTGAAGACGTTCTATATCTTCCACATCTGCAAGGGAGCTTATTATCTATAAGGAAATTAATGGAAAAAGGATACAAAGTTCTCTTTTGTGGTAATCTATGCGAAATTCAATCTAAAGATGGATTCGAGGTAGCAGTTGGAGATCTAGTGGGAAATCTTTTTAAGCTTAGACAAAAGGAAGCTGAAACCAAAATTCTATATGTTGAAGATTGCAGCAAAGAAGGTAACTGCTTACATCACTGGCACCGAATATTTGGCCATCGCAACAACGAATCAATCAAACGGCTAGAATCGGAAAATATGGTGAGTGACCCTTTAAAGTTTAAACATTGTAATAATAGCAAGGACTGTGAAATATGTGTGGAAACAAAAATGACTCGTCTACCATTTAAGTGGAAGTCTAGCAGAGAGAGCACTGCACCTTTAGACCTCATTCACAGTGACATTTGCGGACCCATGCAAACGAAAACACCTAGTGGAAAAAGATATTTTCTAACTTTTATTGACGATTTCAGTAGATACACTGTCGTTTATTTACTAAAAGAGAAATCTGAAGTTTTTGATTGCATGGTAGAGTACATAGAAATGGTTAAAAATAAATTTTCGACAAAACCTAAGATAATAAGATCAGACAACGGTGGTGAGTACACAGCGGGTCGAGTTTTAAGGTACTTACAAAAGGAAGGCATTGGATATCAACACACCGCTCCGTACACACCACAACAAAATGGGACTGCTGAACGAAAGAACAGGTCTTTGGTGGAAATGGCAAGATGCATGCTCCTAGATGCAGGAATGAGTTATGAGTTCTGGGGTGAAGCGATAATGACAGCAAACTACATGCAGAACAGGTTACCCACTAGTGTTATCTCCAGCACACCTTACGAGAAATGGATGGGAGCTAAACCAGACATCAAAAATCTTAAAGTCTTCGGAACAAAAGCATTCATTTATGTTCCCAAAGAAACTCGGAAGAAGTTGGACAATAGAGCAGTATTAAGAACGTTTGTTGGTTACGACGATCACTCAATGGGTTATCGATTGGTCGATGAGAAGACGAAAAGGATTATAATCAGCCGCGACGTAAAGTTTCTCAACAGATATAGTAGTAACAACAAACAACAGGAAATTCTCAAGAATATTGAAGCATCAAATCAAGCACCAAACATTGAAACATCAAATGAAGAATTCTCAGTCTCAACATCAAATTATCGCAGGAGCTCCCCTAATATTTGTGATGAGACCTCGAATTTGGAAAATAGAACTGAAAGTAACTCGGACTTGGAAAATTATACAGAATCAACTGAAATAACACCTAAAGAATAAACATAGGCAAACCACCACGACGTTTGATTGACGAAATACAGTTAGCACAGACCCAAACTATTCAAGAACCCAGAAATTACAGAGAATCTTTATCCTGCAATGAGAGCGAACTATGGAAAATTGCAATGAAGGAGGAGATTCAAAGCCTTGAGAAAAACAAAACCTGGGAATTAGTCATTCCACCACAGGGAGCGAATGTGGTTGGTTGTAAATGGACTTATAAGGTAAAGCGTGATACAAACGACAAAGTTCAAAGATTTAAAGCCAGACTAGTCGCACAAGGATACAGTCAAAAATATGGTCATGACTATGATGACATTTTTGCACCGGTCGTAAGACAATCAACATTCAGAACACTTCTTTCAATAGCGGGACAAAAACAAATGAAAATACATCATTTAGATGCAAAATCTGCATTTCTCAACGGAAAACTTAATGAAGTAATCTATATGAAGCAACCACCCGGCTTTGAATCAGGAGGAGAAGAACTGGTGTGCAAGCTTCAAAGAAGCATATATGGACTTAAACAGGCAGCCCATGTTTGGAATGAAACACTCCACAAAGTATTAGCGGACGGTGGTTTCATACAGAGCAAGGCTGACAAATGCTTATATAATAAGTCATATTGTTACATCTTGATTTATGTAGATGACATTCTGGTTGCCAGCAAAAACGAACAAAGCATCAAGGAAGTAGAAGATTTACTAAACAGACATTTTGAAACAAATAATCTTGGAGAAATTCATCAGTACTTGGGGATTGAAGTTACTAAAGACAATTCTTCGAATTACATGATCCGGCAAAGACAGTATATTGAAAAAGTTATTAAAGACTTTGGTCTACAAGACGCAAGCATTTCAAAATTTCCTCTTGAACCCGGATATGACAAGACAAGCAAAGACTCAAACCTTTTACTGGACAATAAGGAATATCAACGCTTAGTAGGATGTCTACTATACATAGCTGTCAACACAAGACCAGACATCGCTGCAAGTATATCTATATTAGCCAGCAAAACATCACAACCAAGCCAAACTGATTGGAATGAACTTAAGCGAGTTGTGAAATATCTTAAGGGAACAAAAAATCATTATTTATGGCTGAGCAAAGATAACAACAACAAAGGAGGAGAACTGATGGGATATGCAGATGCGAACTGGGCAGCAGACAAAACTGATCGAAAATCAAACTCAGGATACATATTTTTCGTCAATGGAGGAGCAGTAAGCTGGAGCTGTAGGAAACAAAGTTGCGTATCACTTTCAACTACCGAAGCTGAATTCATCGCACTTTCTGAAGGGTGTAAAGAAGCAACTTGGCTACGAAACATTTTAAGCGACTTGGATTGTGTTCAGAATAAGCCAACATTAATCTTCGAAGACAATCAAAGTTGTTTAAAACTAATTCAAGAAGAGAAGCTGAGCAATCGTTCAAAACACATCGACACCAAATTCCATTTTGTTAAGGACTACATCATGAAGAAAATTATCACTTGCAAATATTGTTCATCAAATGAAATGTTAGCAGATATGTTGACAAAACCGTTAGGACCCGGACGAATAAAAGAACTAAGAATTCAATGTGGACTGAATACGAATGAGGAGGAGTGTTGAATATTACATTCGTATATGTACTTAACATTCACATACCAAACATAAAACAAACACTTGAAATGTATTCACTCTACATACAAAATATAAACTGCTCTGGAAATCAGATCAGTTTATATCATTAGAAAAAATAATTTTGTTTTTCATTCTACAATAAAATATAATCGAATAAAGATCTTGTTTATTTTCAAAAGAAAATCACAGGAATAATATTTGGTCCAAGCTAATTTTAATAGTTTTTTTCTAATATTTTGTTGGGTACCCTTTCTGCTTTAGCACAGCCTTAAACCGCCGAGGAATACTCACCTCTAGGAGCTGGCATTGATGAATAGGAATGCTGTTCCAGCCATCCCTAATTGCCTCCCAAAGTTATGTTAGATTTCTTGGTTTCCTTAGTCCAACCTGATATTAAACATCGTTCCATAGATTTTCTATGGAATTCAGGTCAGGACTCTGCGCAGTTCAAGACAAAAGATTGATTTGGAGATCACTTATCACTAATCCACTGCTTCACCAGCCGGGAAGTGTTATTTAGGGTCATTATCATGCATGATTGTCCATGATAATGGTAAATTATCGTTTGCAAAGGACTCCATATATTTTTTCGAAATGCTCTTGTACTGATGCTGGTCCATTTACTGCTCTATTTTCAGAATAGGCCCAAGAGCATAGCAAAAATACAGATTTTCCTTATTAAAATCAGATTTACTAATGTGTGCTAGTTCTCTGTCCAACACTGTAAATCGCAAGTAAAAACGAAAACTGTTTCTGCCCTGCATATGATTTGTAGGTAGGTACCTACCTAGTCCTTTTTTCAAAATGTTCACTTAAATAGACTCGAAATTTTTAGCCGGAACGTGGAGGAAGACCCTTTTCTTATACCGACAGCATGCATGTTATAAAACTTTCCTCTTAAATTCAATTTCTTTGGGTTTCATTAATGTCTGGTACATTTTTGTATTCAAGAACGTAGTTATTTACTAGACGTCTTGGAATGTTTCTTTTACAAAAAAAAAATTATATAAAATAAAAAAACATGGAATCTTTCTCTGAAAATAACAAAAAAAATGTCTAAGCACACTATACCTATGTACGTATATGCTTCTGTTGAACAACAAATCAGCAGGCACAATGCACAATCGGCGCGTATTCGAAGAAAAGAAGTCGAACAGCAACGGTTCTACCATAACTCAACCTACCATCACACCATATATACACATACATACATATACCGACCACATGCATTATACATTGTGCATAGTTTAGTTTTTGCTCAATGAAATTTCAACAAAACTTAACGTTTATAAAAACTATCATCATTTGGATGAGAGGGCATTATATCTTACATTTTGCACATACAGCACTGAGGCACAAACAGGCAGAAAATATGTATGCAGTGTGGCAACAAAAAGGGAAGGAGATACTAAATACGAGTTCGAGGATATCAACTTGATTGCATGGTATCATTACTTTTTGAGCGAAATCTTTAGTATTTAAAAGTTTCATAATTATTTATAATAGAAATTTAATAAGAATTAAAATGGAATATAGTAATTATAACATAAAATAGTTATGTTAGTTTACTTTTTCTGAAATTATGCTAGTGAAAGTCCAGGTCCATAACTGTCAGAATTTAATTATTTACGTATACATACCAAATCATATCGATTGTATATTTTCTATGGTCTTGCTATAAAAGTTGACACCAAACGAATTTTGAGATATCAAATTTTGAGAAAAAAAATTTATAGGTATTTAAAAATATATTTTTTTAATATTTTGATATGGAATAGGTACCTATTATTTGAACTTATTTTAGCACACAGAAAATTTTTCATAATTTTTGAGCAAAATGAAATTTGTTTCTTTTGGTTTTTAACATTGATTTGTATTATTAAAATATTTTGAAGAATGTTAAGAAATCGTAATGCCTATGCCTAAACCAAGTTTCAAAAAATAAAAATTGTTTTTGAATATACATATGTATGTATTGAGTTTTCAAAAAAATTTGTAATATTTCTTAAAAACAAAAAAAAAACTTATCAAGACCTCTTTTACCGATTTCGAGAAAATCGAGTCATTAAAATTTTTTTTTGGAGATACTATTAAAACCCATTTTTCGGAACATTGTTAATCACTCAAATGTTGTAGGTATGAACTAAATAGGTATAATTTATTTAATTTGTGCGGTCATTTTTTGGAATATTGAAATGGGGAAAAAATTGTATGGCATACGTATCTAACCCCAAATTTGGTTCTAAGAAAACTAAGTGGAAAATTCAAATTTGTGTGGAAGAAGCAGCCAGGTATTTTTTTTTTTGAAAATAAAGAGTCAGAACTGAATTGGATTTCGAGAAAATTAGAAAATAGTGTGGAAACTCTACACAAAAATTTCGAATTCTTTGTTCAAAATGATCAAAGATTTTCTTTAAAACTAAGGCACATAATTTTATGAAAATGTATAAGGTTTATTTGAATAGTTCTTGATTTGATGTTTGAGCTGAAATCATAATCACTCACGCACATACTTTCTTATGAAACATCATTTCAGGCAAACAACAATCCGCAATTTATTAGCCCATTTTCTTGAGAAACAATATCCGTCTCATGCATATTTCAGATTGGCCGGAACGTTTTAAAATTACAATCACCTATTAAGCTCCTTTTTATATTGGCAACTGCCAGAGGGGGGCAAACCATGAACATCGAAAGATGCCAAGAAAATAGCTTCATATATTTTAAAAAGAATATCGAAAATAAGGATTTCTAAGATAAGTACTCCGCCTTGCCCACCCCCCCTCCGGGCGCCTATGCATAGGTGTTTATAGTGGTGAAGAAATTCGAGTTCAAATGTACCCAAAAAACGGTTTTTAAACATGTGTAATGTTGATACATCTCAAACTTGACGTACTAGAGCAATTTTGACTTCGGATTCGGATTCAACATGCCATAATCATTAAGAAAAGTATAATTTAGTTTATAAAGGCCTTTTTTCTCTGCAGACCGGTGTTATTAACGAGCAGAGATCAGATATATAACTCAACCTTGTGAAAGATTCTCCAATGACTCTTATTTTTGTTTTCATTTACAATAAAAGTTATTCAATAACCTTTATTGTAAGAATATTCTTTCGATCAAGGTCTGAGAGAAACCTTCATGTTGATTTTGAATGTTTCCTAGAAGTACAGGTGAAATAGTAAGAAGTCTATCGAATAAAAAAAAAAATTAGTACCACCATGAAACTTGGTGAAAACGTTTCATGTAGGCACTATGAGAATGAAAAATCAAGTCTTTAAAAATATTTCACATGGAAGGGTGTTTTTTTTTGAGGGGGAGAGGGGGGATTTGTGGTGTATCAAACAGAAAAATTAATTTTGGTACAACCTAAGCATATAATACATGTTTTAAGATAGTTTTGAATGCTGAATGACACCAAAACCAAGTCGATACAACGTCTGTGAAAAAAGTTACTTTCATTTTTATGTAACGATGACTATATTTTCAGCATAAAAGTTAAATATTACCGAAGACCAGTTGAAAATAATGGTCCGTCGATGAAACTTGTCATCAATAGTTCATTTGTCATGAAAATCAATAAGAATAATATCTGTTGTTAAAGGGTGTTTTTTTTTTGAGGAGTTGGGGTAGTGGTGGGATTATTACCATAAAACCTGTGACAAAAATGGTACCCCCCTGAGATTTTGTTAAAATGTGCTATGGACTAATGGATTGAAGAATCAAAACAGTCTATAGAAATATTTCGCTGGAAAGGGTGTGTTTTTTGAAGATAGGAGGAAGTGTGTGGTTATTTTTCAAAAAATGTTTAAAGATGGTGCCCTCAAGAAACTTGATAGAAGTGTTTCATTTACCACGAGAATGAAGAATCAAAGGAGTTTACAAAATTATCAAGGGAGAAAGGGTGTTTTTGTGGGTTTGGATAAAGGCTTTTATTTGTTTTTGGAAAAACTATTATACTTTCCTTCACCCATTAAAAACATCCTTCTACCATATAGATATTTTTATAGACTCTTTTGATTCTTCATTCAGGTAGTTCATATCACATTTTTACTAAGTTTCCTGAGGGTACCATTTTTGTCACAGGTTTTTTGGTAATAGTCCAACCATAACCCCAACCCTCAAAAAAATACCCTTTAACCAAAGATATTTTAATAGACTCTTTTAATTATTGCTTTTCATGCCAAATGAACCATTGACGCCAAGTTTCATCGACGGACCATTATTTTCAACTGGTTTCCGGTAATATTTTACTTTTATACTGAAAATATACATATGTTTATAGGCTCTTGCATGGAGAAATGCAGTTAGTTAGACTTTGTAGTCATCGGTGAATACCTTCTTGTAGATGTAGAGTGATTTTGTGGTATAAAGTGAAAAGGGTTAAGGCTTGGTGCTGGATGCTGGTTTGCCGAAACGCTATTGGGGTGAAGCTGTACTAACAGCAGCTTATAAACAAAATCGAATGCCATCGAAATCAATTTCAAAGACTTCATTCTGGTTGCAACATCAACGAGTCTTCGAATTTATGTATGAGCGTATGTGTACGTTCCTGATGTCAAACGTAAAAAGTTTGATAGTAAATCGAAGACACTAACGTTCGTCGGCTACTCTGACCAGCATAAAGGGTATCGTTTTTTGAACTTCGAAACCGACAAGATAACGATAAGTCGTGATGCTCGTTTTTTGGAACTAAAGGAAAAGGTTAACGTCAAAGTTCCTTGTACAGAACCCAAGAAAATATACGATGAAGTGCAAATAAGCATTGCTCCTGTTTCAATTACTCTTAAGCCTGATGAGAATCAACCAACTGAGGTTCGAGCTGATGGTGGCTCCAGTGATGATGAGATTTTTGGGTTTGACGAGCCTATTTGCGAAAATCAAGAGGAGCCTCTCCCAACGAGACGTTTTGCGCGCAACACACAAAGTACGCTGCCCGTACATTTTAATGATTATTTTAATGATTATGTCTTCGATTGCTTTGGACGAGCCGAAATACTATGGAAAAAGTCTATGAACGACGAGATGCCAGCCCACCAACATAATGAAACTTGAACGCTTATGACTTTGCCCGCAGGACGGAAACCAATTGGTTCAAAATGGGTATTTAGAATTAAACAGAACGAAAATAACGAGATATCAAGACACAAAGCCCGCATCATTGCGCAAAGATACACAGAGAAATACGGTATTGAAATTGATTATGAGGAGGTGTTTGTACCAGTCACGAGAATCACAACTTTGAGGAAGTTTTTGGCTGTAGCTGCAAAAGAAAAAATGTATGTAAAACATTTTCACGTCAAGACGGCGTATTTAAACGGAATTCTCAAAGAGTAATCTTCATGAAGCCACCGCCTGGTTATGAAGTCTCTGATGGAAAAGAAAATTTGGTCTGCCATCAGAATAAAAGCATTTACGGATTAAATCAATCTCCACGTTGCTGGAACCAGACATTTGATAGTGTTAACGAAAATTAAATTTTGAGAGATACTGTCATTCCCAAAAGTATTCGGAATTAATTTATATCAAATCAATATAATGATTGCTTTTGATCTGTTGAGATTATAATAAAAGTATCGGTAGGTAGAATATCGCGCTCTTAATTTCTTTTGTTTCCCATATTAAAATGTGAATAACAAGACAAAACAAAGAGAAATGTAGGCAACAGAAACACAACAATAATATAACAAAAAATAATAACAGATAAATAACTCGTGCTTAAAAAAAAAACTTTTCATTCCGAATAATTTTGAGAGTGAAGGTATCTATTTTTAAAAATTAATCTCAACCGATAACCTAGATTTTTACTTTTAAAATAAATCTTTAAACGAAACAGAAATCTTTTTAAAGGAATGTAGTCTCTCAGAGAGAATCCACTTAAAAATAAATATTGACAGTTATTTCTGATCTCTGTTCATTAGCTTTGTGGACCAAAAACTATAACCCGTTGTGGATGGAGAGGTTGTTCCACGATTGACGATTTACTTGGGGTTTCGAAGACAACACAAGTGGAAATAATCATCATGGCATTTCAATTCATGACCTTCTAACTTCAAGTTATAACACAATTATTTCTGACTATAAAGTGTCACAGGGTGTTAATTGACCCGTGGTATCCAATAATATTTGATTGAATTCATAAAACACACTAACTCCACAACTTATACAGCCAATTGAAATCCTGGGGCCAAACTTTGTAACTCGATTCTACAATAAAAATGTTCAAATTCCCAAAATCTCAACTCGGTTATTCGAATAGATTTGAAAGTACAATAAAGTTAAACACACTAGTCGAAGAAATTAAAGGAGCAACATTTTTTCCAATTTGTATTAGTGTTTTTTGAAGAGCTGCATCTTTGTGATGAGTGGTGGTATTGAGTTGAATCAAAAAGCATTCTACAGCTTCATGGAAGCCATGCAATCAATATTTTGCAAATACTCGTGAGGCCCTCGCTAGTAAAAACTTGTGGGATAAGGCTATGGAAAGGCTTTGATAGGGGAAATCTAGACAGGGAAAACTTGTCAAATACTCGTGAGGCCCTCGCTAGTAAAAACTTTTCGGATAAGTCTTGTTATCCCATCACAAATACCCCATATGAATATACAAATATATATGTTTTGGTATGGTTCGGATCATTATCTTGCTGAAATATCCATTTCAGGGGAAGATCCTCCTCAGCACATGGAAGCATGACATTTTCCATGATGTTCTTGAATACGCACCGGTCCTAAATTCCATATATTTTATCAATCCGACCCACTCCATGTCCAGAGAAACATGCCCAAGCATCCACGAACCATACAATTACCTTGTCCATGTTTAAAAGAACCCTTTGTTTATTCGGTATCTGGTATGAACTTAGTTGACTGACCAACGGACTCGTCGAAAACCTAAATGGAGTACTGTACTGTGTTCTGTCGAATCTAAATTCAATTTGAAGGGATAGCGTGGTTTTCGACGAGTCCGTTGGTCAACCAACCAAGCTCATACTATGATACCTATAAACAAAGGGTACTTCTAAACATGGAGAAAAAATCGAATGGTTCGTGGATGTTTTGGCATATTTCTCTGGACATGGAGTGGGTCGGATTGATAAAATATATGGAATTTTGGACCGGTGCGTATTCAAGAACATCATGGAAAATGTCATGCTTCCATGTGCTGAGGAGGATCTTCCCCTGAAATGGATATTTCAGCAAAATAATGATCCGAACCATACCAAAATATAGTCAAAAAATCGTTTCAAGTGGAAAAACTTGATGATTTGAAGTGACCAGCACAGTATCTTGGTCTGAAACCCTTGGAAACACTATTGGATATTGTAGATCGAAGATAGTTCAGAGAAAATTCCAGAAATAGGAACGATCTCTTTGTCCAGGCCAAGGAGGCTTGGAATAGTTTTTTTTTTTTTCAGGTTCCAAGGTTCCAAATTTTCTGGAGAATATGCCCTGGAGCTGCGGTGCGATGATGAAATACAAAGGTTTTGTCATCAAATATTATAAATTAAACACTAAATTTAATCAAAAACAGGCATTTTTAAAAAGTTGCTTATGTTTTGACCAGGTAAAATGGAACATGATATCATTATTCTTTGAATATTTAATATTTTTAATTATGAAACATCATTTTTGTTGTTATTAATTTTATTTTGTGATAATAAGAGCATTTATCAATTAAAAGATTATTAAATATATTAAAATCCAGGTAGTTTTAGGCCAGAGTTTAATTTCATAAAATAGTTGCTTATGTTTTGGCCGACACTGTAAATGAGGACCTTAAAAAAATTTTTTTTTTAATTATTTGTTTGTCTCGTGACATTTCTTACAATGACGCAATAAGGGTACTTCAAAAAAAATGTTTGCAAACATATAAAGTTGTAGAATGCTCTTTGTTTCAACTCAATACGACCACTCGTCACAAAGATACAGCCCTTCAAAAAACACTAACAAAGGTTGGAAGTTAATTTGTTCCTTTAATTTCTTTGACTAGTGTAGTAGGGAACCTGATTAGAGAAGCAAGACAATTATCCGATAATTGTTTTAATAAGCAGATTCCTACAAAATTCCATTTTTGAATATACGTTTGTTAACCCTATCATGCCTACCATAAAGCTAGATTAACAATTTAGCAAGTAATCATGAATCTTTAACTTATCGGATAATTGTTGCACCAATCAATAAATGAGTGAATTTAGATTAACGAATTGAAATATGATAAGCAGGGTTGTAAAAAGTTACTAACATTCAATTTTAACTACCTATTAGCACATTTTTATGTAATCGTGCATTAAGTTCTTCTACAGATGTTTCATTTATTATAAATTTTATCAAAAACAAAGAACAATAAGCTTAAAAATAGGGATCAGTTTGATTTTTGATTCATTGCATTTAACGCAGCATATAGCGTCAAAAATCAGAAGACTCCATTCGTTAATTTTTAAAGCTCTCCAAGCTCTAGGTATAAATAATTTGTATGTTCGGATGGGCCAAAATGCAATGGGTCAGGAAAACTTCGTCGAAGACAAAAAACATCGAAAAATAAGATCCAAAAGGGTGTGGATACGGGTAAGCTGATGAAAGCAGTGGCGGTTCATAGGAACGTTCCATTATTAACAAAAATGAGATCTTTCTATTAGTGTAATTAAATCTGTCCTATATCTATTATTGCAAAAGATATTAGTGAACCAGCATGATCTAAGCGCATTTTATGAATAAAAAGTCAGTATTTGTCTGCCACATAAACATTTTGTATGAGAAGGGCATAATTTTGTAGATCTTTTTAAAATTTCTTAAATATGTTAAATGATCTATACGTACAATTGAACTTATTTGCAAAGACAAATTTCAGTGCATAAATGATCTATATGAATATGATCTATTTGATACAATTCTTTTTAAATATTGATTCATAAAATGCAATAATTTGTTTTCGATTTGATATAAAAAAAATGCAATGGACTGATCGAAACAAAAACTATTCTGTTAGAAGAACAGCCCCCTAAAAGTACTTGAGAGTGCTAGGACGCCATATGGCCCTAGGCTCAATGATAGGAAAATCCCTATGCACACCTCCGCGTGGTAGAGGACGGGAAACGCTAACGTGCAGGGGGACCGAATGGATGCCGGGATAAGCAGACAACCCAGCTTTGCTGGTCAGGGCACAAACTTGTCCTCGGGATGGTTAAAAGCCCCCTTAAGACGGATGAACTGCAGGCAGCGGTCAACGGCATGATAGTTTGGTGGCGGAGGAGCTTTTTTTGGTAAAAGGCCAACGGCAGCAGCAGGTAGCGTCTGTAAGCCATATTGGGCGGCTACAAAAGGCGTCTGTTTTCCCATAGTGGGCGGCCTCGAGCAATTATGTGTTTGACCATAAAAAAGGCGGGTGTGCCTGTCAAATCTGAGCTTATGTATGTTATTAATCATATCTCGGAAAACACCATGGTGGAAGGATATATGCAAATACATGAACTATGACAACAAATGGAAATGAGTCCCCAAGAGATAATCTTTGTATGGAAAATCCTTCTGCAGCTTCGGTTGCAGTAAACCGCACATCGGATTTGGGGGTGCGGCATCTTTCATGTACGAGCGTCAATCAAGACGCCATAATAATAAATGAATCATTGACAAATAGAAGAAATCTTTCAAGAAGCCCAAATGTTACTTTTGGCTACCGCATACGTACGAAAATCGGAGCATGGAACGTTCGATCCTTGTACAGCGATGGTAGATACGAGCGAGTTGAGCGTGAAATGCTTCGCCTAAAGATCAGTATCCTGGGCATAAGCGAAACTAAGTGGAGAGGTAGAGCTGAATACAGATCAGACACTGGACAGACGAGAATGCTGTATTCCGGGGAAGATGAAAAAGAGGGCGGCCAAAGACTGCATGGTGTCGGAATTATGTTGAACGAAGAAGCAAGGCGTAGTTTGATCTCCTGGGCGCCCATTTCTGCGAGATTAATGACTGCAAGGTTTCGTTCAAAAATTCGTAACGTCACAATTATTCAGTGCTACGCCCCCACAAATGAAGCGACAGAGGAAGACAAAACCGCGTTCTACACTCATCTTAACTCGGTTTACAGTAGTGTTCCGAGAGCCGACATCATAGTCGTTATGGGAGACCTTAATTCCCAAGTCGGTTCAGACAATTACGGACTGGAACGCGTGATGGGAAAAAATGGCTTGGGGTCACGGAATGAAAATGTTGACTTGCTTGTCGACTTTTGTAACGCGAATCGTCTTGTTATAGGTGGTACTGTATTTAAGCATAAGACGTGCAACAAAATTACCTGGGTGCATCCGGATGGTCAAACCGAAAACCAAATTGATCATATCATGATTCAGCTGCGATGGAGGAAGTCTATGTGTGATGTCCGGAGTATAAGAAATGCCGATGTGGGAAGCGACCACCATTTGGTTCTGATGAGTCACAAACTACGAACCGCTGCCGTACGAAAACCAGCGCAGGATGCAGCAAGGAGCTCAAAATTCATTACTAATGCCTTAAATGACCCCAACATATGTCGAAACTATGTCACCACCCTTAACGACAGAGCCTCGTCATTAAACGGAATCCAGCATTCAACAATTGATGAGATGTGGGGTGAAATTAAAAGTGTTTTTATGGAGGCTGGATCCGAAACTGTACCCAAGCGAACGAGACGTAGAGACTCTTGGATATCCCAAGACACCTGGGATAAGATCGAACTTCGCAAATCGTTGAAAATTCAAATAAATGCCGAAGCAGATATTCAACGAAAGGCTGACTTGCGAAGAGAGTACCGCATTGCACATAAGATGATGGCAATGGTGCAGTGGATGTAGTGCTTGACTGCTAACTTAGAGGTGTGGGTTCGAGCCCCATTCTAGGCAGCATTCTTTTCTATATTCTCCCAGCTTAACTGGACGCCACCCGTGAGATTTATTGAGATAATAAACACCTTGATCTCAATCCACTGTGCCAAATCTTTCCTATCCTCCTACTCTTTCTAACTAGTGCCGTGCAATTCAGGTTGCATTTAAAAAGACCTTAGGTCTTACAGGCATATAGTTAAAATTATTATTATTATTATGAATTGGATATAGTTTAAGCGGGCTGTAGGTCAATAAAAGATGTTTATTCTTGCAACGTTTCGAACGTGTTTACGTTCTTCATCAGGTCTTTATTTATTAAAATATATAAGATCCAATGTTGTCTATCAAATAAATTGTCTTGGTGGAAATGAAAGTACATGTACATCAGTGTATATTGGTACATCAAAACAGAAATTAAAAAAACGTCTCTCTGGCCACAAGTCAGACATAAACAGCGGGAGTTTGCAGAAAACAGCGCTTGCACTGCACTGTTTACAAGAGAAGCATAAACCTGACTTCGAAAGAGTAAAAGTTTTGCAGACGGAGAAGAATCATGCAAAGAGATACCTTTTTGAAATGCTGCACATTATCAACAGTGACAACGCAGTCAACAGAAAATCTGATTGCGAAAACTTAAGCAGCGCATATAGTCAGCTGATCAAGAGGCCTAACAACTTTGGTTGATCAAAGTTAATCTGAGTGTGTGCGAGAATGAGGGTGTTGATAACGAGCTCTTCATCTTCTTTCTTTTCTTTGTAATATTCTGTTTAGTATGTTCTCTTTATTTTTTGTTTAATAGAAGTAAATTTAAAGACAGTTGTACATTTAACTTTACTTATTTGCAAATTTCGATTTCAGTTTTGACATAAGATAACATTTTTAATGTGGTTTTGTGATACCTGCGGTATTTAAAAGTAGTGAAATACCTACGTTTTGTAAGTTAATTTACTTGACTTTTCACTTTTCTGGTGAACTAATATAAAATATATGTATTTTTGTTTATTTATATATTTTAATAAATAAAGGCCTGATGAAGAACGTAAACACGTTCGAAACGTTGCAAGAATAAACATCTTTTATTGACCTACAGCCCGCTTAAACTATATCCAATTCAAATTATAGGAACAAAGGTCACGTAAATAAATAACAACTTTATTATTATTATGGTCTATCGTTGTGTGAGACGTGACAAGAGGGTGAGGTTAGATGGACTCGCAGATAATGCGGAAATCGCTGCCAGAAGAGGAGATATCCGGGAATTGTACCAAATAGCCAAAGATGTGATCGATGTGATCGGGAAAAAAGGCAACACGAATCATCCTGTAATGGATGTGGATGGCACACTTTTGGTATCAATTGAGGATCAGCTTCGTTGATGGAAGGACCATTTTTGTGCCTTGCTAAATGAGGATTCAGTTGAGCTGAGTGCTGAAGTGCCCCAACTAAACGAGATGCGCAGGTCCTATAGGGGTATTGACATCGAACCCCCGTCAGAATCGGAAATCCTTACATCAATAAATCTCCTCAAAAACAACAAGGCAGCTGGATTGGACGGAATACCAGCTGAATTCCTGAAAGCCGATCCCGAAAACGAAAACTATCCCAGGGATTGGAAGGATGGTGTGATTGTTAAGTTGACAAAGAAAGTAGACTTAAAGAATTGCAACAATTGGCGTGGTATCACCGTTTTGTCCGTTTTCCCAAAACTAATGGCAACCATCATTCTCGAGCGAATAAAGGATAGAATCGAGTCTACACTCAAGAGGCATCAAGCTGGCTTCCGCAGTGGTCGATCGTGTGTCGACCATATCAACACCCTGCGTATCGTCCTCGAGCAGTCGATGGAATTTCAATCACCGCTTTACCTCATGTTCGTGGATTTTGAAAAAGTCTTTGATCGAGTTAACCGAGAATGTATATGGAGATCGTTGCTTGGTAAAGGAATTCCACCAAAAATTGTTGCCATTATTAAAGAGTCCTACAACAACGCAAGGTGTTTTGTTTTGCACAATGGGCAGCTATCCGACTCCTTCGTAGTGCAACAGGGTGTGAGACAAGGAGATGTTCTATCGCCAATTCTCTTTCTGCTGGCGATGGACGACGTATTGACGGCCAGTGTTGGTACAGCTGAGCGGCAGGGCATTCAATGGAGACCGTTCGAAAGGCTCAGTCATTTAGACTATGCCGATGACATATGTCTACTGGCAAATAACATCAGTGGGCTGAACGGGATGTGCCAAACACTGCAAGTGAAGGGAGAGTTGAGTGGTCTAAAAGAATAAACAGCAAAAAGACAAAAATAATGCTCACAGGCCGCTCCACACAGCAGCGTATTATATATATTATTCTACAGGAGACGCAAGTTGAAGTAGTGGAATAGTTCAACTACCTTGGCAGTATTGTCTCTGCAAACGGTGATACAGATCTGGAGTTAAAAGTAGAATAAATAAAGCTCGTGCTGCCTTCGGTACTCTGTCCCCAATCTGGAAATCAAGTCAGATCTCCTTACGCACTAAGTTGAGATTCTTCGAATCCAATGTGAAATCCGTGCTGTTATATGCTTGTGAAACCTGGAAAGTCACGTCTATCATTTCGAAGAAATTGCAGGCTTTTGTGAATCGCTGTCTTCGCCACATCCTAAAGATTCGTTGGCCACAAATAATATCAAATGAGGAATTGTGGTGCAGGACAAGTCAAGAGCGGCTGGACGTCGAAATAAGAAAGCGTAAATGGCGTTGGATTAGTCACACACTGAGGAAACCAAACGATGAAATTGCAAAGCAGTTCTTTGAATGGAATCCTCAGGGTGTACGGCTTGTTGGAAGACCAAGAACAACATGGAAATCAACTGTCTTAGCGGAAGCAGAATCCCAGAGAAAGACGTGGCCACAGCTAAAGTACCTTGCAGCAGACCGTGAAGGATGGAGACGTTTTGTTGACGCCCTATGCCCCAGCCGGGGTTACAGGACACGATGATGAAGAAGAACACAATTGTCAATATTTTATTAAATTTAGTTTATAGTTATTGTACGGAAGGTTTTTCTTTTATTCGTATTTAATAGTACTAAAACTTCAAACGCCGTTTTAACGGTCGCAAAAAATTAATTTTCATTCCAAGAATTAAGACTTATACATTTAAAAACCAAAACAAAAAATGGGTTTGAATTTGAGAAAAATTAATTATTTAAAAATACTAAAGTTTTATAACAATTTTTTTTTATAAACCGGAGTTGTATATTACTTCGTCTATTTGACGAATGATTTACCTTTACTGTGCTAAAAAATATGACTATCTTTCTAGGGTCTTAATTTAGTTTGCTAATGATTGAAATCGATGTTTACCAAGACTGCAAACGAAGTCGAAAAACATTATATTCATTTTCCATTTTTTTTTTTATTTACTTGGCCAGCATACCAAAATCTAGCTTTCTTTAAATTTGTCCTGTATGTAATTTGGTTTTAATTTGTCCTGGACTATATTTTATAAATACGTACATACATACATAATGAAACTTATTCTACAGACACAAACACTACGTACCACGAGAAGGTTTATAACTGATTTTGTTGTGATACCTTCCTGAAACGTTTAAAGAAAAAAATCCTTGGAAAAAGTCGTACGAACGAGAGACACTGAAGAGCTAGATTCACCAGAATTTATCGATCTGAATTCCTCTATGCAAGTAATTCCATTCATAAAAACCATAGCATTGTTTTGATGGTGTTGGCGGGTAGTTGTTCTGTCTGCTATACAAAGGAACATAGCGTCTGATGCTTTATTTTACACATGCACATTTCACTAGCATACCTACTTATAAATAAACCGAATACTAAAAAACGGCTTCGTGACAAGATTGGATAGCAAAAGAAATATATATAAATTTTTGTTTTAAAGATGATTCGGTAGTTTACCGATTTTATTTTGGGACAAATAATTGCATGTAAGCCCTGGATGGTTTGGTTATGCGTATTTTACACACACTTATGTTATGCTTCGTCTAATCGACGAATTCCACCTTAAGACTTGCCTACTCCTGAAAATATGGCCAATTAGGACATAAAATTTAAAAAAATACACTTTTAAGGGTCTTACACACGATCAAGGTTTTTAGACAATAATTATTGAAGACATTTTCTGTCAAAAAACATTGATGCAAAACTGCCACCATACGTATCAATGAAAATTGACAGTAATTTTACGTACTTTTTTCTTCTTTTCCGTTCTACAAACAGTCAGCGGTTTTGGAAAAATAAAATAACTAAAATAAAAGTAAAAGTAAAAGCAAAAACAAGTTGCTGGGGGTTTTTGACATTTTATTTTAATTTTCTTAGAAATCTATTCACCTTTCATACGAGGAAACAAAATATCTAGGCAATTTTTGAAATTTCCTTGAAAGTCTATTGGTTGAACGCACCTTAACCTAGTTGTAAAAGGAAATGTCAAAAAAAAAATTTCAAATACTCCACCGGGGAGACTTTATTCACCCTTTTTTCATCCTGCCCTTCTCAACATGGAACTGAAAATTCTTTACAACTCAGTTACCTCGTGTGAAAGGGGACTATGGAGTTTAAATGGCTTGCACTCCTTTTTTCTCTTTCAAGGCACTTTAAAGAGATGATTGCAGGATGCCGTTACCTGGGAACTTTAAAAAGCTATTGGCAGTTCAAAGCTATAATTGAACGTTTAGTGATGCTAATATTCTCTATTTTAATAAAAGCCTTTGTTTGCCTTTTTAAGGATTTTATTATGCTTTTTATGAGTGATAGGTCAAAAATATCTTGTCCCTGCTTATTCGAACAGGTTCACTACCAATATTTTAACTTAACGATAACTTGGAATATAAAATTTGTAGTTGTTTTTCAAAACCGGTCGCGGAAAGCCCTTGATAGATGAAGATAAAGTTTAGGTTAGATTCGAGCAACGATGTGACTAAAGCTTCGAAATTGTTTACATTGTTTTTCCTATTAGTGTTCATGTTGGAGCTTCGACAAACGATTCGAGTTGTGATCTTATCTCTGATTCAAAAAAATGTGAAATTAAAAAAAAAAATTAGAAAACTTTGATTTTTTTAAGTTAGTTTTTGTTTACTTTTTCTTCTTATTTTTTTTTATAAATTTTTTTAAATTATCCATTTAGATCAAAAATTTAATTTTGAACAAAAAGTTTTAATTGAAAATTTGTCAAATTCGGCTAAGTTTTCGAGCTATACCAAACATATTGAAAAGTGGCCACTGTGACCATTCTCTTTGAAACGCACGGGTGAATTAAGAAGTATTTTCACTTTTAAGCCTGCTTATGGGCCAAACAAACACATTCAATAATATAAACCCTTGCACATAATTGTTCCTTTATACCCCTCATTTTCAGATCTATTCAATAGAAATAGACTACTACTGCGTAACTCGTTTTGAATTAAATAAATAAATAAATGATTACACTAGTTTACAGAATAACAAAAGAAATCTGTACATTCGGTGCCGCTATTTTATTCGTATAGAATAAACTCTGACTGAAATAAGAATTTTCGACAGGCACGGCAACTGCAAACTATTGTTATTAATATATTGTTAGAATCTCTTCTTTTATTTATGTAAATATTTATTTAATATTTTGGGGAAGAAAAATAAAAGAATCTTTGCTCATTCAGATCAATAACAATAATGAAAATCTCTATGTACCTATGTATTATTTATTAATTATTTAAAAATGCTTTTTTATTTAAAAACTTAATTTAAAATTTTGAATTAAATAAATAAAACAATTTTACGCAACGCTTTTGGATAAATTCCATCGTCGGGCGTATTCCGAAAAGCATTGCGTAAAAACTTTTAGTTTAATTAATTCAAAATTGTGTAAAAATAAATTAATAAATAATTTAACTTTTAATTTTGTATTTCATATTTAAATACATACATTATGTACATCATACATACAGCTGTGAACATGAAAATAGCAGTGGCTTCACAGACATTGTTGAATGCTTTCTATTTTTGGTCCTAGACTTTCAAATTAAAAAAATAATGCGTTCAGTAAAAGCCTTAATTTTAAACATTGTTAAGAAGGACAAAATTATAATTAATTTTCCATGCTTTCAGAATAACGGTAGATTTAATAGTTGGGAACGTTTTTGAAGTGAGCAGCAAGAAATATGAAGCATTTGTTGAAATGCAGGAAATTTGTTGTTGCTCGCCTTAGGGAAGGAGGATCGTGCGATTTTCTAAAGAGAATCCAACAAAATCGGGAATCGAGATTCGTTAAGAGCTCAATCTGTCTATGAGTGATATGACCTGGAGAAGAAGACTCCTAGGGGCGACGCGACGTCCTCCCAACACTGAACATTAACCCCAGTATACCTACTACAAGAACCGTTTAATGTTTTCGTTTATTTTTAACCCGCTGCTATTTTCATGTTCGCAACTTTATATTGCAGACGACAAACAACAAAATATGTTATTATTTAATTTTTTTTGATTAATATATAAACATAAAAAAATACTATTATTAATATTACTTTAGTGCAGGCTTTTTACATTTATACAAAAAATTGTTAACAGCAGTTTAACGATTGAAAATGGTGAAGGGGGTTATAAGGAATGTAAAAAAAATCAATTTCCCAGAAGCGGAGTTGGTGGGGGGATTTGGAGGTGAAAAAGAGGGGGGAGATTTGTATTATTGCGTTTTCCGACTAAAGTTGACCCCAAAATGAAAAGTGTTCAATAGAAATGTTGTAGATCACGCAAAAATCTACAACTTTAATACAAATAATTTTTTAACATAACCTCAAAATTTCCGAGATATTGGCGAAACCCCGTATTTTTTTTTTTTTTTTGTTTTTCATTTTTCGTTTTCTCAAAAATATTTCATTTTAAATGAAACTTTGTGAAAATATATCTTGTTGTGTCCTTAATAACCACAATTTTTTTCAAGCAAAACCAGTTATTAGTTTTTGAGATATTCGATTTTGTTTGCAAAAAAATACCTTTTTACAAATGAAAAATGTACTTCAGAAAATCATCGAACGGAGTTCATTCAAGGATGATTTGTTTTGGTTTAAGATTAACTTTTATATAAAATAATCAATCATGACAGTCTAACATACATAACTCAAGATATAACCATTTTATGTTTACCTTATCACCCGTTTTTCAAATATTTCAAACAAAACAAGAATCAACAAAATAAAGTCTCCAAAAAAAACTGATAAGGTTTGCTTAAAAAGCTAATATCATAGGTTCATTGATTGGATCATTAAGGTAAAAGTCTTCAGGCTAAGGGAAAATGACAGCATCATTTCCTATTGTTTTTAAAGTGCATTGAATAGTTATTGACCCTAACATTTAAATAGGAAACCAAGCTGGCTTTGAACCACCATCCCCACCAAAGGCTGAGAAAAAAACTTGCCAAACTTTGGTATGTGATATAATACTCAGATTCTGGTTATACATCCACTCCCAAAATTTGGCGTCGACTCTTTTACTATTATTTTTGTATTTCATTTAAAACTGTATGTACTGAAATGAATATTTTTTGCAATATCGTTGCGGCATCCGCAAAGCTTTGGTCTCAGGTTAAATCATAAAACAGTATTTTATGTATTTTTGTCCGTAAAATTTAATGGTGTGATTAGTTTTTGCATTTTCCAAAAATTTTTAACAATTTATCAATCATTATTAAAAAAATACTTGATGCAAAATGATTTTTTTGCTGTTTTTGCATTTTTGTACGTGGTTACTCTATGATATCATTAGTTTATATAAATGTAAATTTAACTTTAACTTTGAATGAACTCTGTACGATGATTTTACAAAGTACATTTTTCATTTGAAAAAAAGTATTTTTTTTACAAACAAAATTGAATATCTCAAAAACTGATCAATGGTTTTGCTTGAAAACAAATTGTGGTTACTAAGGACATAACAAGATATATTTTCACAAAGTTTCATATAAATTGAACAATTTTTGGGAAAATGAAAAATAAAAAACAAAAACGTAAACAAAATACGGTTTTTCGCCAATATCTCGGAAATTTTGAGGTTATGTTAAAAAATTATTTGCATAAAAGCTGTAGATTTTTGCGTTATCTACAAAATTTCTATTGAATATTTTAATTTTGGGATCAACTTTAATCGGAAAACGCAAAAATACAATTTCCCCCCTCTTTTTCACCCCCCAAATCCCACCTCCAACTCCGCTTCTGGGAAATAGATTTTTTATACATTCCTTATAACCCCCTTCACCATTTTCAATCGTCAAACTGGTGATAACAATTTTTCTTTTTCGAGTAAAAATGTTAATCTGCACTACTTTTGAATTTTGTTCACACTTCCTCGTTAACAATATCATCAAATTACATCTTCAACCACGAACCACAAGAGCAAATTCTTGAATTTTGTTTGTTTTTATTTTTCCTGAACTATATTTTAGCCTATACATATATAAAACTTATTCTACGCATACACACACAATAGAGGTTTATTTTGTTATGGTAAGTTCGAATGATAAATGAAAATCCTCTGAAAAAACGTACGCAAGAGAAACATTGAAGAGCCGGATTCACCAGAACTTATCGATCTGAATTCCTCTATGGAAACAATAATTCCATTCATAAAAACCATAGCAATGTTTTGATGGTGTTGGTGGTTAGTTTTTCTACTAGCTATAGCTACACAGCTTCTGATGCTTTATTTTATACACATGAACATTAGACCGCACTAAGAAAAAACGACTTCGTGGATAAAACTGGGCAAGAAAACATCCATACTATATAATTGGTTGAAAGTTTATGTATGTTATTTTAAAGAAGGAAAATCCAAAGCGATGATTTAGGACTTTCAAGTTTACACAAAGGAAATTCAAATATGTGTTTTGAAAAAGACAAGTGCCCAATTCGATAATTACTAAAAAAAATATATATATTTTGTACATCAAAGCATTCGCATTTATTTAATCAAAAACCAAATAAGTTTTTAATCAAAATAAAAAATGAATTTAACCTAAACGCAAATTTTGTATTCAGAAATTGAGAAAAAAAGAAAATTTAAATTTAGATATTTGAATGAAAATTAAAATAAAAGTAGGGATGATTGCTTAGTTCTTCAATTATTGTTATCTCAATAGAAATTGCATTAAAAGAAATATAAATGGAACGTTTGCTTATATTTACTGGGTATTTTGCATGGTGTGAAAAAAGGCCGAGACAAGAAAAATATAATTTGGGAGGGATGTCCATTTCCCATCCGTTTAAATTAAAAAACAACGGCAACACTTGTACCAAAAATACATTCTATAATTTCCTTTCTATAGTACTCCCTTCATGTGATATTAAACCAATTGCCAAAATCATGTGAATAACCATTGCGTAACTGTATTTGTTTTCTCTGAATTGTTGGTACCTACTCAGTTTGAAACTTTAAACAATAGTATGTGAGTTCGCGTACCTCTCAAAACTACGAATTTCTAATAATGTAGCCCAAAGTTCTGTCAAAGCTGGTATAAAAAAAATAAAATTCGTACAAGTTCGTAGTTTTGGGAAGTACACAAATAAGGGATAAATAAATTGATTTTAATGATGCTTGTTTGACAGAATCTTGACAAATTTTATTTTTGAACTTAACAAATGTCAGGACTTTTTCACGTCCCCTGATTGTCCTGGCCGTGGTCGTATGTTGAGACATGATATTCATGCCGTGAAATTGAAAAAGTACCGGTCCATATGTCTGTCTTTCAAATTTGGATACTCACCTCTCGTTGTAAATTATATCGTTGTGAACTAACCGTCATTTTTATATGGAAATTTCATTTTCATACTAGTACTAGGTAATAAGTACAATTTTTAAACTTTTTAAATTTTTTTGTAGTTCCCAATTAAAAATAAGTAATAGAACAGTTTTTTTAATAACTAGATTAGTATGTATTTTTTTTTATCTAAATATGTCTTTTCTAATTTGTATTGGTTTCAAGATTTAGGAACATTATTTTTTCTCATTTTGCAATAGCATTTTCTTAAAAAAAAACTGTAGAAGAATGGTGTATATTATTTTCTTTCGGCAGGCAGCTTGCATTGTTGGATAATTAAAAAAAGGCCATGTCAATGAAACGAACAAAGTCTAGAATGTGGTTGATCCAATGGGAAGGGTACAAAATCCCGAGTGCCAAAATCCCGAAAAGCAAAAAATGAGAATCTCGAATGCCATAATCCCGAATACCCAAAATCCCGAATGCCAAAATCCCGAATGGAAAAAATCCCGAATGGACAAAATTCCGAAAGCCAAAATCCCGAATGGACAAAATCCCAAAAACATTTGAGATTGCATCCCGAATTTCAATACTTTTTTAGTACTATTTAAGTACTTTCAAAGAAATCAAACTGTTTTGTATGTCTTTTGATTTCTGCTCGCTTTGGCATCATGACTGTCTATAAAAGAAATTTTAAAATAAATCTTGAGATATAATACATTAATTGAATTCTTCTTTGATGATTATAAAAAAAAAAACAATGGTTTCCAATTGTAACTTTTATTTAGTTTGAGTTTTATTCAAACGAATCTATGTCTATTCTTTGCAAATACTGAGAACATGTTCTTGTTCCGTTTCCATGTAATATCTCTTGTTCTAAAAAACGCATAGCCTACTTGGGCATGGACAGGTTGATTTTGGTATTGTGACATAAATTGTTCTCAGCATCTGCTTGGGTTGCTAGACACTCTTATTATGATTATCAATTAGACAAAAATGATACAACATTGAAATATGGTATATTTCAAAAGTAACTTGTTAAAAAGCTGACCAACTATTCATTGAAAATAAATAATATTTTTACAAAACATTGCAAAATGTATGTTTTGAAGGCAGAATCCCGAATGGCTTAGTACCTTTTTTGGTATTAAAATTTTTTTTAAGCATTCAGGATTTTGGCATTCGGGATTATGGCATTCGGGATTCAGGTATTCGGGATTTTAGCCATTCGGGATTCTGTCCATTCGGGATTTGGTCCATTCGGGATTTTGTCTTTCGGGATTTTGGCATTCGGGATTTTGGCATTCGGGATTTTGGCATTCGGGATTTCGTACCCAACCCGATGCAATACTTTGTCACTTTACTCGTATTGTATTGCTTTAATATTAAAAAAAAACATTAAGAAGAAGACTTATCTCTTCATTCATTAGTTGACCAAAAAGTTAAGTCACGTACATAAAGTCTAAAACAAATTTTTTAGAAAAATTTAAAGTATATATATGTAGATATTCAAGCATACGACTTTTTGTTTGATTGGGAATGATAAGAACATTAAATACTAATTACAAAAATTGCACCAACGCATTTTTTTGTATTAATATACTAGACTTACGAAATAAATGCTTATGCTAAATTTTCGATTTTTCAAAAGGATTTAGGATAAATCCAATTAAATCTCAGTAAAGAGGTCGTGAAATTGTAGTACAGGCTGCAGGACAGCAAAAGTAAATAAAATGCACGACTGGATCGGACGTATTTGCTCTTATGTTCAAGTTGCTTGGAGCTTAAGAACTTTTAAAATATGTAAGTCATCATAGAACAAATATATAAATAATTTAAAAAATATAGAAAAATACATAAAAAGCATTTGAATTTACTAAATTCTAAAAAACTGATTTTTAAAGGTGAATGCATATGTGACTTTGTTATAACTTTTATTTAAGAAGGTTTTATAATACAAATTCTATATACTACTGAAATAAATCAGCCAAGTAGAAGACTTAGCATTAAGGATTGGACTTGTTGAATTATTGATTCAAAATAGCTTTTTATGGCCTTTAGTCCTACAAATTGGCGTTTCGTTCGGCTTACTCACTTGAACTCATCAGTGACATAGTGAGGGCTTTGTCAGACGCAATTTGTATTAAGTTCAGTTCAACTTACATGAATTTTTCAACGAAAATCCACTGTAAACTATATCCAACAAGATTAGAATTCCTAATCATTAAGCTGGAAGTTTGTTTTTCTACACTTTAACGTCACATACACGCAATAATAAATAAAAAAATCGATTTTTATTTTTTAAATATTTATTTTGCTTTTTTATATTCTATCGTACAATTGTTTCAACACCATCGCGGTGTCATCATCAGCGAATTTAAGACTAATGTAAACATTAAAAGAGAAATGATTATGCACTTTTTGAAGAATAAAAGAGTTGAGATTAAAAAGAATAAGAGAACTCTACATGGATTAGTAAGTATGTAAGTTAAGAAGAGACCAAGCTTTAATTAGAACACAATTACATATATATCATAAATAAATTTAAAGTGTGTGAAAGAGTGGTGAAAAAGCTGGACCTGCATCTCTGTTGACGTTGTTTTTGTTTTGGTGGATGTGTATTGATTCCAATACATTAAGACGACGTCTATTTGATTCAGATTCCAATAGCTTAAAATTTTTTTGAAACTTATCGACAATTTTGTAGTGAACAAATCGTCATACTCGCTGAATAGCAACGAAATCAGTCTACTTAACAAAGGTTTGAATTTTGCTATCGCACGTGAAAAAATCCCAAGGAAAGAAATAATCGTCGACATAGAATCAAGCATGAATTTTGTTAACGCAGACGACAGACCAGTGCTACGAAAAGAGGTCTCTGATTTAATATCACCAGAAATAGCAAATAAACCAATCAAATTGTACGATGCTATCAAATAGCTTAGTAAAAAAAAGAGATTTTCGTTGCAAAAGCGGACAAAGGAAACGCTGGAATTTTTTTTGTATATCAAAAAGGACACCATATATACAATAACGCAATGTTTTTTTTTTTTTATCAAAAACGTTGGAGCCGTTTTCGAGATAAATTAGCTTTTTCTTAACGGTTGTATGGCAAGTACCGTTATTTTTGGAGCAAAAAAAAATTCAATTTCCCCTCTGGAGTTACAAAAAAAACCTTAAGTTCAAAATTTAAAGAAAATCGCTTCAGTGGTTAAGGCTGTAGGTTGACGTACAGACGGACAGAACTGTGCCATCCATTTTTTTCGTGTTCATGTTTGAATCCAAAACTTGCCCTATAGTGCTATAGTACCTATATCGCAAGTAAAAATAAGGCCACTACAGAGCATGTGCTTTCGAAGTGTGATGGCGGGACAATAGTTACAGAGACAACAAAGCCAGTTTGTTTTACAATTCCGAAACAGTATCAGATATTGCTTATTCATTATACATCCGGTATTAAGTTTAATAACATAGGTTTACAATAATATCAGTTAAATGTTTGGCACGACGTTGAGCTCAAATCTGTCATCCATTTTTCGCTATTAGTTTGGGTTTTCGACATATTTCAGTCAGCAAATTAAAAATATAATCGTTTTTCGCTATTTTTGAGGTAGTTATGAGAGGTAGTATTTTTTAATAAAGTTAGTAATGATTCCTAAAAGCACTAATCTTTTACTTCAAAATTTAGTTAAAAATTGTTTAATATCGTTGTTACCCTTCAAGATATCCTTAGTTAGATGTTAGTCATCCCGTTTTTACACTATCTTTGAGGTAATGTATAACGTCCCTATATTATTTATTTAGAAAATTTCTAACGGTTGCTAGAAATACTTATTCTCTTGTTCCAAATTCTGTTTAAACCTTTCCAAAATATTGTGTATTCTCTGAGAAATCCCTTGTTGAAATGTATGTGTTTTAAAATTTTTAGAGGCAGGTGAAGACTAACTTAGGACTTAAACATATATTGGAAAGATTTAAACTGAATTTTGAAAAAGAAGATTAGAACTTCCAGGAATCATTGTAAATTTTATTAAAAAAATTAGTTTATTGAATATGTAACCTGAAAAAAAAAACGAAAAACCGCATTTTTGAAATTTTATAACGGGAATATCTCAAAAACCATAGCTGATGATGGACAACGGATTTGGATTCTGCGCCAAAAACTACCTTCAGAACGTGTCGTACCTACCCGTGTCAAAAACCGTGTGGAATTTTGTCAAAGAAATCTCGAATATTTGGTTACCTCTTCGATGTTTAAGAATCGTCGATCCGAAAGTATATATTACATTCAGCTTTAGAAATAGAGGGTAAAAAAAAAAACATTCTAAAAATTTTACTTTCGGCTTTTTCTTTGGATACGAAGGGAAACAAATTTCAACGTTAAAATACCCTTTTTTGTGTTTCATCCATAATTTCAAATGAATTCTTCAATGTTACGGTTTGAAATTAAATAAAATGCACGACTAGTTCGCACGTACTTGCTCTTATGTTCAAGTTGTGTGGTACTTAAGAACTTTAAAAAATATTCAAGTAATTATAGAAAAGTATAAAAAGCATTAAAATCGTTCTTTTAATTGTATAAACAGTCTGATAAATAACTTAGAGCTCAAAAAAAAAAATATGCCATTTGATTACTTGAAAAAATATGAATATATGTAAAAAAATTTAAAATCGTTGGAGCCGTTTTCTTAAAAATTAATTTTTTATATAAAATTTTTGTAACATTTTGCAAAAAAAAGTTTAGTATGCCAATTTTAAGTATATATTAATATACATTTAAAACGGAAATTTCAAAACAATTCATCAACCCGTTTTTGAAATATTGAATTTTCAAAAAAAAAATTTTAATCTTTTTTTAAAAATCCAAAATTTATTTTTTCAAAAATTTCGTTATACAGTATTATTTATATTCTAACAAAGCTTTTGTGCAAACATTTTTATTGAAATCGGATAAGCGGTTAATGAGTAAACCAAAAATAAAAAAAAACCGTTATATGGCAGGTACCGTTAATAAATGTTTTTGGTGATTATTTTTCTTACTAAAAGGTACATCATATCTAAAATAATACATTGATTTTTTTTATCAAAATCTTTGGAGCCAATTTTGAGATAAATAAGCTTTTCCTTAACGGTTGTATGGCAAGTACCGTTATTTTTGGGCTAACAAAATTTCAATTTCCCCTCTGGAGAGTTACAAGAAAACCTTAAGTTCAAAATTTGAAGAAAATCGCTTCAGTGGCTTAGGCTGTAGGTTGAGGTAAGGACAGACAGACAGACAGACAGACCGAATTGTGCCACCAACTTTTTTCGTGTTCTCTATAATCGTAATTTCATGTTTGACTGTTATCTCGAATTTTTTTTTTGCACGAATCCAAAACTTGCCCTATAGTACCTACATATATCGCAAGTAAAAATTCAAATAAAATACGTGTAAGCTTTTTACAGAGCTTCTGTGGCGGAACGTTTTTAAAGGATGAAGAAACGGGTCAAAGAGGAAAGATTCATTTAGTTTTGTGATTAAGATTTAATCTGTTTTTTTTTTTTTAACTTTGATGATGAAAACGTAAATTTAAAAAAATATTAATAGACTATAGAAAAATAGGCATACATACCTTACGAACAGCTGCTCTTGGTTATTTACTCGCCATGACACAACGGTAGCTCCTAAAATGAAATAAAATACGTTTATATAGTAAAAAACCAATATTTTGAGTTATTAAGGAACAAATCCTGAAAAATTAAATTTATACTAAAATGAGATTTCAGCAGGAAGATTTTGACATAAAGTACAGGTAAAATAGTACGAAAACTCTTTCAAATAAAAAAAAATTAGTACCATCATGAAACTTGTGTGAAAACGTTTCATGCATTGTCATTTTTATGTAACGATGAATATTACCGAAAACCAGTTGAAAATAAGGTCCGTCGACGAAACTTGCCATCAATGAAAATCATTAATGAGAAGAGTCTATAAAAATATCTGTTGTTAAAGGGTGTTTTTTTGGGAGTTAGGGTAGTGGTGGGATTATTACCATAAAACCTGTAACAAAAATGGTACATCCCTGAGATTTTGTTAAAATGTGCTATGGACTAATGGATTGAAGAATCGAAAGAGTCTATAGAAATATTTTGCTGGGAAGGGTATGTTTTTTGAAGATAGGGGGAAGTGTGTGGTTATTTTTCAAAAAAATGTAAAAGGATGATACTTTAATAATAATATAATAATAATTTTAACTATATGCCTAATAGTTAATAATTTTAACTAAAAGACCTAAGGTCTTTTAAATGCAACCTGAACTGCACGGCACTAGTTAGAAAGAGTAGGAAGATAGGAAAGATTTGGCACAGTGGATTGAGATGAAGGTGTTTATTATCTCATTAAATCTCACGGGTGGCGTCCAGTTAAGCTGGGAGAATATAGAAAAGAATGCTGCCTAGAATGGGGCTGGAACTCACACCTCTAAGTTAGCAGTCAAGCCCTACATCCACTGCACCATTGCCACCCGCAATACCCCCAAGAAACTTGGTAAAAGTGTTTCATTTACCACGAGAATGAAGAATCAAAGGAGTTTACAAAAATATGAAGATAGAAAGGGTGTTTTTGTGGGTTTGGGTTAAGGCTGTTATTTGTTTTTGGAAACAATTTTTGTTTTTGGAAAAAGTATTATACTTTCCTTCACCCATTAAAAACATCCTTCTACCATATAGATATTTTTATAGAATCTTTTGATTCTTCATTCTGGTAGTTCATAGCACATTTTTATAAAGTTTCATTTTTGTCACTGGTTTTATGGTAATAATCCCACCATAGCCTTAACTCTCAACCCAACCCTCGAAAAAACACGCTTTTACCACAGATATTTTCATAGACTCTTCTTATTATTGCTTTTCATGAAAAACGAACCATTGATGCCAAGTTTCATCGACGAACCAGTATTTTCTACTGGTTTCCGGTAATATTTTACTTTTATACTGAAAATATAGTCATCTTTACATACAAATTACAATAACTTTTTTCACGGAGGCCGTATCGACTTGGTTTTAGTGTCGTTTGATTCAGCATTCAAAACTACCTTAAAAACAAGTTTCATATTGTGAGGTTGCACCAAAGTTAATTTTTCTGTTTGATACACCACAATTCTCCCCCCCCCCCCCACTCACCCCTAAAAAAAAAACACCCTTTCATGTGAAATATTTGTATAGACTCTTTTGATTTTTCATTCTCATAATACATGAAACGTTTTAACGAAGTTTCATGATTGTACTAACTTTTTTGTTTTATTTATCCTATTTTACCTGTACTAATATCCTAGAAACAAAAAAAGACAACGTTAATTCTTTTTGTATATCATCCACGCCGCACCGTGCGCTTTTGTTTGCTCGTAAATCTTTTCATTCATCAAAAAAAAAAAAAAAATGCCCTCATGTTTGCTTGTAAATCTTTTAATTAAAAAGTAAAATACAAAATCATACTCTTTTTATACCTGCTGTGATGGTGTTAAGATTTCGTTGAGATTACAACAAAATCTCACATTTGAGTCAATCGTGTAAAAAAGAAAATAGTTGCTCCAGTTTTAAATTTTTCGAGAAGCCGGTTAGATTAAAAAAAGAAAGGATTCAAGTCCTATACAATGTCATTTATTATTCAAAACTTTAAAAACCATTTTTGCTTTGCTTCTTTGGAAATTCAACAAATGTTTACAAAACATTTGTGGATCCAAATTGCAAATCAATGTTTTACTGATGTATTAATCGTCTAAAAAAATAAATAAATTGGGTGGCGCAACAGCTCGTGAAGAACCAGGGCCTAGTGACTTACAACTCTCAACCATTCCTGTGTGCGTGTTGTTGGCTGGAATGGAGGGACCTACAGTTTTTTACCGAGTCCGAACGAGTCCGGCTAGATGAGATACACTTATTCATAACAAGTATGCTCTTGAAAGATTTGTCAGTTCCCAACAAGAGGCAGTACCTCGTTTAAAACATGACACTCATGAAAACCGATTGAGACTTTGGGAGCAATCTGTTGTACAAATTGGATATGAACACAGTTTGCAGTGTGACATTTATGGGTATGGATTTGGTATTAATACCCATAAAGCAAAGTGATTCATGTGTATTATGTTAGTTGATTATATATCGTAACTTTATAATTATTATTATTTGGGCTTAAATGTGATTCTTTTTAACAATAAACAAATAATTTTCCAAAAAAAACGATTGGAAATTGGCGCAATATTTGTGCAAAATTTATAAGGGTAGAGAGGGAATACTTTTCTCACGATCTGATATAATATGTGATACAACTGTTATTAATCCAGAAAATTCTTAAATCGATATAGAATAGAATAGAATCGATCGACCGGCTAGATGAGATACACTTATTCATAACAAGTATGCTCTTGAAAGATTTGTCAGTTCCCAACAAGAGGCAGTACCTCGTTTAAAACATGACACTCATGAAAACCGATTGAGACTTTGGGAGCAATCTGTTGTACAAATTGGATATGAACACAGTTTGCAGTGTGACATTTATGGGTATGGATTTGGTATTAATACCCATAAAGCAAAGTGATTCATGTGTATTATGTTAGTTGATTATATATTATAACTTTATAATTATTATTATTTGGGCTTAAATGTGATTCTTTTTAACAATAAACAAATAATTTTCCAAAAAAAACGATTGAAAATTGACGCAATATTTGTGCAAAATTTATAAGGGTAGAGAGGGAATACTTTTCTCACGATCTGATATAATATGTGATACAACTGTTATTAATCCAGAAAATTCTTAAATCGATATAGAATAGAATAGAATCGATATTTAGAAATTCTTAGTTGGTTGTTAGTCTTCACCTGTCCCTAAAAATTTTAAAAAGACTGATAAAATGAGGTTTAATATGCTAAACACATACACTTCAACAAGAAATTCTTCAGAGAATACACAATATTTTGGAATGGTTTAAACAGAAGAATTGATTTTTTTTACTGTACAGATTTCTGAAAGTACTAATCTTAATCTTCAAAATTCAGCTTTAATCTTTCCAATATCTCTTTTACGACTCTTACCTTCACGTGGTGAAAAGATAACCGATATTTGTAAAACTGTGTAATTGTCCAATTACACTATTAATGTGGACATGTGTACAGAGTATAAATAAACGAAATACCAAAACACAATCTAAATAATTTGAAAAGTTATACTCAGAGGTTGTAATAAGGATAAGACATTTTTCAAAATTTATCTTCATAAGCACAGGGTGAATGAAATGGAGAAGAAATACAAAATTTAACTACGATTTTAAATTCTTTTTATGTTGAAAAGGCTATGCTTAAGGACGGCTCTAGCTTTAGGACTCCGATTTTAAGCATTCTTTTTGTGTTATATTAAGGTTATATTAAGAGGATGGAGTTTGAGAACCATTGGCTTTATATTTTCGAAATTAAAATATTTGGAAGGGGAAATGGGGATAAAATAAAATATTTTTCGTAGGTGGTATGATTCTCCGCGGTAGTTAAAGCCTACTCGGGTTTACAAGTATAGCACAGTTATGGATATCATACTTTTTGTAATGCACACTGGATTATTTAACGGTGATTAACATAGTCGCTCATGAACTAAGCGGATATAACAACAGAATGAAAACTATATTCTATTCACGGAGGAGGCCAGTGATAGAGTTTCTTTTATTCACTTTTATTTTAAACGAAGAAATGCGTACAAGAAAACCCACCGATTGCCCGCCCAACACGTACAGTCTTATTGTGAGTTTCACTCGAACAGAATAAATTGACATTTCTATTTTCGTCTGATGTGAGTTTCACCTGAAAAATGTTTGATTTGCGAAAATTCCACATACTGTGAGTTCTCATTTTTGGCGCAATATATTGTAACTACGAGCAAAAATCTTCACTTATTTTCTTTGGCGGCGAACGAATGAAAAACAACGGGCAGCTACTGGTGCTTTTTGCGCAAGTTTTTTTTTTGTTTATTTAAGGGCAAGAGAACTTCGGGCGCAACTCATAATAGCTTTTAAAATTCAGGGTGAAATTTTCCATGAAGCTGAAGATGTATACTGTTAAATTTATTTATAATTTTGTTTAATTTTTTTAAGATACTTTTGTCTGCTAGTATATTAGCATATTAGCAAATTGCGATAGTGCATATACTTTCCTTGAATTTATTTTATAATCATGCTTAAGGCTCTCCCTAACCAATGCGAAACATTCGTTAATGACAATTTTTTGTTGTTGTTTAGCGTCTTGTATCTTTCATATTTTGCATCGTTGAGAATGATTCGCTATGATTTCGCGTTGTTTTGCGAGAGCCTTTAATTTAATTTCCTCGAAGTAAAATAAAGATCAGAGACTCAAGGTGAATGATTGATTGCAGTTTAATTTTGAGTTGTAACGTTTCGGAGGTAGTAAGCAATGTGCTTCGAAAAGGCTAAATATGAAGACCTTGGGGCCAACTATGTAATTCGATTCTACTTTCAATTTTGCTCGAAACCTATTTCCGATTCTACTTTCAGTTGGTACTACGTATTAAATTAGAATCGAATGTAAGTTATGCCAACTTTTTTACTTAAAATTTTCGACTTTCGAACGAGTCTCCATTTTAGGTTGTCAAATAAATTGAAAAAGAAAAAAATTCCTAGCGATTTGAAGAAAGTTTTTTAAAAAAAAAAAAGTAAACAAAATGGACTCAGTGGCAATTTGGGTTTGGTCCAACGAAAATGAAGAAATAGAAGAGCAAATTGGATTCAGGAGAATTCGTGATTCGTCCAACATATTGGAGCTAAGTGATAGGTTTGTGAAAATAAATATTGAAGGATTTGTAAAGATAAATATTCCCGTTTTAGCTTTGTAAAAAGCTACAGGCTCTCAAAGCCTCATAAGCCTTTATCTATTTAATAGGTAACATTTCAAGCGAGCTGAGCATTCGACGAAGGCAAACTTCTGTGCCGAATATCATCGCGTTGCGGGGGACCTTCAGCATTCAATTCCTTTGACTAATTAGTCCATAAATGCTTAGAATTTTTGTCTCGCTGCGGTTGTTTTTAGATATCCCTTGGACAAATCTGGATGCTCGCTTTTATATTGCACGAGTATCTCGAACTGGGATGCTTTCGTATTTGCAATTTTCGATGATTCCCTGTACAGAAAAAATATTAATTAAATAACTTCTATTTACTTACATTCTGAAAAAAAAACTTCTCGAAAGAATCTATTCGCAAACACATTTGATATCGAATGATAATTTGCGATTTCGAATTGTTTTGACATCTACTTTCGAGATAGGTAGTGCCCTGATTATGCGAAAGTTAAGTTGGCACTACTAGAGCTATTCGATTATCGTATATTAAAACGTTCTTAAAGAATTACATACAGCTGTGTTCAAAAAAATAGTAGTGTTGTTAATTGAACGAAAAAAAGATTTATAAAAGTGTTATCAGAAACAAACTTTTAATGAACTTCATTTTAAAACAAAATGCGTTTATCCTTATATATTTTAGAACTAGCAGAAAATACCCGGCGCTGCACAGTGGATCGCCTCCATATAATTAGACGTAAAAAAATCAATGACATAAATTGCAAAAAATTCAATTTCTTATCTATAACGGATAACTGTTAAGTCTGAAAACAATTTTTTTTTCTTGTTTTCATCAGTTTAGTATAGAATAAATGATCTCCAAAAGTGAAGGTGAAAAGTCTTTTTTTGGTCTGGTACGTTGAGGTTATTTAGACAAATAATTATTAAAATTACAATTTTAATTGAAATTGAAAAAAAAAAATGGCAGATGTTCCTGAAGGTATGTGCTTTTATAAATCTGTGTTGAAATTGTCTTAATTTTTGTTTGTTGAATTTAAAAAAATGTGTCATTGAAATAGCAAAAAAACATGTTTTTTCCGTATTTGTTTTGGAAAATCTAAATATGTGCTTAAGGTTGCTTTAAAAATAAATTAAGTGTTTTGGATAGCTGTGAACGTCTTCTTTCTAGAAATATATGTCATATACCTCGCAAAGATTTGCAAAGCCCTTTTTTGCCCACTTTTCAGGAAAAGATTTCTGCGTTCCAAGGAAGGAATTTTTCGAAGTTTGGTGTTCGAATTCCAAATTAACTCGAACAAAAATACTTTTGGAGTATATTTCGAACAAGTTTAACACATCAACACGAAATATCTGTTTAAATACTGCTATGCTAAAGAGAATTATCAGTTCAAAATCAGCCAATTTTGATTTGAAATGGAAGTCGGCTGGAAATCGATGAGACCGGTTTATTCTAAAATATAAAAATTGGCTAGAGGAGTTAGAAATTTCTAAAGACATACAAAATACAATAGAGACTGAAAATTACAACCCTAACGAAGATTCAACCAGGCATTTAACGTCTGGAAGGCCAAAAAAAAGTTTTGAGGCTTGCGGAGAGTACTCAAAGTGAAAATTTATCACTTTTTCATTCATTAGTGACGCCAAAAAAACAGGTGCTTTCTATGAAATTATTGGCCATCTCATAAATGGCCGGGCCGACTTTGTACAAAGTTCTTAAAAACCATCTGCAACACTACCCGAACATTCCCTCAAAACTTGGTGTCAAACACTCCACTGGTACAAAAGTAGTGATTCATCAATGGATTTGCTTTCCATATTCATAGATAGCCTACTGTCGCTTTTTTTTTGTTAAATTATGTTACTATTCTAGATTTATGAACATTTAGATGGAAACAGATATTTTCCGAAAAAATTAGAATTTTTCACGTCTAAATGTATGGAGTCGATCCACTGTGCGCTGCCGGGTCCCTGTGAAACAAATTTCCTCCGCACAAAAAGTCCTATGTAATGACAACTTAAACATCCTACAAAACTTTTTTTATTTCGTTAAAAAAAAATTTCTTTTTTTCCTTTGAGTATTTGTTTTTGTATTAATTTAATATTAAGGGTATTCATGCAACAGCGTAAACTCGTCGTAAACATCGTAAAGTTTTAAACTTCGTAAATCTGTCAAATTTTCCATACAAATTGTGACAGAATTACGAAGTTTTAAAGTTTACAACGTTTACGACGACTTTACGCTGTTGTATGAATACCCTTATTATATTTTATTATATAAAAATGAAATGAAAATTTGTGTGTCCGGGCATCAAATCTAAACCACAGCACAGAATAACTTAAATTATTCTTTATTCACCGAGCTGGCTTAAAAAAAAAGTGGTAATAATTGCAGTTGCATGTAAAAATATTTCATAATAGAAATCATAATATACAATAACAGTAATAGGCCAGGAAAAATGGGTTCCGAGGTTGAAAAAATTAATTCATGAAATATTGAAATTGGAATCGACGCAGAATTGGAATCTCTATAACATATCCAAAGTCCCCCAAAATCCCCGCATTGGCTTTTTGTGTAGATGCATTTGAAGAGGTGCAGGCGGGGGGAATTTGGAGGTCTATCAAACTAAAATATTTGTTTGGGTAAAACCTGATCATATGATACATGCTTTAAGGGTAGTTTTTAACGCTGAATCTAATGAAACCAAATTCAAAATGATACAACTACCCAAAAAGAAATTATAGTCCTTTTTATGTAATGATGACTTTTTTTTCAGGTACAACAGGTAAAATATTACCGAAAACCCTTTGAAAATAAAGGTAT